>CM057744.1:12475994-13163077 GCA_030064425.1 Trapa bicornis | reverse complement strand
TCAAAATTCCTCAATTGGTCCTCCAAAATTATTTTCATGCCCAATTGACCCTCAATTTCATAAAATTTCATTTTGGTCCTTTGAATTTCGAAAATCCCCAATTTTCCCCCAATTCCAACTTCTTAGCACAGCCGAATTTGATTTCATCAAATTGACCCATCAAACGTTTCCAATTGTTGAAATTGAAGTTGAAATTTAGTTTCTACATATTCATACGATTCTTTAGAAATGTGAATCACAAGTTTTAACGTCGGGACGAGCTCAAATAGAGCTTCGTCGAAAAATGAACTATAGAGAGAGAAAGCTTCTATTACTCATCGGTGAAGGCACGACGGTCCGAGGTTTTGATCTGGGCAGATAGCTCTCGTCCTGAGGTTCATCCTAGAATCAAGAATCGCATCAATTGATGTGGAATTGGATTAGAATTTCGTCATTGAAATTCGGTCGACTCTCTCTAGCAAATTGTAAAGGGGAGCCGAATTCGCTTACCTTTCGGTCCTAATTTGGCCGTGGAAAGGCCGAGGAAGTGTTGGGAGGGCTTGGTTTGGCTGAGTAGGGCTTGAAATGGCCGATTTAAGCTTGGCCGAAATAGGGCAGCATCGATCCGTCGGAGCTGCTTCACTATTCCATCATGCAGGCGCTTCTCCAATGATTCTCGGATTGACTGGAGTTTGCTATCTGATAGCTGTCTTCTCCCCGGTTCTAAAGAGCTCAACCTTTGTTCAAGTCGAAGCTCTAGTTCGAGCTTCACCGGGAAATGGAGCAAGCACGCTTAACTTTAAAGTTCTTATGGATTCTTGTTCACCTGAACCAATTTGGTTTTTCTCTTCTAATTTGTCTTAAATTTCTTTTCCAAGGTTTAATGAACCCTTTGGATCACCTGGAAGTTGTAAATTTCCAAATTGATTGTTCCCAAATGATCGGCTTTGTAAACCGGCTTGGTTTTCTTACTCGGGTTGATCGATTCTTTCCCGGTTTTCCTTAACTCAAAAGTGCGGGGTTTACAACACTACATTGGAATATGCCCGACATTTCAGAAGACAAGACCTAAGAGGATCTATTATGAGTGTAGGAGGGTGGGACACATAACAAGGAATTGTCCCACACTACAAGGAATCCTAGCGATACCTTCTAATAAGGACACCTCCACCCCTAAAGAAGTTCGAAGGGATAACATTACAATAACTACAATTGTGACTAGGGAACCCAATCTCACCCAAGAAGAAATCCCTGTAGACCATAGTTTAGTAATGAGTATTCCTTAACCTATGATTGTAATAATCTCACTCAAAAGATGTTTAAATCCCAAAACTGTATTCTTACTTAAATAAATAAAACTTTGAGTTTTCTGAAAATTTCTCTGTTCCTTAATAATACGAAAGCATGCCTCAATTGCCTGAGTAAGGATCACAGAAAGAAGATCAAGGGTGGGATCTTAAGAAAACCCATAAATAGTAGGATATAGATAAAGGGAATTTCCCTTAAGGAGCACTACAAACCACCTAGGAGCAAAGAAGGATACACTTCCTTCATAGAAGATAAGTTGAATGATGAAAGACAACTAGACTGCCTTGAGACAGTAAGGTATGACCTACTTTGGAAAAATATTGGAGCCAAGAAGGGTTGTAGACTAACCTACCGAGGAAAGGGGAAGTGGAAAGGCCAGAATAGTGGAAAGGAAGGATGAAGAAAACCCTTGAAGAAATGAATGACCAAATATGAAATGATGACTACAGTGAAGCCATAAGGAGGACTTAGTAAGTTCCGCACAAAGAGGTCTTGGAGCAAATAAGTGCCTAAACCTTTCCCAAGGAAGGAGACCCTAGGAAGGCATACATGTTCCAACTAAGAAATAATGGACCAAGTGACGAAGGATGAGGAGATGAAGTGCACGCCGAAGTGAAAGAACCAAGGAAAGCACATTAAGAGTACCCAAGGGAAAGTTAAACCCAAGGAATGGGTAAGTAGGAAATAGCATCAAATGACGCAGTGACAAGTGAAAATGGTGGGCTACCCATCATAAGGAAAAAGAGGAAAGAACATCCGGAAAACCTAAGGAAAGGTATGCCCTTCAATTCAGAAGAAGGTAATGAGAAAACAACCAATAATATAAAGACTAGTCGTGGGCCACACTCACTTAATAGAGCCCAAGGAGTGTATGGCTGGACATAAAGGGTGCTAGGCACTAATATATCAACAGGAGCTCTTCAAAGAGAGGATAAGGAATAAAAAGGAAATGGAGGACAGTGAAGGATAAAGAGTGGGAAATAATACCGACTTTAGAAGGGTGTAAGAAGGGAAGATGGAAAAGCCTTCAAGAAGCATTAAGAAGATGAACCAGGATGAGAATCCTTAGGTAAAGGATACAGGTAGGAAGTGAGACCTAAAAAAGGGAGGTCTTAAAGCTAAGAAACCACCAGATGGATCCTAAGAGGCTTAAACTGACCTAAAGAACCTCATAAAGAACTATAAGTGATTAAGGGTTTGCCAGGATGGCCAAAGTATTATCTGATTTAGAAGAGAAAAGAAGCCAATTAGAGATTTTTGATGAACCTAGAAAAGAAGGAAGCAACTAGTAGCAACAAGATGGTCAAGGAGAATAAATGAGACCATAGGAAAGACCGGGGAATAGTGGAGACTACACTCTAAATAAGGATAATAGAGTGGGCATAGTGATGAGTACATGAAATAAGACACGACAATCGGCAAATGATTAAAGGTGGACAAAAGCCCAAATTCAAAAGGGTGTAAGAATGCGAAGGAAGGAAACCTTCAAGTAGTAGTAAGAAATTCGATCATCTAGCACCTAAAGGGAAATCTCTACTTTGAAGGACATAGTAGAGAATGAAAATCATTAAAGGAGAACTCCCTAAAAACAACATAATCATGAAATGGTCACAAGTAAATGAGAGTGAGTTTAGGGAAAAGGAAAATCCTTGAGTAAAGGATGTCACCAGAAATGAAGAAAGACATAAGAAGGGAAGAATCCTAGCGTGTTGGTAAGTCATTAGGAAATCCAATGACTTGCACCAGAAAGACCCAACAAGGAAGTTGGGAAAGGATGAGTGGGTAAGGAAAGCCAACATGGTTGTGTAAGACATTTTGTCAAGGCATGAGGGATGACTGGATAACGCTAAAGGTAGTCAAGGAATACTACTCGGTGAAAAGAGGGGTGAAGTTATTCAATCCCTAAAAGGTTTGAAGGTTAGGAACACCCAATAAGGAAGTGTTCTAGAGCATTGTCGTACTATAAGAGATACGTAAGCCCAACAGTCCCCAAGAAAATGTGACTCAAATAAGGAAGAGTCTGTTTGTAAGTATGACAAGGTCAAACATAACTTGGACCGAAGTTGTAATACATAATGGATGAAGGAAGGATCAAAATTGGACGAAGGGGTAATAACACTAAAACCCGTGAAATCAAATTACATAATGCTCGAAAGAACATCGAGCTAAGGGTTTCAATGATAAAGAGAATAACTAGACAAAGGAATGATTGGGTACCTTGGAACTCCCAATTCTGAAATCTTGAGTAAGAACCCCAAAGGGAAGAATCTTGTTCTAAGTAAAGAGAGATGCGATCCTAAGGATATACATTTGGATTAATGGGCAAGACATGCCTCGTTATTATAACTCCATGGAAGGAGTAAGCAATATAAATGAAAAGAAATTCTTTAAATGAATGATTACGTGGACTAAGTGAAAGTGCAATCGAAGTGTTAGTATGTCAAGTCAACCCAAGTTGACATTAAGGGAAATTATTCCCGATGTGAAATATACTGATTAAGTTTTGGGGACAAAACTCCTAAAAGGAAGGGAGAGTTGTAAACCTCGCCCTTTGGAGTTAAGGAAAACTGGGAAAAGAACCCGTCAAACCGAGTGAGAAACATCGAACTGGTTCACAAACACAATCATTAGAGAACGGATAATTTGGAAAATTTTCAACTCATGAGTGACCCAAAGGGTTCATAAAACCTTGGAAAATAACCTTATGACAAGAGCTATCTACTTAGATTGAAAGCTTGGACCGACGCACCCCCAACAGTAAGCTTTCTATCTCTAAGTCCAGTTTTCTGGAGAAGCTCTGTTTAAGCTCATTTTGGCATCAAATCATGCGATTCAAAGTGAAATTGAATCGTATGAAGGTGTAGGAACTCCAATATAACTTCAATTTCAATAAGTAAACTCATTTGATCGGTTAATTTAATGAAATCAAATTTGGCTGAGTTAGAAGGTTGAAATTGGGGGAACTTTGGGAATTTTGAAAATTTAAGGGACTAAAGTGCAATTTCATAAAATTGAGGGCCAATTGAGCATGATAAATATGTTGGTAGACCAATTGGGCAAATTTTGGGGCAAAACTTACAATTTTTGTAAAGTAGAGGCAAAATGGTAATTTTGGAAAAGTTGGAGACCAAATTGGAAATTTGGGAAATTTGAACCCCTTTTTGTGGTTTTGAATAAATTGAGGTTCTAAGGTGAATTTTATAGTTCTAGGACTCAATTTGGGTGAAACCAACATTCGAGACTTAAAGTTAAAGAAAAATAACTTTAGGGACCTATTTGCAAATAAATGAAAAGTTTGGTTTTGTCATTCATTTGGGATGAATGAAGGCTATTAGGCCAAATGATAATGAACAAGGATGTTCATATCGTGTAGGAACACGAAGTACTGGGAATGCCAGCTAAGACAAGTTCACGTGAAGGTAACAAGCCGGCTAAGAGGAAATTCACTGCACTATCTGATAAGTGGGATATTTAATATCATGCCCGGTTGGGATGATAAGCATCTCAGAAATGAAAACCCACTGCTAAGTGGTATTTTAAACATCACACCTGAGAGGAGTGATGTAAAAATAACGTGGAAAAACTACTTACCAATTGTAAGTAGATCATACCCGGTTGGTATGATGAAACTTCCTTGAAGGAAGTGCAAAACCCGCTTATCGGTTATAAGCGGAGATGTCCTCATACTCAGTTGGTGTAATGGATGACTGAAAAGTTTATTTTTTCAGAAGTGCTCTCCCCTAACTCTGTGCCACTGCTTAAAATTTTAGGGGGACCTTCTTCACGGGAGCTCGAATAGCTCATATAGGTCGGAGGCCTCAGTTTTGGAACTTGGGGGCTAATATGCCCGATTTTGAAAATCTCGAACAGTGGGCCCCAGGCTAGTTGGCACGAGTAGGAGCTCGTAAACAAACATGATTATTAAGCCATGAAAACTTAAGTTAATGAGTTATTTGGCCATGGTACCGAGACAGGACTGGCATACTCGATGGACTAGCGGTAGTACGGCATGATAGGTCTACGGATGAGTCAAGATAAACAGCTGCATGTCAAATTGAGAGTCGGGGTCATTGGACCAGTGGCACCTTAGATTATATGGATTATGTGAAAACTTTTTGATTGTGCATGCACTATGTAATGGGACCTTCAAGATAGCCAAGAGGGGTAGTGGTGCATCCTAGGGCTCTGGACGACCTAGTGGAGATAAGGGCAGTTAGTTGTACTAGAAGTCTTGAGAAGCTCGACGTAGCTTCATTACGCATGAGACCGGGGTGAGGACGGGATGGGGTCTCTCTCCTCATATGGACATGGAGTATTTTTGGTCTGAGGGTAGGACGTTAGAGACGTTCACTCGGACTTTGGGTAGAAATAAGAGACTTCGATCAGGGTGGTTGGTAAAGACGCTTCGATCCATAAGTGGGTACAGTCGATGTAACTGCATCTCGCCAATGTGTGTGATCCCTTCATGATGAAGGGTGTGTGTTGTACGTTAAACACACCGAATTTGGAAATGGGAAAGAGGTTATGAAAACCATGGAAAGGATTTTAGAATCCCTGGAAATGAATTGGGAAACCTTGGAAAAAGGTTTTGATAAACCAAAATTTGAAGAAAAGTATTTTTTTATGCAATAAGGAGTTTGGCACATTCCGATTAAAGAAATTGATTTTTGTGAAAACTCTCACCCAACACCCATTCACTGAGTTGTCCAACTCACCCCCTCCCTTTACCCATTTTCAGGAAACCAAGGAAAAACCAACCTTAAAGATTTATCAGTAGTCGGACCTTAAGGCAAGTATATAAAATTTATTTTCAATTTTGATTAATGTCATTCCAGGAAAGGTATAGGTAAGAAGAATGCCTTACTCCCCAAGGTTTAGAAGAGGGGAAAACCCTGAATAAACCGGGAGAGTGACTAGTTGATCACGGGGATCCGACCAAACTAGGTTGGGGCGTGACATGCAATCGGGAGTGCGCAAGATGAGGACAAGAACTAGAAGTTCCTCGAAGAGAAACATGAAGTTAGGTGTAAAACCCACTCTTTGGAGTGAAGGAAAATTTAGGAAAGAACCGGTTACACCGAGTGAGAAAACCGAACCGGTTCACAAACCTAATTATGGAGGAACTGGCAAATTGGAGAAATTTCAACTTCCACGTGACTCAAAAAGATTCATAAACCTTGGGAAGGAACTTTAGAACCAAGTAGGAGATAAAAATCGAGCCGGTTCGAGTGAACCGGACCTGAACCAGATTGAACCGATTTATGAACCAAGCTAGTTTATGAATAGGAACCAATAGAGAAAGGGCAAACGAGGAAATTTATGAACCCCAAGTGTCCTAAAGAGTCACATAAGTCATGATAAAGGACTTTAGGATGAATGGGGGATGAAAACCAAACCAGTTTAGGTGAACCGGATTGAACTAGTTTCGACCAGTTTAAACCACTATTGAACTGGATGATAAATTCATTTTTCTGGATGTCTTAAAATTTTCAAATTTGAGATTTGAGGCCACCATTGGATAGAAAATGAATTTAGAAATTTTTAGATTTTAAAATTTTGGTTGAATTTGGGGTGAACCGGCCGGTTTAAGCTTTGAATCTGGTTCGTACCGATCCGGTCCGGTTCTAAATAGTGTCGTCTTCTTCCTTCAAATGACAGCGCTGTTCACTCGCTAGAAAATTGAAGCAACACCGGTGAAGAAGAAACGTTTATGTTTAGTACATTTCAGGCCATCAATGATTGTCATAAAGGAGCCAAGCAGATGGTTGACGAGTCCCCAAGCTCTCTATAAAAAGAGACCCTCCCCATTCATCCTCTCAACACCTGAAAATCTCACTCTCTCTTAGCTGCTTAGTTTTCCAGTGAAGCTCGAACTAGAGCTCCAATAACCAAACCTGCCCTATTTCAGCTGAGCATAAATTGGCCAATTCAAGCCCTCCTCAAGCCAAACCAAGCTCTCCCAACACCTCCTCAGCCCTTCTACGGCCGAATTAGAATTGAAAGGTAAGCCAATCCGGCTCCCCTTTGCAATTTCCGACCAGTGCTAGAGAAAAAACCGGTAGAATTTCAATGATAAAATTCTCACCCAATTCGGCATCAATTGATGCAATTCTTGATCCTATGAGAAACCTCAGGAGGAGAGCTATCTGCCCAAATTGGAAGCTCAGACTGTCGCACCCCTGATGGTGAGCAATTGAAGCTATCTCTCTTTACATTTAATTTTATGGCGAACCTCGGCTTGAGCTCGTTCTTACATCAATAATTATGATTCAAAGTGCTATTGAATTGTATGAAGATGTAGAAACACAAATTTAACTTCAATTTCAACAATTATAAGTGTTTGATCAGTCAATTTGATGAAATTAAATTCGACTATGTTAGGAAATTGAAATTAGGGAGAAATTAGGGATTTTCAAAAATTCGAAGGACCAAAATGCAATTTTATAAAATTGAGGGTCAATAGGGCATAATAAGAGTGTTATGGGACCAATTGAGCAATTTTAGAATTTTTGGCATAAAATTTACGATTTTTGTAAAGGAAGGGCAAAATGGTAATTTTTAAAAAATTTGGGGGCCATATTGGGAGACTTGAACCCCTTTTATGAAATTGAGTAAATTAGGTCCTAAGGGGGAATTTTAAAAGTTTCAGGACTTAATTTGGGGAAAAATCGGCAATTAGGGGCCTAAAGTAAAAGGAAAAATAACTTTTGGGACCAATTTATGAATATTTGAAAAGTTGAGAATTTAGTCATTCATACTGAATGAAGGTGATTAAGTCAAAAGATAATGAACCAAAATTTTTATTTTGTGTAGGAACACGAGACATTGGGAATGCTAGCTGAGGTTAAGCTCGCTAGGGAAAAAAATCGACTTAGTGGAATTTCACTACAGGATCGGGTGAGTGGGATTTTTATATTATACATGGTTGGGATGATAAACACCTCAAAAATGAAAACCCACTACTAAGTGGTAGTTTAAACATCACGCCTTAAATGATTGATGTGACAATTACGTAGAAAAATTATCTACCGGTTGTAAGTAGATCATACCTGATTGGTATGATAAAACTTCCTCAAATGAAATAGAAAACCCATTTATCGGTTATGAGCGGAGATGTCCTCATACTCGATTGGTATGATGGAAAATTGAAAAGATATTTTGTTGGAAGTGCTCTCCCCTAACTGTGTGCCACTGCTTAAATAATTTGGGAGACCTTCTTGACGGGAGCTCGAATAGCTTAGTTAGACCGTAGGCTACGGTTTTGGAACTTGGGGGCTATTATGACAAATTTTATAAATCTCGAACAGTAGGCCCTAGGCCAGTTGGCACGAGCAGGAGCTCTTAAACAAACATGAATCATATGCCATGAAAACTTGAGTAATTGAATTGTTTGTCATGGTACCAAGATAGGACTAACATACCCAGTCAACTAGTGGCAATGCGACATGATAGGTACCTAGACTAAGTCTAGACAAACAACTACAGGTCGAGTTGAGGGTCGGGGCCATTGGACCAGTGGCACCATAGATTATATGGCATCATGTGAAAATTATTGATTGTGCATGCACTATGTTTATGGGACCTTCAAGACACCCAAGAGGGGGGCTAGTGATGTGTCCTAAGGCCCTGGATGACCTGATGGATACAAGAGCAATTAGTCGTACCAGAAGCCTTGCAAAGCTCGACGTAGCTTCAAGTGCATGAGATCGGGTTTGGATCAGGATGAGGTCTATATCCTCATATGGACATGGAGATTTGTTATGGAATTGAGGGTCAGATGTCACGAACATCCGCTCATTCTTAGGGTAGAAGTGGATGTACTTCTATCTTGGTGGCCGGTAAAGTCGCTTCGACGCCACAAGTGGGTTCAATGGACGTACTGGCCTACGATTGTGTGTTTGACCTTCATAATGAAGGATGGGTGTTGGGTGATATCACACCGTGGTAATAATAAATAATTTTGAAAACCGAGATTTGAAGATGAGATAATTTAAAGGAATTAAAGAGTCTCGCACACTCCAACTTGAAAACTATTTTTTTAAACTCCATTTTTAAAATACCAATTCACTGAGTTGTAGAAGCTCACCCATCTTTCCTATCCATTTTTCAAGAAAAAAGAAAATGACTAGGAATAACATCGAGCCTTACCCTTTGTCACGTATGCTTAATTACTCTTAAGCTTGCATTTTATTTGATATAAGTTTTTCTAGGGAACAAGGTCAAAAATACGCCTGGCTCCTCTTGAGTTAAAAAAGGGGGAAACTCCTTTTGAACTGAGAGAGCGGTGGGTTGTTCACGAGGATCCGACCAAACTGGGTCTGGGCATGACAACTAGAGTGGTATCAGAGCCTACTTCCCTCGAAACATTATCAATATTATGCCCTGACACTAACCCAACCTTAAACTATCGTGTAGGAATGAGAGTCCCTAGGAAATTCGTGGTGAAATCCAGTCCTCCACCTATAACCCTGAAAAAGACATCCAACCCAAGGGAGGAAGCCGTATAAAGGTTTCTAAAGGGCGAGAAACGAGTGCCCAAGGACATGGTGGAAGACTACCGAAAACTAGTAGGAGCCTTACTAGAACCTGAAGGCATTATATACACTTCTCCCAGAAAAGAGGAACCAATATCACCTCCTAGAAGACCAACCCCTCCTCCTCCAGCCCCACAACAACTGGAGGAGAATACAACCAAGAAGGAGGCCTGGGATAACTATTGGGATGTCTATGCCACCTTCACGAAGGTCCACCAAGTACCTCCACCCACTCAACATGGCTTCAATCCCTCCCAATGGGTGAAGTGGACTTATGAGTGTGAAGTTGAAGTACTAGGGCGGTACGGATTGGAGGCCATACATGAAAATCTTCATATTAGGGAGCATGAATGGACCCCAATCAATTCCTTAGAGTCTTCTGATTAAGAGGCTCACAACCGTTCTAGAGTTAATTCTAGTCCTATGACCTCAAGGGATTAGGGGGTAGAAAATTTTTGTAATTAGCCAAAGTATGGCAAGAAAAATATTTCTTAAATGAATGAAAATAAAGTTTTATTAAAAATTCTAAGTTATTTGATAAATTCAAAACAAAAGAGTATAATAATAAAAATCTAAGTAAAAGGTAGGAAATCATCTAAGTACAAGGGGAAGGAAATTGTAAGGATTCAAGGGATAGGTCAAACCCAAGTAACATGTAAGTAGGAGGACAACATCAAAAGATGCCATATGAATAAGAAAGGAACCAACTCAGAATAAAGAATAGTGGGAGGAACATTGATGGGAGTAAGTTTAGAAAGAGAAGAAATCTTAAAGAGAAAGTACACCAATAGGAATGAGGAATGAAGTAAGAAATCAAAAGTTTTAAATATGTCAGCGAGTATCAGGAAGTTCAAGGATTTGAAGGTTGAATGACCGAATAAAGAATTTGGAAAAGGCGAGTAAGTACGGAAGTGATGAAGTATGTGATGAAAGGGATGAACAGAAACAACCGAGAAGGTTGTGAGACGATCAAATATAAAATTCCATAACAATGAAAATTTAAGCCAATACGCAAATAATGTGAAATAAGTTTTGGATACAAACTCCTAAAAGAAGGGGAGAGTTGTAAACCCTGCTCTTTGGAGTTAAGGAAAAACCAGGAAAGAACCAGTCAAACTGAGTGAGAAAATCGAACCGTTTCACAAACCGGATTAATGAGGAATGGGCAAATTGGAGTAATTTCAACTCCCATGTGACCCAAAAAGATTCATAAACCTTGGTAAGGAACTTTAGAACCAAGTAGGAGAGAAAAATTGGGTCGTTTTAGGTGAACCAGACATGAACCGAATTGAGCAAATTTATGAACCAAGCTGGTTTATGAATCGGAACCTATAGGAAAAGGGCAAATCGGGAAATATATGGACCCCAAGTGTCCTAAAGAGTCACATAAGTCATGATAAAGGACTTTATGATGAATGGGGGATGAAAACCAAATCGGTTCAAATAAACCGGATTGAACCGATTTGAACCACTATTAAATCGAATGATAAATTCAATTTTTGGTGGTTTAAAAAATTCAAATTTGAGATTTGAGGCCACCACAGGATAGAGAATGAATTTAAAAATTTTTAGATTTGAAAAATTCGGTCGAATTAGGGGTGAACCGACCAATTTAAGCTTTGAACTTGGTTTGGATCGATCCGGCCCGATTCGAAACAGTGTCGTCTTCTTCCTTCAGATGACAACACTATTCACTTGCCAAAAAATCGAAGCAACGCTGATGAAGAAGAAACATTTCCATTCAATACATTTCAGGCCATCAATGACTGTTATAAAGGTGACAAACGGAGGGCCAACGAGTCCCCGAGCTCTCTATATAAAGAGCCCCTCTCCATCCATCCTCTCCACACCTGAAAATCTCTTTCCTCTCTCAACTGCTTAGTTTTCCGGTGAAGCTCAAACCAGAGCTCTGATATAGGGTCTTTTCTGAGCCATAGAAGGAGTGGTCGAGTTCCTTAGAACCAGGGAGAAGTCAGCTACACGGTGGTAACATCTATTCGCTCCGAGGGTCGCTACAGAAGTGTCGGCGTGATCGAACAATGAAGCAGCTCCGGCGGACCGAAGCTGCCCTGTTTCGGCCGAGCTGAAATTGGCCAATTCGAGCCCTCCTCAAGCTAAACCAAGCTCTCCCAACACCTCCTCAGCTCTCCTATGGCTGAATTAGAATAGAAACGTAAGCCAATTCGGCTCTCCTCTGCAATTTTTGACCAATACTAGAGAGAGAACCGATAGAATTTCAATGATAGAATTCTCACCCAATTCGGCATCAATTGATGCAATTCTTGATCCTAGGAGGAACCTCAGGAGGAGAGCCATTTGCTCAAATTGGAAGCTCGGGCCACTGCGCAAAATGGTAATTTTGGAAAATTTGGTAGCCAAATTGGGAATTTGGGAAACTTGAACCTCTTTTTATGAAATTGAGTAAATTGAGGTCCCAAGGGGAATTTTAAAAGTTTCGGTACTCAATTTGGGGAAAAACCAGCAATTGGGGGCCTAAAGTAAAAGGAAAAATAACTTTAGGGACCAATTTGCAAATATTTGAAAAGTTGAGAATTTAATCATTCAGACTAAATGAAGGTGATTAAGCTAAATGATAATAAACAACAATGTTCATTTCGTGTAGGAACATGAGACATCGGGAATGCCAGTTGAGGTTAAGCTCGCTAGGGACAAAAACCAACCAAGTGGAATTTCACTGTAGGATCGAGTGAGTGGGATTTTTATATCATACCCAGTTGGGATGATAAGTACCTCAAAAATAAAAACCCACTGCTATGTGGTATTTTAAACATCACACCTTAGAGGATTGATGTGAAAATTACGCAGAAAAACTACTTATGTGAAAAACATAACCAATTGGTATGATGAAACTTCCTCGAAGGAAGTGGAAAACCCGTTCATCGGTTATGAACGGAGATGTCCACATACTCAGTTGGTATGATGGACAGTTGAAAAAGATATTTTGTTAGAAGTGCTCTCCCCTGAACGGGAGCCCTTAATCAATTTGGGAGACCTTCTTAACGGGAGCTCGAATAGCTCTGTTAGGTCGGAGGCCTCGATTTTGGAACTTGGGGGTTATTATGCCAAATTTTAAAAATCTCGAACAGTGGGCCCTAGGTTGGTTGGCATGAGCAGGAGCTCTTAAACAAACATGAATTATATGCCATGAAAACTTAAGTAATTGAATTGTTTGTCATGGTACCAAGATAGGACCGACATACTCAGTCAACTAGTGGTAGTACGACATGACAGGTCTCTGAACTAGTATAGACAAACAGCTACAAGTCGAGTTGAGGATCGGGGCCGTTGGACGAGTGGCACCACAGATTATATGGCATCATCTGAAAATTGTTGATTGTGCATGCATTGTGTTTATGGGACCTTCAAGACGCCCAAGAGGGGTAGTGATGTGTCCTAGGGCCTTAGACAACCTGGTGGATATAACGGCAGTTAGTTGTACTAGAAACCTTGTGAAGCTCGACATAGCTTCAAGTGCATGAGATTGGGGTGGGGTCAAGATGAGGTCTCTGTCCTCATATGGACATGGATATTTGTTACTAGATTGAGGGTCGGATGTTGCGAACATCCACTCATTCTCAGTGTAGAAGTGGACGTACTTCTATCTTGGTGGCCGGTAAAGTCGCTTCGACGTCACAAGTGAGTTAAGTGGACGTATTGGCCTGCGATTGTGTGTTTGACCTTCATGATAAAGGATGTGTGTTGGGTGATGACACACCGTGGTGATAAGAAATAATTTTGAAAACTGAGATTTGAAGATGCAATAATTTAAAGGAATTAAGGAGTCTGGCACTCTCCAACTTGAAAACTTTTTTTTTTAAAACTCCATTTTTAAAATACCCATTCACTGAGTTGTAGAAGCTCACCCCTCTTTCCTATCCATTTTTCTAGAAAAGAGAAAATGTCTAGGAATAACATTGAGCCTTACCCTCCATCAGGTATGCTTAATTACTCTTAAGCTTGCATTTTATTTGATATATGTTTTTCTAGGGAACAAGATCGAAAATATGCTTGACTCCTCTTGAGTTAAAGAAGGGGGAAACTCCTCTTGAACTGAGAGAGCGGCAGGTTGTTTACGGGGATCCAACCAAATCGGGTCGGGGCATGACGTTAGGGATGGTGGAGTGTAATCTACTTTGGAAAAGCAGAGGAGCCAAGTAAGGTTTGAAACCCACCTAGTGAAAGCAGACAACTAGTAACCATGGGATAACCAAAGGAGACAAAAACGATGCTCTAAGAGGGAGAAAAAGGGTGGTGACAACTAGAAGGCGATAGGATGGGCATTAAGGACATGTGAACTCGAGAGACAACTATTTCGATACAATTGGACCAAGAAGGCAATAGGAACATGGCAGTTCAATGAACCAACCCTCATGAGAATCATGAATTTTAACCTTGACAAGGAGGGAAAAGTAAAAAGGGGCAAACGTTGGAAGAGGAGGGTGAAGGAGATCCTTAGAATGACCCATGGCCAAAAGGAATCGACAACCACCCTCGAGCCACAAGAAGGATTAAGTGAACCTTTGGTGAGGCGATTAGGAGACCTCGACACAAAGAGGACTGGGAGTTTTAAAGGAAACTTGTAATAATTACAAGTAGGAATAAGAAAAGGGTACAAATGAAGGGTAAGCAGAAAAGGATGACATCAAAGGATATCACGAAATGGATTTAAAGTTCTGATACCCTCAAGGATGAATGCAAAAGGGAAGTGTACCTAAAGCCCGAGGAGTGAAGCGAAACCTAGGGAGTGAATAGTAGGATAATAAACTCAGGTAATGCTGTAACAAGTGGGAATTGATGGAATACCCATAATAAATAAAAAATTGGAAGGGAGATCCGAAAAACATTGGAGATTGTGCCCTTCAATTAAGAAGGATGAACGCACAACTCAAAGGATGGAAAGAAATCCCGACTTCAAGGTACGAGAGTAGGAGATAAAACCAACAAAGGGAACTCCTTTGAGTGAAATCAAGGAATGGACAAGTAAGCCATAAGAGATTAATTCGGAATAAAAGAACCGGGAAATGGTCACAATTGAGTAAGAATGGATTTGAGAAAAATAAGTATGTGAGTAAGGACGCTGTTAGATGTGAGGGAGGACTAAAAAAAGGAAGCCCACTAGTATGTCGGTAAATCAAGAAGTGGGCTGGAAATCGATAAGGAACGGAATAAGCGACCAACCTAGGACAAAAAGGGATAACAACAAAACTCATGGAAAGTAAGTGTGAAAGGCTCGACAGGACAACGAGCTAAGTAGATTCGACGACCAAACAAGTAAATAGGCTCGGGTACGATCTGTATTTTGTAACTCACAATTTTGGACAAAACGCTTAAGAGGAAAGGTCTGACCCCAAACAACAGGGAGCATTGGACTTAAGAAATTACTTGGACATAGGTGTCACACGCCGATCCGGTTTGGTCAGATCCCCGTAAGCAACCTGCCACTCCCTTGGTTCAAGAGGGGTTTCCCCCATCTTTAATTCAAGAGAAGCCACGCGTAATCTCAACTTTGTTCCTTGGAAAACATATATCATATAAAATGTAAGCTTAAAAAAATTAAGCATACTTGAGAAAGGGTAAGGTCTGGCATTATCTCTTGGCATTTTCTCTCTTTCCTGAAAAGGGATAAAAAGGGTGGATGAGTTTCTACAACTCAGTGAATTGGTATTTTAAAAAAAATTGGAGTTTCGATAAAATAGTTTTTGAATTGGATTGTGCCAGACTCCTTATTTCCTTTAAGTTATTTCATCCTCAAAATATCAGTTTTCAAAGTCATTTCTCATCATTAACCGCAAACGGTGTGTTTAGCAACCAACACACGCCCTTCATCATGAAGGGATCACACATTTGCAGGGTAGCACGTACATTGCACACACTTGTGGCGTTAGAGCGACTTTACCGGCCACCTAGATAAGAGCCCGTCCACTTCTACCCTGAGAATGAGTGGATGTATGCGACATTCGACCATCAATCCCATAAAGAAACTCCGTTTCTGTATGAGGACAGAGACTTTAACCCAACCCCATCCCAGTCTCATGCGCATGAAGCTACGTTGAGCTTCCCTCACTGCTGGCATGACAATCTACCCTTATCTCCACCGTGTCGTCCAGTAGCCCCTAGAATGCATCACTACCTTTCTTAGGCATCTTTAAGGTCTCATGCCTTAGTGCATGCACAAAACAACAGTTTTTCACATAAGCCATTTAATCCTTGGTGCCACTAGTCCAACGGCCCCGACTCTCAACACGACCTACAGTTGTTTGTCTCGACTGGTCCATCGACCTCTCTTATCGCACTACCACTAGTCCATCGAGTATGTCGGTCATGCTTGGTACCGTGGCCAAACACATCATTCATTTAAAATTTTTATGGCTTAAACTCATGTTTGTTTACGAGCTTCTGCTCATGCCAACTTGCCTTGGGCCCACTGTACAAGATTTTCAAAATCGGGCATATTAGCTCCCGAGTTCCAAAATCGAGGCCTCCGTCCTATTTGAGCTATTCGAGCTCCCACCAAGAAGGTCTCCCAAAAAGTTTATGCAATGGCACATAGTTAGAAGAGAGCACTTCTGACAAAATATTCTTTTCATCTATCCATCACACCAACCGGGGGTGAGAACATCTACGCTTATAATTGATAAGCTGGTTTTCTACTTCCTTCCAAGAAATTCATCATATCAACTGGTTATGATCTACTTACAACCGGTAAGTAGTTTTTCAGCGTGTTTTCTCACACCACCCCATCCATATGTGATGTTAAAATCCCACATTTTAGCGGGTTTTTATTTTCAAGGTGCTTATCATCCCCAACCGAGTATGATATAAAAATCTCACTCACCCGTGAATGTCGTGAATCCTTCTTAATCGGCTTTCGTCTCCTCGCGAGCTTTGGCTTAGCTGGTGTTCCAGATACTTTGTGTTCCTACATGATATGAACATCCTTGTTCATTATCATTTGGCTTGATAGCATTCATTCATCATGAATGAATAAAATGCCCAACTTTTCAATTTATTGCAAATAGGTCCCTAAAGTTCTTTTTCTTTAACTTTAGGTCCCTAGTGTCGATTTTTCCCAAATTGAGTCCAGAAACTTTAAAATTTTACTTTGAGACGTCAATTTAGTCAAAATTACATTAAGGGGTTCAAGTTTTCCAAATTCCCAATTAGGTCCCCAATTTTTCCAAAATTACCATTTTGCCCCTACTTTACAAAAATGGTAAGTTTCACTCCAAAAATTCCAAAAATTGACCAATTGGTCCTCCACCATCTTTATCATGTCCAATTGTCCCTCAATTTTAGGAAATTGCACTTTAGTCCCGCAAATTTTGAAAATCCCCAAAATTTTTCCCTAACTTCAACCTTTCAAATTGGCCGAATTTTATTTCATCAAATTGAACAATCAAATTATGTTAATTGTTAAAATTAAAGTTAACTTTAAGTTTACAGACCTCCATATGATTCAATTGCACTTTGAATCATATGATTTGACGTCAGAACGAGCTCAAACGGAGCTTCGCTGGAAAACTAAATGTAGAGAGAGAAAGATTCAAAAGCTTACCGTCGGGGGCACGACAGTCTGAGCTTTTGACCTGGGCAGATAGCTCTCATCTTGAGGTTCTTCCTAGAATAAAAAATCACCTCAATTCATGTTGAATTGAGGGAGAATTTGGTCAGTAAAGATTTGTCAATTCTTTCTCTAGTACCGATCAGAATTTACAATGGTGAGCCAAATTAGCTTACCTTTCCGTACTAATTTAGCTGTAGTAGGGTTGTGGAGGTGTTGAGAGGGCTTGGCTTGACCTGAAAAGGACTCGAATTGACTGATTTTAGCTCAACAGTAATAGGGCAGCTTCAATCCATCAGAGCTGCTTCACTGTTCGATCACGTCGGCGCTTCTCTAGTGATCCTCGAAGCAATTTGAGACTACCACCGTGTAGTTGACTACTCCCGATTCTAAGGAATCCAACCACACCATCTTTGGCTCAAAAAAGACCTTATGTTAGAGCTCTAGTTCAAGCTTCATCGAAAAACTTAGTAGTTAAGGGAGAGTGAAGTTTTCAAGTGTGTTGAGGATGAATGGAGAGGGGCTCTTTATATATGGAGCTTAGTGACTCTCCGATCGTTCGTTTGGCACCTTAATGACAGTCATTGATGGCCTAAAATGTACTGAACGGAAATATTTCTTCTCCATCGGCGTTGTTCAATTTTTTGGCAAGTGAACAGTGCTGTCATTCGAATGAAGAAGATGACACTGTTCCAAACTGAACCGTACCGGTCCGAACCGGGTTCAACACTTAAACCTATCGGTTCAGGCCCGATTCGACCGAGTTTTTCAAAATTAAAAATTTTTAAATTCATTATCTATCAAATGGTGGCCTAAATTCTCAAATTTAAATTTTATAAGCCACCTAGAAAATGAATTTAGCATCTAGTTCAATAGTGGTTCAAATAGGTTCAATCCGGTTCGGATCTGGTTCACCTTAACCGGTCTGGTTTTCTTCCCCAAATTGTCCTAAGGTCCCTTTCCAAGGTTTTTATGAATCATTGGGTCACTCAGGAGTTGTCAATTTCCCAATTTGCTCGTTCTCTATGATTGGGGTTTGTAAACTGGTTTAGTTTTTCTCACTTGGTTTGACTGGTTCTTTCCCCAATTTTCATTAACACCAAAGGGTGGGGTTTACAACTCTCCCCTCCTTTTAGGAGTTTTGTATCCAAAACTTATTTCACACGTTTTGTACCAGAATGAACTTCCCTTGATACTAACTTGTAGTTTCTCGACATATAATCCCTTCGGTTATTTCCGTCTCTCCCTTATATAACATGCACTTGAGATCCTCTTTTCTTTTTCATCATTTTCTCACTCCATGGAGTTTATTTTTATTAAACCTATCTCATTGGATGTTTAAGGTCATATCCTTAAATTCACATCCTTCATTTCTTAAAGCATTATTTTTCCTGTTCGAGATTCTTTACTTAAGAGATCAAGATTGGGAGTTCCAATATACCGAATCATTCTTGTATCTAACTATTATCTTTATTTGTTGACCTCCTTAACTCAATGTCCGATCAAGCATCATGTGCCTGCTTCCACCAGTGTTGGTGTTATCACCTTTTCATCCTACATTAATCCTTCCCTCATTCGTTGGTTATCACAACTTCGTTCCAAATTTAATGTCTTGCCTTGTCATGCTCAACTAACGAACTCTTCCTTACTTGAGTCATATTTCCCTGGGACGGTGGGGTTTACATATCCCTCACAGCACGACATTCACTAGAACTTGTCTTTGACTATTTAACCTCTTTAAGGTATTTCCATATTAGTTATTCTCAATTTCTCTATCTTTCAAGGAGAGTATGATGTCGTCCCTCTTTTCATCTAGTGGTATGTCTTGATTATCATCATTATTATTCAATTGCCCATTTTGCCTTTTGATGTCATATCCTTTATAATTGTATTGATTTCCTCACTTACTCGTCTTTTCAACCTTCTTTATTAGGTCCTTCAACATTCAAGTCTTTGAGTTTCCCAATAACTTACTGTCATGCTGAAACTCTTCCTTTCTTACGTCTATCCTCATACCCAATGGCGTCCTATCATTTGAGAACTCTTCTCTTTCTTAATCCATTTTTACTCACTCATGATCGATTCTCCTTTCTGACTTAGTTCCTTTCTTACTCGTATGACATATTTTGATGTTGTTTTCCTACTTACCCATTACTTGGGATTACCTTATCCCTTATATCTTCACGGTTACTTTCCCTTTGCACTTGATCCTTTCATCTCCAATAGCTTTTCTCTGAGAAGCTTATCTTCTTTCCAATTTCATTGGTTCTATTTCCTCCTAATTGGAACACATATGTTTTTCCAAGGTTCCCTTCCTCGGTAAGTTTTACACTTCTTTTCTCTTGGAATTTCCTTCTAGTTTTACCATTGCAAATATCCAACCTTGAATGACATTCCTTGACACCATCTTCTCCTGCTTACCTTTATCCTTGAGATCCTACCAGTACTTCTCGTCTATCTCACCTCATTCTCACTTGCTTCAGTACTCATCTATTCATTTGAGGTGGAGTTCACACTCCCTTTGTTTCAAAATCTCTCATTCATCCTGTAGAAAATCTAATTAATATTTTCATAGCTTTCGAGTCGTTACTCAGGTCTTAGCCATTGATCTCTTCAATGCTTTCCTCTTCCCTTATTTCCCAAATGTGTTGGTCTTTCCATACTTTCCTTCTTTACAGGAATCGTGACTTTCACAAGGGTCAGTTCATTCATTGCTCCACCCGTATTATCCTCTTAGTTTAATTGTTTTGAGATGGTTGTCTTTAGAATCTTCGTGTTCTTGGTATTCATCTCTTTGTCTTGTTTAGGGTGTAGTCCTTACTACTCCCCGATTCTTATTAGAGCGTGGTTCATTCTTCTAGATGATTTGGTTATTATGGGTTATTTCCTTCAACTGGGTCCATCTAAAATTCCTATTTGGTTTCCTTGCCTTCTTGCAAGTAGATAACACTTAGCCTCTCTAGACACTTACTTAGTCAATTATACCTTTTAATGAGAGCCTTACTTCAGTTCTAGTTTACAATATTTCCTCTGTTAATTACTTTAGCTTGGAACTTCCTCCTTCCGCGATCCCACTTCCTATTCTCATCCTTCTTCTAGGATCTTCCATTTTGAGATTTTTACGATCAATCTCCCTACTGCTCCTTGAGAGTTCTTCTTTTATTCTTCTCTTATACTTACAGACCTTGATACGGTTATTCACTCTGGATTCCTTCCTTCTTGTTCCATATCCTTGATTTTAGTAAGTCCCCTTATTTTCATGGAGTTCCTAATAACTTGTATCCTAACTCTTCCTAACAAGGTATTATTCCTGGTATTCTCTTCCTATCGTACTTCTTTCCTTTCCCTTTTTTCCTTGTGTTATCTCATTCAACTTAACCTCTTTAGTGTTCTCATTTCGTTCTTCCTTTCTTCTGGTCAACTTTCATTCCTTTGGTTTTCCTTGGGATAGTCAAATCCCTCTTGTTTTCCTTCTTCAAGTCTTTCTTTAACCCTTAGACTCTCACTAGTCCCATGCTTTTTTATGCTCTCTTCCCTTGTTCTAAACTCCTCCTTTCTTTCCTTAGTTAGGATTTGTCTCACTTGGGTGCACTCTAAGAATCTCTTCTTGCCAAATTTTATTGTACCTTTGAGGGAAAATCTTAAAGGCTAAAGTTAACTAGAAATAACCCATTTTCCTTCCTTAAGTGATTTTCTACTTTTTACTTTATTAACATGCTCTTTTTGCTTGAATTTATCAAGGAAACTCAAAAGTTTTATCAAGAAAAATTAACTTTCATTCAAGAAACATTTTCTTGTCATACTTGGCTTATTAAAGAATTTTTCTACCCCCTAATTCCTTGGGGTCATAGGCCGAGAGCTAGCTTTAGAACAGTTATGGAACTTTTGATCAGATGGCTCTGAGGAACCAGTTAGTATCCATATGTATTCCCTTATGGGATGAATTTCATGTATTGCCTCCAATCCATACTGCCTTAATACCTCTACCTCGCACTCATATGTCCACTTCATCCATTGGGAGGGATTAAAGCTAGACTAAGTAAGTGGGGGTACTTAGTGGACATTCATGAAGGTGGCATACACATCCTAATAGTTGTCTTAGGCCTCCTTCTTGGTTGGATTCCTCTCCGGTTGTTGTGGGGCTGGAGGAGGAGTTGGGATCCTAGGTGGAGGTACAAGTTCCTCTTGTCTTAGAGGATGGTACGTGATGCCTTCTGGTTTTAATAAGGCTCCCACCAATTTATGGGAATCTTCCACCATGTCCTTGGGTACTCTTTTCTCGCCTTTTAAGAATCTCTGGACAATTGCCTCCCTTGGGGTAGGCATCTTTTTCATGTTTATGGGTGGAGTATTGGATTTCACAGTGAATTTCCTAAGGATTCTCCTCCCTACACGAGAGTTAAAGTTGGATTAATGTCAAGGCATAATATTGATAATGTTTCAAGGGAACTCAACTCTGATACCACTCAAGTTGTCATGCCCCGGCCCGGTTTGGTCGGATCCCCGTGAGCAACCCACCACTCCCTTGGTTCAAGAGGGGTTTCCCCCATCTTTAATTCAAGAGGAGCCAGGCGTAATCTCAACTATGTTCCCTGGAAAACATATATCATATAAAATGCAAGCTTAAAAAAATCAAGCATACCTAACAAAGGGTAAGGTCTAGCATTATCTCTAGGCATTTTCTCTCTTTCTTGAAAAGGGATAAAAAGGGTGGGTGTGTTTCTACAATTCAATGAATGGGTATTTTAAAAAATTGGAGTTTCAATAAAATAGTTTTTGAATTGGAGTGTGACAGACTCCTTATTTCCTTTAAGTTATTTCATCCTCAAAATCTCAATTTTCAAAGATATTTCTCATCATTAACCACCAACGGTGTGTTAGCAACCAACACACACCCTTCATCATGAAGGGATCACACATTTGTAGAGCAACACATCTTCTATACCAACTTGTGGCGTTAGAGCGACTTTATCGGCCACCTAGATAGAAGCTCGTCCACTTCTACCCTGAGAATGAGTGGATGTACGTGACTCCAACCCACAATCCCGTAAAGAAACTCCATATTCATATGAGGATAGAGACCTCATCTCGCCCCCACCCCGGTCTCATGCACATGAGCTATGTTGAGCTTTCTTGATTGCTAGCACAACAATCTGTTCTTATCTCCACCATTTTGTCTAGTAGACCCTAGGACACAACACTACCCCTCTTGGGTGTCTTGAAGGTCCCGTACCTCAGTGCATGCACAAAACAACAGTTTTTCTCATAAGTCATTAAATCTTTGGTGTCACTGGTCCAATGGCCCCAACTCTCAACTCGACCTGTAACTGTTTGTCTCGACTGGTCCGTCGACCTGTCTTGTCGCATTGCCACTAGTCCATCTACTATGTCAATCCTGTTGGGTATCGTGGCCAAACACATCATTCATTTAAAATTTTCATGGCTTAAACACATGTTTGTTTATGAGCTTGTGCTCGTGCCAACTTGCCTTGAGCCCACTATACGAGATTTTCAAAATCGAGCATATTAGCCCCCAAGTTCCAAAACTGAGGCCTTCGGCCTATCTAAGCTATTCAAGCTCTCGTCAAGAAGATCTCCCAAAACGTTTAAGCAATGGAACACAATCAAGGGAGAGCACTTCTGACAAAATATTCTTTTCATCTGTCCATCACACCAACTAGGTATGAGGACATCTCTGCTTATAACCGATAAGTTGGTTTTCTACTTCCTTCCATGAAGTTCATCATACCAACCGATATGATCTACTTACAACCAGTAAGTAGTTTTTCTACGTGTTTTCTCACATCACCCCATCCATGTGTGATGTTTAAATCCCACATTTTAGCAGGTTTTCATTTTTCAGTTGCTTATCATCCCCAACTAGGTATGATATAAAAATCTCACTCATCCGTGAATGTCGTGAATCCTTCTTAATCAACTTTTATCTCCTTGCGAGCTTTGTCTTAACTAGCGTTCCCGATACTTCGTATTCCTACATGATATGAACATCCTTGTTCATTATCATGTGGCTTGATAGCCTTCATTCATCATGAATGAATAAAATACCCAACTTTTCAATTTATAGTAATTAGGTCCCTAAAGTTCTTTTTCTTTAACTTTAGGTCCCTAGTGCCGATTTTTCCCAAATTGAGTCCCAAAATTTCAAAATTTTACTTTGAGACCTCAATTTATTCAAATTTACATAAATGGGTTCATATTTCCCAAATTCCCAATTTGGTCCCAAATTTTTCCAAAATTACCATTTGCCCCTACTTTACAAAAATGGTAAGTTTCACCCCCAAATTTTCCAAAATTTTACCAATTGGTCCTCCAACATCTTTATCATGCCCAATTGGCCATCAATTTTAGGAAATTGTACTTTAGTCCCTCAAATTTTCGAAATCCCCAATTTCAACCTTTCAACTTTGCTGAATTTAGTTTTATCAAATTGACCAATCAAATTTTGTTAATTGTTGAAATTGAAGTTAATTTTAACTTCCTACACATTCATATGATTCAATTGCACTTTGAATCGCATGATTTGACACCGGAACAAGCTCAAACGAAGTTTCATTAGAAAATTGAACGTAGAGATAGAAAGCTTCGAAAGCTTACCGTCGGGGGCGCGGTGGTCCGAGCTTTCGATCTGGGTAGATAGCTCTTGTCCTAAGGTTCTTCCTAGAATCAAGAATCACCTCAATTCATGTCGAATTGAGGGAGAATTTGGTCAGTAAAGATATGTCGGTTCTCTCTCTAGAAACCATCAAAATTTACAGTGGGGAGCCGAATTGGCTTACCTTTTCGCTCTAATTCAGCTGTAGGAGAGCTATGGAGGTGTTGGAAGGGCTTGTTTTGGCCTGAGAATGACTCGAATTAGCTTATTTCAGCTCAACAATAATAGGTCAGCTTCAGTCTACCGGAGTTGCTTCACTATTCAATCACGTCGGCGCTTCTCCGGCGATCTTCTGAGCAATTGGAGACTATCACCGTGTAGCTGACTTCTCCTCGAGTTTAAGGAATCTGACCACACATTCTTTAGCTCATAAAAGACCCTATGTCAGAGCTCTGGTTTGAGCTTCATTGAAAAACTGAGTAGTTGAGGGAGAGTGAAGTTTTCAGGTGTGTGGAGGATAAATGGAGAGAAGCTCTTTATATAGGGAGCTTGAAGACTCTCCAGCAGTCCATTTGGCACCTTAATGAAAGTCATTGATGGCTTGAAGTGTACTAAATGGAAACGTTTCTTCTTTGATGGTGCTATTCGATTTTGCAGCGAGTGAACAGTGTTGTCATCTGAAGGAAGAAAATGTCACTGTTCCGAACCGGACCATACCAGTCCGAATCGGGTTCAACGCTTAAACTATCCAATTCATTCCTGATTCAATCGAGTTTTTCAAAATTAAAAATTTTAAATTCATCTAAATTCATTCTCTATCAAATGGTGGCCTAAATTCTCAAATTTGAATTTTCTAAACCACCTAGAAAAATACATTTAGTATTCTATTCAATAGTGGTTCAAACCGGTTCAATCTGATCCAAATCGGTTACATCCGGTCCGGATATAGTTTACCTGAACCGGTATGGTTTTCTTTCCCAAATTGTCCTAAGGTCCCTTTCCAAGGTTATTATGACTCTTTGGGTCACTCGGGAGTTGTCAATTTCCCAATTTTCCCATTCTCTATAATTGGGGTTTATGGACCGGTTTGGTTTTCTCACTCAGTTTGACCGATTCTTTCCCCGGTTTTCCTTAACTCCAAAGGAACTAGGGTAGGGCTTACAACAAGGGTAAGGCAAGTCAAATGACCTAAGTCCAAGGGAGTAAATAAATAAACAAAAAGGGGTAACCGGAGAGATAGGATGTCAAATCAAACCCCAAGTTGGTCACAAGAGAATCCATTTCTGATGTAATGGATGGATGGCTAAGTTTTGAGGACAAAACTCCTAAAAGGATGGGAGATTTGTGAAATGCGTCCCTCGGACCAAGTAAACCAGAGAAAGAACCTGCGTTTTTGAGAAAATCAAGCCGAAAAAGGAACAAAAAAAGATAAAGAAGGGTTAAAATGGGAAATTAGAAAATCCCAAGTGACCAAAAATTCATAAAAATCATGAAGAAGAACAGGGAAGTGGAATTGATGAGAGAATTGGACCGGTTCGAAGTGAACCGGACCTAAACTATAGTGAATCGGTTCATTGATTTATTTTTCTAGGTGGCTTAAAAATGTTAATTTGGGAAATTGATGCCACCATTAGATAGAAAATGAATTTAGAAATTTTTAAATTTTAGAAAACCAGTTGAGTCGGGTCCGAACCGGCCGATTTTTTAATTCGGGTCAGTGAACCCGGTCGGACCGGACCAGTAAATGAACTGGACCGATCAACGGTCCAACCGGTCAATAGTCAATGGAGCATATCAGCAGCCACGCAAGCACGGGGAGTCAATGGGAGGCTGCCATGTGTCCAGTGAATAGATGATCGGTTAGCATGCCATGCAAACACGAGCAGCCAATGAGAGGCTACCACGTGTCTGATCAACGGCTAACATGGTGACCAAGTTGGACCTCCATGTTAGAAAAACTGGCCAATCACAGTGTGTCACGTGGCGTGTCACGCCCCAACCCGGTTTGGTCGGATCCCCGTGATCAACCCGCCACTCTCCCGATTTATTAAAGGGTTTCCCCTTATCGTAAATCGTAAAGAGTAAGGCGTCCTTTAACTTGCACCTTTTTCCTGGAATAGCATAATCAAAACTGTATGAAATTTAAAACTTTACATACCTATCTTACAGGCATCTTAGTTGACAGCCTTTAAGGGGTGGCTTTCCGGGATTTCCTGAAAGGGATATAAGGGAGGGGGTGAGTACGACTACTTAGTGAATGGGTTATTAAAAGCTTTTGACTTTTAAGAAAAACATTTATATGGAGTGTGCCAGACTCCTTTATTTTCAAAAATCTCATCATTTAAAAATTTAGATTTTTCCATTATTTCTTAGTTACAACGGTGTGTGATCACCCAACACACATCCTTCATCATGAAGGTTACACACATTCGCAAGTCAGTATCACTACTAAACCCGCTAGTGGCTTCGGAGCGACTTTTCCTGCCACCCGGATAGAAGTACGACCACTTCTACCCTGGGAATGAGTGGATGTATGTGACATCCTACCCACAATCCCGAAATCACTTCTTCATGTCCGTATAAGGACAGAGACCTCATCCTGTCCCCACCCCGGTCTCATGCACTTCGTGCTACTCCAGATTTCGCACAGACACCTGGAACGACGAACTACCCTTATAGCCACCAGGTCGTCCAGTACCCTTAGGACACATCACTACCCCTCATGGGCGTCTTGATGATCCCGTACTCATAGTGCACGCACAAACAATGTTTTCTTATATTGCCATGTAATCTGTGGTGCCACTAGTCCAACGGCTCCGACTCTCAACTCAACCCGCAGCTGTTTGTCTTGACTAGTCCGTCGATCGGTCATGTCGCACTGCCGCTAGTTGACTGAGCATGTCGGTCCTATCTTGGTACCATGGCCAAACAATTCACTTATTAAGTTTTATGGCACATATATCATGTTCGTTTACGAGCTCCTGCTCGTGCCAACTGGCCTTGGGCCCACTGTACGAGATTTTCAAAATCGGGCATTTAGCCCCCAAGTTCCAAAACCGAGGCCCTTGGCCTATCAAAGCTATTCGAGCTTCCGTCAAGAAGGTCTCCCAAATAGTTTAAGCATTGGCACACAGTCAGGGGAGAACACTTCTGACAAAAATAGGTTTTTACTGTCCATCATACCGATCGGTATAAGGACATCTCCGTTCATAACCGATGAACGGGTTTTCAACTTCCTTCAAGGAAGTCTCATCATACCAACCGGGTATGATCTACTTACAACCCGTAAGTAGTTTTTCTGCATAACTTTCACATCACTTTCTCTAAGTAGTGATGATTAAAATACCACTAAATAGTGGGTTTTTATATGGAGGCACTTATCATTCCTAACCGAGTATGATGTTAGTAAACACACTCACAACCGGTAAGTGGTTTTTAACTTTAAACTGTGCTCATCATCCCAACTGGGTATGATGTGAATAACCCACTCACAACCGGTAAGTGGTTTTTATCTTTAAGTTGTGCTCATCATCCCAACCGGGTATGATGTTAGTAAACCCACTCACAACCGGTAAGTGGTTTTTATCTTTAAGTTGTGCTCATCATCCCAACCGGGTAAGATGTTAGTAAACCCACTCACCCGTTAATGCCGTGAATTCCACTAGACTGGTTCTTTGTATTCACACGAGCTTGTCCTTGCTGGCGTTCCCGATATTTAACGTTCCAGTGAAGGCACGACAATCCGAGCTTTCGATCTGGGCAGATAGGTCTTGTCCTAAGGTTCATCCTTTTGGTCCTAATTCGGCCGTGGAAAGGTTGAGGAAGTGTTAGGAGGGCTTGGTTTGGCATGAGGAGGGCTTGAAATGGCCGATTTCAGCATGGCTGAAATAGGGCAGCTTCGGTCCGCCGGAGTTGCTTCACTATTCCATCATGTCGGTGCTTCTCCAACGATTCTCGGATTGACTGGAGTTTGCTATCAGATAGTTGTCTTCTCCCCGGTTCTAAAGAGCCCAACCTTTGTTCAAGTCGAAGCTCTGGTTCGAGCTTTACCGGGAAATGGAGCAGTAGAGAGAGAGAGAGAAGTGTTTAGGTGTGAAGGGAATGAAATGGGGATGACCTCTTTATATAGTCGTAAAACCCGTGTATTAAATAGACGAGATTTATTAATAGTATTAATATTGCCATAAATTATTGGTATTAATTCCACTAATTTAATTTTGGTATTAATTCCAATAATTTAATTTCGGTATTAAATTATTTGTATTAATTCCAATAATTTAATTTCGGTATTAAATAATTTGTATTAATTCCAATAATTTAATATAGGTATTAAATTATTAGTATTAATTTCAATAATTAAATATATATTAATTGATGGCTATTTATGATAAGTCGTACGTTTGCATAAAAAGTTTTGACCGAAATTTCGGGTTACAAAAAAATCATACTTCCCAGGAGGTCACCCATCCTCACACTACTCTCAAGTAAGCATGCTTAACTTTAAAGTTCTTATGGAATCTAGTTCACCTGAACCAATTTGGTTTTTGTTTTCTAGTTTGTCTTAAGTTCCTTTTCCAATGTTTAATAAATCCTTTGGATCAACTGAAAGTTGTAAATTTTCATATTGCTTATTCCCAAATGTAAACGGTTTGGTTTTCCTATTCGGTTTGACCGGTTCTTTTCCCGGTTTTCCTTAACTCAAATGTGCGGGGTTTACATGGCGCGTCTGCCACATCATCATCTTCTACCTTCAGCCGCTGACAGAGAGGGAGAGGCCGAAAAAGCTAGAGTCTCCGACGACTCGAAAAACTCTTCAGTTAGGTCGTCGACGACTAAGTCAGAGGCTTAGTCTCACACCGACCAGTAGCCTGAATAGTTGTTGAGCTCCCTATATAAAGAGCACCCCTCCATTCGCTCTCAGCATCCCATAATCGACTAAAGAAGATGAACTATTGAGTTTTCCGGTGAGCAGAAAACCAGAGCTCTGACATCGGGGCTTTTCTCCACCTTTGAAGCAGCATTCAGTACCATTAGAACTGCAAGGAAGTCCTCTACATGGTTGCACCCTCCTTTCAGCCCGAGGGCCACCATAGAAGTGCGAGGAAGCTCAAACAGTAATGCCACTCCTCAGCTGTTAACAGCCCGAGCTGCTCGAGCTCGACTCGAGCCATCCCCAGGCCAATTCTGGCCAATCCAAGCCCCCCAAACTCTACCTAGAGGTGCCCCAACCTTCCCTCGAGATAATACAGTAAGCCCCTCCACCATCCCTTCACCATAAAACACTCTTCACATCACATTTCTATAAGGACTGAAACTAAGAAATTCACACTACTCATGCTACCAATTGAGGTACGGTTTGATATAGAGAGGATCCCCAAGAGGAGAGCAATTCAGAAAAAGCAAGAGCTCCAATTGTCAGACCCTCATCTATAAGATATCAAAGCTTTCTCTCCTTAGACTAAATTTTCTGACAAAGCTCTATTTGAGCTCATTTTCGAGCAAATTGAGCAGTTCAAAGCTCAAAATGATGAGGGAGGCATAGGGAAGACAATTCATATCACAAATTGATGCAATTAACCACGTTTTGGGGGTCAATTGAACAAAATTGAGATTCAGAGATCAAATTGCAATTTTGAGAAAATTGGGAAATTTGGGGATTTTTGGAAAATTGGGGTCCAAATTGCAATTTATGGAAAATTGGGAGTGAAATTAACTTTTAATTGGGGTCCATTTGGGCAATTGGATAAAATGGAGGGCCAATTGGCAATTTTTGAAAGTTCAAGGACTAATTGGTAATTTTTGGGAAGTTAAGGAGCAATTGGTAATTTTAGGAAAATTGAGGACCAATTGGTAATTTTAGAAAAATTAGGGACCCCTGAAGGGTAATTGGAAGTCCTAGGGACTTAATGGAGATTTAACGAAAATTGGGGACCCAAATGTAATGTTATAAACGTTGAGAGACCTAAATGTAATTAAGTAATAGTGTGAGGACATATGCGCAAATACCCGAAACTATGAGGTCCCTTATGATGATTCCCTTGATAAAGGTACTCGAACTATGCATGAGTCGATTGCTCTAGTACCGACGTGAGGAAGCACACCACAACTCGAGAACTCATTGGGAAGGCCACACCACTATTGCCAGGTGAGTTGGATTTTCGGCATCATACCTGGTTGGGGGTGATGAGAACCGTTCTTACATTTGAAAATCATTTTTCCAGGAATGGTCTTCCTTAACTACGTGAAACTGCTTAAACATTTTGGGAGACATTCCTAATGGGAGCGAAAACTGTTCCAACAGGCTTGAGGCCTCGGATTTGAAAATGATATGGCTGAAGGCCTAGTTTTGAAAAACTCATGAAGTGGGCCCAAGGCCAGTGTGCACGGGTTGGACCCATTTACAAACGTAAATTATAAGAACCATCAAAACTCTCATGAAACTAGAAAATGTTGTGTGACATGCCATGGGGCCAAGATAGGACTGACAAGGCTAGATGGGCTAGTGGCAGTGCATCCAAACCAGGTTGACGGGTCAGTCAAGGCAAACAGCTGCAGACCAGGTTGAGTATCGGAGTTGTTAGACCGTTGGCACCAAAGATCATGGTTAATGATTCAAAATTGTTGTTATGCATGCATGAGGATTCCATGAGCATCTAGATGCCCAAGAGAGGTAGTAGATGAGTCCCAAGGGCTACTAGACGACCCAAGGGCGTATAAGGGTGGTTTGGTATCCAGTATGCTGAGAAGCTCTCATAGCTTCCTACGCACTGAGACTGAGGCCGGAGAGGAAATGAGGTCTCGAGACCGAGGCAGTGTACCTCTATTAGGGTTGACGGTAAAGGCGCTCCAGTCCACCCTACGAACGTGTGATCCCTTTCTATGATAGAAAGGGCATGTGAACGCTTGTTGAAACACCTCTCGAGCAAGGGGAAGGGCTCAAGAAGAGATAAACTCATATTATAATAAATTAAAAGTATAAAACTTTTTTATAGACTGATTGTTTTAAAAACTCGCTTCCCAACCCTCACTCACTAAGTTGTAGAAACTCACCCCCTCCCATTAAACTTTTTCATAAGAAACACCTCGCTACGATGAGCCGAGGCTAGAAGAGAAAGCCAAGGGTACCACCATCAGGTAACTTTTATATTTTGTGAACTTTGTTATAGAAGACATGTACTCCAACGCCTTTACCTTCCTTGGACTATTTGGTAGAAATACTAGATTAGTACAAGGAAGGGTGGTGGGTTGATCACACGACTCCGACCAAACCGGGTTGGGGCGTTACATGAATACCCATAAAAATTTTGAGAATGGGTCTTAAGTCAGGTATGTAAAATTTTTAAGATATTGAGTTTTGTATAATGCTATTCCATGGAACAATGACAAAATTTATGCCCGACTCCTCGTAATTTTGGAAAGTGGTAACTCTTCTTAGACCAAAGGGAGTGACAGGTTGTTCACGGGATTCTGACCAAACTAGGTCAGGGCGTGACATGAAGTGATAGATCATTGCCTCCCTCCCCTCCCCCAAGCTGGCCATATAAGGCCCAATCCTTACCTTGTCGACCGGTGGCCAGAATTCTCTCTCAAAGTGAAGATGCTCAGTTTTTCAGTAACCTTACTTCCAGAGCTAATAACTTTTGATTCAGACCACAAAAATTGTCCATTTTGGTGGCGTTAGAACCATGTTGAAGCAAACTTTCAAATCGCTTCCTGATGTCGACGTGCCTCCTACCGGCATTGGTGTAATCAAATAGTAATACTACTCACTCGGTTAGAAATAGAGCAGTGTCTTTTCGTGCCTAACCTGACTTCTGTGATGGACACCATGGCCCAAAATAATTTTGATACTCCTATTAGTGCCCTCTAGCTAACATCATCGGTCGTTCGAGTTGTAGGTAAGCCTCGTGATCATTAAATTACTTAGAAGCTGTAGTGACTCCTCTATTTTAAACATTGATTGAAAATCATGTTTTTCATACGACTCAAACTACCATTGGGGGTGATTTAAGAAGCAATAAATATGCAAGAGGGATAACTTTTCAACCCGACCAATGTCAATGACCAACTCGCCCTCTCTAGTGAGTTCCTGACACTTTTCTAAATTGTATTAGTTTTTCGTCGAATGCCCAGTTGTGGCCAAAATGACATTATTTCGGTCGAGGCTAGCTAGAAAGTGATCGTGGGGACCTCGAGAATAAGATGGGGGACCTATAAAGTATTTTTAGAGAGTTCATGGAGATGTTTTAAAGGAAGAGAAAATTAAGGGACTAAAATATAAATTTCAAAAAGTATTGGGATCAAAATGAGATTTATGTGAAATAAGGACCCAAATGAGTCTAAATAGAAGTCTAGGGACCTAAAATAAATTTTGAGAAAACTTAGGGACCCAAAGTGGTAGCATAGCAAACCAAACCCCCAGAAATGAATAATAATTATGCTTGTTGATCAAGTACTATTGATTTGCTTGATTAGGTGGATGTTTCTTTGCGCCAACATGGCACCTAGTACTATAAGTAGTATCGGTATATAGGAAAAAATGAAAATGAGAATATAAGGGGAGAGTGAATACTTTCAAATCTTATCACAAACCCATAGGGAAACACACCGTGAGGTCTAGGCATACTTATGATCAAGCATGGTTGAAATGGTCTTAACTATGCAGGATGTCCAATTACACAATATCGACAATGCTATGAAAATGAAGATCATCATAGGATATGCTTTGTTAGTGCGAAAAATAGCGCACATACCCCTCATAACCCTAAAATCTCGTGTGTGTGACCTTAGTGGACAAGGTGATGTACATGTTGTCTAGTTTGAACTTGTGATGATATTGTGTGCTATTGATTAGGTAATACAAAAGATGGGGTGAGTATTCTTGTGATAACCAACAAGTTCAAAGGATTAAAAAATTGAATTATTACCATGGAAATTGCATGGATAATGAACTTATAATCTAGAGAATTATTTATTTAATAATTTGAGTAAAGATCAAACTCATAACTTATGTCGTGGCCTGACATTGGTAAATTGATTCACTCAGTTGTGAGCTCACGCCCTCTATAAAATAAATACAAATGATAACAAGAACTGTGAAAGTACAAGTTCGGGACGTGGCATTCACCATTAGTGCGACTCGAGGTATTGAGCTCAAAGTGTGCGCACAAAAGTTAAATATTTTACTTGTTAATTATTATATTTTCAGGGAAATTGTATTCATTTTTTTACCCATCTTTGTATTCGAAGAAAAAGTTCAACTTTTTAGCTAAAATTTGTAAGTGTTTTATTATGTTTATTGGTAATATTGGTACTATTTTGATAAATATACCCATCATTATAACATTAAGGGGACGTGACGAACTGTTATTAGATACCGAGCCAAGAACAACGACATGATAGGTTTTCACTTGCAATTTTCCTGATCCTCCACTTTCTATTAAGTGGTATTCTTTAAATGTAATTTTATCGTTTAAATTTACAGTATGAACCGAATTCTAATATAGTTCAATTTACACATTTTAGTTTTGGTTTTTGTTTGCTGTTTAACATCTATTCTCAATCCAATTGAGATTAAATCTCATTTTTTTTAATTTCAATATTACAATTTTACTTTGGATTGATCTCATGTATGTTTTATTTTCTTTTCTAGTTTAATTTTCCAATCTATTTTGGATTTTGAGAAGAGGATGTTATATAGAGAAACTGAAAACCAATTGATAATATAAGACATTTCAGATTTGAAAACCAATGGATGAGAAACCCAAAATGAATAGCTAAAATAGAAATTGATTGGAAAGATATACAGAGCAACAATATACAAGAGTTATGTGAGAAACTCAAGAAGGCTGGTGGTCTAGAGTTGAGATAATGTTAAAATGCCCACACGAAAAAATAAGTTGAAGTAATGTTAAAATGCCCACAGGATAAAATAAGTTGAATATTTAACCTAGTCTACTTTTTTTTGCACAATAATTAACCTAGCCTACTAAAACTAGGAATTAAACCGTGAATCACTCATCCATTTATATATAAAAGACTAAAATGTTAAATTCGGTGAAAATATTTATGTTATAATTTAATTTTGATATAAAGATTTTATTTTATTCAATTTATGCATAAATATTTTATTAATAATTCTATTTATTAACAAAATAATTTATGTAGGTCTGTGATTGAGAACGTAGATAGAAACAATGAAATATACCATTATGTACATATTTTGTTTAGTTAATATGTCTCTTGTATAACTCAAATCTAGAAGGAGGAGACTCATTTTCTTTGGGTGGATGAAAACTGCTATAATTTGGGAGACATTATAAACTACTATTAGGGTCTATAGAAACAATGAAATATACCATTATCCCACTTATTCCAGTGAATATTCCCCTGCATCATATGGAGTTCACACTATTCTGATGATTGGGATTTTCTATGCTGCCATATATACGGAGGGAGGACTATAAGGGCCATTTGGAAATGGAATTCGGCCTAACCGGCGGTGGCTTTGTCTATGGGAAAAACAGTGTTCTCTGCAATTCATGCTTCTCCTTCATCATCAATGATTTCTTTCTCTAGGTCCATCATTGCTGTGGCGCTGGTTCTATTCTCGAATCAGAATCAGGTGGGAGTGTGAAATGGAGGGAAGACGAACACTTTTATAAGAAAAGCAGAGAAGGCTACCGATATGCCACTTGGCAGTGATGTCTTTCGGGTTCCTTGTGGCTATAATGCCCCTCAGCAGGTGCCCAATTTCTTCCTTTAGCTTGTGCATTGTTATGTGTGCAATATTAATAAGTTAGGGGTATATTTATAAATAGTATAAATATACCCTATATATATTCTTAATATAATTTACTATCTGTGTTTTTCTATTTTCCAATATTTAAAATGGTATCAGAGCTAGGGTTTTCAAGTATTTTCAAGTTTTGGCGTTTCTGAAGGATTGGGGGAACCTGAGACGGCTTCGAATGCGAATTATCCGAATTGTCAAAGAAGATGAAAAGATATCTCTAAGATTTGTCGTCGTCGGGAGCTACGACCTGGAGACCTAGAAGCTGGAAGGGATTTGAAAGAGATGGAAAATATGAATAGCAGATTTCTCATCATACTAGACGAGAATGAGATCAATTGTGGTAATCAGGTACAAATACTTGAATCTTCCACAGATTGAATTATTGATTCTGGTGCATCAAGACATATGACAGGATCAATAGAAAAATTTAATACATATGATAAATATCCTCAATCTTATAAGGGAGTTGTTCATACGGCAGATGGAACAATACAATCTATCAAAGGGAAGGGCTCTATTAGATGTACTGATTTAATCACATTATCATCTGTTTTGCATGTTCCCTCTTTTCCAGTTAATCTATTGTCAGTTAGTAGTATCATTGATCAATTGAATTGTAGAGTAATTTTTGATGGGGACACTTGTATCTTTCGAGAGAGAAACACTGAGAAGATACTTGGAACTGGCAGTAAGCGTGGAGGATTATGGTATCTAAATCAAAGAGTTGTGGATAAAAGTTTGAGTGTTGTAGTGAATAGTAAAGAAGAAGATGAAGCAATGTTAGAATATTGTCGATTGGGACATCCATCTTTTGAGAGTCTTAAAAGGTTGAGACCAGAGCTGATGAGTAAAATAGAACGCAATAAACTTGTTTGTGATGCTTGTAAGTTTGGAAAACACACAAAAACAAGTTATAATTCTATTGGATTAAGAAGTATAGAGCCATTTTCATTGATTCACTCGGACGTATGGGGGCCATGTCCGATTACCTCTATTAGTGGATTCAGATGGTTTATCACATTTATTGATTGTCACTCTCGGATGACATGGTTATATTTGATGAAACACAAAGGAGAAGCACTATTATGTTTTAAGGATTTTCTGGCTCTTGTTCAAACTCAATTTAATGCCAAAGTTTGTACTCTTAGAACAGACAATGGCACTGAATATGTGAATCGGGAATTTTTGTCTTATCTATCTAGTAAGGGAATTATTCATCAGACTACATGTCCAGATACCCCCCAACAAAATGGTGTTGCAGAGAGGAAAAATCGTCATTTGTTGGAAGTTGCTCGCTCTCTTCTCTTCAAGATGAATGTACCAAAGTATTTATGGAGTGAAGCTGTACTGACAGCAGCTTATTTGATTAATCGGATGCCCTCACAAGTGTTAAACTTTAGATCACCTTGTGAAGTATTGATGGGAAAAAACACATACATAGTCCCTCCTCGTGTGTTTGGATGTATATGTTTTGTGAGAGATCATCGTCCTTCGGTAAGCAAGCTCGATCCTCGTGCATTGAAATGTATTTATGTGGGTTATTCCAGTACTCAAAAGGGATACAAGTGTTGGAGTCCAAGTGAGAAAAGACTATTTGTGAGTATGGATGTGACTTTTCGTGAGAATGAACCATTCTATAAGGAATCAACAAAATCTACAACCGTATTAGAAGATTTGTCAATTCCTGATATATGGCAAACAAATGAAGAAATTATCAATGATCAAAGTGCTGAAAATATTATTGTAGGAGTGAATCCGTGTCCTATAATTTGGAATAACAAAGATGAAAAAAAGGATAAGCCTCAATTGAAGGTATATAGCAGGAGAAATAAGGACGATGCTAAGGGGGAGAAAGATGAGTCAAGTGATGGTGAGCCAATCCCAAGTATTAATCAACCCTCTAACGATTCATCAACATCACCAGAAAGTAATGACTCTATACAACCTTCATCAACGTCACCGGAAGGTAATGACTCTATACAACCGTCATCAACGTCACCAGAAGGTAATGACTCTATACAACCTTCATCAACGTCACCAGAAGGTAATGACTCTATACAACCTTCATCAACGTCACCAAAAGGTAATGACTATATACAACCTTCTAATGGTTCGTCCACGTCATTGGATGGTATTGATTCCTTACCTATTGCCATCAGTAGAGAACGTAGAGCTAATGCAGGGAAACCTCCAATTAGATATGGTTTTAAGAATGATATATCTAATTATGTTTCATATGCATCTATTCCACATGCATACAAGTCGTTTATTGCATCACTACAGTCAGTACAAATACCAAATAATTGGCAAGAAGCGAAACGGGATCTGAAGTGGCTTAGAGCAATGCATGAGGAGATGAAAGCACTAGAGAAGAATAAAACGTGGGAACTTGCTCAACTTCCAAATGGAAAAAAGGCTGTAGGTTGTAAGTGGGTATTCAATATGAAACAGAATGCCAAAGGAGAAGTTGTGAGATACAAAGCGAGGTTGGTGGCAAAAGGTTATAGTCAAACATATGGAATAGACTATGATGAGACCTTTGCACCAGTAGCTAAGATGAGTACTGTTAGAATGCTTATCTCATGTGCTGCTAATTTCGGGTGGACATTACATCAAATGGATGTAAAGAATGCATTTTTGCATGGAGACCTACAAGAGGAAGTATATATGGAGATTCCACCTGGATTTGGTACGACGAAGACTGTGGGGAAGGTTTGTAGATTGAAGAAATCTTTATATGGACTCAAACAGTCACCAAGAGCATGGTTTGATCGATTTCGACGTGCAGTGGTCAAAATGGGTTACCGGCAGTGTAACGGAGACCATACGGTTTTCTATCAACACTCTGATGGTCGAGTTGCTATTCTCGCAGTATATGTTGATGATATCATCATCACTAGGGATAATAATGTTGAGATATTACAGTTGAAAAAATAATTAAATAAAGAATTTGAGGTAAAAGACTTGGGTCCTCTAAAATATTTTCTCAGTATTGAGATTGTGAGATCTAAGAAAGGCATAGTACTTTCTCAGAGAAACTATACATTAGATTTACTTACTGAGACAGGGATGTTAAGCTGTCGACCTGCTTCGACACCGATAGAACCAAATCATAAGTTATGTGCTCAATCAGGTGACCCAGTGGATAAAGAACGATATCAAAGAATTGTGGGACAATTGATCTATCTATGTCATACAAGACCTGATATCATGTATGCAGTCAGTATTGTGAGCAGATATATGCATGATCCCAGGACAAATCATTGGGATGCTACCATGAGGATATTGAGATATTTAAAAGGGGGTCCAGGTAAAAGACTTTGGTTTAAGCCTCATAGTCACACAAGAGTGGAATGCTTTTGTGATTCAGATTGGGCAAGTTGTGTGGATGATAGGAGATCTACGTCTGGCTATTGTGTGTTTGTTGGAGGTAATCTTGTATCTTGGAGGAGTAAGAAACAAGAAATAGTTGCCCGATCATCAGCAGAAGCAGAGTACAAATCAATGGCTCAAACTGTTTGTGAGATAATTTGGATAAGAAACTTACTAATGGAGCTTCGCCTCTTTAAAGAAGAACCAATGAAGTTGTGGTGCGATAACAAGTCTGCTATAAATATTGCCAACAATCCAGTTCAACATGATAGGACCAAACACGTGGAAATTGATCGATTTTTTATTAAAGAAAAAATTGATATGAAGATTGTGGAACTGCAATATATGAAGACTAGTAGACAACTCGTATATTTTTTAACTAAAGGTTTAGGTTACAGAGAATAGGATGATATTTGTAACAAGATTGGAATGGTAGATATCTACCCTCCATCTTGAGGGGAGTGTGCAATATTAATAAGTTATGGGTATATTTATAAATAGTATAAATATACCCTATATATATTCTTAATATAATTTACTATCTTTGTTTTTCTATTTTCCAATATTTAAGATTATGTCTTGTTATTGTTCCATGTTGACCGTGGAGATCTGGTTGTGCTCAAGGTTTAAGTTTATAAGACAACTATAAGTAGTATATATGGCTGGGACTTTTCTTAGGTGCATATCACGCAAGGGGACCATACAGGGAAGGCAGTGATCGTGTCGTGGGTGACAATGGACGAGCCAGGGTCCAGCAAAGTGCTCTACTGGAGCAAGAACAGCCACCACAAGATGAAGGCCAAAGGCAAACATCACACATACAAGTTCTACAACTACACCTCCGGCTACATTCATCACTGCACAATCCGTGGTTTGGAGGTAAGTTGGAAAGAGCTTTCGTTTTAGCTCTTCGCAGGAGGAAGTGGGGGCAACCTGTGACTGCCATTTTCTTAATGCAGCATGACACAAAGTACTATTACATGGTCGGAGTCGGACAGACTGCCCGGAAGTTTTGGTTCGTTACTCCGCCGGAAGTCGGTCCTGATGTCCCGTACACTTTCGGTCTCATAGGTAAGTAACACAAGGAACTATTACACGTGCTGTTGTATCTTGTTTTTTTCCTTGTTATCTCATGGCGTAAATTTAGGATTAAATCGCACAAACCTTGTCAAGGTAAATACACGCCGCAGTACGTATGGCTGGAACAGGAGCTACCGAAGGTGAACCGCACAGAGACGCCATGGCTGATCGTTCTGATGCACTCCCCTTGGTACAACAGCTACAACTACCATTTCATGGAGGGGGAGACCATGAGGGTCATGTTCGAGCCTTGGTTTGTCCAGTACAAGGTCGATCCTTCTCTTGCTTTTGCACTGTAATTATCAACTGAATAGTGTTGTCAGCGGCGGCACCGGCATGGAACCGTCTGAACCGGCACGTGCTTACAATAATACTACAGCAGACTCACTCTTGATCTCTACGGAAAATGCTGGTGATGACTTGTTCTTTTCCTATTTTTTACCTTTACCGTGCAGTATGACCGAGCCACAGCCCCAGTATTCCGCTTACCGAGAGGCGAGCTTTGGGCATGCGATCTTGGATATCAAGAACCGAACACATGACCACTACAGCTGGCACCGGAACCAGGATGGATATGCAGTGGAAGCAGATGCTCTCTGGTTCTACAACAGATATTGGCACCCAGTAGATGATTCTACCAATGCCTAGGTTGTCATGATCTGGATACATATTTTCCTGCTTTCATTTGTAGTTTCTTTAGAATGTTTTTTCAGCAGGTCAAGAAAGGTAAAATTTTTGGACTCTAATCTAGTAACTAGAATATAAATAGGAAGCTATGAGATATTCAGTATGGAAATAGGAAGGATGTACTCATATGTCTCATTTAGCGGATAAAGGCAATTGGATTTAAGGCCGTCTAGAAAGACCAACTAGAAATGCCTTCTAGGGCCAATTGGGTGACTGAGAGATCAACTGGGTCTTACATAAAAGGCCAAATGAGGCCTACTGGAAAGGTCAACTGCGGTCGATTGTAAATGCCAACTTGGCCTAGCTAATCAAGGCCGACAGTAGAGGTTAACTGGGATCAACTGGTCAATTGCTTGATCTCGTGCATGGTGTTGTGATCTGCCGCGGCGCATGTTCAAGGGGTAGCTTCAAAGCAACAAAGTGAACAACATAATCAACTTACAAGATCATATCGAGACATCCACAGTCACAAGCCCAGAAGACTACATGCCTGATAGTCAAACCTTTCACCCGCAAAGCACACTGACAGAGTAACTCACTTACCTTGCGATCTAAAAATTGCCTTATGTGGTTTCGTGAAACGGCCCTAAAAGTCCCATTTGCGTTAACCTTGACGGTAAGATAAGTAACAATTGCCAAGTTCTGCGGAACTCATTCTCTAGGGTTTGTATATGCCATGACACAACTTGAATAAAGTCCTATCATAATAATAGAGAGAATTTCGTAACCAAATGGAAATAATGTTAAACAAATTATTTGAAATTCACAACTTGAATAAAATTCTATTATAATATAGAGAATTTTTATTTGTTGAGAATATTATCTTAAATTTAAATAAAATAGAAAATTATTATATATTTATAAGTTTGTAAAAAATTTACTATTTACAACTAATTATTTTTAATTAGATATGAGTCCGACTTTTTATCGATACTCAATACTTTATCATATGGTATCAAAGTCAACGGGATTGCACCGGTACCTGAATCGATACTGGAAACCTGAGCCCGGATATATAAGAAAAATACCCTATTCGAGACCATTGTTCCTATTCGTCAAAGATCGGAAGAATTATACAATGCTCGTATACAGTTGAGTGCGAGTTTAAAATTGAATGTGAAAAGTGTATTTACGTTGTATATTAAAGCGGATTTTGATAATATAATCCAAAATTTGAATAAAATAAATTAGTATTATAAATTTATAAGTTTAGAAATATTTATTACTAATAAATTTTAAATATATATATATATACAACTACTTATCAATTCAAAATACCTTATTAAATTATACTTATTAATAGAATTAAGGAATTTTTTTGAATAAAAAATTAAAAGTAAATTTTTTTTTATGTATAGGATGTCACGTAGATATGTATGCCGTGTATATCATTTTCTAATTGTATATGATGTGAACTTAGATCTATAATATTACAAGTTGGGACTTTTAAAACAAAATATCATATTCGTTGTAGCGTGTACATAGCACGGCCATGATATTTTCTTTAATCAACATAATGCTAATCCCTTCGACCCATTCACGGCCTTCCCCGGTTTGTCTCATGCTTGAGTGTGAATCGGGCAATGCTGATGAAGTGACGCATGGACGCCAAAAAAGTCTGAATAGATTGCTGATTTATGCAGAACTCTCTTAAGCTCTAAAAGAGAGGCATAATCTTATGTGCGATGAATTTCACAGCAAAATTTGATCAAGTATAAGGGTATGAGACTGTTACAATACACCATTCACTGAACTAATTAGCAACCGGACAAGACCACCCTTTAGAAAGTCTTCAAGGCAGTGGCTTAGGGTGTTTTTTGTTGGCCAAAGGGGCTTAGAGTTGACTGTGTTCGCTTGAGAGTTCCCTTCTGGTGACTATTTCCATATTAAAAGCGGGGAGATGTTTTGAGCCATAGAGAAACGGAGAGACGAAAGGATTTTGTTATATGTTGTTGATCTTCCAATATTATCAAGTATTACATATATAGACAATATTGTAACAAATGACAAAATAGAATATTTTTATGTACAATCAATGGGAGGTTGTATGCAGCCGGAGGTGAGGTGGGCACAGGTCGACCATGATGAGATGACACTGTGACTTATTCTCCTAATAATATGGTTTGCCTAAAACTTGGATGTTCCCCTAATATGGTTTGCTTATTATTTTCCTGCTCAGATGGAGGATAGGGATATTGAGTTTAGAGTGTATCCGGGGAAAGTGAGCGAGTAGAGTCCTATGGTAAGGAGATCAACCATAAGTGTCCGTTCCAATTAATTGCACATGGAGAAGATGATGACTAATACGTTCATCCATAAAATGGTAATCGATCTTAATATACTTGATATAAAAATAAAATATTTAATTAATTGTCATTTAGATTGTTCATAAATTATCACATCAGAGTGTTATGGTATAAAATCAGAACTTCTAGAACTCGAGTTAAGTTCAAGTGTATTGGAAACTCGGTATAAACCGATAATATAATCCAAAACTAAGAATAAGAACCTAAGTTGGGAAATAAGATCTAAAGTTAAAATGAGAACCAAATATGGGAATGAAATTCTAAACATAGAATGGGATATGACAAAAACTAAAACTAAGCATTGAACCCCGAACGAAGAATGAAACCCGAGTAAGAATTTGTAAAAATAAATTTGGATCATGAACCAATATTGAAAATAAGATAGTAAACTCAATGATGGGACTAGGGATCTGATCGAATTTAGGATCGGGTTCCGGGTACAAAAACTGAGGTTTTTAGGGAAGTCAGTTTTTACTTGAATATAGCTGAGATTTTGAATTTAATTACCAAAATGACCCAAAAATACTAAAATGGTAATTTGAAGTTAAAAAAAAAAAAGAAAAACAAAGGAAGTCGGGTTGGATGGGAATGAGTCGAGTCAACCTGACTCACGCGCGAGTCACCAGTCACCCACCGATAGGATTTCTATTGCACCGCTTCAAATAACGATTTTTAGAAATTGAGCTATTGATCTCCCTATGCAGTTAATTGTATTAACTCCTCAGAATTTCTTGAATTTGACATTCAAAGTTAGAATTCCTGATGGCGGACAGCTCCACGGCCTCCTATCACTAAAACGAGCAATTCTCTCGTCTAATCACCAAATTTGGTGATCTTGGTGTCAAAATATCACTAATGGACTACTCTTGAGTTTTATAATCGTTCCTCGACCTACTAGTGTCCAAAAAAATACTGCACGAGGGCAGTTTTGGCTGACCCAATTTTGGCACAGAAAGTTCGGTTGTCATAGGCAGCCTTGCGGGGCCAAATTCTCCCTCCTTTGGCTACCACTCTGGCTGCAACCGATGCCAAAGTCACCACTTGCCTCCCCTCTACCCCTCCATCTATAGGGTCGTCCACTGACAAGGGAGAAATCGGCCGATACGAGACAATTTCCGTCGGTGGGTCTGTCAGGTAAAACCCAATCGCTGTCAGTCAACGTCTAAAATTTTCCAACTCCGATGACCACTTGGCTAACCACCACCATAGAAAGCTTCCCCTTGATCTTAGCTACAAAACGCCTAAGCTTCGGCCACCTTCAGTGAGAATTTTCAATAACCCCTCAGTTGCTCAATTTCGGCTAATTTTGGAAATATACAAATTCGATGATTGTTGGTTGGGGTAAGGCCCCTCACTCCTTCCACGAGCCATTATGAGTATGATGAGATTAATTGAGGCTAGATGGTGAATTTAGAAGTTCATTTTATTTGAGTTCCAAAGTTTATGGTCTAAATTACAATTATGGAAAGTTTGGTGAACTAAATGCAAATATGGAACAGTTTGAACAATGTCTCTAATAACTAAGGGGCTTAGAAATGATTTTAATATATATGACGATTTCTAAAGTCATTTTTAGGAATTTTGGAGCAAAATGGTAATTTTACCCAAATAGGGGTAGAATGGTTATTTATGCTCAAAGGGGTGTCAAATAGTTCATTTTGAACTATGGAGAGAAAAATGGTAATTTTGCCAAAGTAAATATGTAAAAATATATTTTTTGTAAGTGAGGGACAAAATAGTAATTTTACCTATTTTATGGACCAAAATGTAATTAATACATTTTTGGGGCCCAGGTGTATTTAAAGAAGTTGTGATGACCCAAATGAGAGATTTTAGAAGTCTAGGGTCCAAATTGGGAAACTTTTGATGAGTAGGGGAAACATGATAATTTTGCCCAACTTAAAAATCAAAATGTTATTTGGAAAAGTTAGGTTACTTAAGTAAGGGACTTATAAACTTTTGGGGTATTTTAGTAAATAAGATCTAATGTGGTTTGACATTAATTTGGAAGAAAATCATAGGTGGGCTTAGTGATTCTAAAGGTTCATCCACACATTAGTCTAGAGAACCAAGTTTGAGGGGCAAAACCGTAATTTATGAGAAATTACGTAATAGTAGTTATAAGTGTTTAGTATATGTCTAAATTGATCCGGATGTACAATTTGATTCATTTTGAATGAATCCTATAGTGGATCACATGAGGATCGCACAACCAAAGATAGAGGAAATAACAATCTCGATGAACAAGTACCAATGAAAATAGTGAGTAGGAGTATTGTCGACGAGTCTAATTAAACCGGCCAAAGCATTTTTTTTGCTTGAATAACTGCCTTGAAATGAATAGAAATCTTGACTTTAGAACCCATATAAGAAGTGTAAAATTACTAAGTGCATGTCCACTAAAACAAATGCCCATTTAAAAGCTAAAAGTACGAAAAGATCGTGAGACTGGTGCATTATTTTGCTAAGGTCCATTGGGGACAGATATTAGGGTTGTGCCCACCTTGTTGATTATGGGAGATGGTCAAGTGATAGACCAAACTCCCTATATGATATGTTGTGTGCTTTGAGTAGAGATGGTCGGAATAGGGACAATGCTTGTAAGATATTGAAATAGGGTCAAAAGTACCTTGGGAATATGATGTGTGACTGTTAAATTGGTATATACCTATTATTTGTGAATAAGGGCGTAATCAGAACGCTTAGCAAGTTAGTAACAACACCTAGGGTAAGATTAGAAGTATTGTAAGGAGGGTGTACGTGGTGCTTCTAGATCATCTCAAATTCCATGTATACCCATGTGTGTGGCAGTAGAGGAGAACTGTTGTATAGGTATACTTGAGTGTGTGGTCAGTGGGGATAACCAAAGTATACGGATGGTCGAAGACACATCTTTTACATCCACATAAATCTTTTGTATGATTTGGAACATTATTAGATCATGTTCACTCCATGTGGGAACTTGATAAATGATTTATTAAAGAAAAATGGGGCCATGAGTTGCCCATGTGTGCGGGCCATGAGTGCCTGAGTTTATGCTGCATTTTGTATGTCACATATTTATTGTTTTTTTAGGGAAAATAGAGTTGGACCCGACATAATGTGGATTTATGGATCTCAGGTAGCATGAGATAAGAATCTCAAAGGTGGAATGACACTATAAATATAGAATGGCCTAAGAAAGGAGTCTTGAGGGGTTGGATAAAACAAATGTAAAAATGAAGGTTTCTTGTAAACCGATAATAAATAGCCTAAGACAGGAGTCTCAAGGGGTTGAATAAAACCTTGTAAGATAATGGGTTTTGGCAAATAAAAAATGAATGACCTGAGATGAGGTCTCGAGGGGCCAAATAGAACAATGAGGGATGGGGGGATTTTGATAACTCGATAATGAATATTCATGTTAAGAAATTTCATGAGATGTGTGAAGTCGTAAGCCATGAAGTGGCTTGACGTCAGTACCTCATTCATTGAGATGTGAGCTCACCACACCCCCACCCCAAAAAAAACCATTTTAGGTTAAAACCAAGGAAATTCAAGGCAAGAATGGGGGAGCACTTCCACACAAACACAACTCGAGGTAGATCTCTTAATTGGCATACGAAGGTTGTAATTTAATGCATATCAACTATTATATTCCCGGGTTATTTGTTAAACCCTTTTGGTGGATTATGTTTTAAAGAAAAGTTTCAAATTTTTGTTGAAAAATAGAGAATTATTTTCTATCTTAAGCTTTAGTCCCTTTGGTTTTACTTTGATTAAGGGCCCCACCATTGTAAAATCGAGTGAATTGGCAAGTTGCATGGGATCGTTGATCGATGAATCGAAATGGGGCATGATAGGGTGAGTGACAGATAGACAATCCAAGTTCTTGTAGAAGAGAATGTATTCAAATGAGTTCAACCATGGCATTGTCGATGCTCTTGTACTTGGTCTCGGTGCTAGAGCATGCTAAAATGTGATATTTCTTAGAGATTTAGGAGATGAGGTTTTGACCCAAGCAGACGATGAACCCATTAACAGATCATTGATCATAAGGGCTTCCAACCCAATTGATAACAAAGAAATAATGCATGACATATGATGTCACGCCCCGACCTGGTTTGGTCGAGGTCCCATGATCAACCCACCACTCCCTTAGACCTCGAATAGAGATTCCCTCATGAGGTCAGGGAGAGTCAGATGTAATACCTGCCATGTTTTCCCAGGACAACATTAAACAAAACTAGAATTTAAATTTTTGTACCTGGTGCAAGTCTTGGTGAAGAAGAGTTTGGCGTAGTTCTCGTTCCTTCCTGAAAAATGTTTAGGGGGAGGGGAGGGGGTGAGTTTGACGACTCAGTGAGTGGGAGTGATCTTATGGAACATTTAATTAGGCAACTTTTAAGATTTCACATTCAGCTCCTTCTCGGGTTTTGCACACAATCAACCAACCTCCTATCATAGGATGGATTACACATTCACAGAACGGTCCCCGACCGTTCCACTTGTGGACCGAATCGCCTTTACTGTCCACCCTGATAAAGTCAACTGCCTCTACTCGGAGTTTGAGTGGACCTTGCTCGTCCGACCCTCAAACCCCAATCACTTCATGATGTCCGCTTTGTGGGACGAGACCTCATTTCCCCTACTGCCTTAATTATGTTTAGGTCCTTAAAGTTTGTCCTTTTTACATTTGGGTCCCTACTTGCCCCTTTATTTCAATTAAGCCCCTATAATATCCAATTACCCTTCCTAGGTCCGAGATTTAACCAAAACCCACCAATTGGCCCTCAATTATTCCAAAATTTCCATCTGGCCCCAAATTTCCCAAAAATCGCCTATTGGCCCTTTAATTTCTCAAAATTTTCCAATTGTCCTTTTATTTTTATCCAAATTGCCCAATTGGACCTTAATTGGAAGTGAATTTCATGAAAATTTCCTTAATTTAGTCAATTTACTCTTCGACCCCCAATTTTCTAAAAATCCCCAAATTGTCCAAATTTCTCAAAATTGCAATTTAGTCCCCGAATCACAATTTTATTGAATTGATCATCAAAACATTGTTAATTGCCCCTATTCGTGATTTGGATCACCTTTCTACATTTCCTTAGTCATTTTAAGCCCTGAACCACTTCATTTGGCTAAAAAATGAGCTCAAACGGAGCTTCGCCGGAAAATGTAGTCTAGAGAGAGAAACTTTCGATATCTTACCGATGACGGTCTAGTGACCGGAGCTTTGGCAGTCACTAAGTTGCTCTCTTCATGGGGATCCTCCCTGTATCAATCCACGCCTCAATTAGTTACCTAGCAGTGTGAATTTCTTAGCTAATATTTTTGCAAAAACATGCTATGAATAGTATTTTTCGGCGAAGGGCAGTGGAGGGGACTTATCTTTTTAACTCATGGGAAGATCGGGATACCTCTAGTGGAGTTTGGGGGGTCTGACTTGGCCGAAATTGGCAGAGGGAAAGCTCAACTTGAGCTGCAGAAGCTCGGGCTATTTTCTGGCCGAGGAGCGGTAGCACTGTTTGAGCTCCCTCACTCCTCCTCGGTGGTCCTCAGGCTGAAAGGAAGGTGTGGCTAGGTAGAGGACTTCCTCTCGGTTCCAAAGACACCGAATGTGGCTTCGGAGGTCAAGAAAAGTCTCGTTGTCGGAGCTCTGGATAGTTACTCGCCAGAAAACTAGTGCACTTCTTCTTCTTCGCTCGATTGTTGGATGCTGAGAATGAATGGAGGGGTGCTCTTTATATAGGGAGCTCGACAATTGTTTAGACTAACGGCTGCTCATGAGACTTGGCCCCCGCCCCGCTCGCCGTTGACCTGACTGTAGCAATTTTTGAGTCACCGGAGACTCCCTCTTTCTCAACCGCCGCATCTCAACGAAATTGGAAATCTCACTCGCCGTTGTAATCAATACATGTTCGTCTCAACGATTTCTCCTTTAACTCTTGACGCACTATTCGTGTAATATTTATTGTTGGATCCTTCTACATAAATAAAAATATAATGCTAGGGTAAGTTTCAAACTTTACTCTATATTTGTACATTACCCCGTAATTTTCTCAAAATTATGGTTTTGCCACTCAAGCTCCATTTGTTCGATTCTCGTGTAATGACGAACTAGTTTTGATTGATCCATGTCCATTAATTTGTTTTACCTATCTAAGGGTACACCCATGTTGTATTATATTTTTTTCAAAATTCCAAAAAATCTCTAAGTTTCCTACTTAAATATAACTTTTCCAAATTTTACATTTTAGTCCTTAAAATTGGTAAAATTATCATTTTGTCCCTACCCATTAAAACTCTAACTTTTAGGACCCTGCACTTCTCTTCTCACAAATTTATTTTTGCCCCAAACTTTACATTTTTTTACATTTTCCCTAAACTTTTCCAAAAGGTTCATTTAGATCCTTAGCCTTTTCTAAGCTACTTCTTTAAGTCCCTCAAGTTTTTAAAATATCCTTTCAGGTCTCTAGACTTTCACTAAGCCTCATTTGGGTCCCCATTTTTTTAAAATGACACTTTGGCCCCAAACTTTTCAAAAATGGTATTTTAGTCCTCTCAACTTTCTTCTCCTTCAAAACACTCCCATAAACTCCCCAAAAAACTTTTATAGGTCCCTCATCTTATTCCTCAAGTCCCTATAGTCACTTTCTAGCCAACCTCGGTTGGAACAGTGTCATTTTGGCCTCAATCAGACATTTGCTGTAAAATTGACAAAGTTTGGTTTAGTATTAGGACCTCATGAAAGACAGTGAGTCGATTGTCGGCATGGTCGGGGTTAGACAGGCAACTCCTTTGCGCATTCAGGTCCTCTTGAATCTCCCTAAATGGTTGTCTTTAGCTCGAATGGCCAGTTATTTTAGTTTGAGTAGATTGATAGGAGTCTCCAAAATTATTTTGGGTCATGTTTGGTTTTCATGAAGGTCAGGGTAAGGTCAGGAAGCCTCCGCTTTGTTTTTATTTGAGGGAGCAATGTTACTATTTCATCACACTGACATTGGTAGAGGGAACATCAATGTTGGGGAGAGGTATGGTTTGAAAGTTGCTTTAATGTAATTCCAAGGCCACCAAAATAACTAAATTTGGTGGTCAGGAATGAAAGTTATGTTCTTTGGTAATGAGAACACCGAAAAAAATAAAGAAGTTGGCTTTCAAAGAGAATTCTGGCCATTGGCCAGTGAGAAAAGGGTCGGGTTTTATATGGCAAGCTCGAGAGACCAACAGTATATCATACCATATCAATAGTTGATTAGATGGGACTACATAGACCATATTTTTCATTTAATTCTCCTTGGGATGGGATGCCCGAAATTGCACTAAGAATCAAGTTATTTTCGGGTCTGGTTGGGTAAACCAATTTAAGTCGAGTAAGGAAGATGATCACGCGTATGCGTGGGTGTGTCGCGTGCCCCGTGCCCCGTGGGTGAGCCCGATGTAACACGCCGTCTGTTTTGCACTATAACAAACTAGTTTCCAGCTAATAAATCGGTTGGTTCGATCGATTTTGTCTTTTGCTTGGTCAGTTCACCTTCAATTCGATCGGTTCTTGGCTTAAATTATTTTTCTAAAAATTACTCATCTAATTTTCTATAAATTATGCTCAAGAACGTTCATTTTCTAAATTATATAACCACTTCTAAAAATCGGGGGTTTTACTGCTTCGAGTCGGTTCGATTAATTGTGGCCATCTTTTAGATAGTTCACATATAATTTAACCGGTTTTTAACCCAATTTATTTTTATAAAAATCTTTCATCCAATTCAATAGTGATTGAGCTCAAAAATCACTATTTTTCTATTTATATAATACTCTCTAAAAATTAGAGATTTTATGCCCCAAGTCAGTTCGATCCCAAATCGAGTTGATTTTGAATCAGGTTTTTACTGATCCTTGATTTACAAGTCAATGGAGGTTCTTGAAGGGATTTGAATGTACTTTTCAATTGTTCAAGTTTACGGTATGAATTAGTTTTCAATCCGATTTAATTTCAAATATCGATTCGATATTAGTTTATAGTCCAATTCAATTTTAAATATCAATTTCAGAAATTACCATGGTACAATTTTAACCAATCCATTTACTTGGTGAGAAAGTTATTCTTATAGAGTTTTTTCTTGAGTATTAGTTGTTCAACATCCCCATCATCCCTACATATACGGAGGCAAGGCAATCCTCTTATGTTTTCAACATCTACCCCACATATTTTATTACTCTTTCCCGAGTGATTGGTCCCAAATCCTAGTTTTTTCGTCCCCTTGTCACGGCCATAAATATCGTCTTACAATTCGTAGACCTTGTTTGTATGGTATGATCATTTCATCTGCAATTCTAAAAACCCTCCTAACATTGCTACTACTACTGTGATATAAGTCATGTAAGGATCATTATAATAGTGTTACATTTTCTTACGGTTTGTGGAGATAGGGGTTAAATATTAATAAGGTATTTGAAATTATTGAATTATGAATTTTATTAAAATAAATTCTGAATACATAATTCTGGTCTCAAAAAGAAAAATCCCTAAATTCCTAACGTATCACTTAAAAAAAAACCTTTAAGTAGGTGACTCACTCCATAATCTATATGGCCTATTAATCTAATTGCCAGGTGATGCGAGGTGGGTTGTTGGGCTCACCTTGAGCCTCCTGAAATGGCCTATTACATATGATAGAATCTTCCGTATGTAATAGTTAGCATACAAGTAGATTCAATAGAATAATACAATGTGAACAAACCACACGTTAGTTCATTTACATTTAAAAATTTAAACTATTACGTGGGATATGCTTACAATTCTGTACATAAGTTGGGCAAGTTGATTAAATTCGTTTCCATTTAAAAAATAAATTAATATTATTAAAATATTTCTTTTTATCATTTTAATATATAATAATATTCTCATACCTTCTCAAGTACATCGAATAAGGTTAAACCCGTCCTTTACCAGCCTCTTAAATGTGACCTACCAACCACGACTTTTGTATACACATTTCATATTAAGTCCATATAATAAAAGTCAGCTTCATCACGTAGGCCATCTCATATTTGGACTTTATATAGATTGCCATTCTTTCCTTTTACCTTCTCAATCTTCTGATCTTTGGGTATATTCTAAAACTTGGGTTCTCTATGATGGCCGATCACCAAAGGATCCACCCAGTCTGGGATCCAGAGGCGGCATCTCCGCAAAAATCCACCGCCCCGCTAGTCAACCGCGAAAACACCAGGTCGGAAAAGGGTAAACCGGTCGAGTACCCGTCTTTTCGCCGGACTATCCCGGTGGTCCACTCCAAGCCGCCAAAGCGAAGATGCACTTTCTGCCGGTTCCTATGCTGGACGTTGGCCCTCTTTGTGTTCCTGGTGGTGGCTTTGGCGGCAACCCTAGGGATCCTATACCTAGTTTTCAGGCCAAAGGTGCCAAAGTACTCGGTCGACGGCCTCGAGATAACCCGGTTCAACCTCGGCAATGACAACAGCTTATCGGCCACCTTCGACGTGAACATCACCGCCAAAAACCCTAACGACAAGATCGGGATCTACTACGAGGGCGGCAGCTGGATAAGCGTGTGGTACACCGGGTCGAAACTGGCCGAGGGGGCCCTCCCGAAGTTCTATCAGGGTCATCGGAACACCACTGTTCTGGTCGTTCCGATGACCGGAGAGACGAAGAACGCCACCGGCCTTATCGCTTCACTGCAGCTGCAGCGGCAGCAGTCCAGCGTCATCCCTCTTGATCTTATTGTTCGGCAGCCAGTGAGGGTGAAGCTCGGGATGCTGAAGCTGCCGAAGGTGAAGCTCATCCTCCGGTGCAATATTAACGTCGATAGCCTGTCTTCTCAGAACATTATCAGGATAAAGAACAACAACTGTAAGAAGAAAGTTAGACTCTAGCTGTCGTTTATTTGCGTTGCTGTGAGCTGCTGTTTGTTACTTTTTTTTAAATGTTTGATAAAGCAATGCAATTTAGTGTTATTTCAACTTAAAAAACTTTATGCATCCCTACGCCCAAATAGGGTCGTTCAAACTCTACCCATAACAGGTTCCATGTAGTGGATCAAGCCATGGTCGGATCAGAGAAAACTGATTTCAAAAGCATGCATTGTGGGATCTTCCTTGTGGCAGTATGTATTCAAGGTTCAACCAGTTCAAACTATATGATATCTTGAAGCATATATAGTCAATAACAAATTGGGGTAGTTGGCAAGGTTTGATGGACTTCAGGATTGGCATCTTCAACTTGTTATCGGAAGGTACCGCCAAGTATATACAGATAGCTCAAGTTTGATGTAGATAGGAAACCTGCTGCCGACACAGCTTTGACTTCACATACCAGCAACTACATAAGAAGTTCAACAATGGTATGATCTATCCGTTCAACTAGCAAAATAACTGGGAATCTTTACTTGCCAAGCAATTGACTTGTGAATATGGAGATTGTTGTACAAAGACTTATAATTTTTTTTATATTGATTGTATGTTAATATGGTCAGGGCATATTTTCAACATTTTAAGGGTTATAATCTACTTATAATTATATTTTTTTTGATAATATAATAATAAATTTAATAAAATAGAGAAATTAAATAATTTTATAAATATTACACTAATTATAAAATAAATTATGCGAGCACCATTAAACTCTCGTATTATTTACTTATTATTATTCTTATTTCTTTATATTTGACCTAGCCAAATATAATATTAGAATGAGGAATTTCGGTCACTGGTGGTAACTTTTTATAAAAAATGGAAATAATACTCATTAAATATATTTTTATTTGTGAATAATTAAAATATCATTTTATTGTGCAAAAAAAATTAAAATATCATTTTATCGGATTTCATATTATATTATTATTAATTTCTATATTATTTTTAATATTAAATAATCAATAAAAATATATATTAGAACTTATTCTAAACCTGGTTATAAGATACATATGAAATATAAAAATATTTTATATGTTAAAAAATATTGAATATAATTTATTTTATTAATATCTATATATATATATATCATATTACTAGAAGTATATGTATATTAGTAAAAGCATGTCAAATTACTCTACTAGAATAGTATGTAATATAATTAGATTCCACATGATATAAATATTTTGATAAAATTATAAAATAAAATTAAATATACCATCACAAAGAAAATTCTTTCATTATAATTTTATAATATTTGTAATATATGATGACTAAATAGACACTATAAAAATATGATGCCTAAAAAGTATGTTATATATAATAAGATGTATATAAAATAAACTTTTTGTTAATGTCTATTCTTATACAAATTGCATTCTTATATATATATTCATGTTTGTACAAATATATCACATAAAAGATATAAAAAAAGTTGATCAAATTCTATAAAATAACTAATTACCTCATAAAAATATTTGACAATAATTACATTCAATTTTTATAAATGATAAAAAAATATATACAATTAATTTAACTCATAATCTAATACTGATGTTATTAACAGATTTACAATTAAAAATATATATTGTGATATAATATAAAATATAAAAAATATTTATTAAAAAAATATAATAAAATTAATTTTTTAAAAATAATTATATAATATTCGTCATAAATAAGAATATATATTGTGCATATAAAATAATATTGTATATTTATAAATATTTGACAATAATTATATAATATTTTATAAATGATAATATATATATTAAGAATATGATGCATAAAAACTATATTTATATAATAATAAATGTTACATTTATATTAATACAAAAATACGAGAAGATTATAGATACAATATAAACTATAAAAAAATTATTAAAAATTATAATAAATTTAATTATGAAGTAAGAAAATATGTTTAAATGAAGATGCTTATATAATATTTATCATATATATTATACAAATAAAAGAATATTGTATATTTATAATGTTAAAAAATATTTTATTCACGACATCAATTCATTTTATAGACTAGTAGAACTCTATATTCTTAATAGAGTTATATCATTTTTTGTTGGGGAGATTCAAATTCTTCAAATAAGACCCATGATCTAGAAATATGAGGCTACATTTTTTGGAATCATCTACTGAAGAAACAACAAAAAAAAAAAAGAAAAAAATATATCCAGATCATGACAACCTAGGCACCAGTGGAATCAGGAATCATCTACTGGGTGCCAGTATCTGTTGTAGAACCAGAGAGCATCTGCTTCCGCCGCATATCCATCCTGGTTCCTGTGCCAGCTGTAGTGGGCATGTGTTCGGTTCTTGATATCCAATATTGCATGCCCAAAGCTCGCCTCTCGATAAGCGGAATACTGGGGCTGTGGTTCCGTCATACTGCAGTAAAAGTGATCACCGTAGCATCAGTAGAAAAGGAAAACGTAGATCAAGAGTGAGTCAGTATTGTAAGCTCAGGCCGGTTCAAACACTATTCTGTTGATAATTGTAGTGCAAAAGCAAGAGAAGGATGTAGACTACCACTGTCTTACCTGTTGGCTAAGCCTTCAACGTTTCCACCATCACCAATGGTGATGTAAACCGGGGCGGATGGATCATTAATGGGAGTGCACTGCCCGTTCACGATGTTGTATGCGACATTCGACACTCGTTCCTGTTATACAAATTGCCAAATGAGTGCTAAAGAGCAATTACTAGGACAAAGCCGTAAGATGAGAATAAAATGGGTGTATAAATATACTCACGGATCGCTCGTAGGCATGGACGTGACCGGCAAAGACCAGATCGACCTTGTACTGGACAAACCAAGGCTCGAACATGACCCTCATGGTCTCCCCCTCCATGAAATGGTAGTTGTAGCTGTTGTACCAAGGGGAGTGCATCAGAACGATCAGCCATGGCGTCTCTGTGCGGTTCACCTTCGGTAGCTCCTGTTCCAGCCATACGTACTGCGGCGTGTATTTACCTTGACAAGGTTTGTGCGATTTAATCCTAAATTTACGCTTAAATTAAAATACTAGGCGCGTAAAAATCAGCCTCAGGATGGAGAGAACAGTCACCATAGGCGGAGTAAGAGGCCAAGACAATGATATAAGCAGAAGCTCTCTTGATGGAATACCAAAATGGGGCAGTGCTGTCGGATGCTCTGTACGGAACATGGTATCTATTCGTAAAAGGCTTGAATGGCTTCGTCTCACCCTGGCAACAGAAACCCAAACATGCTTCACAAAACACTTAAAACATTGATGGAATACATTTATATTATGTATGATAAAATAATAATAGCTTTTATAATCCTAGGCTTACGATCTCCGGGACGAAATCGATCTCGTGGTTTCCGGCAGTCCATATCCAAGGCTGATATGCGGTGCTCCTCTCCACGAACCGTCCCCAGGTGTCCCATCTAACATTGTCATGGTTGGGGTAGTTATCGGCATAAGACAGGTCCCCAACGTACAAGACCGTCTTGGCCTTGTGCGGGTTTCTCTCGTAGTGAGTCAGCGTCCTGTTGGAGTCGAAGCTCTGCCCAAGATCCCCTGCAGATGATGTGTTGCAGATCTATAAAATAACAAGGAAAAAAACAAGATACAGCAGCACGTGTAATAGTTCTTTGTGTTACTTACCTATGAGACCGAAAGTGTAGGGGACATCAGGACCGACTTCCGGCGGAGTAACGAACCAAAACTTCCGGGCAGTTTGTCCGACTCCGACCATGTAATAGTACTTTGTGTCATGCTGCATTAAGAAAATGGCAGTCACAGGTAGCCCCCACTTCCTCCCTCAAAGAGCTAAAACGACAGCTCTTTCCAACTTACCTCCAAACCACGGATTGTGCAGTGATGAATGTAGCCGGAGGTGTAGTTGTAGAACTTGTATGTGTGATGTTTGCCTTTGGCCTTCATCTTGTGGTGGCTGTTCTTGCTCCAGTAGAGCACTTTGCTGGACCCTGGCTCGTCCATTGTCACCCACGACACGATCACTGCCTTCCCTGTATGGTCCCCTTGCGTGATATGCACCTAAGAAAAGTCCCAGCCATATATACTACTCATAGTTGTCTTATAAAGTTAAACCTTCTCATGAGCACAACCAGATCTCCACGGTCAACATGGAACAATAACAAGACATAACAATGCACAAGCAGAAGGAAGAAATTGGGCACCTGCTGAGGGGCATTATAGCCACAAGGAACCCGAAAGACATCGCTGTCAAGAGGCATATCAGTAGCCTTCTCTGCTTTTCTTACAAAAGTGCTGGTCTTCCCTCCATTACACACTGCCATCTGATTCGAGATCAGAACTAGCAGGACACCAATAATAGACCCAGAGAGAGAAACCATTGATGATGAACCAGAAGCATGAATTGATGAGGACCCCATTTTGCCCATAGAGAAAGATCACAGTCAGGCGAATATGTAGAGGAATATTCACTGGAATAAGGTGGATATTTATGGCAGTTATTTCAACGCCATAAATGGCCATAAAGAAGGAAACAAATAAACAGGACGGATTCACAGAAAGTGACCGAATTGGGTGTCATGGGTAGATAGATGCACAGTATTTTTTTACTTTCTCAGTTTTGTACATATTACAAAAGCTACAAAAGGGGAGATGGCTCATGAATTTGTTGTTGCTGCTCCTGCTTCCTTAATTTTTCTATCTCTTCAAATACAGAATATATAAATTGAAAACAATGGTGAGTTAATGTCATGTTACCCATGCACATTGCTTCTTCGAGCTCTTCATCATATACCCTTTGATTTTGGATAAACCCTAAATCAGTTTATAATCATCTCCTAAATCATAGCAGTTTCCATCTAGCAAAAGAGAACCATCTCCCCGATCATAGAATATTATTTTGTGGAGCTGAATTTCAAAAGGGAAAAAGAGAGTGAAAAGTTTATCAAATTTATCTAAATTCTATCTACAACATGTAGATATAAATTTTCAGTGAGATATGATTATCCTTTTCCTTTTTTGTGGCTTTGAAATTCAATATTATTCCTTTTGTAGTGATTTGGAAATTCAATATTGAATATTCCCACCAATTTTAGATACATTATAGCAAGTTATACATAATATTGAATAACTATACATAAATATATGAAGGGCAACTGCACTATTATTTATTTATTAATTTATCAATTGTGAGTAGTTATATATTATGAGAAATTTTAAAGTATATATTCCATGCATGTGGAAAATATATATTCAATATTAATAATATATCATGTAAAAAATTTTCAAATGACATACTTTAATCTTTTATATAATACATATAATATTATGGTATACTTAAAAATAATTATATACTTATATTTCACAAAGAATTGTATAGTTGTATGGAATTTTATGATATATTATAATATAATTATAAATTTTCTATAAATTAAAATAATTATAAAATACATATAATTATATAATACACATTAAAATAATAGTTGTATATAATTATATTATAGATATCAACATAATATTATGAGATAAATAATAGATGTTATATTAATTATAAATACTGGTTGCTATAAAATATAATTTTCCATAATTTCCATATAGATCATATTAATTTGTGAATATTTAAGATATGTAAATATTATCTTTTTAATAATTTGTCAATTTTACATAAAATGGTAAATGTCATCAAATTTTGCACATATCCCTAATTGAAAATTTTGGTAGAGATATTTTTATTATTATGGTATCATACATTTAAAACTATAACAACTTGAAAGAAATTATATACAACATTTTCCAATATGGTTGATAGTATTTTTATTAAAAGATATATATCTAAAATTTATCACTACATATAATATGATAAATTTATTTTGAAAAATATATGAAATTTGTAGTATTGTAATATAATTGTAAAAATATTTGTCACAAATAATTGTATAATTATATATAAATATATTATATGTAATAATAAGGTATTATGATATAAATAATAGATATTATATGAATTACAAATAATTATTATTTTATCATATTTCAGAAATAGTATGATTTCCTTAATGATTTCTAGAAAAAAATATTTAATTGTAGCTCATGAAAAATTTCTGAATATTTTAAATATTGAAGGTTAGGTTTTATGTGATTTGTCAAATTTACATAAAAATAATAAATTACATGAAAATTTGCATCTCCAAATATTGAGAAAATAAGAAAAATGTATCTTTATTATTTTAAGAATGTTCTCGGGTATTTAAAATAACAACCAGTAAGTATATACAATGTTTTCCATTATTGTTAATAGTATAGTAATTAAAAATCTTGTTTATTATCATCTAATAAATTGGTAAGTGTTGATATGTTTAACCGTAGAGTTATTTTTTATAAAGTTTTTAATATTTAATATTTAAAATATTTTCACATTCACCCAATGCTAATAAATGTAGATTTATAAAGTAGTTGTTATGGTTAATTTTTTTAATATAAAAACTATAAATAGAAGATAATTAGAATGTATTAGTATATAATGTAATGAAAAATAATAAGTATTGAGAATATAATCCTAAATTAGATAAAATAGATAATAGTTATGGATTTATAAGGGTGTAAATGTTGCAATACTTATAAGTTATAACTTTTAAGTATACATGTGTACGACCCGTTATTGGTACATAATACCTTCTCACATATTATCAGAATCACTGGGTTCGCACTTGTACTCGACCCGATACTGAAAACCCAACTCGTGGTCTACTCGAATATAGAGGAAAAATATCAATTCGAGGCCATTGTTCCCACTCAATCGAGATTAGAAGAATAAGGGAGGGTTTAAAATTGCATGTGACAAGTGTATTCATTTTGCACGTGATGGCATGTGTTGATAATATGATACCAAATTGGATAAAATAAATAAATGTTATAGGTTTATAAGATTGAAAATATTGTATTACTTACAAGTGATGCTTTTAATTAGATTTGGGTCCAACCCCTTATTGGTCTACAATACTTTCTCACAATAAGGAAAACTAGTATTCGTTATTTATGTGTTAAATGGATTACTTTTGTTGAGTGTGAATCTAAGTGATCTTTTTGCACTACTTGTGATTCATATTTTGTGAGACCCAACTACATTTGAATAAGTTGAGCAAAAAAAACTACATTTGAATAATAAGTTGAAGAAGCCCTAAATTGGAAACCTACAAAACTAGTACATGGAGAATAGAAAACCTCGTGATTGTGACAAGCATGAACATAAAGAGATAAAAGAGTTGTATAGCTGCTCTTATGAGTGAAAGTGGTACAGTAAGTAGACCTTCCAAGCACTATATCAAATATTAAGGGAGTAAAGATATGATCAATTATCTATCATGTGGTATCAAAACTTTTTATACAAGAAACTAGTATTTTAGCGCACAAGAAATGAACCAAAAAGTTCAAAAATAAAATAAATAAATCTTGGATTTCATGTAACTTAGTTCAATTATTAATGAATATAGACAACATCAATCAAGCTACAATTCTAATGTTTGATGGGTTTTATGATTACTTGATCATGATCACCTTTGTAAACCCCATCCTTTGATAATGAGAAAATCGGGAAAAGAACTGGTCACTTTGAAATTTTAAAACCGAATTGGTCTACAAGTTTGATTATTAGGAAATTGACAAATTTGAGAATTTTCAACTCCCATGTGACTCAAATGGTCCATAAACTTGGGAAAAGAACCTTAGGACGAAATGGGGAAGAAAAACTGGATCGGTTCAAGAGAACTGAGTCTGAACTGGATAGAACCAGTTTATGAACCGAGTTGATTTGTGAACCAAAATCGACAAAAGAATAGGTCAACCAAGAAATTTATGGATCCCTTGTGATCCAAAGAGATTTATAAAGATTGGGAAGGAACACTAGAACAAAGTGGGAGAGAAAAACCAGATCGATTCGGGTGAACCGGACCCGAACTAGATTGAACCGGTTTAAGGACTGAGTCAGTTTATGAACTGGAATCGATAAAGAGATGGTAATAAGGAAATTTATGGACCCTAAGTGACCTAAGGAGTCACAAAAGTCATGGAAATAGACTTGTGAAGGAATTGGGGATGAAAACCAAACTGGTTCAGGTGAACCGGATTTGAACCGATTTGGACCACTATTGAACCTGATCTTAAATTCATTTTTCTAGGTGGTTTAAATAATTCAAATTTGAGATTTGAGGCCACAATTGGATAGAAAATAAATTTAGAAATTTTTAGATTTAAAAAACTCGGTTAAATGAGGGGTGAACCGATCGATTTAACCTTCGAACACGGTTCGGACCGGTCCGGTCCAGTTCAGAACAGTGTCGTCTTCTTCCTTCAGATGACAACATTGTTCACTCATTGGAAAATTGAAATAGCGCCAGCGGAGAAGAAACATTTCCGTTCGATACATTTCAGGCCATCAATGTCTATCATAAAGGTGCCAAACGGATGACCAACGAGTCCTCGAGCTCCTTATATAAAGAGCCCCTCTCCATTCATCATCTCCACACTTGAAAAGCTCACTCTTTCTTAGTTGCTTAGTTTTCCTGCGAAGCTCGAACCATAGCTCTGATATAGGGTCATTTCTGAGCCAAAGAAGGCGAGGTCAGATTCATTAGAACTGGGGAGAAGTCAGCTACACGGTGGTGACATCCGTTCGATCTAAGAGTTGCCAAAGAAGCGTCGGCATGATCGAACAATGAAGCAGCTCCGACGGACTGAAGCTGCCCTGTTTTGGCTAAGTTGAAATCAGCCAATTTGAGCCCTCCTCAGGCCAAACCAAGCCCTCCCAACACTTCCTAAGCCCTCCTACGACCGAATTAGGATGGAAAGGTAAGCCAATTCGGCTCCCCTCTACAATTTTCGATTAGTGTTAGAGAGAGAGTCTGCCGAATTTCAATGACGAAATACTAATCCAATTCGACATCAATTGATGTCATTCTTGATCTTAGGAAGAACCTCAGGAGGAGAATTATTTGCTAGATAGAAAGCTTGGACCGCCGTGCCCTCACCAGTGAGTAATCGAAGCTTTCTCTCTCTACAGTTCATTTTCTAGAGAAGCTTCGTTTGAACTCATTCTAGGGTTAAAACTTGCGATTCAAATTGCTAAAGAATTGTATGAATATGTAGAAACTCGATTTCAACTTAAATTTCAACAATTGGAAATGTTTGATTGGTCAATTTGATGAAATCAAGTTCGACTGTGTTAAGAAGTTGGAATTGGGGGAAAATTTGGTGATTTTCAAAAATTTGAGGGACCAAAATGCAATTTCCTAAAATTGAGGGTCAATTGGGCATGATAAAAATGTTAGAGGGCTAATTGAGGAATTTTAGAATTTTTGGGGTAAAATTTACCATTTTTGTAAATGAAGGTCAAAATGGTAATTTTGGAAAAGTTGGGGGACCAAATTTGAAATTTTGGGAAATTAAACCCCTTTTATGAAATTGAATAAATTGAAGTCCTAAGGGGAATTTTAAAAGTTTTGGGACTCAATTTGAGGAAAAACCTGCATTAGGGGCTTAAAGTTAAAGAAAAATAACTTTAGGGACTTAATTGCAAATAAATAAAAGTTTGGTTTAAATAACTTTAGGGACTTAATTGTAAATAAATAAAAGTTTAGTTTTTCTCATTCATTTGGAATGAATGAAGGCTATTAGGCCGAGAGATAATGCATCGAGATGTTCATATCGTGTAGGAACACGAAGTACCGAGAACACTAGCAAGGACAAACTTGTGTGAAATCAAGGAACCGGTCTAGTGGAATTAACAGAATTAACGCGTGAGTGAAATTTATATCATACCCAGTTGGGGATAATAAGTACCTTGAAATGAAAATCCACTATCAAGTGGTATTTTAAATATCACAACTTAGAGGAGTGATGTGAAAATTATGAGGAAAAACTACTTATCGGTTATAAGTAGATCATACCTGGTTGGTATGATAAAACTTCCTTGAGAGAAGTTAAAAACTCGTTCATCAGTTATGAGCGGAGATGTCCTTATACCCGGTCGGTATAATGGATAGTTGAAAATATAATTTTGTCAGAAGTGCTCTCCCTTGACTGTGTGCCAATGCTTAAACTATTTGGGAAACTTTTTTGACGAGAGCTCGAATAGCTCTTATAGGCTGGGGGCCTCGATTTTTGGAAATTGGGGTTAGATCATGCACACAATTCTATACAAGAATTTGTCATAGTCTATATGAGACTCCGTGAAAATGAATTTTCAAGGTTAATCCAAAGTACGAAGAGCTAAACTAAATACACTTCATAAATAATTAGAGACTTTACATATGAAAGGTGATGAAAGTATTAAAGAGTATATTACAAGAACCTTGTGATTGTAAATCAAATGCATGGGGACAAGCTAGTGATAGTTAAAGTGCTAAGATCTCTTTTACCAAAATTTAATTAATCGTGAAATTTAAAAATACCCAATTTATTACAAAGTAGTATATTGTACCATGAGTAAAAAAATGTAAGTTTAACGAGAGGAATAGTAAGCGCTCAAAGCTAATACTTTCGAAAGGACAAATATTACATTTAGACCGTGAGGAAGAGATGTGATCATAGGGTCTGTTAGAGGAAACCATGCAAGGGTTAGAGGTCTAGGATTTATCTTGATAAAACTTCTATTCAATTTTATAAGTATTATGAACTAGTCACTTTCCGTACGGGTGTCCTATTAAGGAAACAAATACAAATTTCACAAAATCTAGGGAGGAAGAGTTATTGTTGATGACTTAAGAAGAAATGAAAGGAGAACCCAAAAATGAGGTTTGGTTCCTATATTCTAGGTGCAATAACTGTTCTCTAGTGATTTGCAATTTTATATCTGGATCAGGAGGTTAGGTGATAATTCTCTCGGAAAAGACACTTTTAGACTAAGTATAAATGACATTATACATGTGATTTTTAATGTGTAAACCCGATTCTCTCAAAATAAGAAGTCGAAAAAGAGAAACGAAAAATTTCGAGAGAAAACCAAGTATCAAAATGATACAAAATTGGTAAAAAAAGTGTCAAAACGAGAATTTTGAAAAGTTCAAATGGTCAACTAAGATCCAAAAAAATATGGGAAACAACCATGAAGTGAATTATATGTGAAAACTGAACCAGTTTAGGGTGAACCAAACCCAAACTGGATTAAACCATGAATAACCGGTTCAAAAATTTATTTTTCTAAGTGACTTAAGAATATCAATTTGGGAACTTGAACTCATCATTGAATAGAAAATGAATTTAGGCGAATTTAGAAATTTTTAAATTTTAGAAAACTGGTCTAATCGGGCCTGAACCAACTAATTTTCGATTTTGGATCACCTAACCCAATTTAATTGAACCGATCAATGATCCAACCGATTAATAGACCACCTACTAGGTCAGCACCCAATCAGTGCATGACACGTAGCGAAGCGTACTTAGTCAGCCGCTCGATCAGCGCTGACCAATCAGAGCGTGAAACGTGTTCTTGGTTAACGGTCAGACGAAGAAAATCCACATCATTGACAACCAACCAATAGGAGAGTGACATGTGTCCTTAGTCAACGGTTAACTGAGGAGAAGCCTCGTCAATGCTCCAGCTAGTCAACAGACCACTTGCTAGGCCAGCGCTGTAAAACCCATCCTTTGGGACCAAAGAAAATCATGAAAAAAATCGGTACAAATTTATATATGAAGAAACAAGCTAATTAATTAACGACAAATAGTTAACATGGGAAATTGGAAAATCCCAAGTGACCAAAAATTCAAATTTTAAGGAAGAATCGGGAAGTGGAATTGAGGATAGAACCAGACCGGTTCGAGGTGAATCAGACTAGAACCGAACTGAACCAAGATGAACCATAGTGAACTGATTCACAAATTCATTTTTAGGTGTCTTAAAAATGTTAAATTGGGAAATTGAGGTCACCATTGGAGAGAAAATAAATTTATATAAATTTAGAAAATTTTAAATTTCAAAAAACCGGTCAAATCGGGTCTGAATCAACCAAATTTTGAATTCGGGTCACCAAACCCAGTCGGACTGGACTGGTCAATGAAGCAGTCAAACAGTCAATAGCCACGATGCCTCGTCAACAACCACGCAAGCATAGGCAACCAATGGGAGGCTGCCACGTGTCTGGTCAATGGTCAATGGATGACCTACCAACATGCCACGTTGACACGTGCAACCAATGGGGGGCTGCCACGTGTCTGGTCAATGGGTCAACGACTGACGTGGCGACTAAGTTGGACCTCTACATCAGAAAAACTGGCTAATCACAGTGCACCACATGGCATAACCGCTATGTCATCGTCTTAAACCTTCAGATGCTTATAGAGAGAACGGAGAAGAGAGAGATGCCAGAAGAGCTAGAGTCTCTGATGACTCAAAAAACTCTCCGGTCAGGTCGCTAGCGGGTAGCCTGAACAGTTGTTGAGCTCCCTATATAAAGAGCATCCTTCCATTTGTCCTCAACATCCTACAATCGAGCGAAAAAGAAGAAGAGTGCCTTTTTCGGCGAGCTACAAACTAGAGCTCTAACGATGGGACATTTCTCAATCTTCGAAGCCACATTGGGTGTCTCTGGAATTAGAAGGAAGTCCTCTACCTGACCATACCTTCCATTTAGCTTGAGAGCCACCGAGGAGGAACGAGGAAGCTCAGACAATACCGATGCTCCTTGGCCAGAGAACTACCCAACCCCAAACAACCACTTCAAGACTTCCCATGACCAATTGGGGCCAAACCAAACCCCCTACGCCCTACCTAGAGGTGTCCCAACCTAGGAAGGTAAGCTCCCTTTGCCAACATTCGCCAGAAAATACTGTTCACAGCCGATTCATGCAAAAACTTTAACACTAAAATTTGCACTGCTTAGGTTATCAATTGAGACGTGGTTTGTTCTAGGGAGGATCCTTACGATGAGAGCAACACGTTGGTAGCCCAAGCTCCAGTCACTGGACCCTCAACGGTAAGATATCAAAGCTTTCTCTCTCTAGATTGTATTTTTCGGTGAAGCTCCATTTGAGCTCATTTTCGAGCCAAGTGAAGCCGTTTAGGGCTTAAAATGATGAGGAAAACATAAAGGAAGTGATCCAAATCACGAATGGGGACAATTAACCATGTTTTTTCGTGAAATTCCCTCCCAATTGAGGGTCAAATGGGCAAATTAAATGGAGGACCAAATTGCAAAGTTTGGGGTCAAATTACAATTTTGGGAAAATTGGGGACTAAATGGGAACTTAGTAAAATTGAGGGTCATATGGGCAATTTTGATAAAATAAGACACAAGAAAGAAAATTGGGAAAAACCTGGGGACTAAATTGAAAAGAAGGGACAATTAGGGACTTAAAAGTAAATACACAAACCTTAGGGACCAAATTGCTATTAAGGTAAACTATGGGGGCCTATATGCAAATGCTCAAAGAGTGTGGTCCCTTGGTCCAATACCCTAACACAAATACTCGTGTCATGTAGGAATAGCCTGCTCAAGCACCGGCTTTCGGGAGAATATTGCGGGCCAAACTCCGCCGGGACAGCCTCGCCAAGATTTTCGGGTGAGTGGTAACCGCTATAATGTCAATTTCGGTTCAGCTTTGAAAACAATTTCTCAGAATTAGCCTACCCTGATTGGGTGACTCTGCTTAAAATATTTGAGAGCTAATTAACCCAAGGCCGATGGATATGGGCACCCAAGAGAGGAGTCAAGAGAACAAGGGCAGTAACTGCTGATTCCGCTGGAAACCCCCTCCCGGAGGTAGAATTCCCGGGAGCACCATCAGCCTCATAGGGCATCGGCTTCGAGCACCAGAGGCTATATGAGGAATTCACGAGGGTGTTCGAGGAGCCCCACCTTAGCGACAAGCCCTACCTGGACTCCGAGTCCCAAACCCACGAGGAGAAGGTCCAATCCCAACCCCTTCCGCACCTATTCCACCCCTCTTCGACATCCCCAAATACCTAAAGACACTTCGACAACTGGGGTGCAAGCCCTTCTATGGGGAGAAGGAGGCTGGGGCCGCCATGGACAGGTTAGTAAGCCTCAAGAAATTCATGGGTATTATTAGGATACCCCCAGAGGAGATGGTTACACTGGTAGAATTCTTTTTGGAGTCCAGCGTGAAGAGATGGTGGGATAATGCAAGAAGCCTCTTCCCGACCACACCTACCTAGGAAGAGTTTGAATGGAGGCACATGAAAGAGTATCTGACTCCCCACATGATCAACGAGAAGAAGGTGGAATTTTTCCAACTCTGCCAGGGAGTGCGCACAGTGTAAACCCCGTCCCTTAAAGATAAGGAAACCAGAGAAAGAACCGGTCAACCTGGGTGAGAAAACTGAACCAGTTTACGAACCCCAACCGTTAGAGAAAGGGAAAATTGGGAAATTTACAAATCTTGAGTGACCTAAAGAGTCATAAAAACCATGGAAAGGGACTTTGGGACATATTGGAAGAGAAAACGAGACCGGTTCAGGTGAACCAGATCTGAACCGGGTTGAACTGGTTTGGACCGGTTTGAACCATCATTGAATCGATTGCTAAATTCATTTTTCTAGGTGGCTTAAAATATTCAAATTGGGGAATTGAAGCCACCATTCGATAGAGAATGAATTTAGAAATTTTTAATTTTGAAAAACTTGGTCGAATCGGGTCTGAATTAGTTAGTTTAAGCATTGAACCCGGTTCGGAAATGTGTCATCTTCTTCCTTCAAATGACGACACTATTCTTTCACCGGAAGAATAAACAACACCGGCGAAGATGAAACACTTCTGTTCAGAGCATTTTAGGTCATGAATGAGTGCCATTAAGGTGTCAAATGAGCTCCCTATATAAAGAGCTCCTCTCCATTCATCCTCCTCACACCTAAAAACCCCATTCTCTCTCAACTACTCAGTTTTCCAGTGATGCTCGAATCAGAGCTCCGATATTGAGGTTTTTCTGAGCCTTAGAAGGTGAGATCAGGTTCTTTAGATTTCGGGTGAGGTCAGCTACCTAATGGTAATCTCCGTTTAATCCAAGGACCGCTGGACAAGCGCTGGCAGAATCAAACAGTGAATCAGCTCTGACGGACTGAAGCAGACCTATTTTGGCCAAGCTGAAATTGGCCAAATTCAATGCTCCTCAGGCCAAACCGAGCCCTCTCAACACTTCCACATCCATCACACGACCGTAATAGAATTGAAAGGTAAGCCAATTCGGCCCCCTTTATCATTTCTGATCGGCGTTAGAGAGAGAAACTGTAATAAATTCATTGACTGAATTCTCCCTCAATTCGATATGAATTGTTGTGATTCTTGATCTTATTAGTAACATCAGGACGAGAGCTACCTGCCCAGATAGAAAGCTCGGACCGTTGCACCTCCGACGATAAGCTTTCGAAGCTTTCTCTCTCTATGCACAATTTTTCGATGAAGCTCCGTTTAAGCTCGTTTCGGCCTCAATTCATGTGATTCAAAACTCAATTGAATCGTATGGATGTGTAGGAACTGAATTATACCTCCAATTTAAGCAATTAACCCCGATTGGATGGTCAATTTGATGAAATCAAATTCAGTCAATTTGAAAGGGAGAAATTGGGGGAAAATTTTGCAAAAATTTGGGGATTTCATAAAATTGAGGGACCAAATTGCAATTTTCCAAAATTGGGGCCCAATTGGCCATGAAAAGGGTGTTGGATTGCCATTTTTGTAAATTAGGGGTAAAATGGTAATTTTTGAAAAGTTGGGGACCAAATTGGAAATTTAGAATACTTGATCCCCTTAAACAATTTTGAGTAAATTGAAGAGCCAAAGTGAGTTTTTGGAAGTTTCAGGACTCAATTGGGAAAAGGTTAGTATTAGGGACCTAAAGTCACGGAAAAATGAATTTTAGGATCCTAAATGCAATTAACTAAAAAGTTTGAGCCTAGTCGTTCATACGTGAGAAAATGAAGAATATTATGCTAACTATTAATAAGATAAGGGTGTCCAAATTGTTTAGGAACACGAGGGATCGGAACACCAACAAGGACAAGCTAGCGTGGAAGCGGAAACCAACTAGAGAAGAGTACACTTCAGTTATCGGGTGAGTGGGTTTATTCACGTAATACCCGGTTGGGATGATGAGCACCTCGAAAATGAAAAATCACTTATATGTGGGATTTTAACATCACACCCGATTGGAGTGATGTGAGAACTACTTATCGGTTGTAAGTAGAGAGATCATCCGGTTGGTATGATAGACTTCCTGAAAGGAAGGAGAAAACTCGCTTGCCGGTTGTAAGCGGAGATGTCATCACACCCGGTTGGTGTGATGAAGTGAAATATTATTTTGTTAGAAGTGTTCTCCCCTAATTGTGTGCCAATGCTTAAAATATTTGGGAGACCTTCTTGACGGGAGCTAGAACAACTCAAATAGGCTAGAGGCCTCGATTTTAGAACTTGTGTGGCTAGAATGCTCGATTTTGTAAAATCACGTATAATGGGCCCAAGGTAGTTGGTACGAGCAGGAGCTCGTAAATAGACATGATGTATTAAAGACATGAAAATTTTTAATGAATGAATGATGTGATTTCACCATGGTACCAAGACATGACCGACATACTCGATGGACTGGCGATAGTGCGATAGGGCCTTGTCGACGGACCGTTGACAGTGCGTTAGGGCCTGGTTGACGAACCGACTTAGACAAACAACTGTAGGTCGAGTTGAGGGTCAGGGCCAGTGCACCAGTGGCACCAAAGATAAATGGCTTTGTGGAAAACTATTGTTTGTGCATGCACTTGAGGTCGGGACCATCAAGATGCCCAAGAGGGGTAGTGATGCATCCTAAGGGCTACTAGACGACATGGTGGAGATAAGGGCAGTTTGTCGTGCCAATAGTCAGGGAAGCTCGATGTAGCTTCACATGCATGAGGCCGGGGTGGGGTCGGGATGAGGTCTCTGTTCTGATACGAACACGTAGTTGATTTCAGGTTTGAGGGTTGGATGTCGCGAACATCCACTAAGACCTAGGGTAGAAGTGGACGTGCTTCTATTTAGGTGGCTGGTAAAGTCGCTTCGACGCCACACGTGGGTCCCGTGGATGGGCTGCCGTATGACTGTGTGATTCCCTTCATGATGAAGGGCGTGTGTTGACTGTTAAACACACCTAATGTGAAAAATGAGGAAAAGTGGTTTGAAAACCGAAATTTGATTCTTAAAGGAAATAAAGAGTCTTGCACACTTCGATTAAATACGTTTTGTTCATAAAACTCACTCCCAACACCCATTCACTGAGTGTTAGAAACTCACCCTTCCTTCATATATCCCTTTTCAAGAGTAGAACAAATGACTGAGGATAACACTCGGATCTATCATCTGTCAAGTATGCTTAAAAGTTAAGCTCGCATTTTTGTTGGTTTATGTTATTCCAGGGAACAAGGTTAAATTACGCCTAGCTCCTCTTGAATTTGAAAGGGGGGAAACCCCTATTAAATCAAAGGGGTAGTGGGTTGATCATGGGGATCCGACCAAATCAGGTCGGGGTGTGACAACTTGAGTGGTATAAGATCCTAGTTCACTTGAAGAATTATCAATACTATGCCCCGACACTAATGAAAATATTAATTACCGTGTAGGAAGGAGAGTCCCTAGAAAATTTGCCGTGAAATCCAATACTCCACACTTGACCATGAAAAAGATGCCTATCCCCGAGGGAGGCGGCTATTCAATGATTCTCAAAAGGTGAGAAGAGAGTGCCCAAGGATATGGTTGAGGATTATTGGAAACTCGTTGGAGCCCTGCTAGAGCCAAAGGGCATTACCTGTCCTCCTCCAAGACAGGAAGAACCTGTCCCTCCTCCAAGGAGCCCAACAACTCCTCTAGCCCCACAACAACCAGAGAGGACACCCACTAAGAAAGAGGCTTGGGACAACTATTGGGATGCCTACGCCTCCTTCATGAAAGTCCACCAAGTACCCCCACTTACACAATCCAACTTTAATCATTCTCAATGTATGAAGTGGACATACGAGTGCAATGTAGAGGTGTTAAGGAGGTACGAACTTGAGGCCATACATGAAGTTCACCCCATAAGGGAAATCCAGAGGGAATATGGATGGACATCAACCAATTTCTCAAAGCCTTTAGACCTTAAATCCCACAACCGTTCAGAGGCTAACTCCCGGCCGGACCCCAAGGGACTAGGAAGTAGAAAATTCCTTTAATAAGTCGAGCACGACGAAAAACTATCTCTTGGAATGAATAAAAGTTCAGTTTTCCTTGATTAAAAATTTAATCTCCTTAATAATGACAATTATAACTAACATAAATGAAAGTGTACCTAAAGAAGAAAACTACGGGTAACCTCTAGTTAACCCAAACCTTAAAGATAGCCAAATAAGTTCCCTACAGGAGTATGGAGTAACAAGGCAACAAGCCTAGGAAGGAAATTCTAGAGGAGTCTACCTAGAGTTCATCAAGAAGGACATACCCTAATTAAAAGAAGGAAGAAGAAGAGTGTGAAGTCCAGTGTAAAGGAAGTAAGCATCAAAGGGTGCAGGAGTAATAAAAGCTTAAGTACCATAAGGAGTAAGGAAGAGCCTCTCTATATATAAAAGTTAGGAAACCAAGAAGGTTTGGGCTACCCCAAGGGAAACAAGTGGAATGGAAGCTGACCAGGAGGAAAGTAAGGAAGAAGTAGGAGCGTGAAAGATACTAAGCCACTTTAGGATAAGACAAGGAGAGAGGAAAGAGGAAAGAAGTATGATAGGAAGTGGGACCATGGGAAGAGAAATTCCCAAGCTAAGTAACTGACAAATGAACCATAAGAGGCTTGAACCGAAATAAGTAACCTCATTAAAAAGGGATATGGGGTTAAAGACGTAATGGAATGGCCAGGTATGACCTATTCTAGAAGAGTAGAGTAGCCAAATAGGGATGTCAATCAGACCTAGTTAAAGGAAATAATTAATAACAACATGATAGTCAAAGAGAATAAACTACACCCTAAGAAGGATCGAGAGGTAGTAAGGACTACACCCTAAATAGGACAATGGGATGGACATTTAGAACAAGGAAGACTTGAGAGACAATTATCTCAAAATAATTAAATGAGGGGGATAATAGGATTGAGGCAGTTAACGAACTGTCCCTTGTGAAAGTCATACTCTAGTAAAGAAGGGAGAGGTGGAAAGGCCAAAAATATTTGGGAAATAAGGATGAAGGAAAGCCTTAAAGAGATTAATGGTTGAGACTAGAATAACGACCAAAAAGCCATGAGAAGGTTGAGCAAGCCTCTTGCAGGACAATCAAGAGATCTTGAAAAAAAGAAGATGTGAATTCCACCTAAAAGTAATAGATGAGTACTGGGAACAAGTGAGAATGAAGATGAGGTATAAAAGAAGTACATGTAAGTTTTCAAGAGTAAAGGTAAGCAGGAGAGGATGGCATCCGAGAATGCCATTTAAGGCTAGATGTCCTCAATGGAAAAAACTAGAAGAGAACCCTAGGAGAAAATAGTACAAACTACCAAGGAAGGAAACCTTGGAAGGACATAAGTGTCCCAATTAAGAGGTAATGGGACCAACAAAAGTGGAAAGGAGATAAGCTCATAAAAGATATGCTGGTTGAGATGGAAAGATCAAGTACAAAGGAAAAGAACTCAAGAGGACCAAGGAGTAAGTTAAATCCAAGTAATGGGTAAGTAGGGAAAACAACATCAAAAGATGCCGTATGAATAAGAAAGAGGTGGATTACCTATAAAAAGGAGGCAGAGGAAAGCACATCTAAGAACCCTCAAAAAAGTATGTCCTCCAGTTAAGAAGAGATTAAAGTGAATGATCACTGACACCAAGACTGGTGGTGGTCTCCGCTCAATTAATGAAAACCATAAAAGGGAAAAACCTTCCCAAATAGGAAATCTATGCATATACCCAAGAGAAGTCAACTCAGAATAAGAAGTTGGTGAATGGTCACAAGCAAGCTACAAAGGATGGAGGAAAGAGAAATCCTTGAGTAAAAGATGCTAACATAAAGGACATAAGTAAGAAAGAATCTCCAAGTGTCGAAGGGCGACGGGAAAGCTAATGATTAAAAACTGGGGCAAATCAATAAGAAAGTTGGTAAAGGATGAGTAGATGAGGACAAACCGACAAAATCATGATGTTAGATGGTAAAGGAACCAGTGAATAACACATAAGGTAGTTGGGGAACACTACCAAGTAACAAAAAGGAACAAAGCCACATGACTTATAACGGTCGAAAAGGCATAAACAATTATCGAGGAAAAGGATCTGAAGCTATATACAAGAACATTTTAGGACACATTATGTTGCAAGGGACAAGTAAGTCCAACATTCCCAGGGAAAATATGACTCAAGTAAGGAAGAATCAGTTAGTTAAGTAGGACAAGGTCAAACATTAAGTTCAGATAGAAGTTGTAATAAACAATGAATGAGGGAAGGGACAAAACTAGACAAAAGGGTAATAACACCGAAATCTGTGAAAGCAAGCACGTAACGCTCAAAAGGACACTAAGCTAAGGGTTTCAACGATAAAAAGAATGACTAGACACAAGAATGATTGGGTATCTTGGAACTCCCAATCCTGAAATTCTGAATAAGAACCTCAAGGGGAAAATCTTGCCCTAAGCAAAGGAAGATGTGAACATAAGGATATGCCCTTGAACTCATAGGTAAGACATGTTTAGCTAAAATAAGCTCCGTGGAATGATTAAGCAATGTAAAGGAAAGGAAATTCTTTAAGTGCGTGTTAAAAAGGAGCTAAGTGAAAATAACCGAAGTGTTAGCATGTCAAACAAACTCCAAGTTGACATTAGGGGAAGTTATTTCCTATGCAAAGGATGCTGAATAAGTTTTGGGGACAAAACTTCTAAAATGAGGGGAGAGTTGTAAACCCCGTCCCTTAAAGATAAGGAAACTGGGGAAAGAACTGGTCAACTCGGGTGAGAAAACCGAACCAGTTCACGAACCCCAACCATTAGAGAAAGGGAAAATTGAGAAATTTACAAATCCCAAATGATCTAAGTAGTTATAAAAAGCATGGAAAGGGACTTTGGGACATATTGGAAGAGAAAACCAGACCGGTTTGGGTGAACCAGATTTGAACCGGATTGAATCGGTTTGGACCAGTTTGAATCATCATTAAACTGATTGCTAAATTCATTTTTCTAGGTAGCTTAAAATATTCAAATTGGGGAATTGAAGCCACCATTTTATAGAAAATAAATTTAAAAATTTTTAATTTAGAAAAACTCGGTTGAATTGGGCATGAATCGACTGATTTAAACATTAAACCCGGTTCGGACTGGTCCAGTCCGATTCAGAACAGTGTCATCTTCTTCCTCTAGGTGATGACACTATTCATTCGTCGAAAGAATGGACAGCGCCGATGAAGATTAAATGTTTCCATTCAAGGCATTACAGGTCATGAATGAGCGCCATCAAGGTGCCAAACGGCCGAGCAGAGAGTCTCCGAGCTCCCTATATAAAGAGCTCCCCAACATTCATCCTCCTCACACTTGAAAACTTCATTCTCTCTCAACTACAATGTTTTTCGTTGAAGCTCGAACCAGAGCTCTAACATTGAGGTTTTTTTGAGCCTTAGAAGGTGAGGTCGGGTTCTTTAGATTCCGGGAGAAGTCAACTACCTGACGGTAATCTCCATTTGACCGCTGGAGAAGCGCCGACGGAATCAAATACTGAAGCAGCTCTAATGGATCGAAGCTGCCCTATTTCGACCAAGCTGAAATTGGCCAAATTCAGCCCTTCTCAGGATAAACTAAGCCCTCTTGACCCCCCTCCCCCACAACCCTCACACAACCGTAATAGAGCTAAAAGGTAAGCCAATTCGGCCCTCTCTTTCATTTCCGATCGGCGTTAGAGAGGGAAACTGTAATAAATTCATTGACTGAATTCTCCCTCAATTCGATATGAATTGTTGCAATTCTTGATCCTAGGAGAAACCTCAGGACAGGAGCTACTTGCCCAGATAGAAAGCTCGGACCGCTGCACCTCCAATGGTAAGCTTTTGATACTTTCTCTCTCTACGCAATGTTTTTCGACAAAGCTCTGTTTGAGCTCATTTCGGCCTCAATTCATGTGATTCAAAGTTCAATTGAATCATATTGATGTGTAGGAATTGAATTATACCTCCAATTTAAGCAATTAACCTTGATTGAATGGACAGTTTGATGAAATCAAATTCAGTCAGTTTGAAAGGGGGAAGTTGGGGGAAAATTTTGTAGAAATTTGGGGATTTCATAAAATCGAGGAACCAAATTGCAATTTCCCAAAATTGAGGGCCAACTGGCCATGAAAAGGATGTTGGAGGACCAATTGGTCAATTTTTGAAAATAATTAGGGTTAAATTGTCATTTTTGTAAAGTAGGAGCAAAATGGTAATTTTTGAAAAGTTGGGGGCCAAATTGGAAATTTGGAAAACTTGAGCCACTTAAACAATTTTAAGTAAATTGAGGATCCAAAGTGAATTTTTTAAAGTTTTGGGACTCAATTGAGAAAAGTTAACATTAGGGACCTAAAGTCAATGAAAAATGAACTTTAGGGACCTAAGTATAATTAACTGAAAAGTTTGAGCCTAGTCATTCATACGTGAGAAAACGAAGGCTGTTATGCCAACTATTAATAAGATAAGGAACATGAGGGACCAGAACACTAACAAGGACAAGCTAGCATGGAAGCAGAAACCAACTGGAGAAGAGTACACTTCAGTTATCGGGTGAGTGGGTTTATTCACGTCATACCCGGTTGTGATAATGAGCACATCGGAAATGAGAAACCACTTACATGTGGGATTTTAACATCACACCTAGTTGGAGTGATGTGAGAACAAAGTGGAAAAACTACTTACTGTTTGTAAGTAGAGAGATCATACCTAGTTGGTATGATGGACTTCCTAAAAGGAAGGAGAAAACCCGCTTGCTGGTTGTAAGCGGAGATGTCATTACACCTAGTAGAGTTGATGAAGTGAAAAATTATTTTGTTAGAAGTGTTCTCCCTTGACTGTGTGCCAATGCTTAAAATTTTTAGGAGACCTTCTTGACGAGAGCTATAACAGCTCAAATGGGCTAGAGGCCTCAGTTTTGGAACTTATAGGTCTATAATGCCTGATTTTAGAAAATCACGTACAGTGGGCCCAAGGCCAGTTGGCACGAGCAGGAGCTCATAAACAAACATGATTTATTAAAGCCATGAAAATTCTTAATGAATGAATTATGTGATTTCACCATGGTACCAAGACAGGACCGACATACTAGATAGACTGGCGGTAGTGCATTAGGGCCTAGTTGATGGACCGACTTAGACAAACAACTGTAGGTCGAGTTGAGGGTCAGGGCCGTTGGACGAGTGGCACCAAAGATAAATGGCTTTGTGGAAAACTATTGTTTGTGCATGCACTTGAGGTTCAGGACCATCAAGATGCCCAAGATGGGTAGTGATGTGTCCTAGGGGCTATTGGACGATATGGTGGAGATAAGGGCAGTTTGTCGTGCCAGCAATCAGGGAAGCTCGACGTTGATTCATGTGCATGAAGCCAGGTGGGGTCAGGATGAGGTCTTTGTCCTCATATAGACACGAAGTTGATTTTGGGTTTGAGGGTTAGATGTCTCGAATATCCACTCAGATCCATTGTAGAAGTGGACGGAATTCTATCATGGTGGCCGGTAAAGTCGCTCCGACGCCACAAGTGGGTGTAGTGGATGGGCTGCCCTACGACTTTGTGATTCCCTTCCTAATGAAGGGCATGTGTTGACTGTTAAACACACCTAATGTGGAAAATGAGGAAAAGTGTTTTGAAAATTGTAATTTAATTCTTAAAGGAAATAAGGAGTGTGGCACACTCTGATTAAAACTGTTTTATTCATAAAACTCATTCCCAACACCCATTTACTGAGTTGTAGAAACTCACCCCTCATTCATATATCCCTTTTCAAGAGTAGAACAAATGACTGAGGATAACACTCGGATCTACCATCTATCAAGTGTGCTTAAAAGTTATTTTAAGCTCACATTTTTGTTGATTTATGTTATTCTAGGGAACAAGGTTAAATTACACTTGACTCCTCTTGAGTTTGAAAGGGGGAAACCCCTCTTGAATCAAAAGGGCGACGGGTTGATCACGGAGATCCAACCAAATTGGGTCAGGGCATGACACGGTCTCGAAATATGAGATCAAATTCAACGAGTTGAGACCCTTCACCCCCGACACGGCATGATCGACCAACCTCTGCCAAAAGTTCATTATTGGTCTCAATATAGATATAAGAGACCGAATGGGGGGGGGGGGGTTTTGGGATGCCCCACCGACCTAGCCTCCATAGTCAACATGGCGCATGAATGCAAACGGTTGGTCCAAAAAAGGTGCCGTCGGATGGAATTGGGTGGGCAAAGGGAGGAAACGGAGCAGAGAAGTAGAGGATGTCCGAGAGAATAGGGCCGGCCTTGATGGAGGAATGAACTAAGATTTCCACGAAGGGAGGAGAGACACCGTTGCCATAGGGAGATGAACACACTCCCTCCGAGCAGAGGCCCCTACTACCCCCAATGCTAGAAAAACCATGAAGGGGCATGTATAACTTGCTACGGGTGCAGGCAGTTCGGGAATTATTTTAGGAATTGCTCGAGGGCATGAGAAAATGCCCCGCGAAACGCTCTTCCACCTCCGCCCGAACTGACTTAGGAGGAAGCTCCCACAAGAGAAGCACCCACAAGAGTCCTTGTCAAGGTTTACAAACTGACTTAGGAGGAAGCTCCAAAAGGACCCCAACATGGTGACTGGTACGTCCCCACCCTCCACTTAAATCGAGTCTGTAGCTTGGAGTCTTGTAATTATCCTTCTTTCAATTAATAAAATATGTTTCCTTTAACAATTATGATTAACTTCCACACAGGCTTCATACAAGTATTCAAGAAGGAAAGGTTCACCCTCTTTGACTTAGGGGCGGAACGATCTTTCATCAAGGAAGCCCTAGTCCCGGAACTCCTTAAGGAACCCTCCCTTCTCCTGCCACCCCTCCACATCCTCACAAACCCTCAAAGAAACACTGGAGCGACACGAGTACATTAAAGCCTGCGAAGTGCAGATAGGAAGGACCACCCTAGAGGCTGACTTGATTCCTCTTCCTCTTCGAGAAGTAGAGGTCATCTTGGGAATGGACTGGCTAAGCACGCATCAGGTCCATGTGGACTGTAGAAGTAAGAGGATAATCTTCTAGGCTCCTAGGAAGAAGGAGGCTATATTTCAAGGGGACAAGGGAAGAGCAAGAATACACCTAATGTCCTGCATAGAAGTGTAGGACCTACTACGGAGAGGGTGTAAGGTATTCCTTGCTTAGATCACTTGCAAGGATTCATTAGAGAAAGAGTTAACCGAAATCCTGATAGTCAACCATTATCCCGATGTCTTCCCGAAGGAACTACTCGGTCTGCCCCTGGATCATCAACTAGAGTTCATGATCGAAGTTGTGTTGGAGACTCACCCCATATCCCAAGCACCCTACCATATGGCACCCTTAGAACTTAAGGAGTTGAAGGACCAATTGGACGAGCTCTTAGAGAAGGGGTTTATACACCCAAGCTAGTCCTCGTGGGGTGCATTAGTATTGTTCGTCAAGAAGAAAGACGGAAGCATGCGACTCTGCATCGACTACCGAAAATTGAACTAGGTAACAATCAAGAATAAGTACCCTCTCCCCAAGATAGATGACTTATTTGATCAGCTAAGAAGGGAAACCTACTTTTCCAAAATTGATATGTGGTCGAGATATCACCAACTGAAAATTCGAGAAGAGGATATACAGCGATCGCGATACGGGTATTACGAGTTCAAAGTAATGCCCTTTGGACTGACAAATGCACCCACAACCATCATGGACCTGATGAACCAGGTGTTTCAGCCATACTTGGACAAATTCATAATCGTATTTATAGATAATATCCTCATATACTCCCGAATTGAAGAAGAGCATCGGATGAACCTGGAGATAACCTTGAGTACCTTGCGAGAAAACTGATTGTATGCCAAGTTCTTTAAGTGTGAGTTTTGGCTACAAGAAGTGGGCTTCCTGGGACATATAGCATCCAAGGACGGAGTGAAGGTGGATCCCACCAAGATCGAAACTATTTCAAATTGGAAAGCCCCCACCAACCCAACCGAGATATGTAGCTTTCTTGGCCTCGGCGGGTACTACTGGAAGTTTGTGAAAGACTTCTCCAGGATTGCAGCTCCCTTAACTCGCCTAACGAGGAAGGGAGTAGACTATAAGTGGGATGCCAAGTGCGAGGAATCCTTCCAAGAGCTCAAGTATCGATTAACGACGGCCTAGTACTGGCCTTACCCGATGCAGACGTTAGGGAATACACGATGTATAGCGATGCATCCTGACAAGGGTTAGGATGTGTCTTGATGCAACAGGGGATGGTTATTGCCTATGCATCCCAATAGCTAAAGCCCCATGAGAAAAATCACTCGACCCATGACCTCGATCTGGCAGCAATAATGTTCACCCTCAAGATATGTCATCACTATTTATATAGAGTAAAGTGCTACATCTACACCGATCACAAGAGCCTAAAGTACTTCCTAACCCAAAACGAGCTCAATCTGTGTCAGAGGAGGTGGCTAGAGTTGGTAAAGGATTACGATCTGATGATCAAGTACCACTCTAGTAAGGTAAACGTGGTGGAAGACGCACTCAGCTGTAAGCACCACATGGGAGTGGCCTCAGTAAGTACCAGCTACCTACCCTTATTGAGCCAACTGCACAACTTGAGAGTGGACCTCAACTTGGATGAGGGCTGGGGTAACCTAGTTGTGAGGCCCATCCTAGTGGAGCAAATACGGGCTCTACAAAATGAAGACGAGGGGTTTCGATCCCATTGGAGATAGATCGTGGACGACCCAACCCAAGACCTCGCGATGAGAAGCTCGGAGTAAGGACCTTCAAAGGAAGGGTATGGGTGCCAAACAACCAGGAATTATAAAGGAAAATATTAGAGGAGGCACACGACTCGATGTACGCCATGCATCCGAGCAGTACCAAGATGTACTGCACCCTAAAACAAGGATATTGGTGGAATGGGATGAAAAAGGACTTCATCGAGTATGTGGCTAGATGCCTGTCGTGTTAGAAAATTAAGGCCGAATACTAGAAACCCTCTAGACTATTGCAACCTCTCCCGATTCCCTAGTGCAAATGGGAGCATATCAGTCACGCCCTGACCTGGTTTGGTCGGATCCCCGTGAACAACCTACCACTCTCCTAGTTTATTAAGGGTTTTCCCCTTCTCTAAGCCGTGGGTAGTAAGGTGTCCCTTTTCACCTATAGCTTTCTTAGAATAACATTAATCAAAACTAAATATATTAACCTTACATACTTATCTTGGAAGTTCAACTTTAGGTGGGTTTTCACTTGGTTACCTGAAAAGGGGTTAAAGGGAAGGGGTGAGTTCGACAACTCAGTGAATGGGTGTTGGGTGAGAGTTTTGACAAAATCAATTTTAATCGGAGTGTGCCAAACTCCTCATTTCATTAAAAATGAGTTTCTTCAAATTACGGTTTATCAAAACCTTTTTTCCAAGGTTTACCAATTCATTTACAAGGATTCTCAAATCCTTTCCATGATTTTCATAACCTCTTTCCCATTTCCATATTAGGTGTGTTTCACAAACAACACACGCCCTTCATCAGGAAGGGTTCACACACATTCGCGAGATGTAGTTACGCCGATTGCACCCACTTGTGGATTGGAGCGTCTTTAGCATCCACTTTGATAGAAGTCTCTGACTTCTACTTGAAGTTTGAGTGAACATCTCCGACGTCCTACCCTCAGACCCAAAATACTTTGTGTCCATGTGAGGACAAAGACCTCATCCTGACCCCACCCCAGTCTCATGCACATGAAGCTACATCGAGCTTCCCTAATTGCTGGCACGACAAACTGCCCTTATCTCCACCATGTCATCTAGTAGCCCCTAGGATGCATCACTACTCCTCTTGGGCATCTTGATGGTCCAGAACCTTAGTGCACGCACAAAAAATATTTTTTTCCATATAAACCATTAATCTTTGGTGCCACTGGTCCAATGGCCTCGACCCTCAACTCGACTTGCAATTGTTTGTCTCGATTGGTCCCGTCGCACTACTACCAGTCCATTGAGTATGTTGGTCCTGTCTTGGTACCATGGCCAAATCACATCATTCATTAAGATTTTCATGGCTTAACATCATGTTTGTTTATGAGCTCTTGCTTGTGCCAACTGGCCTTGGGTCCACTGTACGAGATTTTTCAAAATCGGGCATTCTAGCCCCCAAGTTCCAAAACTGAGGCCTCTGGCCTAACTGAGCTATTCGAGCTCCCGTCAATAAGGTTTCTCAAAATGTTTAAGCAGTGGCACATAGTAAGGGGAGAGCACTTCTGACAAAAGTAACTTTTCACTTGTCCATCACACCAACCGGGTGTGAGGACATCTCCGCTTATAATCGATAAACAGGTTTTCTACTTCCTTTCAAGAAGTTCATCCTACCAATCGGGTCTGATCTACTTACAACTAGTAAATAGTTTTTCTGTGTGTTTTATCACATCACTCCAACCGAGTGTGATGTTAAAATTCCACATAATAATGGGTTTTCATTTCCGAGGTACTCATCATCCCAACTAGGTATGATGTGAAAATTCCCATTGACCCAATATTTGTAGTGTATTTCCTCTAAATCGACTTTTTGCCTCCACACGAGCTTATTTTTGCTGCGTTCCTGTCCTTCATGTTCCTATACGATTTGGACATTCTTATTTATTAACAATTGGCATAATAGCCTTCATTCTTCACGTATCAACAAAATGCCCAAACTTTTCAATTATTTACTTTTAGGTCCCTAAAGTTTTTTTTCTTAACTTTAGGTTCCCAATGCAAAATTTTCCCCAAATTGAGTCCCGAAACTTCTAAAATTCACTTTGGGTCCTCAATTTATTCAAAATCACTTAAGGGGTTCAAGTTTTCCAAATTTTCAATTTGGTCCCCAACTTTTCAAAAATTACCAATTTGCCCCTACTTTACAAAATGGCAACTTAACCCTAATAAATACAAAAAATTGACCAATTGGTCCTCCCACATCCTTTTCATGGCCAATTGGCCGTCAATTTTGGGAAATTGCACTTTGGTCCCTCAATTTTACGAAATCTCCAATTTTTCCCAAAATTTTCCTAATTTTCCCTCTTAAACTGGCCAAATTTGATTTCATCAAATTGACCATTGAATCGAGGTTAATTGATCCAATTGAAGGTATTGATCAGTTCCTACACTTCCATACGATTCAATGGAGCTTTGAATCACGTCATTTAGGTTTGAATTGAGCTTAAACGGATCTTCGTCGGAAAACTGAAATTAGATAGAGAAAGCTTTGAAAGCTTGTCGTTGAGGTGTGGTGATCTGAGCTTTCGATCGAGGCAGGTAGCTATCATCCTGAGGTTCCTCCTAGGATAAAAAATTACATATTCATGTAGAATTGAAGGAGAATTTGTTTAGTGAATTTTCGCCTGTTCTCTCTCTAACATTGATCGAAAATTGTAGAGGGGAGCCAAATTGGCTTACCTTTCTGCTCTAATTCGGTCATTTGAGGGCTATGGAAATGTTGGGAGAGCTTTGTTTGGCTGATTTTAGCTCGACCGAAACAAGTCAGCTTCGGTCCGCTAGAGCTGCTTCACTGTTTCATTATGTCGATGCTTCTTTGGCGATCCTCAGATCGAATGGAGGTTGCTATCAGATAGCTGACTTCCCTCGGAGCCTAAAGAGCTCGACCTCACCTTTTGAGGTTTGAACTTCGATTGATCGGTCAATTTGATGAAATCAAATTCGTTCCAGTTGAAAGGTTGAAATTGGGGAAAAATTGGGGAAATTTTGGGAATTTTAAAAACTTGAGGGATTAAAGTGCAATTTCATAAAATTGAGGGCCATTTGGGCATGAAAAAGATGTTGGAGGACCAATTGGTTAATTTTTAGGGACAATTTTACCATTTTTGTAAAATAAGGGCAAAATGGTAATTTTGGAAAAGTTGGGGACCAAATTGGGAATTTGAGAAAGTTGAACTCCTTTTTGTGATTTGAATAAATTTAGGTTCCAAAGTGAATTTTAGAAGTTTTGGAACTCAATTTGAGGAAAAATTGGCACTAGGAACCTAAAGTTAAAGAAAAAGAACTTTAGGGACCTAATTGTAATTAAAATGAAAAGTTTGGGTATTTTATTCATTCATGATGAATAAAGGCTATCAAGCCAAAGAATAATGAAAAAGGATGTTGATATCGTATAGGAACACGAAGTACCAGAACGCTAGCCAAGACAAACTAATGTAAGAGGCAAAAAGCTGATTGAGAGGAATTCATTGCATTCCCGGGTGAGTAGGATTTTCACATCATACTCAGTTGGGATGATGAGTGCCTCGGTAATAAAAACTCACTACTATATGGGATTTTAACATCACACCTGGATGGGATGATATGAGAAAACACACGAAAAAAACTATTTACCGGTTGTAAGTAGATCATACCTAGTTGGTATGATGAACTTCTTGGAAGGAAGTAGAAAACTCGTTAATCAGTTATTAGCGGAGATGTCCTCACACCCGGTTGGTGTGATGGACTGCTGGAAAAATTATTTTTAACAAATGTGCTCTTCCCTGACTGTGTGCCATTGCTTAAACATTTTGGGAGACCTTCTTGACGGGAGCTTGAATGGCTCATATAGGCCGGAGGCCTCGGTTTTGGAACTTGAGAGGCTAAAATGCCCGATTTTGAAAATCTCGTACAGTGGGCCCAAGGTCAGTTGACACGTGCAGGAGCTCGTAAACAAACATGAGATAAAGCCATGAAAACTTTAATTAATGATGTGTTTGGTCATGGTACCAAGATAGGACCGACATACTCGATGGACTGGCGATAGTGCAACAAGACAAGTCGATGGACTAGTCTAGACAAATAGTTGCAGGTTGAGTTGAGGGTCAGGGCCGTTGGACCAATGGCACCAAAGATTAAATGGCTTATGAGGAAAACTATTATTTTATGCATGCACTAAGGTATGGGACCTTAAAGATACCCAAGAGGGATAGTGATGTGTCATAGGGGCTACTGGACAACATGGTGGAGATAAGGGTAGTTTGTCATGCCAAAAGTCAAGGAAGCTTGATGTAGCTTCATGCGCATGAGACTAAAGTGGGGTCGGGATGAGGTCTTTATCCTCATCTACTCATTCTCAAGGTAGAAGTGGACGGGTTTCTATCTAGGTGGCCGGTAAAGTCGACTTGATGCCACAAGTAGGTGCAGTGGACGAGCTGCCCTACGAATGTGTGATCTCTTCATGATGAGGGGCGTGTGTTGATTGTTAAACACACTGACTGTGGTTAATGAGGAATAATAGTTTTGAAAACTAAGATTTTGATGATGAAATGTCTTAAAGAAAATAAGGAGTCTATCAAACTCTAATTTAAACTATTTTTCTGAAAGTCAAGTTTTAAACACCCATTCACTATGTCACGCCCCAACCCAATTTGGTTGGATCCCCGTGAACAACTCGTCGCTCTCCTAGTTCAAGAGGAGTTTCCCCCTTCTTTTACTCGAGATGAGCCAGACGTATTTTTGACCTTGTTCCCTATAAAGACATATATATTAATTAAAATGCAAGCTTAAGAGAAACTAAGCATACCTAACAGAGCGTAAGACTCAGTGTTATTCCTAGTCATTTTCTATTTTCCTAAAAATTTATAGAAAAGAGGGGTGAGTTTCTACAATTTACTGAATGAGTGTTTTTTTTAAATGGAGTAAAAATTTGTTTTCAAGTTTGAAGTGTGCCAGACTCCTTAATTTCCTTTAAATTTTCTCTACTAAAAAAATCTCGATTTTCAAAGAATATCCTTCATCATGAAGGTTAATCACAGAGTCACAGGCCAATACATCCACTGAACCCACTTGTGGCGTCGGAGCAACTTTACTGGCTACCTAGATAGAAGTACATCCACTTCTACCCTGAATATGAATGGATATTCGTGACATCCAACCCTCAATCTCGTAATAATTCTCCATGTTCATATGAGGACAGAGACCTCATCCTGTCTCCACCCCAGTCTCGTGCGCTTGAATCTACTCCGAGCTTCGCAAGGTCACCTGGTCTGATGAACTGCCCTTATACCCACCAGGTCGTCCAGGGCCTTAGGACATATCACTACTACTCTTGGGCATCTTGAAGGTCCCGTAAACACAGTGCATGCACAATTAGTATTTTCACATCATGCCATATAATCTGTGGTGCCACTGGTCCAACGGCCTCGACCCTCAATTCAATCTGCAGCTATTTGTCTTGACTTGTCTGAAGACCCGTCATGTCGCACTGCCAATAGTTGATTGAATATGTCGATCCTGACTTGATACCATGGCCAAACAATTCATTTATTTAAAGTTTTATGGCATATATCTCATGTTTTTTACGAGCTCCTACTCGTGCCAACTAGCCTATGGCCCACTGCTCGAGATTTTCAAAACTGGGTATATTAGCCCCTAAGTTCCAAAACCGAGGCCTCCAGCCTAATAGAGTTATTCGAGCTCCCATCAATAAAGTCTCCCAAATCATTTAAGCAGTGGCACACAGTCAGGGGAGAGCACTTCCGACAAAATTATATTTTCAACAATCCATTATACCAATCGAGTATGAGGATATCTCCGCTCATAACCAATGAATGGTTTTTCCACTTCCTCGAAGGAAGTTTCATCATACCAACCGGGTATAATCTACTTACAACCAGTAAGTAGTTTTTATGTGTCATTTTCACATCACTCCTCTAAGTTGTGATGTTTAAAATACCGCTAAGTAGTGGATTTTCATTTATGAGGTACTTATCATCCCAACCGGGTATGATATAAAAATCCCACTCACCTGATTTTGCAGTGAAATTCCTCTTATCCAGCATGTTTTCCTTACTTGAACTCGTCTCAGCTAGCATTCTTGGTAGTTCGTGTTTCTACACGATATGATCATTTTTGTTCAATATTTTTTGGCCTAACAGCCCTCATTCATCCCAATTGAATGAGAAAATCAAATTATTCCTTTATTTGAAATTAGGTCCCTAAAGTTACTTTTCTTTAACTTTAAGTCCCTAATGCATGTTTTTCCTCCAATTAAGTCCCAAAACCTTTAAAATTAATCTTGGGACTTCAATTTAGCCAATTTCATAAAAAGGGGTTCAAGTTTTCCAAATTCTCAATTTGGCCCCCAAATTTTCCAAAATTACCATTTTGTCCTTCCTTTACAAAAATGGTAAGTTTCACCCCAAAAATTCTAAAATTTCTCAATTGGCCCTCTAACATTTTTATCATGTCCAATTGACCCTCAATTTTATAAAATTTCATTTTGGTCCTTCGAATTTTTAAAAATCCCCAATTTCCCCATAATTTCCCCCAATTTAACTCCTTAACACAAACGGGTTTGATTTCATCAAATTGACTGATCAAACATTTCTAATTGTTAAAATTGAGTTTCTACATCTTCATATGATTCCATAGCACTTTGAATAGTAAGTTTTAACGTCAAAACGAGCTCAAACGGAGCTTTGCCAGAAAATAGACTGTAGAGAGAGAAAGCTTCAATTGCTCACCGGTGAGGGCGCAACGGTCTAAGCTTTCTATTAGGGTAGGTAGCTCTCCTTTCCTCCTAGGATCAAGAATGGCATCAATTGATGTCAAACTGAGTTAGAATTCTGTCATTGAAATTCTGTCAGCTCTCTCTCTAACACTGGTCGGAAATTGCAGAGGGGAGCCGAATTGGCTTACCTTTGGGTCCTAATTCAGCCATGAGAGGGCTGAGGAGATGTTGGGAGAGATTGGTTTGATTCGAGGAGGGCTCGAATTAGCCAATTTCAGCTCAGCCAAAATAGGGCAACTTCGGTCTGCCAGAGGTGCTTTACTGTTCCATCATGCTGGCACTTCTCTAGCGACTCTTGGAACGAATGGATGCCACCACTGTGTAGCTAACTTCTCTCCGGTTCCAAGGAACCCGATGTCGCCTTCTTTGGCTTAGAAATGACCCTATATCAGAGCTCTAGTTTGAGCTTTACCGGAAAGCTAAGCAGCTGAGAGAGAGTGAGCTTTTCAGGTGTGGAGAGGATGAATGGAGAGGATCTCTTTATATAGGAAGCTTGGGGACTCGTCGGTCATCCGTTTGGCACCTTTATGATAGAAAATTGATGTCCTGAAACGTACTGAACGAAAATGTTTCCTCTTCATCAGTGCTGCTTTGATTTTTCGGCGAGTGAACAGTGTTGTCATCTGAAAGAAGAAGACGACACTATTCCGAACCGAACCGGACATGTCTGAACCGGGTTCAAAGCTTAAACCTACCAATTCACTACCGATTTGACTAAAGTTTTGAAATCTAAAAATTTCTAAATTCATTTTCTATCCAATGGTGGCCTCAAATCTTAAATTTAAAATTTTTAAGCCACCTAGAAAAATGAATTTAGCATCCAGTTCAATAGTGGTTCAAACCGGTCCAAACTGGTTCAATCCGATTCGGATCCGATTCACATGAACCGATTTGGTTTTCATCTCCAATTCACCCTAAAGTCCCTTTTCATGTCTTTTATGACTCCTTAGGTCACTTAAAGTCCATAAATTTCCCGGTTTCCCTTATCTCTATCAGTTCTGTTTCTAAACTAGCTCGGTTCTTAAACCGGTTCGAGTCTAATTCACCCAAACTGGTATGGTTTTTCTCTCTCAATTTGTTCTAAAGTTCTTTTCCAAGGCTTATGAACTTCTTTGGGTCACATGGGAGTTAAAATTTCTCCTATTTGCTCGTTCCTCAATAACAGGTTTGTGAACTAGTTCGATTTTCTCACTTAGTATGATTGGTTCTTTTCCTGGTTTTTCCTTAATGCAAAAGAACGGGGTTTACAACTCTCCCCTCCTTTTAAGAGTTTTGTCCCCAAAACTTATTTCACATTATCCACGTGTTGGCTTAAACTTTTTATACAATAAAAAGTTTCTATTCCATCGTCCTACAACCTTCTCAGTTATTTTCGTTTACCCCTTTCACCACGTGTTTAAGATTTTCATTTCATTCTCATCCTTTCCTCATTCCATGGAACTTACCTTAGCCTAGAGTATTTTCCTTGAAAATATATGATAATTTCCTTTCATTACGTCCTTTTTTCCCAAGGCACTATTTCACATCCCAAGTTTCTTTTACCCAACATTTCAGAACTATAAATTTCGGTCATTTTTCTTTCACGAATTTTGGCATTTATTGTCTTTTCATCCTACATGGATTCCTTCCTCATTCTTTGGCTATCACCTTTATGCTTGACTTCTTTATGTCTTTCTCATAGACCATTCTTTGCCTAAGTTGTATTTCTCTAAGTCAGTTCAATTTACATGCTCCCTTACTTCATGGCATTCTTAGTGATGTATTAACATTATGTCCTTATAACAATATTGATTTCCATAATTCCCATCTTTTCCAAATTTCTTTATTCAGTCATTCCACCTTCAAACCCTTAAATTTCCCGATACTTAATGACATTAAAATTTCTGATCTTTTACTTCATTCTTCATTCCCACTAGTGTCCTTCCTCCTTAAGATCTCTTCTCTTTCTAAATTCATACTTTGTCTTATCAATGTTCCTCTTACTATTATTCATTCTGAGTTTATTTCCTTTCTTACTTGTATTACATCTTTTGATGTCATCTTTCAACCTATACATTACCTGGGTTTAAATTATCCCTTGATTCTTTACGATTCCCTTCTCCTCGTACACGATCCTTTCTTTTCTAGCGTTTTGTTCTTGAGGAGTTTATTCTCTTTCTTATTCTGTTGGTTCCATTTTCTCTCCTTGGTACATCCATGTCTTCGCAAGATTTCTTTCCCTAGTGAGTTTCACATTCTCTTTCCCTCGGTATTTCCTTCTAGTTCTACCATTGAAATCCTTAAATTATGGAGTATCTTTTTGCCAATATTTTCACCAAATTAATCTTACTCTTTGGATCCATGAGTACCTTCTGTTGATCCTGCTTCATTCCCACTTGCTTCAGTATTTGTTTATTCCCTTGAGGTGGACATCTCATCCTCATTGTGTACAATCCTTTCGTACCTTCGTATCCTTGGTATTCTTTTTGTTTTGTCTTGGTTAGGGTGTATTCTTTTACTACTCCCCATCTCTTTTTAAACTTCGTCTACTCCTCCGAATGATTTGTCCTTATAAGTTATTTCCTTATATCAGATTCTTTTAAAGTTTCCATTCTGAATTTCCAGATCTTCTTGTAGTAGATTACGCTTAACCTCCCAATACTTTCACGTAGCCACTCGTACTCCTTACTGAGAACTGTATTTCTTCTCTGGTTTGCAACATTCCCTAGATTGTTTGTCTTTACCTGAAGCTTCCTCCTTCCTCACCCCAACTTCCTATTTTTATCTTCCTTCTTGTATCTTCCATTCTGGGATTCCCTTTTTTTGTTTAATCATCTTACTACCCTTTAGGAATTTATTCCCTTAAATCTTCTCTTGACTTAAGGGCCTTGTATGACTTATCTGCTCCTATTTCTCTTCCTCTTTTGATTCATACTTTTGTCTCTCACATATCTCCTTATCCTTTGGAGTTCCTAAGGAACTGTATCTTAGTTATACCCGAACCTTCCTTTCTCTCCATCTTTCCTTGGTGGCTTCTATACTTATTACCTTCTTGATCAGCTTCTATTCCCGTGGTTCTCATTGGGATGTTCTACTTTTCCCAGTTTTTCCTTATCCTTCACCCTTAGAGCTTAGTTTTAACTTGGACTTTCCAAAACTCTTATATGGTTGCCTCCCCAATTTCTTTTTCCTTTTCTTACTATCTCCTTTAGACGGACTATTCCTTATTGTGTTTCTAAGGGTAAGTCTTAAAGGTTTAGTTTAACCATAAATAACTCATCTTTTCTCCCCTAGGTGAATTTTTTTTACTTAAACTTTTACTATCATATTATTTTGTCTTAAATTTACCAAAGAACTCAAAAGTTTTAATAATCTTTTACTTTCATTACTCATTAAATATTTTCTTCCCATAATTTGGCTTATTACAGGAATTCTCTACCCGTTAATCCTTCGGGGTCATTGGACTAGAGTTAACCCTAGAACAATTATGGGACTCTTGATCATAAGGCTTTGAGAAACTAATTAGGGTCCATTCACACTCCCTAATAGGATGAATTTCATGTATGGCCTCCAATCCATACAGCCTTAGTACTTCCACCTCACACTCATAAGTCTACTTCACCCATTGAGAGGGATTGAAGGCAGGTTGAGTGGGTGGAGGTACTTGGTGGACTTTCATGAAGGTGGCATACACATCCCAATATTTATCCTAGGCCTCTTTCTTGGTGGGATTCCCTTCTGGTTGTTGTGGGACTAGAGGAGGAGGGGTTGGACTTTTAGGAGGGGATGCTGGTTCCTCTTGTTTTGGAGGAGGGTATATGATGCCTTCCGGTTCCAGAAAGGCTCCTACTAGTTTCCGATAGTCTTCCACCATGTCCTTGGGCACCCTTTTTTCGCCCTTGAGAAACCTTTGTACGACTTCCTCCGTTGTGTTGGATGTCTTTTCCAAGGTTATGGGTGGAGGACTGGATTTCACTGTGAATTTTCTAGGGACTCTCCTTCCTACATGATAGTTTAGAGTTGGGTTAATGTCAGTGCATAATATTGATAATGTTTCAACGGAACTAGGCTCTGATACCACTCTAGTTGTCACGCCCCAACCTAGTTTGGTTAGATCCCCGTGAACAACTTGCCGCTCTCCCGGTTCAAGAGGAGTTCCACCCTTCTTTTACACGAGATGAGCCAAGCGTATTTTCGACCTTGTTCCCTAGAAAGACATATATCAACTAAAATGCAAGCTTAAGAGAAATTAAGCATACTTGACAGAGGGTAAGGCTCGGTGTTAGTCCTAGTCATTTTCTCTTTTATTCAAAAGGGATAGAAAAAAGGGGTGAGTTTCTATAACTTAGTGAATGAGTATTTTTTTAATAGAGTAAAAATTTGTTTTCAAGTTTTAAGTGTGCTAGACTCCTTAATTTCCTTTAAATTTTCTCTACTAAAAAAAATCTCAATTTTCAAAGAATATCCTTCATCATGAAGGTCAATCACACAGTCGCAGGCTAGTACGCCCACTAAACCCACTTGTGGTGTTGATGCGACATTACCAACCACCTAGATAGAAGTACGTCCACTTAATTCAACATGTAGCTGTTTATCTTAACTAGTTTGGAGACCTGTCATGTCGCACTGCCATTAGTTGATTGAATATGTCGGTCTTAACTTGATACCATGGCCAAACAATTCATTTATTTAAAGTTTTATGGCCTATATCTCATGTTTGTTTACGAGCTCTTGCTCATGCCAACTCGCCTATGGCCCACTATTCGAGATTTTCAAAACCGGGCATATTAGCCCCTAAGTTTGAAAACCGAGGCCTCTGACCTAATAGAGCTATTCGAGCTCCCGTCAAGAAGGTCTCCCAAATGGTTTAAGCAGTGGCACATAGTTAGGGGAGAGCACTGAGGATATCATACCAATCAAGTATGAGGATATCTCCACTAATAACCGATGAACGGGTTTTCCACTTCCTCCGATGAAGTTTCATCATACCAATCGGGTATGATCTACTTAAAACCAGTAATTAATTTTTACGTGTCATTTTCACATCACTCCTCTAAGTTGTGATATTTAAAATACCACTAAGTAGTGGGTTTTCATTTCCAAGGTACTTATCATCCCAACCGGGTATGATATAAAAATCTCACTCACCCGATTGTGCAGTGAAATTCCTCTTAGTCGGCTTGTTGTCCTTACTTGAACTCATCTCGGCTAGCATTCTTGGTACATCGCGTTCCTACACATTATGAACATTTTTGTTCAATATTCTTTGGCCTAACAGCCCTCATTCATCCCAATTGAATGAGATAATCAAACTATTCCTTTATTTGCAATTAGGTCCCTAAAGTTACTTTTCTTTAACTTTAAGTCCCTAATGTCGGTTTTTCCACAAATTGAGTCCCAAAACCTTTAAAATTTCTCTTGGGACTTCAATTTGTCCAATTTCATAAAAAGGGGTTTAAGTTTTCCAAATTCCCAATTTGGCCCCCAAATTTTCCAAAATTACAATTTTGCCTTTCCTTTACAAAAATGGTTTCACCCAAAAAGTTCTAAAATTTCTCAATTTGCCCTTTAACATTCTTATCATGTCCAATTGACACTCAATTTTGTGAAATTTCATTTTGGTCCTTCGAATTTTTGAAAATCCTCAATTTTCTAAAATTTTCCCCAAATTTCAATTCCCTAACACAGCCGGGTTTGATTTCATAAAATTGACCAATTAAACACTTCTAATTATTGAAATTGAAGTTGACATTGAGTTTCTACATCTTCATACGATTCCATAGCACTTTGAATCATAAGTTTTAACATCAGAACGAGGTCAAATGGAGATTCGCTGAAAAACAGACTATAGATAGAGAAAGCTTCAATTACTCACCGGTGAGGGCACAATAGTCTGAGCTTTCTATCGGGGTAGGTAGCTCTCCTCCTCATGTTTCTCCTAGGATCAAGAATGGCATCAATGGATGCTGAATTGAGTTAGAATTCTATCATTGAAATTTTGTCGGCTCTCTATTTAACACCGGTCGGAAATTGTAGAGGGGAGCCGAATTGGCTTACCTTTCAATCCTAATTCAGTCGTGGGAGGGCTGAGGAGATGTTTGGAGAGCTTGGTTTGGTCTGAGGAGGGCTCGAATCGGCCAATTTCAGCTCGGCCAAAATAAGGCAGCTTCGGTCCGCCGGAGTGCTTCACTATTCGATCACGTTGGCGCTTCTTCGGCAACTCTCGAAATGAATGGATGCCACCACCATGTTGTTGACTTCTCCCCGGTTCCAAGGAAACTGACCTCTCCTTCTTTGGCTCAGAAATGACTCTATATCAGAGCTCTGGTTTGAGCTTCGCCGGTAAGCTAAGCAGTTGAGAGAGAGTGAGCTTTTCAGGTGTAGAGAGGTTGAATGGAGAGGGGCTCTTTATATAGGGAGCTCGGGGACTCATCGGCCGTCCGTTTGATGGCCCGAAACGTACTAAACGGAAATGTTTCCTCTTCGCCGGCGCTGCTTCAATTTTTCGGCGAGTGAACAGTGTTGTCATCTGAAGGAAGAAGATGACACTACTCTAAATTGGACCAGACTGGTTAGAACCGGGTTCAGAACTTAAACCGGCCAGTTCAACCCTGATTCGACTGAATTTTTCAAATCTAAAAATTTCTAAATTCATTTTCTATTCAATGTGGCCTCAAATCTCAAATTTTAATTTTTTTAAGCCACAAAGAAAAATGAATTTAGCATTCGGTTCAATAATAGTTCAAACCAGTCCAACTGGTTTAATCCGGTTCGGATCTAGTTCACTTGAACCGGTTTGGTTTTCATCTCCAATTCACCCTAAAGTCCTTTTTCATGTCTTTTATGACCCTTAGGTCACTTAGGGTCCATAAATTTCCCGGTTTCCCTTCTCTCTATTGGTTTTGGTTCATAAAACGGCTCAATTCTTAAACCGGTTCAATTTGGTTCAGTCTGGTTTGGGTCCGGTTCACCCGAACCGGTATGGTTTTTCTCTCTCAATTTGTCCTAAAGTTCTTTTTCAAGGCTTATGAACTTTTTTGGGTCACTTGGAAGTTAAAATTTCTCCAATTTGTTTGTTCCTCAATAACGGGTTTGTCAACCAGTTCAGTTTTCTCACTTAGTATGACTGGTTCTTTTCCTGGTTTTTCCTTAACTCAAAAGAGCGGGGTTTACACACTGAGTGGTTGAACTCACCCCCTCCCTTATACCCCTTTTTAGGTAACTAAGGGAAAACCTGCCTAAAGACCTCTAATTAACAACACCTGTAAGATATGTATGTTAAGTTTAAATTTTATACAGTTTTGATTAATGTTATTCTTGGAAAGGTAAAGGTTTAAATGATGCCTTACTTCTCATAGTTTAAAGAAGGGGAAAACCCTTAATAAACCAGGAGAGTGGCGGGTGATCACGGGGATCAGACCAAACTGGGTTGGGGCATGACATAAAGGCTATAATTTAAAAAGACTGTTGATTATGCATGCACTGCGGTGTTCGGACCATTAGGACACCTGGCATGAGGTAGTGATGGAACCTAAGGACTGCTGGACGACCCAGGGTGCATAAGGGCAGTTCAATCGTCTAGTAGGTCGTGAAGCCGAGTAGCTTCCTACGCATGGAGACCGAGGTAGTAGGGGAAATAAGGTATCGTCCCACTAAGCGGACACGATGAAGCGATCAGGGTTTGAGGGTCGGACTATTGATGTCCACTCAAACTTTGGGTAGAGGCAGTGTACCTCTATTAGGGTGGATGGTAAAGGCGCTCCTATCCACGAGTGGCACAGTCAAGTATCGTTCTACAAACGTGTGATCCCTCCTATGATAGGAGGGTGGTTGTTGATATGAATTGAGAAATTTGAGCAGAAACAGTTGAAATATCAAACATTTGATAATGTTGAATTGGACCTTTCCTAAAAGATTTTTCTCCACTCACTGAGTTATCAAACTCACCCCCTCCCTCTAACCATTTTTAGGAAGGAACGCAACTACACCGACTTTTCCTCCCTAGACCCCAACCTAGGTACACAAATTTAAAAGTTTTAGTTTTTTTTAATGTTGTCCAGGGAAAACATGACAAGTACTACGCCTGATTCTCTTAACCTCCTAGAGGAGTCCCTCTACAAGGACCGGGAGAGTGGCGGGTTGTTATGTCATGCCCCAACCTGGTTTGGTCGGATCCCTATGAACAACCTGCCACTCTCCCAGTTTATTAAAAGGTTTCCCCTTATTATAAACCGTAAATAGTAAGACATCCTTTAAACATGCACCATTTCCTGGAATAGCATAATCAAAACTGCATGAAATTTTTAAACTTTACATACCTATCTTATAGGCATCTTAGTTGATGGTCTTTAAGGGTAGGCTTTCCGAAATCTCCTGAACGGGATATAAGGGAGGGGATGAGTATGACTACTTAGTGAATGGGATTCAAATCTTTTAACTTAAAAAAAACATTTATATGGAGTGTGCCAGACTCCTTTCTTTTCAAAAATCCCTTCATTTAAAAATTTAGGTTTTCCCATTATTTCTTAGTTACCACGATGTGTCATCACCCAACACACAACCTTCATCATGAAGGTTACACACATTCGCAAGTCAGTGTCACTACTGAACCCGCTAGTGGCTGCGGAGCGACTTTTCCTGCCACCCGGATAGAAGTACGACCACTTCTACCCTGGGAATGAGTGGATGTACACGGCATCCAACCCACAATCCTAAAATTACTTCTTCATGTCCGTATGAGGATAGAGACCTCATCCTGTCCCCACCCTAGTCTCATGCACTTGGTGCTACTCCAAATTTCGCACAGACACCTAGAACGACGATATGCCCTTATACTCACCAGGTCGTCCATGGGCGTCTTGATGATCTCATACTCATAGTGCATGCACAAACAAATTTTTCTCATATTGCCATGTAATATGTGGTGCCACTGGTCTAACGGCCCCGACTCTCAACTCAACCCATAGTTGTTTGTCTTGACTAGTCTGTCGACCTGTCATGTCGCACTACCGCTAGTTGACTGAGCATGTCGGTCCTATCTTGGTACCATGGCCAAACAATTCACTTATTAAGTTTTATGGCACATAGATCATGTTTGTTTATGAGCTCCTGCTCATGCCAACTGGCCTTGGGCCCACTGTACGAGATTTTCAAAATTGGGCATTTAGCCCCTAAGTTCCAAAACCGAGGCCTCCAGCCTATAAGAGCTATTTAAGCTCCCGTCAAGAAGATCTCCCAAATAATATAAACATTGGCACATAGTCAGGGGAGAACACTTCTAAAAAAATGGGTTTCACTGTCCATTATACCAACCGGTATAGGGACATCTCTGTTCATAACCGATGAACGAGTTTTCAACTTCCTTCGAGGAAGTCTCATCATACTAACCGGGTATGATCTACTTATAACTAGTAAGTAGTTTTTTCGCATAATTTTCACATCACTTTCTCTAGGTGGTGATGATTAAAATATCACTAAACAGTGGGTTTTTATACCGAGGCACTTATCATTCCCAACCAGGTATGATATATAATCCCACTCACAACTGGTAAGTGGTTTTTAATTTTAAGTTGTGCTCATCATCCTAATCGGTTATGATGTTTGTAAACCCACTCACCCGTTAATGCCGTGACTTCATTCCACTAGGCCAGTTCTTTGTATTCACGCGAGCTTTTCCTTATTGGCATTCCTGGTACTTCGCGTTCCTACACGATATGAACATCTCGGTTCATTATCCTTCAGCCTAATCGCCTTCATTCATTCTAAATGAATGAGAAAGTCAAACTTCCATTTATTTGTAATTAGGTCCCTAAAGTTATTTCTCTTTAACTTCAAGTCCCTAATGCCGGTTTTTCCTCAAATTGAGTCTTGAAACTTCTAAAATTTATCATAGGACCTCAATTTATTCAATTTTACCAAAAAGGGGTTTAATTTCCCAAATTTTCAATTTGATCCCCCAATTTTTCCAAAATTACCATTTTGCCCTTCCTTTACAAAAATGGTAAGTTTTGCCCCAAAAATTCTAAAATTCTTCAATTGGTCCTCCAACATTATTTTCATGCCCAATTGACCCTCAATTTTATAAAATTGTATTTTGGTCCTTTGAATTTAGAAAATCCCCAATTTTCCCAATTTTTCCTCCAATTTCAACTCCTTAGCACAGCTGAATTTGATTTCATCAAATTGACCGATCAAACACATCTAATTGTTGAAATTGAAGTTAAAATTGAGTTCCTCCATCTTTTTGCGATTCAATCGCACTTTGAATCATAAGTTTTGACGTCGGAACGAGCTCAAATGGAGCTTCGCCGGAAAACGGACTATAGAGAGAGAAATCTTCGATTACTCACCGGTGAGGGCACGGCGGTCCGAGCTTTCGATTTGGGCAGATAGCTCTCATCCTAAGGTTCATCCTAGAATCAAGAATCACATCAATTCATGCCGAATTGGGTTAGAATTTCATCATTGAAATTCTGTCGGTTCTCTCTCTAGCACCGACCGAAAATTGTAGAGAGCAGCCGAATTGGCTTACCTTTCAGTCCTAATTCAGTCGTGGGAGGGCTGAGGAAGTGTTGGGAAGGCTTGGTTTGACCTGAGGAGGGCTTGAAATGGCCAATTTCAGCTCGACTGAAACAGGGCATCTTCGGTCTGCCGGAGCTGCTTCACTATTCCATCATGCTAGATTGACTAGAGTTTGCTATCAGATAGCTGTCTTCTCCCCGTTTTTAAAGAGCCCGACCTCTCCTTCCGAGGTTAAGAAAAATGTTCAAGTCGAAGCTCTGGTTCGAGTTTCAACAGCAAATGGAGCAGTAGAGAGAGAGAAGTGTTCAGGTGTGAGGAGAATGAATGGGAGATATTTATTACTAGTATTAATATTGCCAAAATTATTAGTATTAATTCCAATAATTTAATTTCGATATTAAATTATTTGTATTAATTCTAATAATTTAATTTAGGTATTAAATTATTGGTATTAATTACAATAATTAAATATATATTAATTTATGGCTATTTATGATAAGGCGTAAGCTCGCATAAAATTTTTTTACCGAAATTTTAGGTTAAAAAAAATGATACTTCCTAGGAGGTCACCGATCCTTACACTACTCTCATGCAAGCACACTTAACTTCAAAGTTCTTTTGAGATATCGTTCACCTGAACCAATTTGGTTTTTCTCTTCTATTTTGTCTTAAATTTCTTTTCCAAGGTTTAATGAACCCTTTGGATCACCCATAAGTTGTAAATTTCCATATTGCTTTTTCCCAAATGATCAGGTTTGTAAACCTGCTCGGTTTTCTTACTCGGTTTGACCGGTTCTTTTCCCGATTTTCCTTAACTCAAAAGTTTGGGGTCTACATGTTAACAGAACCTCGGCCAATCCAGGTCGGGGCATGACAAGCGCCCAATCAACGCATGACATGTGGCAAAGCGCACCTAGTCAACTACTCGATCAGTGCCTAGAAGCGCTAACCAATCAGAGTGTGACATGTGTCCTTGGTCAATGGTCAGACGAAGAAAATCCATGTCATCGATGACCAACCAATAGAATAGCCACAAGTGTCCTCATTCAACAGTTAATTGAGGAGAAGCCTCACCAACAAGGCTAACTAATGAGGAATTAACACATGGCAGATATGCCACATTAGCAACCGAATAGGATATCAGAGAAATGGTTGACCAATTAGAGGTCAACACGTGGCAGAGCAACGTCAAATGGTCCTAGAAAATTAGAGGCTGACACGTGGTAGTGGCACAATGCATTAGGAGGGAAATCAAACTTATTTAAATCAACCAATCAGAGGATGCCACGTATCCTAGTCAAACAGCTAGTCATTGGAATGAGCGACCAATGGGAGGTTGCCACATGGGCAGTCAACGAGTCAAAAGATGACTTAGACTGTGGAACCCATCCCCTCGTACCAAGGAAACCGAAAGGAAAACCGACACTAATATTGAAAACATGTTCAATTTAAATCAATAGAAAATAGTAAAGAAGGGTTAACATGGGCAATTGAGAGATCCCAAGTGACCAAAACTTCACAAAAATTGCGAGGAAGAACTCGGAAGTGGAATTAGGAAGAGAACTAGATCGGTTCAGGGTGAACCGGACTGAACCGAGATGATCCATAGTGAACCGATTCAATAATTCATTTTTCTAGGTGGCTTAAAAATGTCAATTTGGGAAATTAAAACTACCATTAGATAGAAAATGAATTTAGATGAATTTTAAAATTCAAAAAACTAGCCGAATCATGTATGAACCGATCAATTTTTGAATTCGAGGCGACGAACCTGGTCGAACCGAACGCGGTCAACGGGTCAATGACTGACGTAGCGGCCGAGCTGGACCTCCACGTCGGCAAAATCGACCGATCATAGCTCTCCTTGTGACACATCCGCCATGTCATCGTCTTCAACCTTCAGCCATTGATAGAGAAGAGAGAGAGAGGTTGGAAAAGCTGGAGTCTCTGACAACTCGAAAAACTCTACGGTCAGGTCATCGGTGGCCGAGTCTCACCCTGGAAGGTAGCTTGAATAGTTGCTGAGCTCCCTATATAAAGAGCACCCTTCCATCCATTCTCCTCACCTCTCAAGCACTCTTTGAATACAAACAGCTCCTTTTCTGACGACACTCCAATCAAGGCTCCGACAATGGGCAATTTGTCAGCTAGAGAAGCTCCGTAGGGTGGCATTGGAACTGGGGAAGATTGCTCTAGCTTCATAGACTCTCAAAGTGGCTAGAGGACGACTAGAGAAGTGTAAAAATGATAGCACATTGAAGTTGCTTCGGAGCTCGAAACAGCGAGCTCCTGACCGACCCAACCCCGACTCTCTCAGCCCTTCCGCTGCCAGCATTGGACACCTCTGACTGCATAAGACCCTCCACAGCCCCTTACAGACCTCGATAAGCTCAATTTTGCCTCTCCTCATCAGAATTTCAAAGTTTCAGAGTTGCACCCCCAAAACTTCTCTCATCAAATTTCCGTAGGACATGGTGAATTTCAACGAGATTCAGTCATGGTAAGTTCTCCTTGACGAGCACTAGCTGCCCCTACGTCAAGCTCTGGTCACTGCCCCTTCATCGGTAAGTTAAGCAAGCTTTCTCTCCCTATTGTAAATTTTTTGGCGAAGCTCTGACAAGGCTTAAAACTCAACCAAAATTGAAAATTCGAAGTGTAGTACAATCGAGGGGAGCTGGAAGAGACTAATTGAAGCAAGAAGTGAAGAAATTAAAGATTTACAAACCGTCAATTGGATGACGTAAGATCTGAATGCCTATATGCTCAAGTTGGGGAAGAAGAAGATGGTCAATAAGCGAAATTAAAAGAGTTAAGGACCCAAGAAGGATGATTGGAAACCCCATGGACCTAATTGAGAATAAGGGGCAATAAAAAAACCTAAGTGTAATTAAGGCAAAATACGGGGCCCTATATGCAAATACGAGAAAATATTCAACCTTTCGATCAACACATCCTGATACAAACATTCGTGCCATGCAAAAACAGACTACTCGAGCGATGGCCCCCGAAAGCATATAGAAGAGCCATACTCCACTGGTATATCCCCGCTAAGATCACCAGGTGAGTGGGAATGCTATAATGTCTATTCTGGTTGGAATGATTGTTCAACTTTGAAAACGACTTTCTTGGAATTAGCCTCCCCTGACTGGGTGACTCTGCTTAAAATATTTAGGAGCTAATTTTGGGTTTAGGCTCAATATGCAAGTGGGCCCAAGGTTGATAGACATGGGTATAGACCTATCCAGAACTAGAATGTGATAAGTATTGCTAAAAGATTCAAATAACGGGAAACTGTGTGTGATACCCGCCGATTCAAGTCTGAGTTGTTGAGCTTGTTGGGCCAAACCGGTGCTCTGTCGAAGCCAGATGGTTGAACCTGTTGGACCAGTACATGTGGGCCAAAGCGAAGCCAACAAACTGTTGTGCTCGGGGGCCAAAGATAATAGCTATAATTTAAAAGACTTCTGATTGTACATGCACTATGAGATTTGGGCCATCAAGACACCTGACATGACGTAGTGATGGGGCCCAATGACTGCTGGACAACCTAGGGTGCATAAGGGCGGTATGTCGTCCAGTAGGTCATGAAGCTCGGGGAGCTTCCTGCGCACTTAGACCGAGGCACTAGGGGAAAGGAGGTCTCGTCCCATTAAGCGGACATGATGAAGTGATCAGGGTTTGAGGGTCGTACTATTAATGTCCACTCAAACTCAAGGTAGATGTGAAACGCCACCCTTGGACCAAGTAAACTAGGAAAGGAACCGATGGTTTTGAGAAAAACAGGGTTGAAAAATTGACCAAAAATGACAAAGAAGGGTTAAAATGGGAAATTGAAAATTCTCAAGTGATAAAAAAATTCATAAAAATCATGAAGAAGAATCGAGAAGTGGAATTGATGAGAGAACCGGACCGGTTCGGGGTGAACCAGACCCGAACCTGACTGAACCTGGATGAACCATAGTGAACTGGTTCAATAATTCATTTTTCTAGGTGGCTTAAAATTTTCAATTTGGGAAATTGAGACCACCATCAGATAGAAAATGAATTTAGAAATTTTTAAATTTCAGAAAATCGATCGAATCGGGTCCAAATCAGCCACATTTCAAATTCAGGTCACGGAACCTGATCGGACCGGACCGGCCAACGGTCCAACAAGTCAACGAACTAGTCAACAGTCAATGGTCAACGATGCCAGGTCAACAATCACACAAGCACGGGCAGCCAATGGGAGGCTGCCACGAGTCCCATCAACGTCAACCTATGACGAGTTAGCATGCCATGCAAACACCGGCAACTAATGGGAGGTTGCCACGTGTTCGGTCAATGAGTCAACGATTGATGTGGCTACTTAGTTGGATCTCCACATTAGAAAAATTGGCCATTTACAGCACACCATGTGGCACACTTGCATGTCATTGTCTTCAACCTCCAACCACTGATAGAGAGAAGAGAGAACAAAGAGTCGGTGGAAAAGCTGGGGTCTCTGGCGACTCGAAAAATGCTCTGGTCAGGTCGTCGACGGCCGAGTTAAAGGTCGAGTCTTACGCTGGCGGGTAGTCTGATCAGTTGTCGAACTCCCTATATAAAGAGCACCCCTTCATTCAATCTCAGTATCCCACAATCGACTAAAGAAGGTAAACTACTTAGTTTTCAAGTGAGCAGCAATCCAAAGCTCCGACATTGAGGATTTTCTCCATCTCAGAAGCTGCATTCGATACCATTAGAACTGGGAGGAAGACCTCTACCCAGCTGCACCCTCCATTTTGCCCGAGAGCCACCGTAGAAGAACAAGGAAGCTCAAACAATAACACTACTCCTCAGTCATCAACAACCCAAGCTGCTTGAGCTCAACTCGAGTCGTCCCCAGGCCAATGTCGGCCAAACCAAGCCACCAAACACCACCTTGAGGTGCCCCGACCTTCCCCCGATCTAGCATAGTAAGCCCCTCCATTGGAAAACACTGTTCACGACCGATTTCTACAAAAACTTTAACATTGAAATTTACACTGCTCAGGCCACCAATTGAGGTGTGGTTTGATCTAGGGAGGATCCCCGGGTGGAGAGCAATCCAGAGAAAGCAAGAGTTTCGGTCGCTAGACCCTCACCGGTAAGATATTGAAGCTTTCTCTCTCTAGACTGAATTTTTCGATGAAGCTTTGTTTGAGCTCATTTTTTAGCCAAATCGAGCGATCAAAGCTTAAAACGATGAGGGAGATGTAGGGAAGATGATTCACGGGAGGCAGTAGTGGGGAAATTTTTGCAATGGGCGAAAGCCTGACGGAGCAATGTCGCGTGGAGGTAGAAGGACCACGGGTTGTGAACTTCTTTTCCCGAAAAAGAAGTAATGACGGTATCTTGGGAATAAGCATCGATTAACTCTCTATGCCAGCAGCCACGGTAATATAGAGGATGCAAGCGTTATCCAGAATGATTGGGCGTAAAGCATCTGTAGGTGGCTTTTTAAGTCCGCCGTCAAATCTCAAGGCTCAACCCTGGACAGGCGGGGGAAATTACCAAGCTAGAGTACGGTAGGGGCAGAGGGAATTTCCGGTGGAGCGGTGAAATGCACAAAGATCAGAAAGAACACCAACGGCGAAAGCACTCTACTAGGCCGACACTGACATTGAGAGACGAAAGCTAGGGGAGCGAATGGGATTATATACCCCAATAGTCCTAGCCGTAAACGATGGATACTGGGTGCTGTGCGTATCAACCCATGCAGTGCTATAGCTAACGTGTTAAGTGTCTACCCGTGCAGTGCAAGAATGAAACTCAAAGAAATTGACGGGGGCCCGCATTGAGACAATTAACCACATTTTGGGGGTCAATTGAACGAAATTGTGATTCGATGACCAAATTGCAATTTTTTAGAAGTTGGGCAATTTGGGGATTTTTGATAAATTGGGGGTCGAATTGTAATTTAAAGAAAATTGGGACATTTTCATGAAATTAACTTCCAATTGAGACCTAATTGGGCAATTGGATGAAATGGAGGGCCAATTGGTACTTTTTTAAAGTTAAAGGACCAATTTGTAATTTTTGGAAAGTTAAGCACCTATTAGTAATTTTGGGAAATTGAGGACCAATTGGTAAATTTGGAAAAGTTAAGGACCATGAGGAATAATTGGGAGTCCTAGGGACTTAATTGAGATCAAATGAAAATTTAGGAACCCAAATGTAAGGTTATAACCGTTGAGGGACCTAAATACAATTTAGGCATAGTGCGAGGACCTATGTGCAAATACCCGAGACTATGAGTTCCATTATGTCGATTCTCCTTATAAGGGTACTCGAGCCATGCAGGAGTTGATCATTCAAGTACTGGTGCAAGGAAGCGCACCACGAGTCATGATCTCACCGGGACGGCCATGTCACTATCACCAGGTGAGTGGTATTTTCAGCATCATACCCGATTGGGGGTGATGAGAATCGTATTAAAGTTTAAAATTTATTTTTTAGGAATGGCCTCCCCTAACTGAGTGAACCTGCTTAAATATTTTGGGAGACGTTCCTGATAGGAGCTGGGATTGCTCCGATAGGCTTAAGGCCTCGTATTTGAAAATGATAAGGTGAAGGCCCATTTTTTTGGAAAACTCGTGAAGTGGACCCAAGGCCAGTGTGCACGGGTTGGACCTGTAGACAAACATGAACTATAAGAATCATGAAAACTCTCAGAAAAATTGGAATTGTTGTGTGATTGGCCACGAGGCCAAGATAGGATTGACAAAGCTCGATGGGCTAGTGGCAGTGCGCCCAGACTAGGTCGACGGGCCGGTCAAGGCAAACAGCTACATGCTAGGTCGAGTGTCGGGGCCAGTGGACCGTTGGCACCAAAGAACATGGTTAGTAAATCAAAACTATTGTATGCTTGCATGAGGAATTCATGAGCATCTAGACGCCTAAGAGGGGTAGTCAATAACTCCTAAGGGTTGATGAACGATCTGGATGCAATAAGGGTGGGTTTGTCATGCTAGTCAGTCATGAAGCTTTGATAGCTTCTTGCACAATAAGACCGAGGCCAAAGGGGAAATGAGGTCTCATCCCACAAAGCGAACATGATGAAGCATTGAGACCGAGGGCGGAAGGGAAATGAGGTCTCGTCCCACCAAGTGGACCTAATAAGGGATTGAAGGGTAGGACTATTGATTCCCCTCAAACCTAGGGTACAGGCAGTACACCTCTATTCGGGTGGATGACAAAGTCGCACTGAACCACAAGTGGAACGGTCAAGGACTGTTCTACGAACATGTGATCCCTTTCTATGATAGGAAGGGTGGGTGATTGTTTGTTGAGGCATCTCCCGAGCAAGGGGAAATGTTCAAGAAGAGATGAACCCATATTACAATAAATTAAAAGCATAAAACATTTTGATAAACCGATTGTTTTGAAAACTCGCTTCCCAACCCCCATTTACTGAGTTGTAGAAACTTAGCCCCTCATATTAACCTTTTCAAGAGAAACACCTCACCGCGACGAGACTAGGCTGGGAGAACAAGCTAATGGTACCGCCATAAGGTAACTTTTATGTTCTATAAACTTTGTTAAGGAAAACATGTACTCCAACGCATTGACCCTCCTCGGACTATTTAGTAGAAATACTAGATTAGTACGAGGAAGGTGGCGGGTTAATCAAGAACCCCGACCAAACCTGGTTGGGGTGTGACAACTTAAGTGGTATTATAGCAAGGTTTTTCAAACAAAGTTTCAAAACTAAAAGCCTACAACACTAACCCAAGATAAACTTATATCAATAGATATGACCACCCCTATAGAAACCAAACAAACACATGCTATCATAGCCACCCCAAAACAAGGCAGAAATCCTGTCCTAAGAGGAAATTAGCTTGGGAGCTCAAGAGCCTAGGAGGATCCAACCCCTAAGACCAAGGATTTCTCTTGATCCAAGAAAACATTTCGAAGAATTCGTCAAGGTATTCAAAGAACCTTGCTTTACACTTAGGAATGGGGACCATTCCGCAGGAAATACGCACTCGAGGATGGTGACACATGGAGGCCCCTAGAAAGCACCAAGGAAGTAACTTGCTACGATTGTGGATAGAAGGGACATTATGCCCGAATGTGTCCAATACCATTAAGGAATGTTGTAAATCCCATCCCTAGACAAGGAAACTGGGGAAAGAACCGATCACCTAGAGTGAAAAAACCAAATCGGTTCATAAACCCAATCATCAAGAGAACGAGCAATTTGGGAAATTTACAACACTTGAGTGACCCAATGAGGTCATAAAAAACCTTGGAAGAGGGCCTTAGGACAATCTAGTAGAGAAAACTAGACCGATTCAGGTGAATCGAATCTGAACCAAATTGAACCGGTCATTTCCAAAGAGAAAACCGAGTTAATTTATAAACTGGAACCGATAGAGAAAGGGCAAACTCGGGAATTTATGGATCCCAAGTGACCTAAAGATTCACAAAATCATGAAAAGGACTTTAGGATGAATTCGAGATGAAAACTAAACCAGTTCAGGTGCACCGGATCCGAATTGGTTTAGACTAGTTTGAACCACTATTGAACCGAATGCTAAATTGATTTTTATAGGTGGCTTAGAAAATTCAAATTTGAGAATTTAGGCCACCATTGGATAGATAATGAATTAAGAAATTTTAATTTTGAAAAACTCAGTTGAATCAGGCATGAACCAGCCGATTTAAGCCTTGAACTCAATTCAAACCGGTCCAGTCCAGTTTGGAACAGTGTCATCTTCTTCCTTCAGATGATAACACTGATCACTCACCGAAAAATCGAGCAACGTCGGTGAAGATGAAAAGTCTCTGGCCAGGGAGTTTCATGCAATGCATGACCACCATTAAGGTGCCAATCGGATGGCCAAGAAGTTCTCGAGTGGGGTTTTCAAGTGTGTGGTATTTATGTAAAAGTTGGGGACCAGATTGGAAATTTGGGAAACTTAAACCCCTTTTGTGATTTTGAATAAATTGAGGTACTAAGGTGAAATTTAGAAGTTTTGGGACTCAATATGGGGAAAATCATCATTAGGGACCTAAAGTTAGAGAAAAAGAACTTTAGGGACCTAATTGCAATAAATCGAAAAGTTTGAGTATTTTATCCATTCATGATGAATGAAGGATATTAGGCCAAGAGATGTTCATATCATGTAAGAACATGAAATATCGGGAATGCCAACAAGGATAAGCTCACATGAAGAAAAAGAACCGGTCAAGTGAGATTTTTATATCATACCCGGTTGGGATGATAACCACCTCGAAAATGAAAACCCACTATTAAGTGATATTTTAACCATCACACCTAAGAGGAGTGGTGTTAAAATTATGTGGAAAAACTACTTACTGATTGTAAGTAGATCATACCCGGTTGGTATGATGAACTTCCTGTAAGGAAGTAGAAAACCCACTTATCGGTTATAAGCATAGATGTCCTCATACCCAATTGGTGTGATGGGCGACTAAAAGTTTATTTTGCCAGAAGTGCTCTCCCCTAACTGTGTACCACTGCTTAAACTTTTTGGGAGACCTTCTTGACGGGAGCTCGAATAGCTCAAATAGGCTGAAGACCTCTGTTTTGGAACTTGGGGGCTAATATGCCCAATTTTGAAAATCTCATACAGTGGGCCCAAGGCCAGTTGGCACGAGCAGGAGCTCGTAGACAAACATGAGTTAAGCCATGAAAACTTTAAATGAATGATTTGTTTGGCCATGGTACCAAGACAGGACAGACATACTCGATGGACTAGCGGTAGTGCAGCATGATAGGTCGACGGACTAGTCGAGACAAACAGCTGCAAGTCGAGTTGAGGGTTGGGGTCATTGGAACAGTGGCACCATAGATTAAATGGTATATGTGGAAAAACTATTATTTTGTGCATGCACTGAGTTACGGGACCTTCAAGATTCCCAAAAGGGGTAGTGATGCGTCCTAGGGCTACTGGACGACATGGTGGAGATAAGGGCAGTTAGTCATGCCAACAGTCTTGGAAGCTCAACGTAGCTTTATGCGCATGAGACCGGGGTGGGGACGGGATGAGGTCTTTGTCCTCATACGGACACAGATTGTTGTTTACAGAATTGAGGGTTGGATGTCACGTACATCCACTCATTCTTAGGGTAGAAGTGGACGTACATCTATCTAGGTGGCCAGTAAAGTTGCTCCGACACTACAAGTGGATGCAGTGGGCGTGCTGCCCTACGAATATGTGTTCCCTTCATGATAAAGGGCATGTGTTGGTTGATACACACATCGTGGTAATAAGAAATGGCTATTAAAACCAAGATTTGAGAATAAAATATTTTAAAGGAAAATAAGGAGTCTGATACACACTAATTCAAACTATTCTTTTTGAAAATCAAGTCTTAAACCCCCATTCACTGAGTTGTCGAACTCACCCCCTCCCTTATACCCCTTTCAGGTAACCCGGGGAAAGCCTACCCAAAGACTAAAAGTTAATATACTTGTGAGGCAGGTATGATAAGTTTAAAATTTATGCAGTTTTGATTCATGTTATTCTAGGAAAGGTGCAGGTTTAAAGGATGCCTTACTCCTCACGGTTTAAAAGAAGGGACAACCCTTATTAAACCAAGAGAGTGGCAGGTTGATCATAGGGATCTGACCAAAATGGGTCGGGGCATGACAAATGTGGTACCCACTCTTGGAAGCACTATCTCCACAAGCAGAGAAGGACATGAAGAAAGGAGAACAAAGGGAAAGAGGACAGATGAAGCCTCTCCTCTACGCAAATACTGAAGGGCCCACGTAGGAACCGATGTAGGGATAACCTGCTATAGGTGTGGAGGAATAGGACACAGGACGAGAAATTTTCCCATGCCACCAGGATGGATGGTAATACCTCCCAAAAGAAATACCTCCCCGACCACCAGAGCCCCAGAGGATGGAAGATAGGAGGCCACCCCGGAAGCCACAACTCTAAATGAGGATTTCAAACCCACCCTGGAGACAGTTCCTCAAAAGTCTAGCATGGAGCTTCCCAACCTTTCTTAGAGGAAAGAGGTCCCCAAAATATACTATATTCAATTCCCAAGAAATAAGATTTTAAATTCTCATAAAAATTTTGTCACCCTGACTCGTAATGAGTATAAATAAAATCTCGTGCCCCATGATGAATAAGGAACAAAAAGAGACAAACCTAATAAGGACAAATAATGCCCTTAAAGGAGGTCAAGGTATTCCAACCTCCCCGAAAGAGAGAGGGAAGGTAAAACCATGAATAGAGCTAAACCCAAACGACGGGCAAATGAGGAGGTAGCAGGAAAGGCGATAACCCAAGTAGGATAGGCAAGGTGATTATAACCTGGAGGCGAAGGAAGGAGTTTTCAAGGAGAAAAGGGATCTTGGAAGAGTATATCCACTAATGAACATCAAGACTAGTCTCTAACCCCACCTACTTGAGAAAACCTAGGATTAGACGATGATGCGTAATCGGGAGTGTGCAAGATGAAGATGAGAACTAGAATTACTCAGGTAAGAACATGGAGTTAGGGATGGCAAAGTGTAACCGCTTGGGAAAAATAGAGGAGCCAAGTAGGGTTGCAGACCCACCCCACGAAAGTAGATAACTAGTAACCATGGGATAACCAAAGGAGACAAAAATAACGCCTAAGTAGGATCGAAAGGAATGGTGACAACCACACCCTGAAGAAGGTGATAGAATGGGCATTAAGTGAACTAGAGAGACAACTATCTGAGACAAAGAGAGCAATTAGAATAGGCAACTGAACAAACCGACCCTCGTGAGACTCATGAATTCAGGCCCCGATGAGGAGAGAAAAGTAAAGAGGGGAAAATGTCGGAAGAGAAGGATGAAGGAAATCCTTAGGACGATTTGTGGCCAAATGGAATGTGGCAACCACCCTCGAGCCACGAGAAGGACTAAGTGCACCTTTCGTGAGGTGACCAAGAGACATCAACAAAAACAGAACTTGGGCTTTCCCGAAATCAAGTAAACTTGTAGGAATAAGGAAGGGAGACAAAGGAGGGGCAAGTAGAAAAAGGACACCATCAAAGGAGGTCACGGAGTCGGTCAAGGGTCTGATACCCCAAGGATGGGTGAAAGGGAGAGTGTACCCAAAGCCCAAGGAGTGAAGCGAAACCCAAGGAGTGGATAGTAGGATAACAAACTCAAGTAATATCGTAACATGTGGGAATGGGTGGAATACCCATACTAAAGGAACCTAGGGAAGGATACCTGAGAAACCTTGGAAAATACACCCTCCAACTAAGAGGTGATTACTTGGAATGAAGGTAGAGCATAGCAAAGGAACTAAGTCCAAGGGAACAAATTAGTGAACAAAAAGGGGAGAAATTAGAGTGATAGGATGTCATATCAAACCACGAGTTGACTGCAAGAGAATCCATTTCTGATGTCAATGATGGATAGCTAAGTTTTGAGGACAAAACTCCTAAAAGGAGGGGGAGAGTTGTGAAACTCGACCCTCGGACCAAGTAAACCAAGAAAGGAACTAGTAGTTTTGAAAAAAAACCCAAATGGTTAAAATGGGAAATTGGAAAATTGGAAAATCCCAAATGATAAAAAAAAATTCATAAAAATCATGAGGAAGAATCGGGAAGTGGAATTGATGAGAGAACTGGACCGGTTCAGGGTGAACCGAACCGGTTCGAGGTGAACAGGACCCGAACCAGACTGAACCGGGATGAACCATAGTGAATCGATTGAATAATTTATTTTTCTAGGTAGCTTAAAAATATCAATTCGGGAAATTGAGACCACCATCAGATAAAAAATGAATTTAGATGAATTTATAAATTTTTAAATTTTAGAAAACTGGTCAAATCTAGTCTAACCGGCCCAATTTTGAATTCATGTCACCAAACCCAGTCGGACCGGTTAACTGTTAGCGACGCCACGTCAGCAGCCACGCAAGCACGACCAGTCAAAGGGAGGCTACCACGTGTCCGATCAATGGTCAACGTATGACTAATCAGCATGCAACACGGACACAGGCAGCCCATGGTAGGCTACCACGTGTTCGGTCAACGACTGATGTGGCTACTGAGTTGGACCTCCACATTTGAAAAAGCAGCCAATCACATCATGCCATGTGGCACATCTACCACGTCATCGACTTTAACCTCCAGCCGCTAACAGAGATAAGAGAGGAGAAAGATTCACCGAAAAAGCTGGGGTCTTCGGCAACTCAAAATATGCTCCGGTCAGGTCACCGGCGACTGAGTCGAAGGTTGAGTCTTACGCCGATGAGTAGTCTGAGCAGTTGTCGAGCTCTCTATATAAAGAGCACCCCTCCATTCGATCTCAGCATCCCACAATTGACCAAAGAAGGTGAACTACTCAGTTTTTCGGTGAGCAACAATCTAGAGCTTCGACATCAGGGCTTTTCTCCACCTCAAAAGCTGCATTCGGTACCATTAGAATTGGGAGGAAGTCCTCTACCCAGCTGCACCCTCCATTCCACCCGAGAGCCACCATAGAAGAATGAGAAAGCTCAAACAGTAACGCTGCTCCTCAACTGTCAGTAGCCCGAGCTGCTTGAGCTCAACTCGAGCCGTCCCTAGGCTAATGCCGGCAAAACCAAGCCCCCAATCACCATCTAGTGGTGCCCCGACCTTCCCCTAAGCTAGCACGGTAAGCCCCTTCGCCGCCCCTTTGCTGGAAAATACTATTCATGGCCGATTTTTGTAAAAACTTTAACACTTAAATTTGCACTACTCAAGCCACCAATTGAGGCATGGTTTGATCTAGGGAGGATCCCCGGGAGGAGAGCAATCCAGAGAAAGCAAGAACTTCGGTCGTTGGATCATCACTGATAAGATATCGAAGCTTTCTCTCCCTAAACTGACTTTTCTGGTGAAGCTCCGTTTTAGCTCATTTCTGGTGAAGCTCCGTTTTAGCTCATTTCTAAGCCAAATCGAGCGATTCAAAGCTTAAAATGATGAGGGAGACATAAGAAAGATGATTCAAATCACCAATTGAGACAATCTACCCCATTTTCGGGGTCAATTAAACAAAATTATGATTCGGGGACCAAATTGCAATTTTTGAGAAGTTGGGCAATTTGGGGATTTTTGGTAAATTGGGGCCGAATTGCAATTTAAGGAAAATTGGGGCATTTTCATGAAATTAACTTTCAATTGGGACCCAATTGGGCAATTGGATGAAATGGAGGGTCAATTGGCAATTTATGAAAGTTTAAGGACCAATTTGCAAATTTTGGGAAGTTAAGGACCAATTAGTAATTTTGGGGAAATTGAGGACCAATTGGTAAATTTAGAAAAGTTAAGGACCATGAGGAATAATTGGGAGTACTAGGGACTTAATTGAGATCAAATGAAAATTTAGGGACACAAATGTAAGGTTATAAACGTTGAGGGACCTAAATGCAATTTAGGCATAGTGCGAGGACCTATGCGCAAATACCCGAAACTATGAGTTCCATTATGTCGATTTTCCTGATAAAGATACTCGAACCATGCAGGAGCTTATCATTCAAGTAACGGTGTAAGGAAGCGCACCACAAGTGAAGATCTCACCGGGACAGCCACGTCACTATCACTAGGTGAGTGGGATTTTCAGCATCATACCTGATTGGGGGTGATGAGAATCGTTTTAAATTTTAAAAATTATTTTTTTCAGGAATGGCCTCCCCTAACTACGTGAACCTGCTTAAATATTTTTGGAGATGTTCTTGATAGGAACTGGGATTGCTCCAAATAGGCTTGAGGCCTCGTATTTGAAAATGATAAGGCCAAAGGCCCTTTTTCTTTTTTGAAAACTCGTGAAGTGGGTCCAAGGCCCGTGTGCATTGATTAGACCCGTAAACAAACATGAACTATAAGAATCATGAAAACTCTTAGAAAAACTTGAATTGTTGTGTGATTGGCCATGGGGCAAAGACAAGACTGATAAAGCTCGATGGGCTAGTGGTAGTGCGCCCAAACTAGGTCGATGGGCCGGTCAAGGCAAACAGCTACAAGCCCGGTCGAGTGTCGGGGCTGTTGGACCATTGGCACCAAAGAACATGGTTAATAAATCAAAACTATTGTATGTATGCATGAGGAATTCAGGAGCATCTAGATGCCCAAGAGGGTAGTTGATGAGTCCTAATTGCTTCTGGACGACCTGGATGCAATAAGGGTGGGTCTATCGTGCTAGTCAGTCATGAAGCTTTGATAGCTTCTTGTGCACTAAGATTGTGGTTGGAGGGGAAATGAGGTCTCATCCCACAAAGTGGACATGATGAAGCATTCAAACCGAGGTCGGAGGGGAAATGATGTCTCATCCCACAAAGTGGACATGATGAAGCATTGAGACTGAGGTCGAAGGGGAAATGAGGTCTCATCCCACCAAGCGGACCTAATAAGGGTTTGAAAGGTAGGACTATTGATGTCCAATCAAACCCAAGGTAGAGGTAGTACACCTCTATTCGGGTGGACGACAAAGACATGTTAAACCACAAGTGGAACGGTCAGGGACTATTCTGCGAATGTGTGATCCCTTTCTATGATAGGAAGGGCAGGTGATTGTTTGTTGAGGCATCTCCCGAGCAAGGGGAAATGTTCAAGAATAGACGAATCTATATTACAATAAATTAAAAGCCTAAAACTTTTTGATAAACTGATTGTTTTGAAAACTCGCTTCCCAACCCCCACTCACTGAAGTGTAGAAACTCAACCCCTCCCATTAACCTTTTTCAGGAGAAACACCTCGCCACGATGAGCCAAGGCTGGGAGAAGAAGCCAATGGTACCGCCATCAGGTAAATTTTATGTTTTGTAAACCTTGTTAGGGAAAACAGGTACTCCAATGCCTTTACTTTCCTTGGACTATTTAGTACAAATACTAGATTAGTATGAGGAAGGGTGGTAGGTTGATCATGAACCCCGACCAAACCGGGTTGGGGCATGACAGCAGAGGTAGTGCACCTCTGTCATGGTGGACGGTAAATGCGCTCTAGTCCACAAGTGGAAGTTTCGAAGATCGTTCTATGAATATGTGATCCCTGCTATGATAGTAGGGCGATGGATGTATGGTGAATATGTGAAAAAATGACAAATGGATAATTAATGAGCAGAGAAATGAATTAAAGTGAATGTTATAGTAGTATCCCTCACTGATTATTATGTACTCATTCCCCTCATCTCACCCTTTCATGTTTAGAACCAAGATGGAAAGTTCCCGGATGAGCTTAGACTATCAAGGTACGTTTCCTACCCCCAACTTATAGTAAGGGTTTGAACGTAGACACGCCTTTACCTTCCCTGTATCATTTGGGTAGGAATACTCAGATGATGCAAGAAAGGGTGGTAGGTTGATCACGAACCTTGATCAAATCGTGTCGGGGTGTGACATAGACACTGAGTGGGAAGCCACATCAACAAAGCCACCCAATCACAGTGCAACACATGGCAGCATGCACGTGCAAAGCTCTCACATGCGCACACAGTGTCGTCTTCAACCTCTGAAAGCACGTAAATAAGGATGATGGATTGGCAACTTAGTCTCCGACGACTAAAAAAACTCTCCCAATATGATCATGAATGGGAGAGATTGGGACTAGATGATGGATGAACAGATAGCCCTGTCAGTTGTCGACCTCCCTATATAAATAGCTCATCCCCATTCGTCCTCCTCACCCCGCATACAACTAAAGAAGAACAACTCCATTTCCCAATGTGACACAAACCAGAGCTCCGACTTGGGCATTTTTTCCACCTTCGAAGGCAAATTCAGGTCCCTTGGAATTCTGAGGAAGCCAACTACACAATTACATACTTCACCCAGCTTGAAGATCATCGGAGAAGCATCGGCGTGCTCGCACAGTAACCTTGCTCCCTCAGCAGTCTGCAACCAAAGTTGGTCGAGCTCAATTCGAGCTACCTTCGAGTATAGTAGAGGGTCCTATCTTCTTGGTCAAAGGAGAGGAGATTTTGGACAGACGAAGGCCACAGACTTCCTCCTAAAAAATAAAAAATCAGGAACCAAATTGAGCTTTGGGAAGAACAAGAGCATGGATCTATGTGCAGTTGTCGATAGACCAGGGAGATACGAATTTCTCAAGTAGGCTTGAGCTGAAGGTGATGAATGTGGATCCATAGGGTCGAGTTGTGTTTTTGAATCTAGCAGTAAAAGGAGACAAACAGAATTAGAAATTATGAAGCTCGGGAACTTGGGCATAACTAAACTGAAGGAGGATTTTTCTTTGGAAGATTGGTCAAGAGATTTCTTGGAGACTTCTAGGGAAAATGACAGAGAAGGTTGTAGCTAAGGGCACTTGGAAAATAGACGAAAATAGCCCTAAGGGGCCATTTAAAAAAAACAAATATGTCAATAATGCCACGTTTGGGAATGGGAAATTCCTAAGGTTGTATTTGGCAATCAGAAATAACATAACCACGTTTGACATGTGTGACTTCATTAGGATGCATTTGGCATGTGTGATTTTGTCAAGGCCAAGTTTGGCCATATGGAAATAATCGATTGAACTCACAGGGAAGTTGGACTCGTATTTTCATGTACCAGACTCAGACTTGGAAGGTAACAAATCATATTAGATCATGCAAGAGTATCACTAATACTCATGAATCTCTTCGGGACAAACACATCCTTGGATAACTTTGAGTGGAATTTCTAGTATTGCGTCTAATTGAACCTATCACGCCCAACCCAATCTCAAGGTTGGGGGTCTAGTAATAACCTACCACATCCTTTCAATGCTACAATGGTGGGTACGTTCACCAAATTAGTACCAATTAGACCAAGGCTCAAAATAAGATACAAAACTCATAAAAACATGAGAATATAACAATTGATAAGCATTTAATTTAAAACCTTCGTAGGCACGTGTGCTTCGAGATTCTTACCTCGAGAGTCACACTTGTCATGTAGGTAATGTTTCGACTATGTGTGTCATAGACTTATGCTTTTACCTCTAATTATTTTGGAGAGTGGAGTGAGCTCATAGCTTAATTAATGAGGTTATTGATGTCGGACAATTACATAGCTTACGACCCCCAAACTTCACTAAATAGTTTGTACATGGAGATTATTCAGAATTATGTATATTATGTTGCTTTAATAATTTCTCGACCATTAAAACTCATGCATTAGACTTTCCGCACTCATGTATAACAAGATCGATCTCTCGCTCACCAATTATATGTTCCCATCAGATCAAACGTGACCTCACCATGTTCCAAACAAGCACACATGGCTCATATGAATGTCAAGGATGTGTTCTTGTCCATGTGGATACTCTATTGTCCCCTCTAATCACGCACTCAAGTATATACCATGTTTCAAACAACAGTTACATGGCTCATATGGACATTGAGGATGTGTCCTTGTACATCTGTATACTCAGGTTGTCCCTTCCAACCACGCTTTCAAGTATATGTATACCATGGTTGTCCCATGTTGCCTCACATATATGTATAATTAGACCCATTTTCTCGACACTCGGGGCAATCTGGAAGAATAACTTACTCCCTCCTTATTCATCGCTTCCAGTCTACACTAGGGGTCGACACTACATCAATATGTGTCCTTGCAATGTCCTCATTCGCAACATATCAATATATACCATGCACCTAGCCTTATAGGTATTCATATATATCATAACATGTTGATATATACCAAGCACACAGCCTTGCATGTATTCATATATATCACAACATATTTATATATTACCAAGCATACAAATAAACAACACTCATGTTTAAATCACAATTTTCTCGAAGTTAGATCCTTATTCAGAACAACTCCCTACTTATGTCATTTAGGGACATCATTCCCTCAATTCATATTGGCCTATCATGTGACTATCATTTTCACGATTTCTCAACCTTCTTTTTCAATAGACAAGTAACATATGTCATATATTTTTATAACATTTTTATACATGTGATCATGCATGCATGTAGTTTTCCTTTATTTTTATAACATTTTTTAAAGCATACAAAATGCACATTTATGAATTTCATAGAAAACTGTAAAGTGCAACAGTTGATCCAACCGGACTTACCATCCATACTCTCGCTCACAGTTATAACAGATACTTGTTTGTCCTAATAGTTTTCCTCTTATTTTGAGATATACGATCCCCGTATGACAGTTGTGGAGTTGCACTACATGAATAATATCATATATTCAGGATCTATTTCAAATTCTATTTGGTACTCATATCCTACTCCATAATTTTCCAAAATTATGGTTTTACCTCTAGGGCCTAGTTCGCTCGACACGTGTGTCGACGAACTCATTTTGACTAAGCCCTCTTCTATTGTTTCATTCCACATATCAAAGGTCATATTCATATTCGGTCATATTTTTCAAAATACCCAAAATTCTCTAAGTGTCCCACTTAGATACTTAACTTTTTTAAAGTTTTCATTTTGGTCCTTAAGTTGGGCAAAATTACTATTTTGCCCTTACTCATCAAAATTCTCTCATTTCGAACCATAGACTTTTCAAGTCCCTCATTTGGGTCATTAGATTTCTTTTAAACTCATTTGTGTCTCTAAGTTCCTTAAAATCACTTTTGGGTACCTAAATTCTATTTTTTACACTTTAGTCCTTAAATTAGGCAAAATTACAATTTTGCCGCTTACTTGCAAAAAGTCTCACTTTTGCCTTTTCACTTTTCAAAATTACCAGTTTGCCATCCATAGCTTAAAATGAACTATTTCACCCTCCATTGGAAATAAATTACTATTTTGTCACTTCTTGAGCAAAATTACCATTTTACCTCTCTTTTTATAAAAAATTATGGTTATGCCCCTAAACTTCCGAAAATAACTTTAAATATCTCCATTTATCCCAAAATCACCTTCTACTCTCTTAGGCTACAATTGGGAACTATTTTCACATATTTTTCCATTTTTGTAAATCAGCCCCAAACTTTTCAAAGTTTGCACTTTAGTCCCCGAATTTGAAAATAAACCAAACCAACTTTCGTTTCCACAAATCCCTCCCAAATACTTTCATTATACTCCTAATATCTCATGGGAGTAGTGGAGGTTTTACCCCAACCATATTTGGCCAAATTTGGTCATTTTCTAAAGCTGGTAAAAATATAGGTATCATAGAAGTTGTTAGAAATGCTCACCAGAGACAACCTAAGAGGTTGTCAGAATTAAGGAGTTTTGAAGCCAAGGTACATGTGAGTCATTATGTGGTGGTTGTCTGTCAAGCGATTGCTAGAGTAAGGAGAATTTGGGCCTCGATTGGTCGTAATCGAGCGGAGCCGAATAGACCCCTCGGTGGAAATCAACTCGTAGCGGCCGATTCTTCCTATGTGAGAGGTCAATCCCTACTAGAGTGGTAGTTGGAGGTGGCCGAATTTGGCCCTAAAATGGCGGCGGTCATCGATAGTTTTTCTATTCCGGATTTGGGTTGACCAAAACTGCCTTCGTATGGCATTTTTCAAACACTTTCAAGTCAAGTCCGGCCATAGAACACAAGAGTAGTCCCTTAGCAATATTTTGACGCCATGATCACTAATCACTTTGGTGTCAGAAATGTTTCCTATAACATGTTTTATCATTTTGCATCCAAACTTTGATCTGCTCAAGGAGAATTAATACAATTAAACGCATAAGGTCGGTCAGTTGTTAGCTTATCCCTACATTTTGTGGTGTGCAATTTAGTAAAAAATTGAATCAATTGGACTCACTTTTCTAAGGGTGTGTGGTTGTAATATGATCGGGTAAAAGGAGGCTACCATAGGCAGTTTCATGAGTCGGGTCGATCCGACTCGAATAATCCAACTCCCTTTATAATCATTTTTAATTAAATTACATTTTCTCTTCTTGAATCTACTCGATAATTTAACATGAAATCCCGATCGGTCGAAAACTGATTTTTTCCAAAATCTCGATCTCTTGCTCAGGTTCCCATTCTCATTTTTAATCTCAATTTAAGGTTACATTTCCAGTTTAGGTTTTCATTCATCATTCAACCTCAATTTCTGATCCAATTGAGCTTAAATTCAAGTTTAAAAAATTCTAATGTTAGAGAACCAATGGCACGTTATTACTCGCTATTTATTAAAATCTAAGTGTGTTTATAAATATTTTGGAAAAGATTAAAACTTTAAGGGATATAATTTAGAAAATATTTTCTAAAGTTCGAGTCTAATCCCGACCTCGACAAGAGAGATGGGTCAAACTCATAATTTATGAATAAAATGGGTCAAATGCCCTGTTTTGAAAAAAAAAATTCATGACCCAACTTTTCAAAAGTAAGAATTGAAATTCGAAATAAAAAGCGAATCTTACTCTGTATATTTGGAACGTATGAAAATGGGCTACATCCCAAAGGAAAATATGATTAGTTGGGATTGTACACATAGTCATTCAAGTTTCAATAATAAAATTACAAAATTAATTATTTTGTAGAACGGGTACATACCTAATAATTACTATTAAGTATAGAAACGTGTCACACCCATAGTGCTTATAATACAAAATATGAATATACGGAATTGGTCAGATAGCTAGTCAACTATGAATTAAACACTTATGATTATGTTTGATGTGTAGAATCATGATACACATGACAAGAGGTAGTGATGATCTCATAGAGCTACTAGATAGTTTAAGGGGTGACAAGGGAAGATATTGATCAAATACTCCTAGGGCCTCAGGGGTCCAATGCTCATAGACCTTGTGTAGGGGATGATCTATTCCCTCAATAGCACTTTATGTTTGTGATGAGTAACTTGGTCCATACAAATTGGTATGGTATGGCTAACATGATCCATATAGACTTGTAGTCATATATGAGTCTTCTTATTAGGTGGTTGGTAAATTTGCTATTAACCACAAATGTTAGGACTGTGTAATCCTTATATTATGAAATAAATATTTCTATGATGGGTAACTTGGTCCATAAATACTTGTATGTAATGTTTGAAAAACTACCCAACTCAACATTATAAAACATGTGCTTACAAATGTGAAGTTTCAAGTCTACTTATTAATAAACTAAAACTATAATTAAAGTTTTACAAATGTTTAGGCAAATATCCTTTGTAAATATTTTAAATATATATTAAAACATAGACATAATGTCCTTGATATCAAATAATCATACTCACTCTGAATATTATATTTTATTCCCTCTAATATCTTTTCAATAAAATTGAATGCCAAGCAAAAGTAAGAGTATTAATGGAAATTAGGATGAGTTAATTAAAGGTACACATCATTTATAAATATTTAGTATTGATATTTTTTGTATTATTTATCGAACTACTATTCTATATGGTACAAAATTAATATTTTGTAAATGTGAAATGATATTTTTATTTTAAAACCTAAGTTATATTGTTTACATAGTGGTGAATGTGTTCACCAAATGTTACATGGTCGGTTATTTGTAGATACAATTAGAAAATTAGGTTGAAGTGTGAAATATAGTATAGTTATCAATATTTACATATGTCTAAGTGAGATTAGTGTGATTACAACCAATATTAAAATAATTAGATTTTGATCCAAAATAGAACAACATATAAGATTTCAAAGATAATATATGACATGAATACATAGGTATTATATTATGTATCACTTCATAACAGAACTAGCATTAAATAATGTAATAGAACTTACAAGTAACTAAATCATTACTTAGTAAAAGTACAAGTTTTTTTTTTATGAGAGGGTATGTAAATACATGGTTGGATAAGGATTTAGTTTATACATTATCCAAAATTAGTTGAAAATAATATATTCAATCTTACACTAGTATATGTACCTCATTGAATATATGTGTATATATATATATATTATTCTTATTATATATAATATTATAGTTTATTTTTCTGATTGTGCTTATATAATTTTTTATATAAGTTTTATTATATAATTAATATTAATTCATTTTATAAATATAATATTTAATTATATTATATAATAAAAATAGAATATATATATATATTATCCATATTATAATTAATTGTATACATATTTTATTCATATAATACAATATTTTTATATATATAATAGTATTATATAATTAATATTTATTTATTTTCTAATTATAATCCTGATAAATTTATATTATATTATACGATTAATAATATATATATAAGTATGTCTTATATATAATATAATATATTATACATTAATTTTCTTTTTATTATTATACAATTAAATTTATTATCGTAAAATTATATAGTTTGATTATATAATAATAATAAATATATTTTATTATACACTTTTATTGTATATTAATATTTTATTTTATACTACATGATTTTTAATGATACAATTTAATTTAATTACATATATAATATAACTAATTAATAAATTTAATTAAAAAATGTACATTATTTTTTAATTTTTTTATTAACTATCTCCACTTTATTCAAACGATAAATTTGAATGATTAAGAACCTCCAAACTGTGCAAAAAAATCAAAATCCTCTCAACACCTTACCTTCCCCCACAAAATCCCTCTAAATCAACATTATATGCTTTGATGATTTTTTATTTTGTTGTAAGTTGACCAATTAATAGAGATTTGACTAAAATATAGCATAACTTATCTGGCGTTCCTCGTTTTCTATGCATGTAATTAACATTGGAGTTGTTTATGGATAAAAAACAGTTTGGACTACTATTATACTGGATGATGTTCACATTAATAGCGCATCACCATCATCGAGGAGTTCTTAGCGGGCTGGTTTATTGCTACTGTACACACAATAATAAATGACAGAATCTGAAGCCTCTGGTTCAGCTGTGGAATCCTCTAATGCTTATTTCACTCTCGCCATCAACAAGCAAGAGCCTTTAATGGCAGTAATGCTCAAACCACCGCCATTCTTCTCCCGTTAATTTACCCAATAATTCATCAAGCAACTAGGTTGAATGAAAAAACTAACTCTGAAGTTGCAAGCAAGATACGAAACAAATGCCTCGGTCTCATTCATCTTCATCCCCCAGCAGGATGAATGAGAAAGGGAAGAACTTGTAGCCATCCCCCTCGTAGAACTTGTTCTGGAACTCCACCCAGTGGAGACGCAGCGCGTGGAGGAAGGCGCTGAGGGTTTCCATTACCAGAAGCACGCCAACTGTGGCGGCGATGAAGACTATGATGCCGATGACGAGAATGATCACGTTGTTGAACCTGTCAGGATAAATGGTTAGTTCAGTAGACTTTCAAATTCCAGGCTGTAAATGAAATATCCAGGCATTACACCCGACAATAAAAAATACGACTTACCCCCAAGCAAGCAAAAGGACTTTCTCGTAAAACACACTTGATAACTCCGAGTGAGCAAGACTGAAACAAGCAAGAAATTTTGTTACTTTTCCGGAGGGGCAAAGATATACTAGAGATAAAGTGGTAATCTTATGAATGAAACTAGGGATGAGCTTCTAGTAAATTTTAGAGTGGAAGAGACTTTAGCAACCCTCGTAAAGTGGAAGTAGATAAATAGATGTATTATTAGAAACCAAAATCATACCTCAAGGCCCATAGTCGAAGATAGGAGGCTGTATTGGAAACTGCTCCAAGTACAAACTCAATGGTATGTATGAGCTGATGCACAAAGACTTCACCAAACTGAAATTCTTCGTGACCATGGGAATTATGAGACTGTTCCAACTGGAAGAAGCTTTCATCTGTAGTCTCCAGTTGTGCGTAGGAATGACCTTGATGCCTCTGCAGCAAGAGACACTAACTTTAGATCAATCATGATCTCACAATGCATAGCAAGACAACAGATCAATCAAAGGAGCACCTCTTCATGTTGCTTCTTCAGCAGGAAAGGCTTGGGAAGAAGCATCCATGGCACAGAAACAAGGGCCAACAAAAGTAGAACTTGCTGGTAACATCACCGAAATAATTGAAGTGTACAGACAACAAAATGTTGAAATAAGCTGCTCAAAAAATGTAAAAAAAAAACATGGTTCACCTGCAGCCTGTCCTGGCCTGGGAAAAGCCTGTTTTCACCGAGATCTTCAGTGGGCCCAAGGAACATGTAAATCATTATGTGGTACAAATCCGCCTGTGAACCAGTCCACCACTTCACTATTATCAGAAGGGACAAGTACCCAAACAAACTGTTCAAAAATATCATCTGGGGAATAAATTGGAACCTGCAACAAAACATTAATTTCGATCAGAAAACCTATTCAAATGCATTTCAGAAATATACAAATGAACTCCTAGAAGTTTATTGGAGCTCAAATGAAAATATAAATCTTAAAAGGAAAAAGACTCACCAGATATTCAGGCCATTCTTAAAGAAGTTGGCGTTGAAATAGCTCAAAATGATCCCAAGATTCATCTGTGCTACACCAAGAAGAATCGACAGTTTCATCTTCAGAGAATTAAGGAATGGCAGCTCAGTCCTAGTACCATGCCACACTGGATCAACACCAAAAGCATAAGCATCACGGACTTTTATCAGGCCCACCGTACCAGCATCCCTGTCACAACAGGAGAGAAACTTCCATTCATAAATAAAATATTCACAGATGAAAGAATAACTTTGTCAACATATAGATCTGGTAACCTTACTTGCAGTCCAAATCACGGCAGGCATATGCTGATGGACCGAATAATTCGAATGGAACTGAGAAAAACTCATTATAAATCAAGCCAGTGTAGATCGAGAATAGTGCCATCATTAAAATAACATAACGCCCGCCAAAAATCATCTCTGTTATGTCTCCAAGTTTCTGTTGTAACCAGTGGGATCACTGATCAGTCAATACATTACCAAGGATAATAAATGCGCATAATTTGGAAATACTAATAACAGGATCAACACCAAAAGGAAAAGTATATAATAGTAACAACTTAAAAGCTTCAAAAAGGAATAGCCAGTTTCTGAAGATTTTTCTTAATACACAAAAAAACAAAAAGATCAATCATGATAAAAGAAGCTTCTATTACTAGAATCAATAAATGCAGATTTAACCAATAAAAAACTATAGGTTAATAATTTAAGAGGCAACTTGCATAGCCAGACCAAATTAGTCGAAACTATAATAAAGGGAAACTTCAAAATATTCAAACTTGAAGTATCCTTTAACAAATTACTTCCATGAAAGTTGGACTTGTGTGAAAAATGAGCTAAAGTATTAAAATGAAATGCAAAGTAGGGAAGTTTTAAAGAAGGTATTTCTTCAACTCTGTGCCAAGAAGGAGCATGAAATCATTTACATCAATTAGCTAAAGCCTATACAAAGACATGATCATGCACATAACTTCATATTGATCACTGAACAGTAAGTTCCCTATAGACTTAAAATTTTTAAATCATGTGTTTCCTTTCCTCAAATACTGACTGGTTCCTCTCTTTCTACACCCTATGCACTTGATTATCCTATGCACTTGATTATTCGAGAAATTTACGTCCCATAACCACTTTTAAAATTTTAAAATCATGTTTCCTTTCCTCAAATACAGACTGGTTCCTCTCTTTCCAAACACACCACAATATGGTGAGTGGTATCAATCTAATCATCTACTACCCATTCCAGGCCACCCTATTCCAAAAATAAAAAGTATGGAACTTATTTCCATTTAACATTAATCTGAAAGCCCCATACATAGTAGGCAGTCTAATGGTTAAAATCAAGTATAAAATCATTCGCAATTACCAATTCATTGAGTTGTTTTGCCATCACATCTACATAACAACCACCACTGTTCAATATCATATATATTTAAAATATGGGCAGTTCAATAATTCACTGCATCAAACTTACCTGTCCAGAAAGTTTCTTCTCCCTCAGTACAAATACTAAAGTTGCAAGCAACAGGCATATTCCATGCCCCCAGTCACCAAACATGACAGCAAAAAGAAATGGGAATGTGATGATGGTATATACACCAGGATTTGCCTCTTGATACCTAGCCACACTGCAGATAGAACAGAAACAGAATGCATTCAACATGTAATTGTGAATTAATCAGAATTTGCAAGGTGAAATGAGATAGAAGCCATATCATACTGAACATAATATGCTATATACTAGTTTAAAAAATTACGAATGCCTCAGAAGTAGCATTGGGTTTTTAGTATCATCTCTAATCACAGCAATGATCTTTCTAAGACAAAGGATTCATTGTTTGATCATACAAGTTAAGGGCATAAAACCTATAAAAAATCACATGTAACCCTCCCTATGTATGTGTGTGTACATTTATAAGGTTCACCTTTCTATGAGTAATCAATATAACTCTTTATTGAACTAAAGGCATAGTAGGAAAAAACACTCACCCATATGCATCAACAATTTCTTGGAAGGCAGATGTAAATTTATTTGTCCGAAAGAATGTTGGTGGCATTTCCTTTGTATGCAGAACCTGAATAATGGCTCCAACTTGTGCGTTAGAGTCAAAAGCTGCTCGCTGCAAGACCTCCTGAATCTGTAGAATTTCAAAATACATTCACCATGAATATCTTGAAGGAAGCTTCAAACAAAGCACTAGGTACAGTTATTAATCCATAAATACCATATAGAGCATTGCGGTATACCTTTTTTGTTGCAAAAACTGGGCACCAACCTTCACCCACAAGACATTTCTTTGTCACGTCAAGGCTGAGCATGTTGAGAGTGTGATAGATAGCCTTCTCTTTCCTCACCTTCGGAAATTTAAATCAAAATTTTGAGACTTGGTCAACTGACATGCGTTACATGGTGAATTCCATAGATTTATAAAGCCATCCAATTAATTTGTACATGAACATAAAATTAAAAAAGCACATGTACCAATTGGTTCCACTGCTCAAACTGATCTCCGATAGTCTGTAATAAATTGCCACGATGTAAAAGACCAGCATCTATAGTTGTCTTCAGTTCAGTAAGGCTCTGTGTAACCTTATCATATGAAAAATAAAAGGCAAAAAACTCATTAATTTTAATTCACAATCAATAACTGTAACACATACAAAAGTTATTTAGATAGTTGTAACCCCAAAGAAAACATAGTAATATATGAAAGAGCAATTCCGGTAGATGGTTGTGCATCAAGAGGACAAATATTTTATCACAATTTAGAAATATATAGATAAATGTTCACTCTATAGTAATGTGAAATGTGAGCAAAAGAAAGTTGCATATGGAAGTCAAGATCAATGCGAGTATTTGACATACCTCTGAGATAACTTGAGTTTGTCTCCCCAAGTCCTCATCAAAAGAATAGCGATTTGCACCAAAAGCCTCACATATCTTCAAGATTTTATTCTTGGCTCTTTCACCAGAATAAAAAACCAAAAACACGTTTTTTTCCACCTAATCAAAACATTCCAGCAAAAAAATGAAGACCAAGAATATGTATGGAAGCATACTATACAAATGAACTACAATTACATTCAAATTTCTGCCCATTTTTGTCATTTTTGAAACAAAGGTGATAGTGTTGCATTTTAGGAAGAATTAATTAATGCATCAGAAAATAGATAAACAAAATTAATGCAATATATGCATAATGAAAGTATTTTTACTTCTCTGAATCTGTCCCAAACAATATAGGAGTCAAGTAAGCATGCATTGGATAAAATCACCACCCACATAATTGATAGAATAAATATATGTCCAGCTTATCCTGGGAAAATATTTTCTTTCTCCAAAGATATCCATAGGTAGCTCTTTAGTCAATAGCTATGTAAGCACCACAGGTGTGATTTTTTTTCCTTATGGATCTAGACAGAAGCAGGCCTGCCTGAAAGTATAACTTTGAAATGAAATGTTGCATTCACCTTCTCTCCAGAGGCAGGATCAATAACAGGCTCTTCAACTTCAACTTGCCTGAGAAATACGTTACCCCTTGTAGCCCGAAACAGGATTCTCTCAAATGCTATGGATTTATCCCGAGGAACAAGTCCGCAAAGAAACCCCAATTTAATTTGCTTTGAAGGATCAGAGGCCATTTCCTAGAAAAGAACAGATACTTAAGCAGATGTTGTTATTTAAATGCTTGAAGTTTTAGAGAGTGGAATTAATACTTGATCTCGTAGTAATGGTGTATTTATAGATTCTTCACCAGTACTCTGCGATTCAATTTCTCTATGCCTTGCAGTTGCTCTGCTTTGAGCTGCATGAAAAAATTCACCAACCTGCAAGGAAGATACAAGAAATCAAACAATGCCATTCTGCAAAAATATTTGGAAGTATACACGCATGGAGATATACATCCTGCATTACAAACATCTCCAAAAAAACTGTGCCTCAATCTTCTATGAAGTAATTAATTTCATTGCATGAACCCTTCATTGGAACCTCAATCACGCAAATTGGCAACATATCTTCGTAATTTGTAGAGAACAGTACTTCCTAAGAACTCCAAAAACATTTCACAGCTTGATTTAGGCGGATGAGTATTTACACAATTGTTCATAGATGAAACAAATACAAAAAAGTTTCTCAATCAGAAACTTAATCGTGGCTGTCTAATACAACATTATAAAAGCATAACTAACTTGTTATCTTTACAAAAGAACAGTCGATCAGAACAGTTTTTGGGGGAAAACCTGCAAATTGGATTATGGAAATTCAAGTAATTTGTACTTTGGAATGTTGATGTAGAAATACCTTCTGCAGAACTATCTTGGATTCCATTAGTTCACTATAAGCACGCTGCAACTTCTCACCATTTGCATTTAGTTCCACTAGCTCCGCCTCAAGTTCAACAAGTTTTATCTAATACTCAATAAAAAAGTATTTAGATAAAAAAAAGAATAACATATACACATGTCGCTATCAATTGAATCCATACAACACACCTCCAGATCATCCACATTTATATCAACTTGTGAGATTGATTTAATTGATGGTGTGAGACCAGCCTTCATCATTTGATCCTTAAAAAACCGTAACTTCCTTGCCATCTCACCACATTTTTTTATCTTCAAAGGAAGAAACATGATGATTAACATGAAGTAAAAGATGATTTTAATATATATCAACAAGGGAAGGAAAACTGATTAAATACATCAAGAAGAAATGTTAAATAAGTGAAAGTATACGATAGATATTTGGTCAAAAAGAGATAATAAAGTTAGGAAAACATTAGACTGTGATACTAGAGACTGCTGATTATTTTTTTACAATCATAAATCACAACTCTAAAATGCATATTGATTAAAATATATTTCCCTAAATAATCATAAGAATGTATCATGTCTTGAAAGCTAATGATTTCAGAAGCAAATAATATGAACAGAAACCCAAAAATAACAAGGAATAATTTATCACTCTTCAGTGAGAACAAATTCCATTGCTATTTATTGAATTATATGTACCTGGGCAGCATAAGTTCGTTGAAAGGGGCTCTTATCAGCGTTAAGCTGCAGAAGAACATAGACAAACTTATCAGTTAATCACAACATATTGGTCATAAAATCTCTTCATATCCAAAGGTGTATTTCAAAAGTCTCAAAAATTACACTTGGATTTATCATGCAGGCTGCAAAATTTAAAAATCCAAGAAATATTAAGCAATTAGCAACATATATGGTACACCAGAACCAAAATTAAGAGCTGGTGGAATTGGAGATAATAATCACATGTAATCATAATTATTTACCACCAGTAAGCAAATGAACAAACAACAATTACATTTCTACAAGAAGCCTCTAATGTACGTCTGCTGATATTGTGTCACTATGGAAGGTCATCTTGGCTGCAACAACCTAAAACCTCATTCCCCAGTTCTCCAGTATTTAAAAAAATATAACCATGAAACTGGATTGCACAAATTGTAGAAGAAAATCTTGAGATTTATCGAACACCCATTCTCAAGTGTTTAAAATCTCTGGCTCCAAAATTTACTAACCAGCTCTCAAGTAAATATCATGGGTCTACTTATCGCTAGATTCTCTAGTCTATTATGTTAAGGCTTGTCATAGGCATACAAGCTAGTATTTCACAATCTCGTGCTCTTGTACACTATTCCACAAGGCAGCTAATAAGATCACATAAATATTTGGACTTATTTGTTCTATATCTCCAAGGAACAGGTATGAAGTTCCCAGAATTTATACATAGATTCATGCAGGCAAGAACTCGCTGTATTAAAATCTTATAAATTCTTTAATTAGCTCAAAATCACTGAGCGGACTGTCAAGAGACTACCAAACCAGGAAGAGACTCGAGATTAGCTTATACGATGAACTCCCTATTAGCAAGCAATCGACAAAATCACCAAGTGCTTCAATTCAAAAACCACCTAATCAAATCAAAATCTGAATTGGACTGCGGAAATCAGCCACCGATCATCGAATTAGATATAGGAAATAGGCAAGATGCAATGGATCAAGCGAGAACTAGAGATACAAGACGAAATCAGTATACGAGAAACACTCGCACAGACGAGATAGGTAGTAGGATAGGAAAGATTAGACGAGAATGAAAGGAAGGAAAGAGTACGGACGTCCTTGAATTGAAGTAGGCCGAGGTCCCCGAGGTAGGAGACGGTGAGATGGGCAGACTCGATAGGGACGATGAGCTGAACCAGCTGCATCGGCTCCGACCGAAGAAGATCCATCGGCGGACAGCAGCCTCCCATATCGTCCTCCAGCGTGCGATTAGTCCAATCGGCGATCGAGAGAGAAGACAGTAATCAAGAAGAAGATTGATCGATGAAGGGATGGATGGATCGCTCCCTCACAAAGCTTCTCAAGAAAGAGGGGGGGGGGGGGGGGGGGGGACTGAGATGTCTCTGTCTGAATACGTATTTTGTCCTCGATCTCTAATCACACCAGAGCTTCCTCCTCCGTCTGTTCTTGGCTTCCTGTTGGCTGTCCCCTAAATATTATAAGATTTTCCTCTTATTATCCATATTTTAATGAATACTATTATTTTTCAGTTAATTAATATGATTTTATGCATTATTCTAGTAATATAGACGGCTTGTTGTGTGATTGATGCACGCCGAATGTTCACCAGACACCACATCTCCCACCTGTAAGAAGTTGACATTCTTGGAGAAGATTACCCCAAGAGCTTCAGCTTTTTACACGAGATTTTACTCACTACAATTCTATCCATATGCTGGGCCCATTCGGCCCAGTAACCTTCCCTGGACTGGGCCTTAACAGGCCAGTACGAATTGCCATGCCTAGAATGAAGACACTTTTATCAATCACGAGCTTCATCGTCGTCGGCATATCAATCGTATACCCTATTTTATGCCACTGGCTACCAAAGCTTTTAGTTATGGTTATGAACCCTTTCAACTAAACAACTTTATTTCATTTGGATAGTGAAGGGAAATGATCATATTGAGTCCCTTAACCATAGCCTCATTAGACGCTGTGCTTCAAGCCGAGGCCGTGCTTCCCATACAAGCATCCGGGCTTCACGTACAGGTAAGGCGACCTCTTTGACGTGTTCATCTTCGAGCATGCTCTCTTGCCCAGCTTCCTCATCCGCTGTCTCCCTAGCTTCCCGCTAAGGTTCCGCGGAACCAGCTCGTCATCCAATCCATCGTCTTCCTCCACGTCGTCGTTCTCTTTCTCGTTCTCCCTGGAGACACCACTCGAATCCTCAGCATCGCCGCTGCTTCCGTGGCTCCGAAGCCGCTCACGGTACTCCAAGATCTCCAGCATAAGTCGATGGATGCTTGGGGTAGGATCACCCGTCCGATCGAAGCGCTGGTCGGTGATATCGGGAAAGGGAGAGCCGGATGCAGATGATGCGGACACGAAGATAGCTGGAAGGACGTTGGTTATCCCGGAGGATGGTTCGACGTCAGTGACGGGATCGGATCGGTCGGAATTAGCATCGGAGGGGTCTACGAGCTCCCACTGGGAGAGCGTGAGGTCCTCGGCCTCGACGGGGAGAAGCTCGAAGCCGAATTCGTCCTCTTCGCCGGCGAGAAAGAGCTCCACTAACTTCATTGCCATGGATGATTAAGTTGGTATCTCTTATTCTTGAATCTCTGAGGAGATGGAAATAAAAGGGTTTCTATTTTAGCTTTTTGCCTATGATGCTGTCAACTGAACGTGCAGGGGAAGAAATGAATGCGGTGAAAGAGAATAAAAAGGGAATCCACAGAACAAGATGCGTATCCCGCAAGGCTGAACGGCGTGACACGTGAGAAAGATCGAACGACTCCTCCACGCGTGTCGCCTTTATTTTCCCTTTGCATTTGTAAAGGTATTTATTTTTCATGGTTATCTAAAGGTGTTTATAATGTTGTTTTTGTATGGATCCATGGGTGCACCTTTTTACAACCTGACTTTATAAATATTTTATTTAAATTAAATGAATTTTCATCACTTCTTTATAATAGAGGGATTTACTCTATTTTAATCAAAATAATAATGGGACACAAAGAGATAACTCACACTGAAAATCTCACGTTGCTGGCTTCTTAAGGAACGTTGGAAAGTGTCTGAACATAGTGGACCATGGGCTTGCACAATGGTCGCCAGAAAAAAAAAAGGGCGATTTCGTGACGAGGACCTCTTTTTGCACCGAGCACTCGGTTTAATTTTTTTTGCCATTATGCATAATCTCGAGGATAAGCTCCCCTGCAGTAAAGATATTGGAACAAAGAGAAGCCTGGGGCATGGATAGTAACAATGATAAATTTGGACTTATCGGGGAAGGGAGCGAGAATGTATTATCCTTACAGAAGAGACTACATACAAGTCAAGTTTCGGGTAACAGGTCAAACGGTTTTCTTCTTCCACATTTCTCTATATTTCTTTCTCCTTTAGGATATATCTAACCGTCGTCCATCTCTTTCTCAGCCTCTCCTGTTCTTTATTTTAAAGACTTGAGGAGAAAGGCGGGGAAAGGGATGGTTGATCAGAAGAGGGCCTACTAGATACAATCAAATATAATAAAAGAATTTGCACTCGCCACCCTGTAAACACAACACAGAACAGCCAAAATAAATTGCTGCTCATAAGTACCATTATTATGCTAAAAAAAGCTTTGAAGGAATGAAATGGAAAACATCTTAAAATATATTTTTAGTCGACCAATCGTCAGGGGTACATATATATTTAGTGGGGGAACCAAGTTGCATACCTGCAGAGGGTTCACCAATGGAATCATGAAGCAAACGCGAAAAGCCTATCCCCAATCTTTGTACGACAAATTGGGCACTCGGAACAAGCCAGTGAACAAGATTTACATACTGCATGGACATTCCACAGGCAGCAACTGGTTAGGGGACGGTTCCAAGGAAACGCTAAATATGTAAAGACAAAAAAGAGCTTTGATGCACTTACAACAAAAATGCCGACAGGGCAGGAGGATTGCTGCTGTAGGTGATTCGAAGCATACTTTACAAGTATGGGAATTTCCATCTCCATTTCCCAAGGACCTGAATTCTTTCTCTTTCATTTCTTGCATGCGGGCCTGAAAATGATTTTAAGAAGAAACTAGTTTACTGAAAGAAACATTGTGGGCTAACTGCACCTTGCTAGAGCCAGTTAGTTCATTAGCTTTGTATGACTTATGAAACATCTAAAGGTATTACCTTCAAACGAACTACAAGAGGTTCTTCCTTGGTAGTTCCTTCAGTAGTCTTTGATAAATCAGACGTGTGGGTCTCCTCCAGAACATCATTGCTACAAACCTCAGTGAAGTGGTTTGATCTGCCATTGCATCTCTCATCATGGTTCAATTCAGTGACTCCTACACTTTCCTTCTTCAATTTGGCGACAAGCACCCACATGTTTGCTAAATCATTCTCAAGAACCTCTTCTCTTCTCTTTGCCTCGTCAACCTTCTTCCTGTATTCATCTTCTAGATATTCCTTCTCTGCAAGCGCAGCCTGCAGTGCTTCCTCCCGCTGCTTCCTGGCCTGCAGTTCCATTTTCAAGTCATCTGAATCAAGATTCCAAGCATCAAAATCATCTGTGGCTCGAACACTAGACCGGCCTTTCCTCCCAGACCTGACCCCATCACTAAACTTGCGATTTAAACCATTAGCTCTAGATGAAACCAAATCACGAGCAGCGTTGAGCTCCTTTTCCAATTTTGAGTTCAGCATAGAAAGCTTAGTAACTTCACCGGCCAAGTTTTTAAGTTCCACAGCAGCAGCAGAGGCAAGTTCTTTTGCATAAGAAGCCTCTTCTGCTAATTTCTGATTTTGGACACATAAGCCACTGTTCTCCTCAGAAAGCTGGACAAGTTCTAGTTTAAGTTTCTCATTCTCAATCTCCTATAGCAAAAGCAGAAAAAGGCATAATTAACGCAGATCAAACAAATGCAATCAGTGCATGAACCCAATTGATTGGCTGAAAATTTCTTACACTAATATGCTTACTGGCAGGTGAGTTCAGGTTAATTAACAAGGCAGTGATATATATGAGAAAGAAACTTAACTTGTTTGAAATTTTGAAGAACAAGAAACACACTAACCAACGGTGCAGATGAAGAAAAACATGCTAATCACCTGAGCCTGTACTTTCTTTTTCAAACCATTAACATGTTCTTCAGATGCATTTGTTTTATCATACACAGAAAACTTTTCGCTACAGACAGAAGCCAACTGCTGCTCCAATGCATAAACTTTTTCCTGCAGCTCCTTGTTCTCTGCAAACTGTTGAATACAGTCTAGTAAGCAAGCATGGCATCTCAAGTATAAAATAGGGATAACTCACACAGGTAATCATGGTTTTCAAGGTAAAAGAAACTGCAAGAATGTTCTCTGACCTTGTTCTGCAATTGTTCTTGCAAAATACGATTATCTGCTGACTTTATCTGCATGGATAATAATTAAATTAATTGTGGGATAAAAATTTAACCATCTTTTTCCTTGGGTCGACAAAGAAACATGACAAATGGGGAAGGGTGATCTCTTAAGTTACCTCCAACTCATAACCTTTCTCATCATATTGAGCCATCAATCTTGTCAACGTCTGTCTCAACACAAACATAAAAAGGATTTTAGATTCTGCATTCAACTGCAAGAAGTTTCATCAGTCCCTCATAGATAGAGAATCACCTGCTGCATTTCAAGCAAAGATGCATTAGCAATAGATGCTTCACCACTTTCAGTTATACGATGCTCTAACATTTGCATCTGCTTCTTCTTTTCTTGAATTTCACTCTCCAACTTCTCTATCTGCCAACAAAACACAAAAAATAAATATAAACAAATGCGGCAACATCACAATATTTGTGATAATACAAAAAAATGGCTTCTACTGGAACCTAAATCCATGGTAATAGGGTTTGGAAAAAAATTAAGTAGCACCAAAATAAACCATTGTACTTCTACATATTTGCGCCATAAAAAATGATCAAAATTGTCTTATGGAACATCATCATGCTGTGTAAACAATATTTCACTTACTGAAAGCAGATAAGGTTCAGGAAAAATCTAAATTATGCTGATGGGATTTACAGTTGACAATACTACAGATGTCTGTCACTATAAGCTTGAATACCATGTGGGCATTTATGTACCAGGACTATCATTTGCAGCACTTGGATAATATGACATTATCAATATGTAAATACCTGTGCTTTTGAGATTGAAGGATCATCAACAGACTGTTCCATTAGGCGCTTCAGTGTGCTAGTACTGAAGGCAATATCCCCAGCTAGCATCTTAACTTGCTCAACAAGAAGCTCCATCTGATCAGACATTGACATAATTCCCTGATACAGGTAATCAGACAGTCAAATAAAAGTTAAATCATTCAAGAGTAATGGGCCAGAAGTTGTTTGACTAAGCCAAGACGTGAGGTTATATAAGACTAGCACGGATAAATTGATAATCAAACTTCCCCACTATATATGACACTAGTAAATAGTTGGAAGTGGTTCAGTTAGCAAGCACAAGTAACTTTCTTAGTTAAAGTTTATTACATTGATTCAATCAATGTATTTTGAGCATATTTATCATAACATTTTCCAGAGGAAGTAGGATCGTTTCCTTTCAATTGTATATATCAATTCCTAAGTTTCAACAGAAGATGTGTATCATTTTATTTAAAGTAAAATAACATACTTGTTATCTATATTTTTTCAATACAGCACTTCGTGCCTTGCACAGGCCTGTGTACTAGTAATCATATATCTGGATCAATATTTGGCAGCACCAATCACTGATTTAATAATTTTCAGCAGATGAAGATCCATTTTTAGGCAAAAACATAACTTATTATTCAATATGTAAAGAGAAAATTGGGAGCATGTTCTTTACCAAACAAATGATGTATTTCCTATTCGAAACAGACATTTTGATACTAATCAAGAAAGATCAGACTGAGAAGGCCATACCAGAGGCAAGTTTGGACCACTGGTAGGTTGACCAGCTTGAGCATGTGAGCCGTCCTCACTCTGGCTACTGGTGTGCCTGTTGTGCTTTTGATCATCTGATTGGTTGACTGAATCATTTAAGCCTTTCTGATACTCACCATCCACATGCAAGGAATTGTCACACAGCACATCCATGTTCTAGCATAATCAACATGAAACTTCCTATGAGCTATGAGCATCTCTAGGCAAGATTTATTGAACAGTAGACATACCCAAATTGTAATGGTCATAGCAATAAATCAAAAGCATATACGAAGAATCATGCAGGAGAAAATGAGTTAATTATAATGTTGGACTGACAGGAGAGTTTCTCATTTTCATCATTGTTGTAGAAACTGAATTCTTATGAGGTTGAAACACCTGAGTAAAATAGGTGGGGAAATAATAACTTTATAGGTTAGTATACTTAATGTAACTATATAAGGGAGAAACTTGCCCTATTTTCACTTGAAGAATGATTTCTTTGCTGATTATGATCATCAGTCAAACATTCAGGAATAGCATTCTTGGAAGAAACAAGAATTAACTTCGTTAGCCTCTGGATTCTACTCATCAAAGCAGCTTTGGCTTCTTCTTCCTCCTCCAATCTTGATTGCATCTTTACTTGACCTAGTTCCAACTATCCAATGAAAGACATGATTTATCATCATCGCAAAGTCAACCAGAAGAACAAATACAATCATGTGAACGTATTTCGAGGCAAATGATGAAACCTGCTGCCTTAAGCTGATAAGCTCTTCATGATTCACACCCACAAGCATTCCCCTCCTTAGCTGATCAAGCTCTTGTTTAAGAGTTGAAATTTCCCGTTGATACTTTTTTATTAAAGATTTCTCATCAATAATCTGTAGGGTAAAAAATTTTGGCAGCAATTCAGAATAAGGGGAAGGCTGAGTAACAGTTCTGCTGCATACTCCTGTAGAATCCAAGACTACGACAAACCTTGTTGCGTGAAGCATAAATCTCCACCCGCTTTGCCCTACTTGCAAATTTTAGTGTGTTATGAGTCTCCTCCATGTTACTGGAAGCAGGAGTAACGGTGCAAATTAGCTGAAAGAAATGCATAAAACCATTAGAAAAAGGATTAAATTATATATCTTTCAAATTTGTGCCATTGAAATTTAATGCTGTGTATGTTATGCAGAACAGTAAGTTAATATTGTCCAAAGCAAAAGCATAGTGCATTTGATTTCATAAAAACAACTAGACCATATCAAACTCACTGAAACATGCCCATTCCCACTCAATGAAGATTGGAGAAGGCGAGTCAGCTTGGAATCTCGATATGGAACATGAGATGCTTTCCCCTCACTTAATTTCCCAATGACCTACACATATACACCAACTTAAGAATGGGCATGATGATACAGTGTCAATTACAACACATTAATTGAAAGGATAAGAAATGAAAGACCAAAAAATGGTGGGGCGGGGGGTCCTTGCTGAATGGCAGTATTAAGTTCACTTAACAGCATAAAGAAGTGGGAATATGAAGGATACCATCAGATAAAAGAAGTTTACGTGATCAGTAAAGCAGGACCAATTAAACGCTAAACTGAAACACGTACTGTTCCAAGTGTTAGAAGACTTTTGTTAATATAGGACCCCTCCTTTCTCCTCATTCCTGTGGTTTCTGCTTTGGAACTTTCAGAACCAGCCAGATCAATCAAATTCTACAGGAGTACCATGTTTGTTAGTAACATTAAAGAGATAGATTCAAGTGTTAAATCATTAGTGTTTTCTTATACCAACTGAGAGAAGATGACTCCATCATATTCATCTCCATGGGCACTACTTTCAATCATCTGAGATCATGCAAGCATGTTAAAGGAGCAACTGGGAATAAAAGGAAAAGCAATGGGAAAAGACATTTTATAATCTCAGTAGCACAACTTCTATTTATGAATACATCAATAATTAATTGAGAATCAATGTCCACCATATTTATGAATAAATCAACTCATATAATTAGATCATACAGACACGGACAAATAGTATGACTCCTGATGCAAAAAGGTACTTTCTGTACGTCATACATATAGTAAGAGAGACAATTACCAGGGTGAATATGGTGTGACTTCTGCTACTAAACAAATTGAAATTGTTAGATCCAACATGACGATGCTCTGCCAAGACCGTCAACAGTTACAAAGGAATTCATCGGTTCTCTGCAATAAATCCAGATATACTTAAATTGGAAATAGAAATAGGCAGAAAAGTACCCTCTCCAGCAGCAATGAAAGAAAGTGCATGCCCTGGAGATAAAACAACTTCTTCCTTTATTCCCTCAACATAAGTTCCCTAGGAGGAAACACCAATAAAGTCATCAAAAATGAGGAGCAGATGCTAGGAGATTTCCAGATGAAAAAAAAATACAAATGTCACAAGCTAGCATGATTTGGTAAGCATTCTTATTAACATTTCATAGAAGATTAAACTGAAAATGAAAGTAAATAATTTAAAGAATTGGATAGCTTATGGGCACCTATGTTGGACAATGAACAAGAATATGATCAAAGACAAAAAACTCATAAAGAGAAATAAAATAGAATGGAAGTAATCTAGAAAATCATCGGAACCTGTGCATCTTCTCTAACACGTAAATTCTGGCCTGTTGGAGCAAGCAGATCATTTATCACCTGATATCACTTTGACATATAGATAAGATAGATGTCGATCTATTCATGCAATCCTAAAAACTAATTTTTTAAACAGATACAGTTCAGCCACAAGTAAAACAAAAAACTGGCACTAACCTCATTATAGATTTCAATATATGATACTCGGAGTAAAAACTCTCTTCCAGGTGTCTGAAGTCAAAACAATAGATTTACAAGCATACAGTGAGAAAATTTATTTGACCTACATAACGGATCAGCTTAGCTTCGCATAAAGGTCAATTATCAAAATAAAGGAAAAGGGAAAATATTAAATCATAAGATATGGCCACAAATAACCTCTGGAGAAGTGAGTTATGCAAATAAAAACCACCATCAATAAATGACTGGATTTCTATGATCTGTAGATTTCTCTGGTAAGCCTAATTAATTCAGTAAGAGGAATTCACTCAACTGATTGAGAAAATAAGTAGCTAGGTTATGTTCATCTTCTCCAACAGAAATATATATTATTACTTACCAAATGCTGGTTATCATTGATTGAATGAGCAAAGGTGTTAAGGAAAACTAAGAAAAGTAAGCAGGGCTATCATTGATAACAAGGAATTTATTTTCCATATACAAGTATGTATAACAGTGGCTGCACCAAGGATGCACGCTCAAGGTGGAATCAAACCCATGATCTCCTAAACTTCTGACTAATCATGCACACATCTTATCCGCTAGAGCTAAAGAATTTAGGAAAACTATTGCACTAGGAATTTGCACTCTCCATTTGGCTAGGATGATATATCTCAATTGGTAGAGCTTAACTTAAGCAGTTGGATTGTACCAATTAGGATTAGATACCATATTAATAATAACCCCTTATCCAATTTTCTACAGATTTTTTCAGATATTAAAAGGATTTTACAATAGTAGGTCAGAATAAGTTTTATTTTTCTTTGAAATGATTACTCATTCTTAAGAAGAAGTCGATCAGTGATTTCTAGAAAATATTATTAACTTAATAATTCATAGTAGGAACATAAACAATGGCAAAAGCCATATTTAAATAAATCACTTACATCTTGGATAATGCTGAAAACATCCTTTATGGCCAATGGTATGATACCTGGAGAGTTGTGATCCCCCTGAAAAGATATTAATAAGAATAGATGTATGCATATTTTTAATATAAAAATGGTAAACTGCAAGTACAAATGAGAGGAAGACTAATGTCATGAAGTTTTTGCTCATTTTCCTCATGAAAGAGATGAAAAAACCCTGTAAATCTCAAACCAAAGCATACTATGGTTGTGTATCATTCATCATAAATCTACCGAGTTGATCACCCTCCTTAAAGGTGTAAGTTACTAGCCCAAAATTCAATGTGGATATGTATGTTAATATAAAAGAGGAAGAAAATGATTATTGTAGATCGGGGATGTGATATGAATTGACAAGAAAAGACTGTTGAGGAAAGGTTGCAAGAGTATCAAGCAAAAAGATCAATATTTCAGCTCAAAGCCATAGAAATTGTAACATGGTTTCTATTATATACCTAGAATAATTCTCAACAAGGAAATCAAACTACTTTAACAAATGAGTTGTGAGGACTAACTATGGAAGCAAATCGACTAATTCTGGCAGAATTTCCCATCTTACAAGCTGATTATAGAGTGGATATGACGGAAGAGATATCAGTCGGATATGCAAAAAGAAGAGGAAAAATATGAGCTCAGGTAAGCAAACCCACATGCATCGTGTGTGTCTTCCCGCTACTTGTAACACCATATGCGAACACAGTTCCTGCATTATTCATAAAGATTTCACATGAGGAGGTCTGTCACATGCATACAAGATAAATATGGCGGTTAGATCACCAACTAAGAAAACAGAGTTCACATTATCAACTGTCCAATTTATTGCCCAGGATGATATGCAATAAGTGAACTTACCATTGACACCTTCCATTGCAGCCTTCACCACCGGTTTGGCAGCAATTTCATACACCTCCTGAGAGTTTGTATGCGGTCCAAAAACTTTATCTGCCATATTTAAAAAGAAAAGGATAACGTTTATCCAGAATCCGACATCATGCGAATATAAATTTGACAGTCAAAGTGTCAAACTAGTTTCTCCGGAACAGGAAGCTTTTAATCTTTTTTTTTTTGCTCATAATTTTAATCTTTGATTATCAATTCTGGAAACAATGAATAAGGAACTAAACGTTACCAAATGCATAGGCCACGGTCGGGTTGTACTCATTCCTCACGATCTTATCCCCATCGGCGTACCAGGCAATCTCATCTCCCCTATGGTATTCCCTCTCACTGCAAGAAGTCGGTGACGTTACCAGAACTTTCAAGTTTCTTACTCCATCTCACAGTTCGATAGATCTAACGTCGAAGAGATAGATCTGCCATTACCTCAAAGGCCTGAATCGGATTGTCACCGAAATGCTGTCAGCAGACTGAGGCGCATCAGCTGGCTCACCAATGAGCTCATCCGAAGCGAATCCCACCGGAGAGAGGCCACTGTAACTGCCATCTCCGTAGAACACCGAATCGGATCGGGAGCGGCTCGGAGTCGTTGACCGGGGCCCGAACCCGCCGCTGCCAGCACCAGAGTTGTAGAAGGAAGTGACGGAGGAGGAGCAGGAGCGTGGTATCAGTCGCTGGTTGGAGGAAGAGAAGGAGTGGGAGCTGGGGGACTTGCGGTAGGAGAACGGGGAGCTGCTCCGCCCCCGCGACGATGACGCCATTGAGTGGAAGTGATTCAGCTGGCTGAGTGGAAAGAGTCAGCGGCTCGGACACCGATGCCAGATGAAGCTTCTGACAAATTGATCCTGACAACGAAAAATGGAGAAGGAGATGGATATGCCTGAGGAGGAAGAGGAAGAGTGGACGGAGAGAAAGGAAGGGAATATGTCAGCAGCAGCAGAGCTCACATGGCTTGGAGAACAAAAGCGGAGAGTAATGTTTACTTCTCTCCCTATTTAATTTTCAAATTGGTCCATAGGAACACTTCAAGCCAGTCCCATCACTCAGCTCCAATAAGAGAAGAGAGCTATGTGGGTTTCGTTACTTTTAGACAGATACTCACCCAAGGGGGAAAAGAGCTACGTGGATACACAGTTTCGTTACTTTTAGACAGATACTAACCAAGGGGAAAAGGAGGTGTGCTATTTTCTAAATAGAGAAATTTGCTAATTTTGTTGTCCCATATTTAAATTAATATTAAAAATTAATATTGAATTAAATAGTAATTGAAAAGGAAAAAATGGTGGAAGAAATGATAGAATAATTTTGTATGTATATTGATAATTTGTCTATATTTTATATAAGATTGTTTATAATAAAAAATAAAATAAAATATAAAATAATATTATACAATTATGTTATAACAAATTTAATGGTATCATTGCATGGTTGGTTTTAGTGTTGTGGTCCCTTTTGTTTATAATGTATTTTATGTTCCTCGTTTATAGGTTTAATACTCCATGCAAGCTTAATAATAGATCAAAACATTGAACTTGGATCATAATGAATAGAAACTAGAGGATGACATGCTTTTAGTAAGTAGATTAGCAAGTTGAGAATCAGTGTCAATGAAGCAAACTTGAAGCAGGTGACGATGAACACGCTCCCGAACAAAATAATAATTAATCTCGATATATTTTGTACGAGCATGAAAAATAGGATTAGCAGTGAGATAAATAGCAGACACATTGTCACACCATAAAGTGGGTGGCTAGGAAATGAAAATATGAAGCTCTCGAAAAAGAGATTGAAGCCAAATTAGCTCAGCAGTAGCATTGGCAAAACTCTTGTATTCGGCTTCCGTACTCGAACATGCAACAGTTCGTTGTTTTTTAGAACTATAAGAGATAAGATTACAGTCCATGAAAACAGCAAAACCACTGACAGAATGACGATTATCAGAATTGTCAGCCCAATTAGTATCAGAAAAACAGTGAAGTGAGATTGGTGAATCTCGTCATAGAAAAAGACCAAAATGGATAGTATCCTGAAGATAGCGGAGACCATGCATGAACTGACAAACTTGGTGGACAGCATATGTAAGATTGGGGCGAGTAAGAGTGAGATATTGGAGAGATCCCACAATTTGCCGATATGGAATAGGATCAGAAAGGGGAGTCCCATCAGTGAGCGAAAGATGAGGCCCGGTAGCCACTGGAGTGGAGAGAGGCCAACAAGTAGTCATAGCAGCTTTAGAGAGCAAATCACGAATATACTTCTGTTGAGTAAGGTAAATATCGTCAGAGTAAGAGTGAACTTCAATACCAAGAAAGCGATAAAGTGAGCCCAAGTCTTTAATGGAAAATTCTTGATGAAGAGCCAGCAAAACATGATCAATAGGAGCATGAGCTGAGCCAGTGAGAATGATATCATTAACATAAACTAGCAGAAATATAACAAAGGCTTGAGTACGACAGATGAAAAGAGAAGATGAAAAGAGAAGTGTCAGCAACAGAACCTGTGAAGCCCAATTTGAGTAAAAATGAGCTAAGATGAATAAACCACGCTCGAGGAGCCTGCTTAAGGCCATAAAGAGAGTGTCGAAGGCGGCAAACATGATGAAGATGAGTAGGATCAACAAAACCTAGCGGCTGAGCCATATAAACTTGTTCGGTGAGGTGGCCATGAAGGAACGCATTATTTACATCGAGCTTACGAGTAACCCAGCCAAATGAGACAGCAAGAGAGAGAATTACTCGTATAGTGGCGGGTTTGATAATAGGGTTGAACGTATCATCATAGTCGAGACCACGTTGTTGAGAAAAACCCTGAACAACAAGACGGGCCTTATAACAAGAAATGGAGCCATCAGGGTGTTGTTTGATTTTTTAAACCCACTTACAACCCACAATATGTCTATTGGGTGGAGGAGGCACCAGATCCCAGGTATGATTGGAAGAGAGAGCGGATAGTTCAGCGGATATAGCATTCCGCCAGTAGGGATGCCGACTAGCTTGGAGATAGGTACGAGGTTCTGAAATAGCCATAAAAATAGCAGGATCGATAGTAAAACGACGAGGAGGAAGAGTGCCATCCTGAGAACGAGTAGTCATTTGACAAGGGGCTGGTGCAATAGGAAAGCCGAGAGGCGCTTGCTGTGATGAGGCCAAAGAGTCTGCATGCATAGGAGAGAATGAAATATCAACAGTTTTTGAGGAAGAGGGCATACCTGATTCTGAGGCATCTGGGAGAGGAACAGAATGAGAGGGTAAAGGAAGAGAAGGACAAGGAGTTGGCATGGGAGCAGAAGAGGGAATATTACTCTGTGGGGAATGACCTGCAAAGGGAAAACGATCCTCATGGAAAATAACAGTACGGTAGATAAAAATTCGACTGGTGGAGGGATCAAGAAAACGATAGCCAAGGTAGCTAGGGGGATAACCAAGAAAAACACATGGTGTAGAGCGGGGCTAAAGCTTATGAAGATGATAAGGACGTAGATAAGGAAAACAAAGACAATCAAAAATATGAAAATGATTGTAATCATGGGGTTTATGAAAAAGAAGGGAAAATGGGGATGAGTGTGTTCGGGTGGGAAGACGATTAATAAGAAAAATAGCGGTTTCAAAAGTAAAATCCCAGAACTTTGGAGGAAGGTGAGATTGAGCAAGAAGAGTTAACCCCATATCGACAATGTGTCGATGTTTACGTTCAGCAGAACTATTTTATTGATAAACATGAGGACATGTTACACAATGAATAATGCCATGTGATTGAAATTCGGTCTGAAAAGAGAGAGACATGAATTCTTTGGCTCCATCCATTTGAAGGGTCTTAATTTTTCGATCAAAAAGATTTTCAACTTGAAGACGAAAAGCGCGGAAAATAGATAAAGCATCCGAACGATGTTTAAGAACAAAGAACCATGAATATTTACTAAAATCATCTAAAAAAATGAATATAATATGTATGACCTGTTTGAGAGAGGATGGGAGCAAGACCTCAAATGTTAGTGTGAATCAACTGAAGTGGTGTAGTGCTGAGATGATTAGTCACAGGAAATAGACGTTAAATGATTTTACTACAAGCACAAGCATCACACAAAGGTAAAGTAGAAACTTGATTCATTGAGAGATACTTAGATAAAACATGATGCATAATAGGATAGGCGGGGTGCCCAAGATGTTGGTGCCACACTGAACTACTAATAGAACGACTAACATAAGCACGAGGTGAAACAGGTGAAGATCTGAAGCACAAGTAATATAGTCCTCTTCTACAATCCCCACACAGTAGCTCCTGATGAGTTTAAAGGTCCTTAACAAGGAAAAATGAAGGGTAAAATTCAAAATAACACGAGTTATCTGAAGTGAATTTAGAAATAGATAAAAGATTCATTGATATTTAAGGTACGTAATAAAATTTTTTTAGAAGGAAATGATGAAAAGAATTGCTGAGAGAGGTGGTTCCAGAAGAGAGAATGGGTAAACCTGTTTCATCCCTATGCTCGGGAAATGCCTGATCATCCTGAATAAATAACTGAGATAAATCATTAGTAACATGGTTAGTGGCACCTGAATCAATATACCAATCAAGTTGATGATCTGTGTTGCTTCCGGGTATAACACATGCTTGAGGAGTGTGAAATGTAGACAATTGTGGACAAATTGGTGCAATATGATCTATTTGTCCACATAATTAGCAAGATTGTTGCGATGATAATCCTGTTGCTCAAATGAGGCAGTCCTATTCGTGATAGGCCGAGTAAGTAGGCCAAGAGCATAATTGGGCCTAAAATGATGGGAGGGCATACAATTGGACCCAAGCCCATGAACGTGGTCAATGAAATTGGGCCCATTACTGCGTCCTAGCCCACGTCTCGCGAAGCCCAGCTGTTGATTGGCCCCCCTATAAAAATGCCCCTAAAGCTCAAATGCATCGTTTTGAGCTTCATTTCTTCGCCCATCTGAAATTTGGCATCCCTCATTCTCTGAAGGCCAAAAACGAGGGTTTCCAATTTTACTAAAATGGGGGTTTCGATTTCTCGTTCCAATCGCCGATGTGGTGCGCCCAAATGATCTTGGATGAAAGGCTCCTTGATGATGTTGAGAGACTGCGACAATGGGAGTCCCTTGATCATGCGTTCCTTCTAGAAGACCTGAGAGTGGAGCTACTGGATTTGTTGATCCATATAGGAAGATTCGACATGCTTCATGCGTAAGAAGTAGAGATTTGACGGCATTGACGGTTATAAAATCTAATGTTGTTGATAGTTCCAAGGTAAGAGACTCCAGTTCATAACCCAGTCCTGCTAGTATGCAATTTTTTATTTCCTTTGAAGTTTTTGGGTGTCCGATTTGAGCTAAGCTTGTTGCCAAAGAGCTAATAGAGGACATATAAGTAGACATAGAACTATCGTTCTTCTTAAGTTCACGCCATTGTTGATCTAGTATATCTTGTTGGGCATGAACCTAAAAACTAAAAAGAGACTCCAATTGTTGCCAAGCTTGAGCGGCTGTAGTGGCTCCAATAACCTTTAGGTTAACTTTGGTTGTTAAGGATGCAATAATAGCAGTGAGGCAAAACTTATCATGAGTTTCCCAAACTTTGAATTCTGGGTTTGACAACTAGTACTCATCTCCTTATTTAGTTGTTTGAGTGATGAATTGAGAGGGTGCTGGTAATGAGCCATTGACATATCTAAGGAGGTGATATGCTTGTAGAAGATGACTCATATTGTTCTTCCATAGATAGTAGTTTGAACTGCCCAACTTAATAGAAAGTATAGGAAGAGAAGCCGGTAGTGACATAGTGAAGGAGGCAGAGCTTATTGTAACCTTTGTTTGATGCAAATGACAAAAAACCTGACAAGGATTGTTTGAGGGGAGAGAATGCTCGATTAATGAACCCGTAAGATTGATATGATATAGAATAACTTGCTCTGATATCATGAAAAGGAAAGAATTGTAGAACAAGTGATAGAAGAATTTTGTATGTCTTCCATTTATGATTTGTCTACATTTTATACAAAATTAGTATAATAAAAGATAATATAAACTATTATAATAAATACAATGGTGGAGCATTTCTGTTATTGAATTGTTGGCTTAGTTGTGATGATTCTCTCTTGTTTATAACGTATTTTCTATTCCTAATTTACTAGTCTAATAGTAATAAATAAAAATATAATTAGACAAAAAGTAGTTGATCAAGATAGAAAAAATGGATCCCACTTGGCATAAAAATTTTGGGGATTAGGATCTTTATTAATATTTTGAATATTTTTTTGTAATTAAATAAATTAACCCATAATATTTAGATCCACCAAAAACTCACCACAAAGTGTATTTTTATTTAATTTTCTTCTATTATTGTGCAAAAAAGTTAATTTCCTTCTACGCAAACTAAATAATTTATTTTTTATATTTTCTCACATTTAATCAGGCAGTATATTTAATAAATAATACTCTCAATAAATATTTAATTAATATAATATTGGATTAATAATTAATATATTATTAGATAAACATAAAAATTATATATATATATATATATATCAATTACTAATCATTCCAAAGAAAAAAAAAGGAAAACTTATGGCCCCATAATTTGAGCTCATTCTGGCATCAAATCGTGCGATTCAAAGTGCAATCGAATTGTATAAGATGTAGGAACTCTAATCTAACTTCAATTCCAAAATTAAACTCATTTGATGAAATCAAATTCTACTTTGTTGTAAGGTTGAAATTGGGGAAAATTTGAGGGACTAAAGTGCAATTTCATAAAATTGAGGGCCAATTGTGCTTGATAAAGATGTTAGAGGACCAATTGGTCAATTTTTTTGAATTATTGGGGTGAAATTTACCATTTTTGTAAAGTTGGGTAAAATGGTAATTTTGGAAAAGTTGGGGACCAAATTGGAAATTTGGGAAACTTGAACCCCTTTTTGTGATTTTGAATAAATTGAGATCCTAAGGTGAAATTTAGAGGTTTCGAGGCTCAATTTGGGTGAAAATCGGCATTTGGGACCTAAAGTTAAAGAAAAAGAACTTTAGGGACCTAATTGCTATAAATCAAAATGTTTGAGTATTTTATTCATTCATGGTGAATGAAGGCTAATATGCCAAAGGATAATGAATAAAAATGTTTATATTGTGTAGGAACATGAAGTACCGCGTCACGCCCGACCCGGTTTGGTCGGATCCCCTTGATCAACCCACCACTCTACCGGTTTATTAAAGGGTTTCCCCTTATTATAGACCATAAAGAGTAAGACGTCCTTTAAACCTGCACCTTTTTCTAGGAATAACATAAACAAAACTGCATAATAATTTAGATTTATCATACCTGTATCACAGGCATCTTAGTTGATGGTTTTTAAGGATAGGCTTTCCGAAGTCTCCTGAAAGGGATATAAGGGAGAGGGTGAGTACGACTACTTAGTGAATGGGTTTTCAAAAGTCTACTTTTAATTTTTAAGAAAAACATTTATATGTAGTGTGCTATACTCCTTTTTCAAAAATCCCTACATTTAAAAATTTAGGTTTTCCCATTACTCTTAGTTACTGGTGTGTCATCACCAAACACACATTGTTTATCATGAAGGTTACACACATTCGCAAGTCAGTATCACTACTGAACCCGCTAGTGGCTTCGGAGTGACTTTTCCTGCCACTCGGATAGATGTACGACCACTTCTACCCTGGGAATGAGTGGATGTATGCGACATCTGACCCATAATCCCGAAATCACTTCTTTGTATTCGTATGAGGACAGAGACCTCATCCTGGAACGACGAACTGCCGTTGTAACCACCAGGTCATCCAGTTCCCTTAGGACACATCACTACCCCTCATGGGCGTCTTGATGATCCCGTATTCACAATGCATGCACAAACAATGTTTTTTCATATTGCCATGTAATCTATGGTGCTACTGGTCCAATGGCCCCGATCTTAACTCAACCCGCAGTTGTTTGTCTTGACTGGTTCGTCGACCTGTCATGTCCCACTGCCGCTAGTTGACTGAGCATGTCGGTCCTATCTTGGTACCATGGCCAAACAATTCACTTATTATGTTTTATGGCAAATATATCATGTTTGTTTACGAGCTCCTACTCGTGCCAACTGGCCTTGGGCCCACTGTATGAGATTTTCAAAATCGGGCATTTAGCCTCCAAGTTCCAAAATCGAGGCCCCCAGCCTATCAGAGCTATTCGAGCTTCCGTCGAGAAGGTCTCCCAAATTATTTAAGCATTGGCACACAGTTAGGAGAGAGCACTTCCGACAAAACATATGTTTTCTCTATCCATTATACCGCCCGGGTATAAGGACCCCTCCGTTCATAACCGATGAATGAGTTTTCAACTTCCTTCAAGGAAGTCTCATCATACCAACAGGGTATGATCTACTTACAACCGGTAATTAGTTTTTCCGCATAATTTTCATATCACTTCCTTTAAGTTGTAATGTTTAAAATACTACTTAATAGTGGGTTTTCATACCGATGTACTTATCATCCCCAACCAGGTATGATATAAAATTCCCACTCACAATCAGTAAGTGATTTTTAATTTTAAGTTGTGCTCATCATCCCAACCGGGTTTGATGTTAGTAAACCCACTCACTCGTTAATGCCGTGAATTCCACTAGACCGGTTGTTTGTATCCATGTGAGCTTATCTTTCCTACATGATATGAACATCTCGGTTCATTCTCCTTCATCCTAGTAGTCTTCATTCATTCCAAATGAATGAGAAAGTCAAACTTCCATTTATTTACAATTAAGTCCCTAAAGTTATTTCTATTTAACTTTAAGTCCCTAATGCCGGTTTTTCCTCAAATTGAGTTCCGAAACTTCTAAAATTTATCATAGGACCTCAATTTATTCCATTTCATAAAAAGGGGATTAATTTCCCAAATTTCCAATTTGGTCCTTCAATTTTTCCAAAATTACCATTTTGCCCTTCCTTTACAAAAATGGTAAGTTTTGCCCCAAAAATTCCAAAATTCCTCAATTGGTCCTCCAACATGATTTTCATGCCCAATTGATCCTTAATTTCATAAAATTGCATTTTGGTCCTTTGAATTTTAAAAATCCCCAAAATTTCCCCAATTTTCCCCTAATTTCAACTCTTTAACACTACAGAATTTGATTTTATCAAATTGACCGATCAAACACCTGTAATTGTTGAAATTGGAGTTGAAATTGAGTTCCTACATGTTCGATTCTAAGGAACTTTGAATTGCGGATTTTAACGCCGGAACGAGCTCAAATGGAGTTTCACTGGAAAATAGACTGTAGAGAGAGAAAGCTTCGATTTCTCACCAATGAGGGCACGACGGTTCGAGCTTTCGATCTGGGCAGATAGCTCTCATCTTAAGGTTTATCCTAAAATCAAGAATCACAGAAAATTGATGCCAAATTGAGTTAGAATTTCATCATTGAAATTTTGCTGGTTCTCTCTCTAGTACCGGCCGAAAATTGCTGAGGGGAGCCGAATTGGCTTACCTTTTGGTCCTAATTCAGTAGTGGGAGGGCTCAGGAAGTGTTGGGAAGGCTTGGTTTGGCCTAAGGAGGGCTCGAAATGGCTGATTTCAACTCAGTCAAAATAGGGCAGTTTCGGTCCGTCGGAGCTGCTTCACTGTTTCTTCCCGTCGGCGTCTCGCCAACGACTTTCGAAGTGAACGGAGATTACAGATGTGTAGCTGACTTGTCCCCAATTCTAAAGAACCCAAACTCGCCTTGTTTGGCTCAGAAAAAACCTCGTGTCGGAGCTCTGGTTCGAGCTTCACCAGAAAATGGAGCAGTTAAGAGAGAATGGAGTTTTCAACTATGGAGAGGATGAATGTGGAGGGGTTCTTTATATAGGGAGCTTGGAGACCCATTGGCTATCCATTTGGCACTGTTATTGCAAACATTGGAGACCTGAAACGCCCCGAATAGAAGTGTTTCTTCTTCGCCGGTGTTTCTTCAGTTTCCTGGTGAGTGAATAGTGCTGTCATCCTAATGAAGAAGATGACACTGTTCCGAACCGGATCGGACCGGTCCGAACCGGGTTCAAAGCTTAAACCGACCAGTTCACCCCCCATTCGATCAAGTTTTTCAAATATAAAAATTTCTAAATTCATCTAAATTCATTCTCTATCCAATGGTGGCCTCAAATTTCCAATTTGAATTATTTAAGCCACCTATAAAAATGAATTTAGGATTCGGTTCAATAGTGGTTCAAACTGGTCTGAACCGGTTCGGATCCGGTTCACCTGAAACGGTTTGGTTTTCATCCCCAATTCCTTCACAAGTCCACTTCCATGTCTTTTGTGACTCCTTGGGTCACTTAGGGTCCATAAAATTCCTGGTTTACCATTTCTTTATTAATTCTAGTTCAATCTGGTTCGGGTTCGGTTCACCCAAACCGGTCTAGTTTTTCTCTCCCACTTTGTTCTAAGGTTCCTTACCAAGGTTTATGAATTTCTTTGGAGTACAATGGAGTTGAATTCCTTTGTTTTGCCCAATCTCTATCGGTTTCAATTCATGAACCGACTCGGTTAATAAACTGGTTCAATACTGTTGGACCCGGTTCATCTAAACCAGCCTAATTTTCCTCTTCTAATTCTTCCTAAGGTTCTTTTCTATAGTATTTTGAACCCTTTGGATCACATGGGAGTTGTAAATTCCTAAATTGCCCATTCACAATTATCGGGTTTGTGAATTGATTCGATTTTCTCACTTGGTTTGAGCGGATCTCTTCCCGGTTTTCCTTAGCTCAAAAGGGCGGAGTTTACATACCAGGAACGCCAACAAGTACAAGCTTGCATGGAGGCAAATAGCTAAATCAGAGGAATTCACTACATGATCGGGTGAGTGGGATTTTTATATCATACCCGATTGGGATGATAAGCATCTCGGAAATGAAAACCCACTAGTAAGTGCTATTTTAACCATCACACCTGGTAGAAGTGATGTGGAAATTACGCAAAAAAACTACTTACTGGTTGTAAGTAGATCATACCCACTTGGTATGATGAACTTCCCAAGAGGAAGTAGAAAACTCGTTCATCGATTATGAGCGGAGATGTCCTCACACTTGGTTGTTGTGATGGACAGATTAAAAGATTATTTTATCAGAAGTGCTCTCCTCTGACTGTGTGCCATTGCTTAAACTTTTTAGGAGAACTTTTTGACAGGAGCTCGAATAGCTCGAATAGCTCAAATAGGCCGGAGGCCTCAATTTTTGGAACTTGGGGGCTGATATAACCGATTTTAAAAATCTCGTATAGTGGGCCCAAGGCCAGTTGGCATGAGCAGGAGCTCATAAACAAACATGAGTTTAAACCATGAAAATTTTAAAAGAATGATATGTTTGGCCATGGTACCAAGATAGGACCTACATACTCGATGGACTGGTGGTAGTGCGACATGATAGGTCGATGGACTAGTTGAGACTAACAGCTGCAGGTTGAGTTGAGGGTCGGGGCTGTTGGACCTGTGGCACCACATATGAAATGGCTTATGTGAAAAACTGTTGTTTTGTGCATGCACTGAGGTACGGGACCTTCAAGATGCCCACGAGGGATAGTGATGTGTCCTAGGGGCTACTGGATGACATGGTGGAGATAATGGTAGATTGTGGTGCCAATAGTCAAGGAAGCTCGACGTAGGTTCATGCAAATGAGATTGGGGTGGGGTTGGGATGAGGTCTCTATTCTCATACCGACACAGAGTTTTATTTACGGGATTGAGGGTCAGATATCACGTACTTCCACTCATTCTTAGGGTAGAAGTGGATGTGCTTCTAGCTAGGTGGCCGGTAAAGTTGCTCCGACACCACAAGTGGGTGTTGTAAACGTGCTGTCCTACGAATGTATGTTCCCTTCATGATGAATGGTGTGTGTTAATTGATAAATACACCATTGTGATGAGAGATGGCTATGAAAATCGATATTTGAGGATAAACTGTTTTAAAGGAAAATAAGAAGTCTTACACACTTCAATTCAAACTATTTTCTGAAAGTTATATTTTAAACACCCATTCACTAAGTTGTTGAACTCACCCCCTCCCTTATACCCCTTTTAGGTAACCCAAGGAAAGCCTACCCAAAGACTACGAGTTAAACTACACCTATGAGACATGTATTATAAGTAAAAATTTTATGCAATTTTAATTTATGTTATTCCAGGAAAGGTGCATGTTTAAAGTACGCCTTACTCCTCTCGAGTTAAAGAAGGGAAAACCCTGAATAAACTGGGAGAGTGGTAGGTTGCTTATGGGGATTCGACCAAACCGGGTTGGGGCATGACAACTTGGATGGTGTCAGAGCCTGTTTCCTCGAATATATAATCAAGACTAGAAAATATAGTAACTAATAGGAATGATTTTAAAATTTTCAGAATGGCTCTAAATAAAGTAACCAAGAGAATTAGAGCTGTAGTCTCCAACACTGCCCAACCACCCCTACCTGTGGAAACTCCCAGAGGAACCCAAACAATCCTTCCTGGACTTAGCACGAAGCACCAGAGGTTGTACAAGGAGTTCACTCGTGTATTTGGGCAACCTAACCTTGTCCTTGAGGAGACACCAATTCTTGGGTTGAACCAGATGAAGTACAATCTCATCCTCCTCCTATTAACCATCCCCCTCTAGTAGACATCCCTAGAAATCTCAAGACTCTCCATCAACTCGGATGCAAACCTTTCCACGGAGAGAAGGATGCTGGTGCCGCCATGGATTGGATGGAAAACATTAAGAAGCTAATGGGGATCGTTAGAATACCAAGAGAGGATATGGTGATTTTGACAGAATTCTTCCTGGAGGGAAGTGCCAAACGGTGGTGGGATAATGTCCGAAACTTGCATACCTCCACCCCTACCTGGGAGCAATTTGAGGAGAGGTACGCGGAGGAATACTTGGCTCCTCATTTGATTAATGAAAAGAAGCAAGAGTTCATCCGACTTCGGCAAGGGCTTAACTCCATATCGGAGTACGAAAGAAATTCAACGAGTTAAGACCCTTTACTCCTTATCTAGATAGCCCAACTGATATATGCCAATAGTTCGTGTATGGTCTAGTATGGACATACAAGACCGTATAAGACTACTAGGATGCCCCCACGGACTTAGCGACGGTAATCAGTATGACTCATGAATGTGAGCGACTAGTGCAGACCCAATGTTGTCGGATAGAGCAAACAACCCGGAGGCAGGATAAGGGTCAAAACCGTCAGGGAGGATAGAAAGAGCATGTAAACCCTACTCTTTGGTGTTAAGGAAAATCGGGAAAAGAACCAGTCAAACCGAGTGAGAAAACCGAACTGGTTCACAAACACGATCATGAGAGAACATACAATTTGGGGAATTTACAACTCTTGAGTGACCCAAAGGGTTCATAAAACCTTGGAAAAGAACTTTAGGACAAATTGGGAGAGAAAAACCAGACTGGTTCAAGTGAACCGGATCCAATCTAGATTGAATCGATTTATGAACCAAGCCGATTTATGAATCGGAACCGATAGAGAGAGGGTAAAGCGAGAAATTTATGGATCCCAAGTGATCTAACTAGTCACAAAAGTTATGAAAAGGGAGTTTAGGATGAATGGGGGATGAAAACCAAACCGAATCAGGTGAACCGGATCCGAACTAGATTGAACTGGTTTGGACCAGTTTGAACCACTATTGAAATATATGCTAAATTCATTTTTCTAGGTGGCTTAGAAAATTCTAATTTGAGAATTGATGCCACATTTGATAGAGAATGAATTTAGAAATTTTTAATTTTGAAAAACTCGATCGAATCGGGCCTGAACCAACCGATTTAAGCTTTGAACTTGGTTTGGTACTATTTGGAATAGTGTCGTCTTCTTCCTTTAGATGACAGCACTATTCACTCGCCGGAAAATTATACCAATGCCGATGAAGAGAAAATGTTTCTGTTCAGTACGTTTCAGGCCATCAATGACTATCACAAATGTGTCAAACGGACGATCGACTAGTCCCCGAGCTCCATATATAAAGAGCCCCTCTCCATTCATCCTCTCCATACCTGAAAATCTCACTGCCTCTTAGCTACTCAAGTTTCCAGTGAAGCTTGAACCAGAGCTCTGATATAGGGTTTTTTTTTAGCCAAAGAAGGCATGGTCAGGTTCCTTAGAATCAGGGAGAAGTTAGCTACACAGTGGTAGTCTTCAATTGCTCTAAGGGTTGCCGGAGAAATGTCGGCGTGATCGAACAACGAAGCAGCTCCGGTGGACCGAAGCTGCCCTATTTTGGTCAAGAGCTGAAATAACCAATTTGAGCCATCCTTAGGCCAAACCAAGCTCCCCCAACACCTCCTGAGCCTTCCTACGACCGAATTAGAACTGAAAGTTAAGCGAATTTGGCTCCCCTTTGTAAATTTCGATTAGTGCTAGAGAGAGAATCGATAGATTTTCCGTCACTAAATTCTTACTCAATTCGGAATCAATTGATACAATTCTTGATCCTAGGAGAAATCTTAGGATGAAAGCTATCTATCTAGATTGAAAGCTCGGATCATCGCGCCCCCGATGGTAAGCAATCGAAGCTTTCTCTCTATTAGTTTATTTTTTCGAAGAAGCTTCGTTTGAGCTCGTTCCGACATCAAATCGTGCGATTCAAAGTGCAATTTGAATCGTATGAAGATGTAGGAACTCCAATTTAACTTCAATTTCATCAATTAAACTCGTTTGATCCGTCAATTTGATAAAATCAAATTTGACTGTGTTGGTAAGTTGAAATTAGGGGTAAATTTGGAGAAAAATGAGGAATTTCAAAAATTTGAGGGACTGAAATGCAATTTCATAAAATCGAGGGCCAATTGGGCATGATAAGGGTATTGGAGGATCAATTGAGCAATTTTTGAAATTTTTGGGTTAAAACTTACCATTTTTGTAAAGGAGGGGCAAAATGGTAATTTTGGAAAAATTGAGAACCAAATTGGGAATTTGGGAAAATTGAACCCTTTTTTGTGAATTTGAATAAATTGAGGTACCAATGTGAATTTTAAAAGTTTCGGGACTCAATTTGGGGAAAATCTGACATTTTGGAGCCTGGAGTAAAAGAAAAAGAAATTTAGAGGCCAAATTACAAACATTTGAAAAGTTAGATATTTTTTGTCATTTATAATGAATGAATGCTATCAAGCCACATAATAATGAAACTTGATGTTCATACCATGTAGGAACACAAGATATCGGGAACGCTAGCTAAGACAAAGCTCGCAAGGGAAGAAAGCCGATTTAGAGGAAATACACTACAGGATCGGGTGAGTGAGATTTTATATCATACCCGATTGGGATGATAAGCACCTCAAAAATAAAAATACACTAATATGTGGTATTTTAACCATCACACTTGAGAGGAGTGATGTGAAAATTATGTGAAAAAACTACTTATCGGTTTTAAGTAGATCATACTTGGTTGGTATGATGAACTTACCAAGAGTTAGTAGAAAACCCATTCATCGATTATAAGCAAAGACGTCCTCACACCCGGTTGGTGTGATTGACAAATTAAAAGATTTTTTTTGTCAGAAGTGCTCTCCCTTTACTGTGTGCCACTGCTTAAACTTTTTGGGAGAACTTCTTGATGGGATCTCGAAGAGCTGATATAGGCCAGAGGACTCAGTTTTTGGAACTTGGGGGCTAAAATGACCAATTTTGAAAATCTCATAGAGTTGGCCCAAGGCTAGTTGGCACGAGTAGGAGCTTGTAAATAAACATGAGTTTAAGCCATTAAAACTTTAAATGAATGATATGTTTGGCCATGGTACCAAGATAGGACCAACATACTCGATGGACTAGTGGTAGTGCGATATGACAGGTCGACGAACCAGTCGAGACAAATAGTTGCAGGTCGAGTTGAGAATGAGGGCCGTTGGACCAATGACACCACAAATTAAATGGCTTATGTGGAAAACTATTGTTTTTGTGCATGCACTGAGGTATGGGGCCTTCAAGATGCCCAAGAGGGGTATTGATGCGTCCTAGGGGCTACTGGATGACATGGTGGAGTTAAGGGCAGATTGTCATGCCATCAGTCTAGGACATGCATCTTTTCAAGTTTACATATTATGTGGGTCTTTCTTCTTTTTAGAAAAACTTTTCAATGCTTCCCCCTTGCTCGGGTTTTGTTTAGCACACAATCACACACGCCCTTTATAAAAAAAGAATTCAAACATTCGTGAAATGTAGTTATGCCAACTGCACCCACTTATGGATCAGAGTGTTTTTACCATCCACCTTGATAGAAGTCTTAGACTTTTACCCCAAGTCTGAGTGGACATCTATTGTTTGACCCTCATACCCAAAAATACTCCATGTCTGTTGGGGGACAAGACCTCTCCTGACCCTGCCTCGACCTCATTACGCCGGAAGCTTCTCCGAGCTTTGAGACTCACTGGACGACCCAACTTCCCTTATGCCACCTGTGTCATCCAGCGGCCCTTAGAATCAACACTGCCCCACATTGGGCGCCTCGATGGTTTCATATCTTAATGCATGCACAAACAATAGTTTTAGGAATTATATCCTTCATCTTTAGTGCTACCGGCTTAACGATCCTAACAACTCAGCTTTGGTTCTATAATTGATAGCCCAAGATGTTTGACGACATGGATTTGGCTCAATAGCTACCAATCCATTGAGTCTGTCAGTTCAGCTTCGACACGATGGTGATTCATACAAATAACGGATTATGGCAATTTTCATGGCTCATAAACTTATTTGTATACGGGCTTCAGCTTGTGCCCACTGGCATTGGGCCCATTTCATGAGTTTTCTAAAACTGGGCCTTAGGCCCTATAATTTTCAAAATTGAGGCCTCCGACCTATTGGAGCTATCTCAGCTCTTGACAGAAACATCTCCCAAAATGTTTAAGCAGTTTCACACAGTCAAGGGAGACCATTCCTGGAAAAATGGTTGTTAATACTTAAAAACGGTGGTCATCACCCCAACCTAGTATGATGTTTGGAAATTCCCACTCATAGTCAAGGGAGACTGTTTCTAGAAAACAATTTTCAAAATGATCTCATCACCCCAACCGGGTATGATATTAAAAGACCCACTCACTAGGTATCGAGATGGGTTATATGAAACCCGTCGGTTTGGACTGGTACGGTCCGGTTCAGAACATTGTCGTCTTCTTACTTGAGATGACAACACTGTTCACTCGTCAATTATTATCATTAAGGTACCAAACGGACAGTTGGAGAGTCCCCGATCTCCCTATATAAAGAGCCCCTCTCAATTTATCCTCCACACAGCTGAAAACCTCACTCTCTCTTAGGTACTCAGTTTTCTAACGAAGCTCGAACTAGAGCTCCAACATAGGGTCTTTTCTGAGCCAAAGGTGTGGTTAGGTTCCTATGACTAGGGGAGAAGTTAACTACACGGTGGTAGTCTCTAGCTACTCCTAGTATTGTCGGAGAAGCGCCGACAGGATCGAATAGTGAAGCAGCTCCGACGGACCGAAGTTGCCCTGTTTCTGTCGAGCTGAAATCAGCCAATTAGAGCCCTCCTTAGGCCAAACTAAGCCCTCCTAACACTTTCTCAACCCTTATACAACTGAACTAGAACGGAAAGTTAAGCTAATTTGGCTCCCCTGTGTGAATTCCGTTCGATGCTAGAAAGGGAACGCGCAGATCTTTACTGACCAAATTCTCCCTCAATTCGACATGAATTGAGGTGATTCTTGATTCTATGAAAAAACCTTAGGACGAGAGCTATCTACCCAGATTGAAAGCTCGGACCACCGCGCCCCCAACGGTAAGCTTTCGAAGCTTTCTCTTTCTATGTCCAGTTTTCCGGTGAAGCTCCATTTGAGCTCGATCCGACGTCAATTCATGTGATTCAAAGTGGAATTGAATCATATGGATGTATAGAAACTTAAATCTAACTTCAATTTCAATAATTAACCTCATTGGATCAGTCAATTTTAATGAAATCAAATTTGGCTAAGTTGAAAGGTCGAAATTGTGGGAAAATTAGGAAATTTTGGGGATTTCAAAAATTTGAAGGACTAAAGTGCAATTTCCTAAAATTGAGGGCCAATTGGGCATGAAAATGATGTTGGAGGACCAATTGGTCAATTTTTGAATTTGTGGGGTCAATTTTACCATTTTTGTAAAGTACGGGCAAAATGGTAATTTTGGAAAATTTTGGGGACCAAATTGGGAATTTGGGAAACTTGAACCTCTTTTTGTAATTTTAAATAAATTGAGGTCCTAAAGTAAAATTTTGAAGTTTTGAGACTCAATTTGGGGAAAAATCGGCATTTGGGACCTAAAGTTAAAGAAAAAAACTTTAGGGACCTAATTGCAATTAATTGAAAAGTGGACTATTTTATTCATTCACGATGAATGAAGGCTATCAAGTCAAAGTATAGTGAACAAGTATATTTATATCGTGTAGGAATGCGAAGTACCGGGAACGTTAGCTTAGACAAGCTCGTGAGAAGACGAAAAACTGGTTAAGAAGGATTCACAACATTTACGGGTGAGTGAGATTTTTGCATCATACCCAATTGGGATGATGGACACCTCGGAAATGAAAACTCACTACTAAGTGGAATTTTAAACATCAGCCCTGGATGGAGTGATGTGGAAGTTTCGCGAAAAAACTACTTAACGGTTGTAAGTAGATCATACCCGATTGGTATGATGAACTTTCTTGAAGGAAGTAGAAAACCCGTTCATCAATTATGAGCGGAGATGTCCTCACACCCGGTTGGTGTGATAGATGACTGAAAGATTATTTTTGTTGGAAGTGCTCTTCCTTGACTGTGTGCCATTGTTTAAACTTTTTGGGAGACCTTGACGGGAGCTTGAATATCTCGGATTTGTCGGAGGCCTCAATTTTGGAACTTGGGGGCTAATATGCCCGATTTTGAAAATGTCGTATAGTGGGCCCAAGGCTAGTTGGCATGAGCAGGAGCTCGTCAACAAACATGAGATAAAGCCATGAAAACTTTAATGAATGATGTGTTTGGCCATGGTACCAAGACAGGACTGACATACTCAATAGATTGGTGGCAGTGCGACAAGATAGGTCGACGAATCAGTCGAGACAAATAATTGCGGGTCGAGTTTAGGGATGGGGCTGTTGGACCAGTGGCACCAAAGATTAAATGGCTTATGAGGAAAAGTATTATTTTGTGCATGCACTGAGATTCGAGACCTTCAAGACATCCAAGAGGGTTAGTGATGCATCCTAGGGGCTACTAGACGACATGGTGGATATAAGGGCTTATGTCATGCCAACAGTTATGGAAGATTTACGTAGATTCATGCGCATGAGACCGGAGTGGGGTCGAGATGAGGTCTCTGTCCTCATACAGACACGGAGTTTTCTTTATGGGATTAAGGATCGGATGTCGCGTACATCCATTCATTATTAGGGTAGAAGTGGACAGGCTTCTATCTAGGTGACTGGTAAAGTCGCTCCGACGCCATAAGTGGGTGCAGTGGACGTGCTGTCATGTGAATGTGTGTTCTCTTCATGACGAAAGGTGTGTGTTGGTTGATAAACACACCATTTGTGGTTAATGATGAGAAATAGCTATTAAAACCGTGATTTTGAGGACGAAATATTTTAAATGAAAATAAGGAGTCTAGCACACTCCAATTCAAAAACTATTTTATTGAAACTTTATTTTTTTTAATTTCCCATTCAGTGAGTTGTAGAAACTCACCTAGCCTTTCTATCCCTTTTTAGGAAATAGAGAAATGATTAGGGATCGCATGAGGCCTTACCCTTTGTCAGTTATGTTTAATTATCTTGAGCTTTCATTTTTATTGATATATGTTATTCCACGGTATATGGTTGAGATTTTGGCTGGATCCTCTTAAATTAGAGAAAGGAGAAACCCCTCTTGAACCAAGAGAGTAGCCGATTGATCATGGGGATCCGATCAAACCAGGTCGGGGTGTGACAATAATCGTCCATTCCCCTAGGAAGGAAGAAGCTATATTTGAAGGGGGCAGGGGAAGAACCGGAATACACCTGGTATCCTGTTTGGAAACACAGGACTTACTGCGAAAAGGATGTAAGGTATTCCTCACGCAAGTCACTTGCAAGGACTTGCTGGAGAAGGGTCTAGAAGAAATTCCAGTGGTCAACCATTACCCAGAAGAGTTACCTGACCTATCCCTAGATCGCTAATTAGATTTGGTAATTGAGGTAGTACGAGGCACCCACCCTATATCCCAAGCACCCTACTGTTTGGCACCATTTGAACTTAAGGAGTTGAAGGATCATTTGGAAGAACTCCTAGAGAAAGGATTTATACGCCTAAGCTAGTCCCTGTGGGGGTGCATCGCTATTGTTCGTCAAGAAGAAAGACGAAAGCATGCGGCTCTGCATCGACTATCAGAAATTGAACCAGGTAACCATCAAGTATAAGTACCCTCTCCCCCAGATAGATGATTTATTTGACCAGCTAAGAGGGGCAGCCTACTTCTCCAAAATCGATCTACGGTCGGATATCACAAATTGAAGATTCGAGAGGAGGATATATCGAAAATTGCCTTCTGATCACGATACAAGCATTACAAGTTCAGGGTAATGCCCTTTGGACTGACAAATGCACCTGCAGCCTTCATAGACTTGATGAACCAGGTGTTCCAGCCATATTTGGACAAGTTCGTTATTGTATTTATAGAAGATATCCTCATATACTCCCGAACCAAAGATGAGCATGTGGCACACCTGGAGATAACCCTGAGTACCCTGCGAGAAAACTGGTCGTACACCTAATTTTCTAAGTGAGAGTTTTGGCTCCAAGAAGTGGGTTTCCTAGGGCATATAATGTCTAAAGATGGAGTAAAAGTGGATCCTGCCAAAATTGAGACCATCTCCCATTGGAAGGCCCCCACCAATCCAACCGAGATCCAAAGCTTCCTCGACCTCGCCGGATACTACCAGAAGTTTGTGGAGGACTTCTCCAGAATAGCAGTTCCCTTAGCTCGCCTCACGAGGAAGGGAGTTGACTACAAGTGGGATGCTAAGTGTGAGGAGTCCTTCCAAGAGCTCAAATCTCGACTAATGATGGCTCCAATACTGGCCTTGCCCGAAGCGGATGCTGGGGAATACATGGTGTATAGCGATGCATCCTGACAAGGGCTAGGATGCATACTGTTGCAACAAGGGAAGGTTATTGCCTATGTATCGCGACAATTAAAACCCCACGAGAAGAATTATCCCACCCACGACCTTGAGATAGTGGCAATAGTGTTCATCCTCAAGATATGGCGCCATTGTTTGTAAGTGAAGTGCTGCATCTACATTGATCATAAGAGCCTAAAATACTTTCTAACCCAAAAGGAGCTCAACCTGTAGTAGAGAAGGTGGCTAGAGCTAGTGAATGACTACGACCTGACAATTGAGTACCACCTCGGTATGGAAAACTTGGTGGTTGATGCACTCAGCCGCAAGTACCACAGTGGAGTGGCCTCAGTAAGTACTAGCTACATACCCTTATTAAGCCAACTGCTCAACTTAAGGGTGGATCTCTACGGGGACAAGGGTGAAGGTAACCTAGTGGCCAGCCTAGTAATACAACCCGACCTAGTGGACCAAATACAGGCTCTACAAAATGAAGACGAGGAACTTTTTCCCCATTGGGAGTGGAACGAGGACAACCCAACGTAAGACATCGCGGTCAGAAGTGACAAAGTGATGACCTTCAAAGGAAGGGTCTGGGTGCCAAACAACCAGGAATTGAAAAGGGGGATACTAGAAGAGGTCCACAACTCAATGAACGTCATGCATCTGGGCAGTACCAAAATGTACCGCACCCTAAAGCAGGGATACTGGTGGAAGGGGATGAAGAAAGACATCACTGGGTACGTGGCCAGATGCCTGTCTTGCCAACTAATTAAGACTGAATACCAAAAACCCTCCAGATTACTACAGCCTCTCCCGATTCTCAAATGGAAATGAGAGCATATTACCATGGATTTCGTGACTGGGCTGCCAGTAACAAGAAGGGGTCGGTATACCATATGGGTTAACATGGATCGACTCACCGAGTCCTCACATTTCTTACCCATCTGGGTGACAGACCTAATAGAAAAGCTTGCTGCCCTATATGTGGGGGAGATTGTATTACTCCACGAGGTCCCTATAAGCATAGTATTGGATCAGGACTCGAGGTTCACCTCTCGGTTTTGGCCTAGCCTACAAGCGGTCATAGGAACTAGACTCCACATGAGCATAGATTTTTACCCTCATATAGATGCACAGTTAGAACGGACCATCCAAACTCTGGAAGACATGCTACGGGCATGTGTTCTAACGATGAAAAGGAATTAGGAGGATTACCTGTGCCTCATGGAATTCGCGTATAACAATAGCTACCAGGCTAGCATCAAGATGGAACCCTACAAGGTGCTCTACGGATGACCTTGTCAAACACACTTGTTTTGGGAGGAGGTAGAAGAAAGAAAACTCGATAAGGTCGAGTTGATAGAGGACGCATAAGAAAAGATCTAGATCATAAGAAGTCGCCTTAAGGCAGCCCAAGATAGGCAGAAAAGTTATGCCAACCACCGGAGAAAGGGCTTGTAATTTGAGGTCGGGGACAAAGTATTCCTGAAAGTGTCACCATGGAAGGGGATACTCAGGTTTCAACAAAGAGGGAAGTTGAAACCAAGATACATTGGCCCATACACCATTCGAAGGGTCAGACCTGTAGCATACCAATTGGAGTTGCCTCCAAACCTACAGAGGATCCATGACGTCTTCCACGTGTCCCTACTATGAAAGTATGAGCCCGACCCCAGCCACGTGCTAGATGAGCCACCATCGGAAATCGAGGAAGATCATACCTACAAAGTAGAACCCTTCCGGATCCTTGACCAACGTGAGAAGAACCTCTGAAACAAGAGTATTTCCATGGTGGAGATACTCTGGTAAAATGATCAAGTGGAAGAGGAAACATGGGAAGTCAAGTCAACTATAAGGAGTAGATACCCACAATTATTTGATATGTAATAGTTTTGAGGACAAAACTCTTAAAATGAGGGGAGAGTTGTAAAACTTGTCCTTTGGGATCAAAGAAAATCGGAAAAAGTACCAGTTTAGGTTTACACATGAAGAAATGAGTCGTTTAATGAACGAAAAATAGTTAACGTGTGAAATTGGAAAATCCTAATTGACAAAAAATCCACAAAAATTATAAGGAAGAACCCGGAAGTAGATTTGAGGATAAAACCAAACTAGTTCGGGGTGGACCAGACCAAACTAGCATGAACCATAGTGAACCAGTTCACAAATTTATTTTTCTAGGTGGATTAAAAATGTCAACTTGGGAAATTGAGACCACTATTAGATAAAAATGAATTTAGATTAATTTTTAAATTTTTAAATTTTAAAAAAATGGTCGAATCGTGTTCTAATCGGTCGATTTTCGAATTTTGGACAACAAACCCGATTGGACCGAAACGGTCAGCGGACAACAGACCGCGATCAATGATCAACAATTAACAGATAGCTGGCACCCCGTCAATTGCCATGCAGACATGAGTAGCCAATGGGAGGCTGCCACATGTCCAGTCAATAGCCAGTTGGTGCCCCGTCAGCACGACACGCAGAAACAAGTAGCCAATGAGAGGCTGTCACGTGTCTGGTTAATGGGTCAATAGCTAACGCGGCGGCCGAGTTGGCAGTCCACGTTAGAAAACTTGACCAATCACAACGTGACACATGGAACGACCGCCACGTCATCATCTTCAACCTTCAGACTTTGATAGAGAGAAGGGAGGAGAGAGAGCAGTTGGAAAAGATGGAGTCTTCGGTGACTCGAAAAACTCTCCGGTCAAGTCACCGAAGATCGAGTCGGAGGCCGAGTCTTATGCTGGCGAGTAGCCTGAACAGTTGCTAAGATCCCTAAATAAAGAACACTCCCTCATTCGTTCTCAACATCTCACAATTGAGCGAAGAAGAAGAAGAGTGCACTTATTAGCGAGCTATGAAACCGAGCTCCGACGACGGAACTTTTCTCATTCTTTGAAGCCACATTAGGCGTCTCTAGAATCGGAAGGAAGTCCTCTACCTGATCACTGGTAATAACGAGATTGGCTATTTTTCGGGAGGAAGTCCTCTACATTCCATTCAGCTTGAGAACCACCGAGGAGGAACGAGGAAGCTCAAACAATGCTACTGCTCCTCGGCAGGAAAACAACTAACCTCCTATAGCCTACCCCCCACCTAGAGGTGTTCCGACCTTCCCCAAAGTTGAGAAGGTAAGCTCCCTCCGCCGCCCTTCGCCGGAAAACACTATGCATGGCCGAATTCTACAAAAACTTTAATACAAAAATTTACCATGTTCAGTTCATCAATTGAAGTGTGGTTTGATCTAGGAAGGATCCCCACAACGAGAGCAACACGGTGGTAGCTAAAGCTATGATCACCAGACCCTCATCGGTAAGATATCGAAGCTTTCTCTCTCTAGATTGTATTTTCTAGTGAAGCTCCGTTTGAGCTCATTTCTGAGCCAAATCGAGTGATTCAAAGCTTGAAATGATGAGAAAAACATAGAAAAGATGATTCAGATTGAGAAGGAGGGGTATTAACCAAGTTTTGAGGGTCAATTGAACAAAATTGTGATTCAGGACCAAAATGTAATTTTTGAAAAGTTTGGGCAAATTAGGAATTTTTTGAAAATTGGGGACTAAATGAAAAATTGACAAAATTGAGGGTCTTTTCATGAAATTCCCTCTCAATTAAGTGTCAATTGGACAAGTTGGATTAAATGGAGGACCAATTTGCAAAATTTGAGAATTTAGGGTCAAATTGTAATTTTGGGAAAATTTGGGACTAAATGGAAATTTTAGAAAATTGAGGGGCCAATGGGAGATTTTGATAAAACTAAGGACCATAAAAGATAATTGGAAATCCTAGGGATCGAATTAAAGAAAAAGGGGAAATTAGGGACTTATAGATAAATACACAAACCGCAAGAACCAAAGTGCAATTAATGCAAAATATAAGGGCTTATACGCAAATGCGCAAAGAAATGCAAACCCTTGGTCTAATACCCTAATGCGAACATTTAGGCCATGTTGGAACAGACTGCTTGAGCGTCAACTTCCAAAAAGAGACTGCAAGGCTAGACTCCATCAAGATGACCCTGCCGAATTACTCGGTAAGTGGGAACCGCTATGACATCAATCCCGGTTAGAATGATGGTTTGGCTATTAAAACTATTTTCTCGGAATTTGCCTCCCTAGACTAGGTGACTTTGCTTAAAACAATTGGGAGCTAATTCCGGGCTTAGGCTTGAGATGCCAGTTGGCCCAAGGCCGATGGATACGGGCGTGGACCCGTCCAAAATGGATATGTGATATATGATGCTAAAAGACTAGAATAATGGGAACCTTGCATGATAACCATCGAGTGAAGCTTAGTTGTCGAGCTTGTTGGGTCGAACCACTGCTCTACCGAAGCTAGGTCATCGAACCTGTTGGGCCAGTATGTGTAGGCATAGTCTGGATAAATCTATTTTGAAAACTCAATCTGCATGCCCCGACCTGGTTTGGTCAGATCCTCGTGAACAACCCGTCACTCTCCTAGTTTATTAAAGGGTTTCCCCTTATTATAATCCGTAAAGAGTAAGGCGTCCTTTAAACCTGCACCATTTTCTGGAATAGCATAATCAAAATTGCATGAAATTTTAAACTTTACATACCTGTCTTAGAGGCATCTTAGTTGATGGTCTTTTAAGATAGGCTTTTCGGGATTTCCTGAAAGGGATATAAGGGACGGGGTGAGTACGACTACTCAGTGAATGGGTTTTCAAATGTCTACTTTTAAATTTTAAGAAAAATATTTATATGGAGTGTGCCAGACTCCTTTCTTTTAAAAAATCCCTTCATTTAAAAATTTGAGTTTTTGTATTATTTCTTTGTTACCGGTGTGTCATCACCCAACACACATCCTTCATCATGAAGGTTACACACATTCGCAAGTCAGTATCACTACTGAACCCGCTAGTGGCTTCGGAACGACTTTTCCTGCCACCCGGATAGAAGTACAACCACTTCTACCCTGGGAATGAGTGGATGCACGTGACATCCGACCCACAATCCCGAAATCACTTCTCCGTGTCTGTATGAGGACAGAGACCTCATCCCATCCCCACCCCGGTCTCATGCGCTTGGTGCTACTCCAGATTTCGCACAGACACCTGGAACGACGAACTGCCCTTATAGCCACTAAGTCGTCCAGTGCCCATAGGACGCATCACTACCCCTCATGGGCATCTTGATGACCCCGTACTCACAGTGCATGCACAAACAATGTTTTCTTATATTGCCATGTAATCTGTGGTGCCACTGGTCCAACGGCCCCAACTCTCAACTCAATCCGCAATTGTTTGTCTTGACTAGTCCGTCGACCTGTCATGTCGCACTACTGCTAGTTGATTGAGCATGTCGGTCCTATCTTGGTACCATGGCCAAACAATTCACTTATTAAGTTTTATGGCACATATATCATGTTCGTTTACGAGCTCCTGCTCGTGCCAACTGGCCTTGGGCCCACTATACGAGATTTTCAAAATCGGGCATTTAGCCGCCAAGTTCCAAAGTCGAGGCCCCTGGCCTATCAGAGCTATTCGAGCTCCCATCGAGAAGGTCTCCCAAATAGTTTAAGCATTGGCACACAGTCAGGGGAGAACACTTCCAACAAAATAGGTTTTCACTGTCCATTATACCAACCGGTATAAGGACATCTCCATTGATAACCGATGAATGGGTTTTCAACTTCCTTCGAGGAAGTCTCATCATATCAACTGGGTATGATCCACTTACAACCGGTAAGTAGTTTTTTTTTTCGCATAATTTTCACATCATTTTATCTAAGTGGTGATGACTAAAATACCACTAAACAGTGGGTTTTTATACCGAGGTACTTATCATCCCCTACCGGGTATGATATAAAATTTTCACTCACCACCGGTAAGTGGTTTTTATCTTTAAGTTGTGCTCATCATCCCAACCGGGTATGATGTTAGTAAACCCACTCACCCATTAATGCCGTGAATTCCACTAGACCAGTTCTTAGTATTCACGCGAGCTTGTGCCTGTTGGCGTTCCCGGTACTTCGTGTTCCTACACGATATGAACAACCTTGTTCATTATTACTCGGCATAACAGCCTTCATTCATTTTCAATGAATGAGAAAACCCAAACTTTTAGTTATTTTTAATTAGGTCCCTAAAGTTATTTCTCTTTAACTTTAAGTCCCTAATGTCGGTTTTTCCTCAAATTGAGTCCCGTAACTTTTAAAATTTATCTTGGGACCTCAATTTATTCAATTTCACCAAAAGGGGTTTAATTTCCCAAATTTCCAATTTGGTCCCCCAATTTTTCCAATATTACCATTTTGCCCTTCTTTTACAAAAATGGTAAGTTTTGCCCCAAAAAATCCAAAATTCCTCAATTGGTCCTCCAATATTATTTTCATGCCCAATTGACCCTCAATTTCATAAAATTGTATTTTGGCCCTTTGAATTTTGAAAATCCCCAAAATTTTCCCCCAATTTCAACTCTTCAACACTACCGAATTTGATTTCATCAAATTGATCAATCAAACACTTCTAATTATTGAAATTGGAGTTGAAATTGAGTTCCTGCATATTCATACGATTCTAAGAAACTTTGAATCACAGATTTTATTGCCGGAACGAGCTCAAACGGAGCTTCGTCGGAAAACAGACTGTAGAGAGAGAAAGCTTCGATTACACACCGGTGAAGGCACGACAGTTCGAGCTTTCGATCTGGGCAGATAGGTCTCATCCTGAGGTTCATCCTACAATCAAGAATTGCATTAATTGATGCAGAATTGGATTAGAATTTCATCATTGAAATTCGGTCGACTCTCTCTCTAGCACCAATCAAAAATTGTAAAGGGAAGCCGAATTGGCTTACCTTTCGGTCCTAATTTGATCGTGGAAAGGCTGAGGAAGTGTTGGGAGGGCTTGGTTTGGCCTGAGGAGGGCTTGAAATGGCCGATTTCAGCTTGGCCGAAATAGGATAGCTTTGGTCCGCCGGAGTTGCTTCGCTATTCCATCATGTCGGTGCTTCTCCAACGATTCTCGGATTGACTGGAGTTTGCTATCAGATAGCTGTCTTCTCCCCGGTTCTAAAGAGCCCGACCTTTATTCAAGTCGAAGCTCTGGTTCGAGTTTTACCGAGAAATGGAGCAGTAGAGAGAGAGAGAAAAGTATTAAGGTGTGAGGAGAATGAAATGGGGATGACCTCTTTATATAGGCGTAAAACCCGTGTATTAAATGGGTGAGATTTATTACTATTATTCATATTGCCATAAATTATTGGTATTAATTCCAATAATTTAATTTCAGTATTAATTCCAATAATTTAATTTCGGTATTAATTCCAATAATTTAATTTCGGTATTAAATTATTTGTATTAATTCCAATAATTTAATTTTGGGTTACAAAAAATCATACTTCCCAGGAGGTCAGCCCCATCCTCACACTACTCTCAGGCAAGCACACTTAATTTTGAAGTTCTTATGGAATCTAGTTCACTTGAACCAATTTGATTTTTGTTTTCTTGTTTGTCTTAAGTTTCTTTTCCAAGGTTTAATGAACCATTTGGATTACCCGAAAGTTGTAAATTTCCATATTGCTTATTCCCAAATGTAAATCGGCTTGGTTTTCTTATTCGGTTTGACCGGTTCTTTTCCTAGTTTTCCTTAACTCAAATGTGCGGGGTTTACACAATCCCAACACCCGCTCACTGAGTTGTATAACTCACCCCTCCCTTTTTAACCATTTTTAGGAGTAAGGAGATATAATGAAAGAAAACGTGAAGATGTACCCTCCGCCATGTATGCTTAAAGTTCCTTTTAAGCTTGCATTTGATTGATTTATACTATTCTAGGGAAAAAGGTTTGAAATTATGCCTGGCTACTCTTGATTAAAAAAAGGGAAAACCCCTCTTAAACCAAGGGAGCGACGGGTTGTTCACGGGGATCAGACCAAACCGGGTCGGGGTGTGACAACTTAAGTGGTATTAGAACTTTGTTCCCTTGAAAGTATTATCAATACTATGCCTTAACACTAACGAAAACTAAATTACCTTGTAGGAAGAAGAGTCCCTAGAAAGTTCATCGTGCGAACAAACCCATGCACCAAATTGTGCAAAAGACTCCTACCTCCAAAGATATAGCCATTCAAAGGTTCATAGAGGTCGAGAAGAGAGTGCCTAAAGATATGGACGAAGACTATAGGAAACTTGTTGGAGCATTATTAGAGCTAGAAGGCATAACGTATCCTCCTCCTAGGCAGGAAGAACCTACCCCTCCTCCAAGGAGCCCAACACCCCCTCTAGTCCCACGACAGCCAAAAAGGACTCCAACTAGGAAGGAGGCCTAGGATAACTACTAGGATGCCCATGTAACCTTTATGAAAGTCCACCAAGCACCCCACCAGCTCAATACAACTTTAACTCTTACCAATGGATTAAGTGGACCTATGAGTGTGAAGCAAAGGTGCTAAGGAGGTATGGACTCGAGGTGTTCCATGAAGTCCATCCTAGCAGGGAAGCCCGATAGGAGAATGGATGGACATCAATTAGTTCATCAGAGCCCTCGGACCATGAATCCCGAATCAACTCGGAAGTTAACTCCCGACCTATGACCCCAAGGAACTAGAATAGAAAGTAGTGAGAAATCTCCTATAATAAGTCGAATATGGCAAGAAACTACTTCCTTTAATGAATAAATACTGTTGTTTTTCATTTAAAGATTAGTCTCCTTGTTAGCAACGAGTACCACTAACAGATTGGAATATATCAATCAAGACCGGGGTAATAAGCCACCTGAGAAGGAAGACTACATATCACCTATAGTTAATACCAACCCTAAGATAGCCAACCTAAATAGTCCCCCACAAGAATTAGGAACTCCCAACGCAGAGTAACAAGGCAACAAGACGAGACGAAGGAAATTCCATGAAGGAACAAAGAGCCTACCTAGAATGGGAATCATCAACAGGGACATGCCCTAATCAAGGGACAAGGATCCAAATTGAAAAGGGAAAGAGTGTGCTCATAAGGGGTCGAGTATAAGGGAAGTAATACTTCTACGGGGCCAAAGGATATCATAAACCAGGGAAAAGGAAATGGTGGCATCAAGAGATGCAGTAGGAGTGGGAGGATTAGTACTAGAAGAAAAATCTAAGGACCAGAAGGGATTAAGTAAGCCCTTGTACAGGAGTTAAGAAACAAAGAGGAATTGAGTTGCCTCTAAGAAAAACAAGTTGAATGAAAGACAACAAAGAATAGAGGAAAGGTACAAGGGAAGTGCACCTAAAACCCCTCTGAAAGGGAAAACGCGGAAAACACCCTTTGATAACTCTAGGGTATGACACAACAAGAGTGAAGAGGAGAAGAAACCTGCTAGGGAAGGAAACTCTGGAAGGATGTATACCATGAAGGGCCCCTCGAAAGGACCATCGATGGGCGGCTAGACATAACGTGAAGTGCAAGGAACCAACCCATAATTAGGAGCTCCTCGAAGGGAGGATAAAGAATGAAAAGGGAATTATAGAACAGTGAAGGATAAAGGGCGGATAACTATATCGATATCAAGAGGGTGTAACAAAAGGAAAGAAGGAAAAGCCTTCAAGGAGCATTAGGAAGATTGAACGTAAAACCCCCATGACTGAAGTCCCTTGGTAGAAGGATAAATGTAGGAAGTGAGGCCATAAAAGGGAAATTCCCAAGCTAAGGAACCGACTGATGGATCATAAGAAGCTTAACTCGAAATAAGGAACCTCATAAAGGCACATAAGTGGTTAAGGATGTATCAAGATGGCCAAGTGTCACCTACTTTGGAAGAGTAGAGGAGTCAAATAGGGATTTTAGACGAACCTAGCGGAAGGATGCAACTAGTAACAACGAGATGATCAAGGATAATAAATGATGCCCTAAGAAGGACTAGGAAGTAGTAAAGACTACATCTAAAGAAGGGTAATAGGATGGGCATCAAGGACAAGTGAATTTTAGAGATAACTACCCCAGATAGTTGGACAAGAAAATAGTAGGGACCAGGTAGTTAATGAATTGACCCCGGGAGAACCATGGATTTAAGCCCCGATGAAGAAGGGAGAAGTGAAGAGGCCAAAATATTGGAAAAGAAGGATGAAGGAAATCCTTAAAGAGATCAATGGTCAAGAACAGATTAATGACCAAACTCAAGCCATGAGAAGGTTAAGTAAGCCCCTCACAAGGTGATCAAGAGACCTTGAAACAAGGAGGATTTGAACGCCTCCCTAAAGGAGATAAATTGGTACTAGGGTGCAAGTCAGAATGATGATGGAGTACAAATGACGTGCCATGAGATTTCAAACGAGTGGGTAAATAGAAGGGGAGGATATCAAAGGATGTCATAAAGTTGCTCTAAGGCTAGATACCTATAAGGGAGAAGAAGGAAGAAACCAATATAGGAAAGAAGTCCTAGGGAAGTACATGCCACAACGAAGAAGTGATGGACCTAATTAAAGGGGGAAGAGAAGGTAACCTCGTAAAGGCAATTCTAGTTGAGATGGGAAGATCAAGTACAAAGGAAAAGTACCCATGAGGGCCCAAAGAGTAAGTTAAATCCAAGGAATGGGTACGTGGGAAGATAGTATCAAAAGATGTCATACAAGTAAGAGAAGGGTGGACTACCCATAATAAGGAAATAGAGGAAAGCACATCTAAGAAACCTTAGAGAAGTAAGCCCTCTGGTTATGGATTGATTATAGGAAATGACCACTGACATCAATACTAGTTGTGGTCTATGATTACTTAATGAAGCCTACGGAGTGTATGACTGGGCATAGGGTGAAGTGCGTGAAATAAGACCAATAATCGGAAGTTCCTCAAATAAGGAATAAGGGATGAAATGGAAATTTCAAGATGATGAAAGATTAAAAGCGGGCAAACACCCCAAGATAGAGAAGAGCGTAATGAAGTAAAGGGAAGGAACCTTCAAAGAATGGTAAAGGTATAGCCCTAAGATGGAAGTCTCTACCTTGAAGGACATACTAGAGAATGAAAACAATAAAAGGGAGATCTCCCCAAACAAGGAATTAGTACGTAGACCAAAAAGGGGCAACTTGGAATAAGGAATGGTGTAATGTCACAAGCAAGCAAGAATGGATGGAAGAAAGGAAAGCTCTTGAGTAAAAGATACCATTGTAAATGAGGAAGGACATAAATGAGAAAGGAACCCAATGTGTCGGTAAGCTATCAATAAACCCAATGGTTGAAACCAAGGGGAAACCCATAGAAAGATTGGTAAAGAATGAGTATATAAGGAGAAACTGACACGATTCTAAAGTTAAAATTTAAAGGACAATTGGACAACACTAAAGGTAGTTGGGGAACACTACCAGGTAATAGGAAGGAACGAAGTCATACGACTCCTAAACGGATAGAAAGACATGAACCGTTATCAAGGACACACATTCTGGAACTATAATGGACAATGACATTTTTTTTGAACATGTCATGCTGTAAAGGAAATGTAGTTCCAACAGTCCCAAGGAAAGGTGACCCAAGTAAGACCGAGTCCGTTAGTTAAACCTAAGAAATGGAACTAGAGTCGTAGTAAACCAAAAATGGAGGAAGTACCAAAATAAGATAAGGAAGAAATTATATCAAAACCCATGGGGTTAAGGACAAAAAGTCCTAAAGGATGCTAAACTAAGAGCATCAACAACCAAGGAAATGATTGGAAACTGGGATGATTGGATATATATCGAACATCCAACCCAATGACATGAATAAAAATCCTTAAGAAGAAGAGTCTTACCCTAAGTAGAGTAAGAAGTAGACCAAAGGAGGTACCTTGGGATGGGTAGTTTGGACATGACTAATCATGATACACAGTATGGAATGAGTGGAAAATAGAAAGGGAGAAAGACTTCTGAAGAATGTGGCTAAAGGAAAAAGTGAAGGAAATAACCAAAGTGATAACATGCCGAGCAGACCCCAAGAGAACATCAAGGGAAGTCACTCCCAAGGCAAAGGATTGCTGACTTAGTTTTGGGAACAAAATCCCTAAAAGGAGGATAGAGTTGTAAACCTCATCCTTTAAAGATAAGAAAATTGGGAAAAGAACAAGTCGTTTTAGAAGAGAAAACCGAACCAGTTCACAAACCATAACCAATAAATAAAGGGTAAAATGAGAAATTGACAAGTTCTGAGTGACTCAAATAGTCATAAAAATCATGGAAAAGAACCTTGGGACAAATGGGAAGAGAAAACCAGAACGCTTCAGGGTGAACTGGACCTAAACCGAATTGAACCAGTTTGAACCATACTTGAACCGGTTTCTAAATTCATTTTTCTTGATAGCTTAAAATATTCAAATTGGGAAATTGAAGCCACCATTAGATAGAAAATGAATTTAAATTAATTTAGAATATTTTAATTTTGAGAAAATTAGTCGAATCAGGCCTAAACCGGTCGATTTTCGCCATTGAACTCGGTTGGACCGGTACGGTCTAGTTCGAAACAGTGTCATTTTCTTTCGTAGGATGACAATACTATTCATAAATGCAGAAAACTTCCTTCTCTAGTGAAGGTGTAACCGCTCCGATCAGGCCATTTTTGGGCAAGGATAAGCTTGACCAAAATGGAAAGTGGTCGAGGAAAGGGTTCTTAAGCTCCCTATATAAAGAGCTTCAATCCATTCATCCTCCACACACCTCAAATCGCCATTCTCTCTCAATTGCTCCATTTTTTTTGGTGAAGCTCGAACTAGAGCTTCAACTTAGGCCTTTTTCTCAGCCTTAGAAGGCAAGGTCGGGTCCTATAGACTCTGGGGGAAGTCAGCTACCTGATAGCAATCTCCTTTCATTCTGAGGACCGCTAGAGAAGCGCCGGTGGAATCAAGCAATGAAGCAGCTCTGAAGAACCGAAGCTGCTCTATTTTGGATGAGCTGAATTCGGCCAAATTTAGCCCTCCTCCATCCAAACCAAGCCTCCTTGACACCACCATGGCCCTCACACAACCTCAACAGAGCTAAAAGGTAAGCTAATTTGCCCCTCCTTTTCATTACATATCGATGTTAGAGAGAGAAAGTGTTGAATTTCACTAACCAAATTCACCCTCATTTGGATGCCAATTGTAGCAATTCTTGATCCTTGAAGGAACCTTAGGACGAGAGTTACCTCCCCTGATCGAGAGCTCGGACCGCTGCACCCCCGACGGTAAGCTTTCTAAGCTTTCTCTCTCTATGAACAATTTTCCGGTGAAGCTCTGTTTGAGCTCGTTTCAGACTCAAATCATGCAATTCAAAGCTCAATTGAATCTTATGAAAGTGTAGGAATTGATCCATACCTTCAATTGGAACAATTAACCTCGATTGAATAGCTAATTTGAAAAAATCAAATTTGGTCAGTTTGAAGGGGAGAAATTGGGGAAAATTTTTGGGAAATTTTTGTGGATTTTGAAAAATTGAGGTACCTCTTTGCAATTTCCCAAAATTGAAGGCCAATTGGCCATGAGAAAGATGTTGGGGGATCAATTGGTCAATTTTCGGAACAATTGGGGTTAAATTTCCATTTTTGGAAAGTAGGGGCAAAATTGTAATTTTTGAAAAGTTGGGGACCAAATTGGAAATTCAGAAAACTTGTGCCCTTACACAATTTTGAGTAAATTGACCCAAAAAGAAATTTTGGAAGCTTGGGATTCAATTTGGGGAAACAGTTAATCTTAGGGACCTAAAGTTAAGGAAAAATGAACTTTAGGGACCTAAGTGTAATAAACCAACAATTTTGAGCTTATTCGCTAATACGTGAGAAAATGATGACTGTCATGCCAAAACTTAATAGATAAGGATGCCCAAATTGTGTAGGGACACAAGAGACCGGAGCGTCAGTAAGGAAAAGCTAGCGTGGAATTGGAAAACCAACTAGGGACGAACACGTCACGATCATTGAGTGATTGGGTTAGGTTACACATCATACCAGTTGGGATAATGAGCATTATGTTTAACGGATAAAACCTACTTACTGGTTGTAAGTAGAAAAAATCATACCCGGTTGTTATGATGAATTTGCTTGAGGAAAGGAGAAACCCGCCTACCGGTTGTAAGCAGAGATATCATGATAGTCGGTTGGTGTGATGAAGTTGAAAATAAAATTTTGTTAGAAATGTTCTCCCTTAACTATGTGCCAATGCTTAAAATATTTGGGAAACCTTCTTGACTGGAGCTAAAACTGCTAACATAGGCCAGATGCCTCGGTTTTTGAACTCATGGGGCTAAATGTCCGCTTTTGGAAAAACACGTGCAGTGGGCCCAAGGCTAGTGGGCACAAGTAGGAGCTTGTAAACAAACTTGAATTAAGAAAGAGCCATGAAAATTTCTAATGAAATTGGTTGTATGTTTTCTCCACGGTACCAAATCAGTATTGACAATGCTCGATGGACCGATAGTAGTGTGTCAGGGCCAGGTCGACGAACTGGTCTAGATAAATAGCTGTAGGACGGGTTGAGCGTCGGGGTTATTAGACCGTTGGCATCAAAGATAATGGCTATATGTGAAAAACCCTTGTTTGTGCATGCACTTGTGGTAGGGACCATCAAGACGCCCTAGGGGGTAGTGATGGGTTTTAAGGGCTACTGGATGACATAGTGGAGATAAGGGCAATTCGTCATGCCGGTCAGTCTGGAAGCTAGACCGGGGTGGGGTCAGGATGAGGTTTTTGTCCTCATACGGACATGGAGTGGCATTCAGGTCTGAGGGTCGAATGTCAAGAACATCTGCTCAGACCCATGGTAGAAGTGGACGAGCTTCTATCTTGGTGAACGGTAAAGACGCTCTGATCCACAAGTGGACGCAATTGACGGGCTACACCTGCGATGTGTGTACCCTTCCTGATGAAAGGTGTGTGTTTGTTTGCTATACGCCTCCCGAGGTAAGGGGATGGGCTAAGAGACTAAACACACGTAATATGGAAATGGAAAAGGTTTTGAAAACCAAATTTGATGGAAAATCTTTTTAAAGGAAAGGATAACCTTGGCATAGTCTGAATAAAACTATTTTGAAAACTCAATCCCAACACTTACTCGCTGAGTTGTAGAACTTACCCCCTTTCTTTTTAACCCATTTCAGGAGTAATGAGATATAATTAAAGAAAACGTGAAGATGTACCCTCCGGTAGGTATGCTTAAAGTTCATTTTAAACTTGTATTTATTTGATTTATAGTATTCCAATAAATAAGGTTTTAAATTACGCCTTGCTACTCTTTATTAAAAGAAGGGGAAACCACTCTTAAACCAAGGGAGCGGCGGGTTGATCACAGGGATCCAACCAAATCAGGTTGAGGCGTGACAAACAGTGTTGTCAACCCAAGGAAGAAGACAACACTGTTCTGGACTGGACCGGTCTGGTCCGACCGTGTTCAGCGACGAAAATTGGCCGGTTCAGGTCTAATTCGACCGATTTTCTAAAATTTAAAATTTTCTAAATTAATATAAATTTATTTTCTATCTAATAATGGCCTCAATTTTCCAAATTGAGATTTTTAAGCCAACTAGAAAATGACTTAAGACATCGGTTCATCCATGGTTCAATTCAGTTTAGGTCCGGTTCAACTAACCCAGTCTAGTTTTTCCATCCAATTTACTTTATGATTTTTCCCCATGATTTTTATGACTTTTTGGTCACTTGGAATTTTCCAATTTTCTATTTCAACACTTATTTATCATTCTCAATTAATTAAGTGGTCCAGTTTTCTCATTAAATTGAATGGTTCTTTCTTAGTTTTCTTGTTATGAGATAACGGGTTTCACATGCATGGTTATCTATCCATAGCTTGTAGCTTTGTGAATGAATTAATTCTTTAAGCGATAGATTTTGGATTGTCGGATGGAGTTTATCGGGTTATTTTTCAGATTTTGAGTCGTAGCTCGGGCGAAGAATATGACACGTGCGCACATGGTTGTGCATGTGTGCGCCCCACACTCCACGCATGCAGCATATGTGTGTGTTCGACGTGATGCACAGACCGGTTTTCACTGTAGCGAACCGATTTTCAGTGAATTTCTCGATCAGCTCAATGATTTCTTGCCTAATTTACCCATTTTTGGGTCAGTTCTTAGGAAAATAAAATATCTAAAAATTCTAAATTTAATTTTCTATTGAATGGACCCAAAAAATATCACATTCCGATTTGTTTAACCCATTCTAAAAATTAAGGGTTGTGACCTAAGTTAGCCCAAACATAATTCGAACAGATTATTTTTCAAGTTTTTCATTATTCTTGATTTCGGATTCGAGAATTTTTTCTAAGGTCTCTCATGACCATTTTCATCAATTTAGGTCTCTTTATTAAACCTTTCTTTTTAGCCCATTTTAATTCCAATTCTTAGCTTAATTTTACTTGATTTTCGTGTTAGTATTTCTCGATATTACAAGTGGTGTCAACAAAAATATGACCGACTCACACTTTGACCCAATCTATATACTGTGGGCACTCAATGTGATTTGAATGCAATACAATTGTTTTTTGATGATTCAAGTAAAATATAAAATAACTTAAAAATACTAATAAAACTCTACAAATTATAAATTGGTTTGCCTTTTAAACAAACTAATCTTGCTTGATTTATATATCATTTATGATTTTTTATGATTTGCACCCTAATTCATTTGTCAAACTTTAATTCATTCTATCTATCCTAATTTGGATTATAATTCATACAACCACTCTGATTTGTACACTTATACCCCTATTATTTATTGATCCATTACATTTAAATTCTAGTTCATCAATACCAATTCATTAAAACTCCGTTTCATTTAATCCGTATTTATTTGAATTTCAATTCATATGAGTGTTAAATAATGATTTTAAATTTATTTGATATGCATTAATTTTAGGTTAAATTACAATTTAGTATAAAATATTTCATAAAATATTCATTTTAACTATAATTTTAACTTTTATTAAATTGCACTAATATAAATTTAATATTTTGTCGTTTAACTGTTATATTATACTTTTTAAATACGCATTAAGTATTGACAATTTAAATATAAAATAAATAATATTTTTAAAACAAAAATATATATGAAAAAATTGAATTTAACTCTCATATTCAAAACATTAACATTATAATAAAATATACTTAATCTTTTTAATTAACTTTCATTAATAATTTAATAATTTCAGCTAACAATATAAATTATATTGAAAATAAATTATTTAAAAAAATTATAATATTTTATTTAACTTAAATTATGTATATATTTAAAATAATTATAAAATAAATATATATTTTTACTTAATAAAATTATAAGTAAAAATGGTATATAATTAATGTTTTATTTAATTAATTTTAAACCATAAATTTAATATATTACACAAATATATTTTTTATTATATATAATAATATAATTTTAATAATAATTATATAATTTTTAGTATCACTAAAATGTCAAATTTAATTTATTTATCTATATAATAATATTTCATATATAAATATTTTATTTAACTTAAATTATATATAATTATTACTAATAATTAAATATATATAGCTTTTAATATTTTATGAAATATAAATTATATAATAAGATATTTATATATAAATTATGATGTTGTACAAATATACCATTAAAATAGATACTTTATTTATACTAAAATTATATAATTTGGTAACAAAATTTTATTATTATAAATAATGATAAATATATTTTTATAATATATTTAATTTATTATTTTAAATTAATTAATTAAAATACTAATTATATATATTATTTATAATTTTATTAAATAAAATATATATTTAATTTAGATTTGTTTTAAATATTTGTATGATTTAATTTAAATAAAATATTATAAAATTTTAATATATTTTGCCTACTAATAATTATAATATTAGTAAAATTCGATTATTCACATAATTATTTTTATTTTAGAATAATTATTTTATTTTATATTTAAATTATTGCATTAGCACACCTACATTAAAAAAATATTGTTTGATAGATAAAATAAAAAAAATTGTTAATTTAATATAACGGATATAATTAATGCTAAAATTAAATAAATTGACAAAATTTACGATAAATAGAAATATATAGTATTAATAATCAACGGTGAGGCAGGCCGATGGGTCTCCTCTCTCCCCCACGTGATGGGAGTCTTTACTTGTCCTGCCTTTACAGTAGGCGAATAGGGTATCGGAGGTGGCAAACAGCATAAAACGTCATTCTTGCCTGTCGGGCAAAGGTTAATTTTGTAATTCTGCAGACCCGTGACTGAACCCCACTCCCCAAAAAAGAAAACCTTTTTGTCTTTGCCCCACGTGATTGTGGGAAAAAACACACATGGCACCTCACCAACACTGCACATGTGACCCCTGACCAGCTCATCCATTACCTTCTTCTACTTTTTTTTAATCATATTGAGCGTTGAAAATAGAGCCTGTAGACTGAAAAAAACGGAAGAGTTGGAGCCTAAGAAAACAAACAAAACAAAAGAATGTCACTGGCAAGTAATTAATTAATTTCTAATAAAATTTTACATATCAAATAGATATTTCTACATATAAAAAAAGTCCTTTTATGTATAAATAAATCATTCCAATTATCATTTAATGTTTTTTGCTCAATCAAATTATCAATTAATATTGATTACTCATATTAATAGAAGGATAGATAGATATTGGAGCAACCTGATTTTAAATTAAGATACTTATTTGAATATATTGTACATCGATACCCTATGTGATACAACGACTATTTTATATTTATTGTACACGACGACCTATGTGATATAAGATAATTATTGTACACGTTTTTTCAATAATTTAATTGTTGTATAATCACCCCATCATGAATCAATTTATATGTTTGCTGTTTTAGAAAATTTTTAAAATGCCAAGATGAAATCAATACTACAATGATAAATGAACATGCACAAATTTATATTTGTACCTTGGGAACGAATGGACTCGTTAAATTTGGGGCCATTACGATTTATTAAGGTTAAAGTAAGAGAAATTTTAAAATATAAGAATAAAATAATAATTTTATCTAAATTAGAGATTAAATTGTAAATTAAAAAAATTAACATCAATAGACGAAGTGAATTATAAACATTTAGCTAAGTGTAATTTTTAATAGTTATAACCTTAAGATGTAAAATCCGTCCTTTTAAGATAAGAAAAACCAGAAAAATAACCGATTAAAATAAGTGAGTATTCAGAACCGGTTCACAAACCCGATTATTTCTGAACGGGCAAGTTGGGAATTTACAATTTTCGGGTGGTCCAAATGGTTTATTAAACCTTGGAAAAAAAACTTAAAATAAAAACCAAAGTGGTTCAAGTGAACTAGATTCCATAAGAATTTTAAAGTTAAGCGTGCTTGCTCGAGAGTAGTGTAATAATGGGTTTTACGCCTATATAAAGAGATCATCCCCATTTCATTCTCCTCACACCTGAACATTTCACTCTCTCTCTACTGCTCCATTTCCCAGTGAAACTTAAACCAGAGCTTCGATTTCAACATTTTTCTTAACCTCGAAAGGAGAGGTCGAGCTCTTTAGAACCGGGAAGAAAACAGCTATCTGATAGCAAACTCCAGTCAATCCGAGAATTGTTGGAGAAGCGCCGGCATGATAGAATAGTGAAGCAGCTCCGACGAACCGAAGCTGCCCTATTTTGGCCAAGCTGAAATCGACCATTTCAAGCCCTCCTCAGGCCAAATCAAGCCCTTCCAACACTTCCTCAGCCTTTCCACGGCCGAATAAGGACCGAAAGGTAAGCCAATTCGGCTCCCCTTTGCAATTTTCGATCAGTGCTAGAGAGAGGGTCGACCGAATTTCAATGACGAAATTCTAATCCAATTCTGCATCAATTGATGCGATTCTTGATTCTAGGATGAACCTCAGGATAAGAGCTATCTGCCCAGATCGAAAGCTCGGACCGCCGTGCCTTCACCGGTGAGTAATTGAAGCTTTCTCTCTCTATAGTTCATTTTTCGGCAAAGCTCCGTTTGAGCTCGTCCCGACGTTAAAACTTGCTATTCACATTTCTAAAGAATCGTATGAACATGTAGAAACTCAAATTCAACTTCAATTTCAACAATTGGAAACGTTTGATGGGTCAAATTTGATAAAATCAAATTCGGCTATGTTAAGAAGTTGGAATTGGGGGAATATTGGGGATTTTCGAAATTCAAAGGATCAAAATGAAATTTTATGAAATTGAGGGTCAATTGGGCATGAAAATAATGTTGGAGGACCAATTGAGGAATTTTGAAAATTTTGGAGCAAAATTTACCATTTTTGTAAAGGAAGGGTAAAATGGTAATTTTAGAAAAATTGGGGGACCGAATTGGAAATTTGGGAAATTAAACCCCCTTTTGTGAAATGGAATAAATTGAGGTCCTATGATAAATTTTAAAAGTTTCGAGACTCAATTTGAGGAAAAACCAGCATTTGGCACTAAAAGATAAAGAGAAATAACTTTAGGGACCTAATTGCAAATAAATGAAAGTTTGACTTTCTCATTCATTTGGAATGAATGAAGGCGATTAGGCTGAAGGATAATAAACCAAGATGTTCATATTGTGTAGGAACACGAAGTACCATGAACGCCAGCAAGGACAAGCTCGCGTGAATACCAAGAACCGGTCTAGTGGAATTCATGGCATTAACGGGTGAGTGGGTTTACTAACATCATACCCGGTTGGGATGATGAGCACAACTTAAATATAAAAACCACTTACCAGTTGTGAGTGGAAATTTTATATCATACTCGGTAGGGGATGATAAGTAGCTCAGTATAAAAACTCAGTATTTAGTGGTATTTTAATCATCACCACTTAGAGAAAGTGATGTGAAAATTATGTGAAAAAAACTACTTACCGGTTGTAAGTAGATCATACCCGGTTGGTATGATGAGACTTCCTTGAAGGAAGTTGAAAACCCGTTAATCGGTTATGAACGGAGATGTCCTTATACCGATTGGTATAATGGACAGTGAAAACCTATTTTGTTAGAAGTGTTCTCCCCTGACTGTGTGCCAATCCTTAAACTATTTGGGAGACCTTTTTAACGGGAGCTCGAATAGCTCTTTTAGGCCGAGGGCCTCGATTTTGGAACTTGAGGGCTAGAATGCCCAGTTTTTTTTTGAAAATCTCGTACAGTGGGCCCAAGGCCAGTTGGCACGAGTAGGAGCTCGTAAACGAATATGATATATGTGCCATAAAAATTAATAAGTGAATTGTTTGGCCATGGTACCAAGATAGGACCGGCATGCTCAGTCAACTAGCAGCAGTACGACATGACAGGTCAACGGACTAGTCAAAACAAACAGATGCGGGTTGAGTTGAGAGTCGGGGCCGTTGGACCAGTGGCACCACAAATTACATGGCAATATAAGAAAACATTGTTTGTGCATGCACTATGAGTACAAGATCATCAAGACGCCCATGAGGGGTAGTGATGCGTCCTATGGGCACTGGACGACCTAGTGGCTATAAGGGCAGTTCGTCGTTCCAGGTGTCTGTGCGAAATCTGGAGTAGCACCAAGCGCATGAGACCGGGGTGGGGACGGGATGAGGTCTCTGTCCTCATACGGACACGAAGAAGTGATTTCGGGATTGTGGGTCGGATGTCACGTGCATCCACTCATTCCCAGGGTAGAAGTGGTTGTACTTCTATCCGGGTGGCAGGAAAAGTCGCTCCGAAGCCACTAGCGGGTTCAGTAGTGATACTGACTTGCGAATGTATGTAACCTTCATGATGAAGGATGTGTGTTGGGTGATGACACACCGGTAACTAAGAAATAATGGAAAAACCCAAATTTTTAAATGAATGGATTTTTGAAAAGAAAGGAGTCTGGCACACTCCATATAAATATTTTTCTTAAAAGTTAAAAGTAGACATTTAAAAACCCATTCACTGAGTAGTCGTACTCACCCCCTCCCTTATATCCCTTTCAGGAAATCCCGGAAAGCCTACCCTTAAAGACTTTCAACTAAGATGCCTATAAGACAGGTATGTAAAGTTTTAAATTTCATGAAGTTTTGATTATGCTATTCCAGGAAAAAGGTGCAGGTTAAAGGACGCCTTACTCTTTATGGTTTACAATAAGGGGAAACCCTTTAATAAATCGGGAGAGTGGCGGGTTGATCACGGGGATCCGACCAAACCGGGTTGGGGCGTGACATAAGTACTAGGGACTAATATTAGAGAAAGTTAATAATGTGTTGTTTCCCCGACTAGTAGGTCGAGTAAACCGGGCTTGAGGTGCGAAACTATAAATTATTAAAAAAATTACAGTGTACTAATTTATGGTACTAACGAATTTGAATTGATCTTTTTATATTTCTAAACATTAAATAAGAAATAAGAGATCAAGTGGGAATACGAGAGTGGAAGTATGAAAATCCTTCTAAAATGAATGAGTTTCGGAATTCACGGTGAGTGAGAGTATTTACAATGAGTTTGATTGGGCCGACCAGATTACTTTGGGTGTTTTAATATTTGCCTTGAAGTGAATGTTAAGCTTGACTTTTGAAACTCATATAAAGTGTAAAATGACTAACTGCACGTTCATTAAAGAAAATACTCCTTAAAAATGCTAAGAATTAAAAAAACGTTGTAAGACTAGGTGTAACGCCCTGACCCGGTTTGGTCGGAGTCCGTGATCAATACGCCACCCTTTCCTGCATCACTCGAGTATACCTACCTGAATGAGACAAGGAAGGTGAAGGCGTGTTTACATTCAAACCCTTACTTAAAATTGGGGATAGAAAACGTAGCTTAAGGCCCGAACACGTCCAGGAACTTTCTGTCTGAGTGTTATCCTATAAAAAGGATGAGAGGGGGTGAGTAAAATACTTAATAAGGAAAACTATTATAACATTTTATGTGAATTCATCTTATCTGTTCTTTAAATTATTTCTTTGGTATTTTATACATTCTACAAGATCAATAACTGCCCTCCTATCATAGGAGGGATCACACACTCACAGAATGGTCCTTGGCCATGCCATTTATGGACCGGAGCGTCTTTACCATCTAACTTGATAGAGGGATACTGCCTCTACCCAGAGTTTGAGTGGACATCAATAGTATAACACGTCAAATCCCTAATTACTTCACCATGACCGCTCAGTGGGATGATACCTCATTTCCCCTACTGCCTCGGTCTCCATGCACAAGAAGCTCCTTGACTTCACGACCTACTGAACGACGAAACTGCTCTTATGCTCCCTGGGTCGTCCAACAGTCCTTATGCTCCATCACTACCTCATGAACATCACAATTCATGCACAATCAACAATCTTTTGAATTATAGCATTTATCTTTGACCCTCATGCACAATGGTCTGTTGACTTGGCTTCAACCCATGCGTACTAGCCCAACTGGTTTGATAACCTGGTTTCGGCAGAGCAGCCTTTTGGCCCAACAAGCTTGATAACTCAGCTTGGCTTGATGGGCATCACACAAGCTTCCCATTATTCATGTCTTTTAGCATCATATATCACATGTATGTTCTGGATGGGTCCGTGCCCATATCCATCAGCCTTTGGCCCACTAGCATCTCGAGCTTAAGGCCAAAATTATCTCCCAAATATTTTAAGTAAAGTCACTCAGATAGGGGATGCTAATTCCGAGAAAATAGTTTTCAAAGTTGAACCATCATTCCAACCGGAATGGACGTCAGTGGTTCCTAGTCACCCGGTGATCTTGGCGGGGTCGCATCGGCAAAGTCTCCCTCCTTGGTGCACTTTAGGGGGTCAGTGCTCGAGTAATCCGTTTCTGTAGGGTATGAGTGTTTGTATTAGGGAGAGGTCACACCCATTCTTATATTTGCACCTAGGGCTCCGTACTTTGCTTAAATTGCACACGGGACTCTGATTTCTCTTTAGTCTCCATTTGGCCCCTTGGGTTCCCAATTATTTCTTTTGGGTCATTAACTCTTTTAGTTTCACCAATTGGCCCTTAACTCACCGTATTTTTCCTTTAGTCCTTAATTTTTCCAAAAATTGTAATTTGGTCCCCAACTTTTCCAAATTTCCAATTTACCCCCAACTTTGTCCAAATTTCCCAATTGAACCTCAATTGGGGCGAATTTCATGAAAACACCCTCAATTTTGTGAAATTTTCATTCAGTCCAATTTAAAAAAATTGCACAAAAGTTCCTAAAATCCCCAAATTGAACATCTTCTTCCCCAATTCAAGCATATAAAGCTTCAGATCTTACCTCCTACAATTGGTAGCCTATAAGTCCTTAATTTCTTCGATTCTTGCTTCTATCCACCTCCTCTAGCTCCCCTCGATCGTCCTACACTTCGAATTTCTGAATTTGGTTGAGTTTTACTCCCTGTCGGAGCTTCGCTGAAAAATTCACAGTAGAGAGAGAGAGCTTGCGTTTCTTACCGATGGATGGGCAGCGGCCGAAGCTTGAGGTGAGGGCAGCTAGAGCTAGTCGAGGGGAATATAGCAGGATTGAATCCTACTGTAATTCGCTAATGTCCTACGAGAATTTGAAGAGAGTAGTTTTGGGCAATGTAGCTCTAAAATTTAGATATTCCGACGAGGGGAAGCAGAATTGAGCTTATTGGGGCCTGTAGGGGTGTTGTGGAGGGTCTTAGGTAGTCAAAGGTGGCCAATGTTAGTGGCGGAAGGGTTGGGCAGGAGCTCGCTGCTTCGAGCTCCAGAGTAGCTTCACTGTGCGATCCCTTGCGCACTTCTCTAAACATCCTCCAGTCGCTCTCAGATGGTTTGGAACTAGAGCACTCTTCACTGGTTACAATGCCACCCTTTAGAGCTCCTTTAGTGGAGATTTTGCCCATCGTCGGAGCTCTGATTTGCAGCTCGACGGAAAATGTACTCTTCTTCTTCTTCTTCGCTCAATTGTGGGATGCTGATAATGAATAAATGAGGGGGTGATATTTATATAGGGAGCTTGGCAACTATTCACACTACCCGCCAGCATAAGACTCGGCCTTCAGTGACCTGACTAGAGAGTTTTTTGAGTCGCTGGAGACTCTACCTTTTCCGACTACTCTCTCTCTCCTCCCTCTTCTCTATGAGTGTCTGAACGTTAAAGGTGATGATGTGTTGGTTGTGCCACATGGTACGCTATGATTGGTCAGTTTTTTTGATGTGGAGTGCCAACTCGACTGTCGTATCAGTCATTGACACATTGATCGGACACGTGGCAACCTCCCATTGGCTGCCCGTGTCTACGTGGCAGTTGATGGGGCGCCACTTGGCATTGACCACTGTCTGTTGTCTGCTAAACGGTCTGTTGTCCGATCTGACTGTTGACTGGTTTGGTCAAACCATTGACCGGTCCGGTCTGATCGGGTTCGTTGTCCAAAATTTGAAGATTAGCCGGTTCAAACCTAGTTCGACCATTTTTCTGAAATTTAAAAATTTCTAAATTCATCAAAATTAATTTTCTATTTAATGGTGGTCTCAATTTCTCAATTTGACATTTTTAAGCCACCTAGAAAAATAAATTTGTGAACCGATTCACTATGGTTCATGTCGGTTTGGTCCGGTTCACCACGAATCGGTTTAGTCCTCTCCTTAATTCCACTTCCCGGTTCTTTTTTGAAAATTTTGTGGATTTTTGGTCACTTAGGATTTTCCATTTTCCCATATTAACTATTTTTCATTCATTAAATGACCCGTCTCCTCATTTATAAACCCATACCGGTTCTTTTCCTGGTTTTCTTTGATTTCAAGGAATAGGTTTTACAACTCTCCCATCCTTTTTAGAGTTTTTTCCTCAAAACTTTATCACCAGACTCTTCTCTCTAAAGGGATCCTTATGCGGCTTCCTTAGGGTGTAAGCTGATATTCTATCAGCTTAAGTCACTCTCCTTGCCTCACTTCCTCCATTCTCTGGAATTCGCTTAGTTTGACTCGTCCCCTTTTTCTCGGCGTTCACAGAGAGAGCCGCATTGGTATGATACTTCCGGTAGCTTGGGGTCAGACTTTCGTTCCGGGGGTGTTGTTCATGTTTGAGGTTCAGATATCTCCCATTGTACCTAGGTTCGTTTACTCCTTTGTCGGTCTAGCACCTTGTTCAATCGGATATTTCGGTTGCCTTTCTCGGCGTACTTCCCTTTTCCTAGCCCTCTAGCCCCTCCTTTGTTACTCGAGTTCATTCTTTGTTGGCGACTAACTTAGTTGTCCCTAGCAATGCTACTCCTAAGCATGTGGTTTCATCCTGGGCCTCAAGTCTAGCTCGTCTTGTGGTCGAACTCCTTTCACTATGGTCCCTAGAGTGTATTATTTCTTACTCTTGTCCTTTGCCTTACCTAGGTCACTTTGTTGCTTGACTCTTTTTACTCCCTAGGATCCCAATGCCATATGTCCTGCCCTTGCTTCGAGGTCCCCGAGAACATAGGTGTCCGGTTTCTTATCTGAGTTTGGGGGGTTTCCTTGGTCCATTCGTTCCATTCCATTTTCCTTTATTGCGTCTACCCATCCCCAATGGTCCAGTTTCTAGGTTTGGGTGTATCCCATCGATTCGTTGGTATTCCTGCATGTAAACCCTGCACTTTTCAGTTAAGGAAAACCAGGAAAAGAACCGGTTAAACCGAGTAAGAAAATCGAGCTGGTTTACAAGCCTAATCATTTGGGAACAAGCAATTTAGAAATTTACAACTTCCAGGTGATCCAAAGGGTTCATTAAACCTTGGAAAATAAACTTAAGACAAATTAGAAGAGAAAAACCAAATTGGTTTAGGTGAACAAAAATCCATAAGAACTTTGAAGTTAAGTACGTCTTATCATAAATAGTCATAAATAAATATATATTTAATTATTGTAATTAATACCAATAATTTAATACCTAAATTAAATTATTGGAATTAATACAAATAATTTAATACGCAAATTAAATTATTGAAATTAATACCAATAATTTATGGCAATATTAATACTAGTAATAAATCTCTCCCATTTAACACATGGTTTTACACTTATATAAAAAGGTCATCCCCATTCATTCTCCTCACACCCGAACACTTTTCTCTCTCTCTCTCTCTCTACTGCTCCATTTCCCGGTGAAGCTTGAACCAGAGCTTAGACTTGAACACTTTTCTTAACCTCAGAAGGAAAGGTCGGGCTCTTTAGAACCAGGAAGAAGACAACTATCTAATAGCAAACTCCAGTCAATCCGAGAATCGTTGGAGAAGCGCCGGTATGATGGAACAATGAAGTAGCTCCGGCAGACCAAAGCTGCCCTATTTCGGCCAAGCTGAAATTGGCCATTTCGAGCCCTCCTCAGATCAAACCATGCCCTCCCAACACTTCCCCAGTCCTCCCACGGCTAAATTAGGACTGAAAGGTAAGCCAATTCGGCTTCTCTCTACAATTTTCGGTCAGTGCTGAAGAGAGAACCGATAGAATTTCAATGATAAAATTCTAACTCAATTCAGCATCAATTGATGTGATTCTTGATTCTAGGATGAACCTTAGGATGATAGCTATCTACCCAAATCAAAAAATCGGATCGCCGTGCCCTTACCAGTGAGTAATCGAAGCTTTCTCTCTCTAATGTCCGTTTTTCGGCGAAGCTCCGTTTGAGCTCGTTCTGGCATCAAAACTTATGATTTAAAAGCCTATTGAATCATAAGAAGATGGAGGAACTCAATTTTAACTTCAATTTCAACAATTAGATGTGTTTGATTGGTCAATTTGATGAAATCTAATTCGGCTGTGCTAAGGAGTTGAAATTGGGGATTTTTGAAATTCAAAGGACCAAAATACAATTTTATGAAATTGAGGGTCAATTGGACATGAAAATAATGTTGGAAGACCAATTGAGGAATTTTGGAATTTTTGGGGCAAAACTTACCATTTTTGTAAAGGAAGGGCAAAATGGTAATTTTGGAAAAATTGGGGGACCAAATTGGAAATTTGGGAAATTAAACCCCTTTTTGGTGAAATTGAATAAATTGAGGTCCCAAATTTTAAAAGTTACAGGACTCAATTTGAGGAAAAATCGACATTAGGGACTTAAAGTTAAAGAGAAATAACTTTAGGGACCTAATTGCAAATAAATAAAAGTTTGGGTTTTCTCATTCATTTGAAATTGAAGGCTATTATGCTGAGTAATAATGAACAAGCATGTTCATATCGTATAGGAATGTGAAATACTGGGAACGCTAGCATAGACGAGTTCGCGTGAATACAAAGAACCGGTTTTGTGGAATTCACTACGTTAACGGGTGAGTGGGTTTACTAACATCATACCCGGTTGGGATGATGAGCACAACTTAAAATTTAAAAACCACTTATCGGTTGTGAAAGGAAATTTTATATCATACCTGGTTTGGAATGATAAGTACCTCGGTATGAAAACCCACTATTAAGTGGTATTTTAAACATCACTACTTAGAAGAAGTGATGTGAAAATCATGCGGAAAAACTACTTACCGATTGTAAGTAGATCATACCCGGTTTGTATGATAAGACTTACTCGGAGGAAGTTGAAAACCCGTTCATCGGTTATGAACAAAGGTGTCCTTATACCTAGATGGTATAATGGATAGAGAAAACATATGTTTTGTCGGAAGTGCTCTCCCCTGACTGTGTGCCAATGCTTAAACAATTTGGAAGACCTTCTCTGATAGGCCGAAGGCCTTGGTTTTGGAACTTGGAGGCTAAATGCCCAATTTTGAAAATCTCGTACAGTGGGCCCAAGGCCAGTTGGCATGAGCAGGAGCTCGTAAACGAACATGATATAGTAGGTTAATAAGTGAATTGAGCAGGAGCAGGAGCTCATAAACGTACAGTGGGCCCAAGGCCATAAAACTTAATAAGTGAATTGTTTGGCCATGGTACCAAGATAGGACCGACATGCTCAGTCAACTAGTGGTAGTGCAACATGATAGGTCGACGGACCAGTCAAGACAAACAACTGTGGGTTAAGTTGAGAGTCGGGGCCGTTGGACTAGTGGCACCACAGATTACATCGCAATATGAGAAAACATTGTTTGTGCATGCACTATGAGTACGAGATCATCAAGACGCCCATGAGGGGTAGTGAGGCATCCTAAGGGCACTGGACGACCTATTGGCTATAAGGGCAGTTCGTCGTTCCAAGTGTCTGTGCGAAATTTGGGATAGCACCAAGTGCATGAGACCGGGGCGGGGACAGGATGAGGTCTCTGTCCTCATATGGACACGAAGAAGTGATTTCGGGATTGAGCGTCGGATGTCGCGTACATCCACTCATTCCTAGGGTAGAAGTGGTCATGCTTCTATCCGGGTGGCCGATAAAGTCGCTCCGAAGCCACTAGTGGGTTCAGTAGTTGTACTGACCTGCGAATGTGTGTAACCTTCATGATGAAGGATGTGTGTTGGGTGATAACACACCATGGTAACTAAGAAATGATGGAAAAACTCAAATTTTTAAATGAAGGAATTTTGAAAGGAAAGGAGTCTGGCACACTCCAATAATAATTATTTTCTTAAAAGTCAAAAGCTTTGGAAAAACCCATTCACTGAGTAGTCGTACTCACCCCCTCCCTTATATCCCTTTCAGGAGATTTCGGAAAGCCTATCCTTAAAGACCATCAACTAAGGTGACTGTGATACAAGTATAATAAATTTAAATTATTATACAGTTTTATTTATGTTATTCCTAGAAAAGGTGTAGGTTTAAAGGACGCCTTACTCTTTACGGTCTATAATAAAGGAAAACCCTTTAATAAACTGGGAGAATGGCGGGTTGATCACGGGGATCTGACCAATCAGGATCGAGGCGTGACACTGCTTCCATTTGTTTGTGTGTTGGTTGAAGTTTTTCGGCTAGCAAGGGGTCCCTCCTCCTTTTGGTCCTTCTCTTCTCTATTAGCCTAGGGGTCATTACGCTTATCAATTGCAGTATTCCTTTGGATTTCTCTTCTTCCCATCATTGTCGTCCTTCGAGGGACTTCTCCCTCCTGTGAAGTCCGTTCCCTCATGGAACTAGTTTCGAGGGGTTTTCCTTACTTGTTTCGGGGGGTGGTTTCAAGTCCCGCCCTCGAGGACCCGTGTCCTCCATTGTTGTTCCTTGGTTGCTTTGTCTAGATAGTCGCTCTATTTCAACTCATCTTACTACCCACTTCTCCCTTGGGGTTAGTGGTTCTATGGGTTGATCCTTTCTTCTTGGGTTTGTGCTCCTTCTCGTGTGTTGGGGTTCGTGCCTCTCCTTCGCATTTCATCTTGCGGTTGGTATGTCCTTTCAGTTCGGTGTCTTTCTTGAATTTCGAATCTCTCAATATAAGCCTGTCATGCCCTGACCCGGTTTGGTCGGATCCCCATGAACAACCTGCCACTCTTTCGGTTTATTAAGGGTATTCCCCTTCTCTAAACCGTGAGGAGTAAGGCGTCCTTTTTACCTATACCTTTCCTAGAATAACATTAATAAAAACTGAATATATTAACCTTACAAACCTGTCTTAAGGTTCAGCTACCGACAGATCTTTAAGGTCGATTTCCCTTAGTTTCCTAAAAGTGGTAAAAGGGAGGGGGTGAGTTCTACAACTCAGTGAGCAAGTGTTGGGTGTGAATTTTCACAAAAAAAAAACTTTAATCGAAGTGTGCCAAACTCCTTATTTATTTCAAAAATGTTCTTTTCTCAAGTTATGGTTTTCATAACCTTTTTCCAAGGTTTACCAATTCTTTTCCAAGGATTTTTAAATCCTTTCCAAGGTTTTCATAACATTTTTCCCATTTCCATATTATGTGTGTTTCACAAACAACAGACACCCTTCATCATGAAGGGATCACACATATTCACGAGATGTAGTTACAACGACTGCACCCACTTGTGGATTGGAGCGTCTTTACCATCCACCATGATAGAAGTCCCTAACTTCTACCTAGAGTTTGAGTGAACATCTCTGACATCCTACCCTCAAACCCAAAATACTTCATGTCTGTATGAGGACAGAGACTTTATCTCGGTCTCGTGCCCATGAAACTCAAACACAGTAACTTCGTGGAGTTTAAACACAGTAACTCCAGGGAGTCCAAACATAGAAAATCCGTGGATTCTAAATACAGAAACTCCGTTAGTAGCTTCTCCTTCCGTTATCACCACTATGTCGTCCAGCAGCCCTTAGGACCCATCACTACCCCCTAGTGCATCTTGATGGTGCTATATCACAAGTGCATGCACAAATAATAGTTTTCATTTTCTTAGCCATTCTCTTTGGCGATGATGGTCCAAAGGTCCTGACACTCAACCCGACTTGTAGTTGTTTATCTAATTGGTTCGTCGACCTAGTCCTGATGCACTACTGCTAGCCCATCGAGCCTTGTCGGTCCTGACTTGGTACTGTGGCAAATCACACAATTAATTCCACTTTCAATGAGAATTTTCATGGCTCTTCCTGTTCATGTTTGTTTATGAGTTTCTGCTCGTGTCCACTTGCATTGGGCCCATTGCACGTGATTTTCCAAAACTGGGCATTTAGCCCCAAAAGTTCAAAAACCGAGGCATCTGGCCTATCTAAGCTATTCCAGCTCTCGTCAAGAAGGTCTCCCAAAAATTTTAAGCATTGGCACACAATCAGGGGAGAACACTTTTGACAAAATAATCTTTCCATTTATCACACCAACCGGGTGTGATGACATCTCCACTTACAATCGGCAAGCGGGTTTTCTCCTTCCTTCCAAGAAGTCCATCATACCAACCAGGTATGATCTCTCTACTTACAACTGGTAAGTAGGTTTTCTTTCAATAAAAGTGCTCATCACCCCAACCGGGTATGACGTTAGAAATTTCCCACTCACAACCGGTAAGTGATTTTTAACTTTAAACTGTGCTCATCATCCCAACCGGGTATGACATTAGTAAGCCCACTCACAACCGGTAAGTTGGTTTTCCTTAAATAAAAGTATTCATCATGCCAATCGGTATGATGTATAAGATTACCACTCACGGTGGCTTCCAATTTAAAAAAGGTGCTCATCATCCCAACCGGGTATAAAGTGTAAATTTGCCAAATCACCCATTAATCGTGATATGTTCATCCTCAGTTGGTTTTCCAAGTTGACGTGAGCTTTCTCTTACTGGTGTTCCGATCACACTTGTCTCGTCGAAGGTGCGACGGTTTTCAAGCTTTCTATTGGGAAAGGTAGCTCTCTTCCTAAAGTACCTTCTAGGATAAAAATTCTTACAATTTGAACTTTTAGCTTCATTGAGGTTGTATGAGGGTTGTGGAGATGTTAGGAGAGCTTGGTTTGGCCGGAGGAGGGCATAATTCGACCGATTTCAGCTCGATCGAAATAGGGCAGCTTCAGTTTGCCGAAGCTGCTTCACTATTTGATTATGTCGGCACTTCTTCGACGATCCTCAAATTGAATGGAGGTTACTATTAGATAGTTGACTTCTCTCGGTGTCTAAAGAGCCTGACCTCGCCTTCTGAGGTTGAGAAAAATGCTCAAGTTGGAGCTTTAGTTCGAGCTTCACCAGAAAATAGAGCAGTAGAGAAAGAGAGAGAGAAGTTTTCAGGTGTGTGGATGATGAATGGGGAGGAGCCTTTTATATAGGTGTAAAATTGTTTGTTAAATGGGGAAGATTTATTACTACATTATGGGTATTAATGTTGCTAGTTATTCTCATTAAATTGGAAAATTGTTGGGTATTTATGGGTATTAATTCCAATAATTGAATGTAGGTATTAATTTATGGGTATTAATTCTAATAATTGAATGTATGTATTAATTTATGGCTATTTATGGGTATTAATTCCAATAATTGAATGTACCCTAAAAAACCCTAATACTTTCGTACTAAATCAAATTTACATAATTATCTCATTATTTTCACCTAAAAGAATTTACTAGGTATTTACTATATCCATTCCATCGAGTTATTTATTTCAGTCAAAACAACAATTTTCATTTTATTTTAAATCAAATTTATTCCTATTATATCAATTGAATTTTAAACTTATAATAAAATTTTAGAAAAATTTTTGATTGAAATTTCGGACTACTAAAAATACAGTGTGACAAACTCCCTTACATAATTGTCTCGTTTGACTTTAGAATTTCCAAGCTTGTTAGCTCCTTCCTTTTGCCTTTCCGTTGTCTCTGGTGTCAGGATGTTTTATTCCTTCATGACGGGTTTGCTTTTTTGTCCATCATCCTTGGGGTACTATGCGATAACCCTTTGGTTATCTTTTCTATCTCATTTTTTGGTCCAATGGGGCAGTTAGGTTTGTCCTTAGCCTGTCCACAGTATTTCCCAAGTCCTCGCCTCCGGGCAATTTGGCCTTTGTCCCTGTCTATGTTCCTTTTCTCTACTTTGACATTCCTTTGAGGTTGCCTTACTCTTTCTTGATGTGGCTCTTCCTTTGGGTCATTGGTCACCCCTTATGATGTGAGTTCAACTAAGGGTGCTTCCAATTTGCAAGGTCCAATCACAAGGTTAAGGGCCAAAAAAATTAAAGAAGAAATGCAAGGGCTGATTGGAGCGATTGCAGGAGGCCAAGCTAGGAGCACAATTGAAGAGTATGATGAGAGCACTAAAGAAGGCTACAATTTGAATGAGAGATTTATTAATATCATAAATCTTCTAGAAGATTAAATTAGGAAATAATATATTTTCTAGATATGTATAAGAAATATATTAGCAATATTCTCTATATGGTTGGCATGTCAACCATAATATTTTATTTCCTTATTTAGATTCTCAAGTGTCTATAAAAGGCTAGCTTCATAGCATTATAAGGACAGATCTTTGATTTCAATTTTATTGTGATGCTCATGTCTCCTTTCTCTTTTGAAAAAACTTTTGAACTGTACCTTGTTTTTCAATCGACTTATAGAGGAGTTTGGTATGGCATCTACTTCTATCTGTACCTTGTTTTTCAATCGAACAAGGTATATTCCATTCTTTTTACTTACATCGTGAAAGTATTGGGGTCTATTCCATATTTGGTGTAGGGTGTCGTCAGTATATTGGCGAGGTTTGCATCATCTTAGGGTTCTTGCTAACTCACAGGTGGCATCTAGTCCATAAGGTTTCCTATTCTGCCCTCTCGGCTGGTCATGATTTGCCCCGACCTTCCTTTGTCTTGTAAGGCACTTCTCGGGCCTCTCGTTATCCTAGCCCTATCGTGTGAGGTATAGGTGTTGGAAGGGGATGACCAACCTAAGGTGGGCTTTGGTTTTACTCTTTTAGGGATATTGGTATTTTTGGGGCTCGTGGAGCTCCCTTGCTCCGGGAATTTGTTAATAAATTTTGGGTTCTCTTTCGAAAAGAAATTTTTCTTTATTCGTTGGATCGGAAAAACCCTGGTCAAGGTTTATTACAATGGGTATTTCTATAATCTACTACCCCTCTCTATGCCCACTAGTTAACTGACATAGAATTATACCTATGTGGATTGTGAGACTCCGCATCTGGTGTCTGAAGGCGTCTTCTCCTTCTGGGTGGGCAGATGCCCGCATGGTACCTGCCATAGTGGGGGCACGAGTTCATATTGGGCTCTTCGAATTTCACAGATGCTGATAGACTAGGGGCCCTCCTAGCCTGTACGAGAGGTGTTATATCTATTATGTACTGGCATAAGACAATTGAATTGTGAGCGTGTTGGGTGGGGCCTGCGGTACACGCACTGCTGTGGATCGGGGGGAGTCAATGAAAGTCCCTCACGTAGTTGGCATATGCTTCGTAGAAATTCCTTTCAGCTTCTGCCTGAATTTGGGCCAAGTCTGGTTCTCTAGGTGGAGACACTTCATCCTCCACCGAGTAGGGAGGGGTCCTATCTTAGGGTGTAACCCAGGGGATGGGCTCCTCTAATGCCTATACCCGTTGCCCCATAGTGTGGATCTAGGGAATATATTCTTCGGGGGTGTTTTCTACAAGGTTGTCGAGGATCGGGGATTAGGATGGGTTGGGAAAAACTAATCAGCAAAGTTATGCTCTGATACCACTCAAGTTGTCATGCACTGACCCAGTTTGGTCGGAGTCCATGATCAATCCTCCACCCTTTCCTACATCACTTGGGTATACCTACCCAAATGAGACATGGAAGGTGAAGGCGTGTTTATGTTCAAACCCTTACTTAAAGTTGTAGGTAGGAAGCGTATCTTGAGGGCCCGAGCCCATCCAAGAACTTTTCATTTGAGTGTTATCCTGAAAAAATGGGTGAGAGAAGGGGGTGAGTAAAATACTCAGTGAGCGAAACTAATACAACGTTTTATGGGAATTCATCTTATCTGTTCTTTAAAATATTTCTTTGTTATTTTAAACATTCCACGAGATTAACAATCACCCTCCTATTATAGGAGGGATCACACACTCATAGAATGGTCCTTGACCGTGCCACTTGTGGACTCGAGCACCTTTACCATCCACTCTAATAGAGGGATACTGCCTCTACCCGAGGTTTCAGTGGACATCAATAGTCTTACATGTCAAACCCCCAATTACTTCACCATGTCCGCTCAGTGGGATGATACCTCATTTCCCCTACTGCCTCGGTCTCCATGCGCAGGAAGCTCCTCGGCTTCACGACCTACTAAACGACGAAACCGCCCTTATAATCCCTAGGTCGTCCAGTAGTCCTTGGGCTCCATCACTACCTCATGCAAGGTGTCCAGATGGCCCGAACATCACAGTGCATGTAAAATCAACAATATTTTGAATTATAGTCTTTATATTTGTCCCTCTTGCACAACGATCGGTTAACTTGGCTTTGGCCCACACGTACTAGCCCAACAGGTTTGACAACCTGGCTTCGACAGAGCAGCGGTTCGGCCCAATAAGCTAGACAACTCAGCTTGGCTCGATGGGTATCACACAAGAATCTCATTATTCATGCCTATATCCATCGGCCTTAGGCCCACTAACATCTCAAGCCTAAGCCCAGAATTAGCACCCAAATGTTTTAAGCTAGGTCACCTAGTCAGGGGATGCTAATTCCGAGAAAATAATTTTCAAAGTTTAACCATCATTCCAACCAAAATGGATGTCATAGCAGTTCCCCACTCACCCGATGATCTCGGCGGGGTCGTGTCGATAGTGCCTCCCTCCGTGGTGCGCTTCAGGGGGTTAGTGCTTGAGTAATCCATTCCGACAGTGTACGAGTGTTCATATTAGGGAGAGGTCACACCCGTTCTTATATTTGCACTTAGGGCCCCGTACTTTGTTTAAATTGCACATGGGTCCCTAATTTCTCTTTAGTCTCTATTTGGCCCCTTGGGTTCCCAATTATTCCTTTTGGGTCATTAACTCTTTTAGTTTCACTAATTGGCCCTTAATTCACTGTATTTGCCCTTTAGTCCTCAATTTTTCCAAAAATTGTAATTTAGTCCCCAAATTTTCCAAATTTCCAATTTACCCCCAACTTTGTCCAAATTGCCCAATTGAACCTCAATTGGGGTGAATTTCAAGAAAACACCCTCAATTTTGTGAAATGGTCTTTCAGTCCCCCAATTTTTGAAAATTGTACAAAAGTCCCCAAAATCCCCAAATTGAACATCTTCTTCCCCAATTCAAGCATATGAGGCTTCAGATCTTACCTCATCCAATTGGCGGCTTGTAAGTCATTTTTCTTAAATTCTTGCTTCTATCTACCTCCTCCAGCCCCGCTTAATCATCCTACACTTCGAAAATACGAATTTGGTTGAGTTTTATGCCCGTCGGAGCTTTGCCAGAAAATTCACAATAGAGAGAGAAAGCTTGCGTTTCTTATTGATGGAGGAGCGACGGCCGGAGCTTGAGGTAGGGGGAGCTATAGCTAGTCGAGGGGAATCTAGCAGGTATGAATCCTGCTGCAATTCACTGCTGTCTTGCAGGAATTTGAAGAGAGAAGTTTTGGGCGGTGTAGCTCTAAAATTTAGAAATTTCAACGAGGAGAGGTGGAATTGAGCTTACTAAGGCCTATAGGGGTGTTGTGGTGGGTCTTAGGCAATCAGAGGTGGCTAATGTGGGTGGCGGAAGGGTCGAGTGGGTCAAGGTTGTGTCAGACAGGAGCTCGCTGCTTCGAGCTCCAAAGCAGCTTCACTATGCGATCCCTTGTGCACTTCTCTAGACGTCATCCGGTTGTTCTCGGATGGTTTGGTGCTAGAGCACTCTTCCCCGGTTCTAATGCCACCCTTTAGAGCTCCTTTGGTGGAGATTTCGCCTGTCGTCGGAGCTCTGGTTTACAGCTCGACAGAATACGTACTCTTCTTCTTCTTCACTCGATTGTGGGATGCTGAGAACGAATGAGGGGGTGCTCTTTATATAGGGTGCTTAGTACTATTCACGCTACTTGCCGGTGTAAGACTCGGCCGCCAGTGACTTTACTAAAGAGTTTTTCGAGTCGCGGGAGACTCTAGCTTTTTTGGTACTCTCTCTCCTCACTCTTCTCTATCAGTGTCTAAAGGTTAAAGACGATGATGTGTTGGTTGGGCCACATGGCACTCTGTGATTGGTCAATTTTTATGACGTAGAGTGCAAGCCCGACCTCTACATCAGTCGTTAACCCATTGACCAGACACATGGCAGTCTCTCATTGGATGCTCATGTCTCCTTGGTGTGCTAACGTGTGCCAACTGTCCGTTGGCTAGATACATGACAACCTCCCATTGACTGCTCGTGTCTTTGTGGCAGCTGATGGGGTGCCACTTGGTGTTGACTATTGACCGCTGTCTCTTGTCCACTAACGGTTCCATTGACTGGTCTGATCGTTCACTAGTCCGGTATGATCGGGTTTGCTGTCCAAAATTTGAAAATCAGTTGGTTCGAACCTAGTTCAACCGTTTTTATGAAATTTAAATTTTTTTAAAATTTATCTAAATTCATTTTCTATCTAATGGTGGTCTCAATTTCCCAATTTGACATTTTTAAGTCACCTAGAAAAATGAATTTGTGAATCGGTTCACTGTGGTTCATGCCGGTTTGGTCTGGTTCACCCCGAACCGGTTCGGTCCTCTCCTCAATTCCACTTCCTAGTTCTTCCGTGAAATTTTTGTGAATTTTTAGTCACTATGAATTTTCCAATTTTCCACATTAACTATTTTTCGTTCATTAAACGGCTCGTCTCCTCATGTATATACCCATGCCTGTTCTTTTCCCAGTTTTCTTTGATTCCAATGAATGGGTTTTACAACTTTCCCCTCCTTTTAGAAGTTTTGTCCTCAAAACTCTGTCGTCGGACTCTTCTCTCTGAAGGGATCCTTACACGGCTTCCTTAGGGTGTAAGTTGATATTCTATCTGCTTAAGCCACTCTCCTTGCCTCACTTCCTCCATTATTTGGAATTTGGTAAGTTTGATTTGTCCCCTTTTTCTTGGTGTTCACAAAGCAGCATTAGTCCGATACTTCTTGTAGCTTGGGGTCAGACTTTCATTCCTGGGTTGTTGTTCAGGTTTGAGGTTTTGATACCTCCCATTGTACCTTGGTTCGTTTACTCCTTTGTCGGTCTGACACCTTATGTGGCCGGCTATTGCGGTTGCCTTTCTTGGCATACTTCCCTTTTCCTAGCCCTCTAGCCCCTCAGTTGTTACTCGAGTTCTTTCTTTTTTGGCGATTATCTTAGTTGTCCCTAGCAATGCGACTCCTAACACCGTGGTTTCATCCTAGAAGTAAGGTCCAGCTCGTGTTGAGGTCAAACTCGTATCCTTTCACTATGGTCCCTAGAGTGTATTCTCTCTTACTCTCGTCCTTTGCATTACCTAGGTCACTTTGTTGCTTGACTCTTTTTACTTCCTAGTGTTCCGATGCCATATGTCCCTCCCATGCTCCGAGGTCCCTAAGAACATAGGTGTCTAGCTCCTTGTGTGAGGTTGGGGGATTTCCTTTGTCTATTCGTTCTATTCCATGTTCCTTTATTGCGTCTGCCCATCCCCAATGGTCAGGTTTCTAGGTTTGGGTGTATCCCATCGATTCATCAGTTTTCCTACTTCCATTCATTCATGCGTTGGTTGGCATTTTTCAGCTAGCGAGGGGTCCCTTTGCCTTTCGATCCTTCTCTTCTCTCTTAGCCTAGGGGTCATTACACTTATCGATGGCGGTACTCCTTCGGATTTCTCTCCTTTCCATTGTCGTCGTCCTTTGAGGGACTTCTCCCTCCTGTGAAGTTTGTTCCATCATGGAACTGGTTTCCAGGGGTTTTCCTTACTTGTTCTGGAGGGTGGTTTCAGGTTCCACCCTCGAGGACCTGTGTCCTCCACTGCTTGTTCTCGGTTGCTTTTTTTGGATAGTCACTCTATTTCAACTCGTCCTACTACCCACTTCTCCCTTGGGGTTGGTGGTTCTATGGGTTAATCCTTTCTTCTTGGGTTTGTGCTCCTCCTCATGTGTTAGGGTCTGTGCCTCTCCTTTTCATCTTGCAGTTCGTATCTTCTTTTAATTCGATGTCTTTCTCAAATTTCGAGTCTCTCGTTATAGCCCTCTTACGTAATTGTCCCGTTTGACTTTAGAATTTCCAAGCTTGTTAGCTCCTTCCTTTTGCCTCTTTGTGGTCTCTAGTGTGGAGATGTTTTATTCCTTCGTGATGGGTTTGCTTTTCTATCCATCTTCCATGGGGTACTATGCGATAACCCTTTGGTTATCTTGGCTATCTCATTTTTTTTGGTTCTATGGGCGATTAGGCCTGTCCTTGTGTAAACCCCGCCCCTTGAAGTTAAGGAAAAATTGGGAAAGATCTTGTCAACCCAAGTGAGAAAACTGAACTAGTTCTCAAACCCCAATCATTAGAGAAATGGCAAATTGGGAAATTTACACGTTATGAATGACCCAAAGAGTCATAAATACCATGGAAAGGGACTTTAGAACAATTCGGGAGTGAAAACTTGATTGACTTAGGTGAACTAGATATGAACTGGTTTGAACCATCATTGAACCGTATGCTAAATTCATTTTTCTAGGTGGCTTAAAATATCCAAATTAGAGAATTGAAGCCACCATTGGATAGAGAATGAATTTAGAAATTTTTAATTTTGAAAAACTCGATCGAATCAGGCCTGAACCGACTAGTTTAAGCATTGAACCCGATTTGTACCGGTCTGGTTCGGTTTGTAACAATGTCGTCTTCTTCCTCCAGACAAGTTGTAAACCCCGCCCTTTTGAATAAAGGAAAAACCTAGAAAAGAACCGATCAAACCGAGTGAGAAACACCGAACTAGTTCACAAACCGATCATCAAAGAATGGGCAATTTGAGAAATTTAAACTCTCGAGTGATACAAAGGATTCCTAAAACCTTGGAAAAGAACCCTAGAACCAATTGGAAGAGAAAAACCAGACCGGTTTAGATGAACCAGATCCAACAAGATTGAACCAGTTTATGAACCGGAACCGATAGAGAAAGGGCAAACTGAGAAATTTATGGATTATGAGTGACCTAAAAAGTCGCAAAAGTCATGAAAAAGGACTTTAGGATGAATTGGAGATGAAAACCAAACAAGTTCAGGTGCACCAGATCCGAACCGGATTGAACCAGTTTGGACCGATTTGAACCACTATTGAACTAAATGCTAAATTCATTTTTCTACGTGGCTTAAAAAATTCAAATTTGAGATTTGAGGCCACCATTGGATAGAAAATGAATTTAGATAAATTTAAAAAATTTTAATTTGAAAAATTCGGTGGAATCGGGGGTGAACCAACCGATTTAAGCTTTAAACCCGGTTCGGACTGAAGCTGCCCTGTTTCAGCCGAGCTAAAATCGGGCAATTTGAGCCCTTTTCAGGCCAAACCGAGGCCTCCCAGCACCTCCACAGCCCTCCTACAGCTAAATTAGAGGTGAAAGGTAAGCCAATCTAGCTCCACTCTATAATTTCCGACCAGTGCTAGAGAGAGAACCAACAGAACTTTGATGATAAAATTCTCACTCAATTCGGCATCAATTGATGCAATTCTTAATCTTAGGAGAAACCTCAGGACGGGAGCTATCTGCCCAGATCGAAAGCTTGGACCGCTGCACCCTCGATGGTAACCTTTCGAAGCTTTCCCTCTCTAAGTCCAGTTTTCTTGCGAAGCTCCGTTTGAACTCATTTTGGAATCAAATCGTGCCATCCAAAGTGCAATTGAATTGTATGAAGGTGTAGAAACTCCAATCTAACTACAATTTCAACAATTAAACTCATTTGATTGGTCAATTTGATAAAATCAAATTCAGCTGAGTTAGAAGGTTGAAATTGGGGAAAAATTAGGGGAAATTTGAGAATTTTGAAAATTCAAGGGACTAAAGTGCAATTTCATAAAATTGAGGACCAATTGGGCAAAATTTAGAATTTCTGATGCAAAACTTACCATTTTTATAGAGTATGGGCAAAATGGTAATTTTGGAAAAATTGGGGGACCAAATTGAAAATTTAGGAAATTGAACCCCTTTAAGTGAAATTGGATAAATTGAGGTCCCAAGGTGAATTTTAAAAGTTTTTGCACTCAATTTGAGGTAAAACAGGCATTATTGACTTAAAGTTTAAAAAAAATAACTTTATAAACTTAATTACAAATAAATAAAAAGTTTGATTTTCTCATTCATTTAGAATGAATGAAGGCTATTGGGCCAATGGATAATGAATAAGGATGTTCATATCATGTAGGAACACGAAGTATCGAGAACGCTAACAGGGACGAGCTCGTGTGAATACAAATAACCGGTTAAGAGAAATTAACTACATTAATGGGTGAGTCAGATTATTATATCATACCCGATTGGGATGATAAGCACCTTGAAAATGAAAACCCACTGCTAAGTGATAATTTAATCATCACACCTTAGAGTAGTGATGTGGAAATCATGCAGAAAAACTAATTAATAGTTGTAAGTAAATCATACCCGGTTGGTATGATGAAACTTACTTGAAGGAAGTGGAAAACCCACTTATCAGTTATAAGCGGAGATGTCCTCATACTTGGTTGGTATGATGGATAGTAGTAAAATATATTTTGTCGGAAGTGCTCTCCCCTAACTGTGTGCCATTGCTTAAACATTTTGAAAGACCTTATTTACGTGAGCTCGAATAGCTCAAAAAGCTCATAAAGTTCGAAGGCCTCGGTTTTGGAACTTGGTGGCTAATATGCCTGATTTTGAAAATCTCAAACAGTGGGCCCTAGGCCTGTTGGCACGAGCAGGAGCTCGTAAACAAAGATCATTAATATGCCATGAAAATTTAAGTAATGAGTTGTTTGGCTATGGTACCGAGATAGGATCAGCATACTCAATCAACTAGCGGTAGTGTGACATGACAGGTCTCTGGACTAGTCAAGATAAACAGTTGTAGGTCGAGTTGAGGGTGGGGGCTGTTGGACCATTGGCACCACATATTATATGGTATTATGTGAAAACTGTTGATTGTGCATGCACTGTGTTATGGGACCTTCAAGACGCCCAAGATGGGTAGTGATGCGTCCTAGGGCTCTGGACGACTTGGTGGATATAAGGGCAGTTAGTCATACCAGAAGTCTTGTGAAGCTCGATGTAGCTTCAAGCGCATGAGACTGGGGTGGGGATAGGATGAGGTTTCTGTCCTCATACAGACACAGAGTTTTATTATGGGATTGAGGATCGGATGTCCCGAACATCCACTCATTCTCAGGGTAGAAGTGGACGTGCTTCTATTTAGGTGCCTGATAAAATCGCTTCGATGCCACAAGTGGGTTCAGTGGACGGGCTGACCTACAATTGTGTGTTTGACCTTCATGATGAAGGATGTGTGCTAGGTGATGACACACCATGGTAATAAGAATCAAATATAAAAACTGAAGTTGAGAATGAAATGTTTTTAAAAGAAAATAAAGAGTCTGGCACACTCTAATTCAAACATTTTTCCTAAAAGTTAAATTTTGAAAACCCATTCACTGAGTCGTTGTACTCACCCCTCCCTTATACACCTTTCAGGTAATCGTGGGAAGCTTACCCAAAGACCACCAGCTAACACAAATGTAAAGCAGGTATGAAAAGTTTGAAATTTTATTTAGTTTTGATTTTTGTTATTCTAGAAAAGGTACATGTTTAAAGGACGCCTTACTCCTCACAATTTAAAAAGAAGGGGCAACCCTTAGTAAGTCGGGAGAGTGGCAGGTTGATCACGAGTATTCATCCAAAACTAGTTGGGGCATGACAACTTGAGTGGTATCAGAGCCTGTTTCCTCGAATACATGATCAAAACTAGAAAATATAGTAACTAATAGGATTGATCTTAAAATATTTAGATGGCTCCAAGAAAAGTAGCCAAACAAACCCACACTACCATAGCCACTTTAGAAGCCCGGGAAAACCCCATCCCAAGGGAGAAGATGAACCAAGAGCATAGAAGGACCCTTAGAGTAACCCCGGGTCGAAAAGGACTCGATAAGCAAGCCTCTAAGGTGCTCAGGCTTAAGGACGGTAAGACATCAAACCATCAACAACCCCTTAGAAAGGCCCCACAATGTTCAAAGTGTTAGAGGAACCATAAAGATCCACACAAGGAGATGACATGTTATAAATGTGGGTGATAGGGACACTACAGTAGAAGATAACTGACATTTTGGAAGATAAGACCTAAGAGGATCTGTTATGAGTGTAGGAAGGTGGACCCATAGCAAGGAATCGTCCCACACTACAAAGAATCCAAGCGATACCTCCTAAGAAGGACACCTCCACCCATACAGAAGTTCGAAGGGATTACAAGAACCACAATTGCGACTAGGGGACCCAATCTCACTCAGGAAGAAATCCCTCTAGACCATAGTTTAGTAGTGAGTATTCCCCAACCCATCATTGTAAGTACTCCCTAACCCATCATTGTAACAATCTCCCTTAAGAGATGTTAAAATCCCAAAATTGTATTCTTACTTCAATAAATAAGATTCCAAGCTTCTAAAAATTTCTCTAAAAGCATGTCTCAATTGCCCGAGAAAGAATCACAGAAAGAAGATCAAGGGTAGAACCTTAAGAAAACCCAAAGATAATAGAATATAGATAAAAGGAATTTTTCCTTAAAGAGCACTACAAACCATCTAGGAGCAAAAAAAGGAAACACCTGCTCCATAGAAGACAAGCTAAACAATGACAAATAACTAGGAAGCCTCGAGACAGTAAAGTATGATCTACTTTGGAAAAATAGAGGAGCCAAGAAGGGTTGTAGACTAACCTAGCGAGGAAGGGAAAAGTGGAAAGGCCAGAATAATGGAACATAAGGATGAAGAGAACCCTTGAAGAAATAAATGGCCGAAAATGAAATGATAATTACACTCAAGCCATAAGGAGGATTTAGTAAGTCCCGCATAAAGAGGTTTTGGAGCAAATAAGTGCCTGAGCCCTTCCCAAGAAAGGAGACCCTGGGAAGGCATACATGTTCCAACTAAGAAATAATGGACCAAGTGATAAAGGATGAGGAGGTGAAGTGCACGCCGAGGTGAAGGAACCAAGGGAAGCACATTAAGAGGACCCAAGGGGAAAGTTAAACCCAAGGAATGGGTAAGTAGGAAAGAGCATCAAATGACGTAATGGCGAGCGAAAATGGTTGGGCTACCCATCATAAGAAATAGAGGAAAGAACATCCGGAAAACCTTGGAAAAGTAAGCCCTTTAATTTGGAAGAGGGTAAGGAAAAAACAACGAATGATATCAAGATTGGTCATGGTTCACACTCACTTAATAGAGCCCATGAAGTGTAAGGCTAGACGTAAAGGGTACTAGGAACCAATCTATCATCATGAGCTCCTCGAAGAGAGGATAGGGAACAAAAAGGAAATGGAGGACAGTGAAGGATAAAGAGCGGGAAAAAATACCGACCTTAGAAGGGTGTAAGAAGGGAACATGGAAAAGCCTTCAAGAAGCATTAAAAAGTTGAACCATAACGAGAATCCTTAGGTAGAGGAGACATGTAGGAAGTGAGACCTCAAAAAGGGAAGACCCAAAGCTAAGGTACTACCAGATAGATCCTAAGAGGCTAAAACTGACATAAAGAAACATAAGTGGTTAAGGGTATGTTGGGATGACCAAAGTATTACCTGATTGGGAAGAACAAAGAAGTCATTTAGAGATTTCTGGAGAACCTAGAAAAGAAGGAAGCAACTAGTAACAACAGGATGGTCAAGGAGAATAAATGAGACCATAAGAAGGACCGGGGTGTAGTGGAGACTACACTCTAAAGAAGGGTAGTAGAGCGGGTATAGTGTTAAGTACACGAAATAAGATCGGTAAATGATAAAACAACGAAATCCAAAAGGGGTGTAAGAATGCGAAGGAAGGAAACCTTCACGAAGTAGTAAGAAATTCGAGCATATAGCACCTAAAGGGAAATCTCTACTTTGAAGGACATAGTAGATGATGAAAATCATTAAAGGAGAACAACTTAAAAACAACGAAATCATGAAATGGTCACAAGTAAATGAGAATGAATTTAGTGAAAAGGAAAATCGTTCAGTAAAGAACGTCACCAAAAATGAAGAAAGACATAAGAAGGGAAGAATCCCAACATGTTAATAAGTCATTAGGAAATTCAATAATTGGCACTAGAAAGACCTAACAAAGAGGTTGGGAAAGGACTTCTGGGTAAGGAAAAACTGACACGGTTATGTAAAGATACGTTGTCAAGGTACGAAGGATAAGGGGATAACAATAAAGGTAGTCGAAGAATACTACCCGATGAAAGGAGGGATGGAATTATACAATTCCTGAAAGGTAGGAAAGTTGTACGCAACCCTAAAGGAGGTGTTGTAGATGTCCAAGGGACAGAGATGAGTTTTGGACTATGTCATGTTCTAAGGAACATATAAGCACCAACAGTCCCTAGTGAAATGTGACTCAAGTGAGAAAGAGCCAGTTAGCAAGTATAACAAGGTCAAACAAAATTTTGACCGAACCTGTAATCAATGATGGAGGGAGGAAGGATCAAATCGGACGAAGGGGTAGTAATACTGAAACCTACGAAATTAAGTACATAATGATCGAAAGAACATCGAGCTAAGGGTTTCAACAATGAAGAGAATAACTAGACAAAGGAACGATTAGGCACCTTGGAACTCCTAATCCTGAAATCATGAGTAAGAATCCCAAAGGGGAAAAATCTTGCCCTAAGTAAAGAAAGATGCAAACCTAGGGATATACCTTTGGACCTACATGCAAGATATAATAGTTATGATAAAACTCCATGGAAGGAGTAAACAACATAAAGGAAAGGAAATTCTTAAGTGCGCGGATTAAGGTGGACAGGGTGAAAGAACGACCAAAGTATTAACTTGTCTAAATTGAGATTAAAGGAAGTTGTCCCGAAGAGAAATTTAGTTTTGGGGACAAAACTCCCAAAAGGAGGGGAGAGTTGTAAACCCCACCCTTTTGAATTAAGGAAAAATCGCGAAAAGAACCAGTCAAACCCAGTGAGAAACACCGAATTGGTTCACAAACCGATCATTAGAGAACGGGCATTTTGGGAAATTTAAACGCTCAAGTGACCCAAAAGATTCATAAAACCTTGGAAAAGATCCTAAAAATAAATTGGAAGAGAAAAACCAGACCGGTTCAAATGAACCGGATCCAACAGGATTGAACCGGTTTATAAAACCAGCCGTTTTATGAACTGAAACTGATAAAGAAAGGGCAAATTGGGAAATTCATAGATCCCGAGTGACCTAATGAGTCACAAAAGTTGTGAAAAAGGACTTTAGGATGAACTGGAGATGAAAACCAAACTGGTACAAGTGAACCGGATCCAAACCGGATTAAACCGGTTTGAACCACTATTGAACTGGATGTAAATTCATTTTTTTAGGTGGCTTAAAAAATTCAAATTTGAGATTTGAGGTGTCACGCCCTGACCTGGTTTGGTCGGATCCCCGTGATCAATCCGCCACTAAGGCGTCCTTTAACCCGCACCTTTTCCTGGAATAGCATAATCAAAACTGCATGAAATTTAAAACTTTACATACCTGTCTTACAGGCATCTTAGTTGTCGGTCTTTAAGGGTATGCTTTTCGGGATTTCCTGAAAGGGATATAAGGGAAGGGGTGAGTACAACTACTCAGTGAATGGGTTTTTTTAAATCTTTTAACTTTTAAGAAAAACATTTCTATGGAGTGTGCCAGACTCCTTTTTTTTTTTCAAAAATCCCTTCGTTTAAAAATTCGGGTTTTCCCACCATTTCGTAGTTATCGGTGTGTCATCGCCCAACACACATCCTTCATCATGAAGGTTACAAATATTTGCAAGTCAGTATCACTACTGAACCCGCTAGTGGCTTCGGAGCGACTTTTCCTACCACCCGGATAGAAGTACGACCACTTCTACCATGGGCATGAGTGGATGTACGTGACATCTGACCCACAATCCCAAAATCACTTCTTCGTGTTCATATGAGGATAGAGACCTCATCCTGTCCCCACCCCGGTCTCATGCGCTTAGTGCTACTCCAAATTTCGCACAGACACCTAGAACGACAAACTGCCCTTATAGCCACCAGGTCGCCTTTAGGACGCATCACTACCCCTCATGGCATCTTGATGATCCTATACTCACAGTGCATGCACAAACAATATTTTCTCATATTGCCATGTAATCTGTGGTGCCACTAGTCCAACGGCCCCGACTCTCTACTCAACCCACAGTTGTTTGTCTTGACTGGTCCGTCGATCTGTTATGTCGCACTGCCGCTAGTTAACTGAGCATGTCGGTCCTATCTTGTTACCATGGCCAAACAATTCACTTATTAAGTTTTATGGCAAATATATCATGTTCGTTTACAAGCTCTTGCTCGTGCCAACTGGTCTTGGGCCCACCGTACGAGATTTTCAAAATCGGGCATTTAGCCCCCAAGTTCCAAAACCGAGGCCCCCGGCCTATCAGAGCAATTTGAGCTCCCGTCGAGAAGGTCTCCCAAATTGTTTAAGCATTGGCACATAGTTAGGGGAGAACACTTCCGACAAAATAGGTTTTTACTATCCATTATACAGACCTGTAAAAGGACATCTCCGTTCATAACCGATGAAGGGGCTTTCAACTTCCTTTGAGGAAGTCTCATCATACCAACAAGGTATGATCTACTTACAACCGGTAAGTAGTTTTTTCGCATAATTTTCATATCACTTTCTCTAAGTGTTGATAATTAAAATATCACTAAACAGTGGGTTTTTATACCGAGGTACTTATCATCCCCTACCGGGTATGATATAAAATTTTCACCCGCAACCGGTAAGTGGTTTTTATCTTTAAGTTTTGCTCATCATCCCAACTGGGTATGATGTTAGTAAGCCCATTTACTCGTTAACGCAGTGAATTCCACTAGACTGGTTCTTTGTTTTCACATGAGCTCGTCCATGCTGGCGTTCCTGATACTTCATGTTCCTACACGATATGAACATCTTTGTTCACTATTACTCGACTTAACAACCTTCGTTAATTTCCAATAAACGAGAAAACCCAAACTTTTTAGTTATTTGCAATTAGGTCCCTAAAGTTATTTCTCTTTAACTTTAAGTCCCCAAATGCCAGTTTTCCTCAAATTGAGTCCCAAAACTTTTAAAATTTATCTTGAGACCTCAATTTATTCAATTTCACAAAAAGGGGTTTAATTTCCCAAATTTCCAATTTGGTCCCCCAACTTTTCCAAAATTACCATTTTGCCCTTCCTTTACAAAAATGGTAAGTTTTGCCCCAAAAATTCCAAAATTCCTCAATTGGTCCTCCAACATTATTTTCATGGCCAATTGACCCTCAATTTCATAAAATTGCATTTTGGTGTGAGGAGAATGAATGGGGATGACGTCTTTATATAAGTGTAAATATCATATATTAAATAGAAGAGATTTATTACTAGTATTAATATTGCCATAAAAATTTAATTTTAGTATTAAATTATTTGTATTAATTCAAATAATTTAATATATAATAATTTATGGCTATTTATGATAAGGCATACGTTCGCACCAAAATTTCGGGTTCCAAAAAGAATCATACTTCACTGGAGGTCACCCATCCTCACACTGCTCTCGAGTAAGCATACTTAACTTTAGAGTTCTTATGGATTCTTGTTCACCTAAACCAATTTGGTTTTTCTCTTCTAATTTATCTTCAGGTTCTTTTCGAAGGTTTAATGAACTCTTTGGATCACTCGAGAGTTGTAAATTCCCAAATTGCCCGTTCAGAAATGATCGGGTTTGTGAACCGGTTCTGAATCCTCACTTGGTTTGACAAGTTCTTTTCCCGGTTTTCCTTAGCTCAAAAGGGCAGGTTTTACATGAGGCCACCATTGGATAAAAAATGAATTCAGATGAATTTAGAAATTTTTAATTATAAAAATTCGGTGGAATCGGGGGTGAACTGGTCGGTTTAAACTTTGAACTCGGTTCATACCGGTACCTTGTTTTGGTCGAGCTAAAATCGGCCAATTTGAGCCCTTCTCAAGACAAGCCAAGCCCTCCCAACACCTCCACAGCCCTCCTACAACTGAATTAGAGTTTAAATGTAAGCCAATTTGGCTCCCCTCTATAATTTTTTGCTGGTGCTAGAGAGAATCAGCAGAACTTCAATGATAAAATTCTCAATTGATGCAATTCTTGATCCTAAGATAAACCTCATGATGAGAGCTATATGCCCAGATCGAAAGCCCGGACCGTCGCGCCCCCAACGGAAAGCTTTCGAAGCTTTCTCTCTCTAAGTCCAATTTTCTGGTGAAGCCCCATTTGTGCTCATTACAGCATCAAATCGTGCGATTCAAAGTACAATTGTATCATATGAATGTGTAGGAACTCCAATCTAAATTCAATTTCAACAAGTAATTGCATTTGATCAGTCAATTTGATAAAATCAAATTTGACTGAGTTAGAAGGTTTAAATTGGGGGAAATTTGGGAATTTCAAAAATTCGATGGACTAAAGTGTAATTTTATAAAATTGAGGACCAAATATGCATGATAAAGATGTTGGAGGACCAATTGGGCAAATTTTGAAATTTTTGGGGCAAAACTTACCATTTTTGTAAAGTAGGGGCAAAATGGTAATTTTGGAAAAGTTGGGGGACCAAATTCGAAAATTGGGAAATTGAACCCCTTTTGTGAAATTAAATAAATTGAGGTCTCAAGGTGAATTTTAAATGTTTTGGGATTCAATTTGGGGAAAACCGACATTAGGGACTTAAAGTTAAAGAAAAATAACTTTAGGGACCTAATTGCAAATAAATGAAAAGTTTAGTTTTCTCATTTATTTGAATGAATGAAGGTTATTAGGCCAAGGGATAATGAACAAGGATGTTCATATCATGTAGGAACACGAAGTACCAGGAACGCCAGCAAGGACAAGCTCGTGTGAATACAAATAACAGGTCAGGAGGAATTAACTGCATTAACGGGTGAGTGAGATTATTATATCATACCCAGTTGGGATGATAAGCACCTCGAAAATGAAAACCCACTCCTAAGTGGTATTTTAATCATCACACCTGAGAGGAGTGATATGGAAATAACGCGAAAAAACTACTTACCAGTTGTAAGTAGATCATACCCGGTTGGTATGATATAACTTCCTCGAAGGAAGTGGGAAATCCACTTATCAGTTATAAGTAGAGATGTCCTCATACTCGATTGGTATAATGGACAGTAGGAAAATATATTTTGTTGAAAGTGCTCTCCCCTAATTGTGTGCCACTGCTTAAACATTTTGGGAGACCTTCTTGACAAGAGCTCGAATAACTCATAAAGGCCAGAGGCCTCGGTTTTGGAACTTGGGGGCTAATATGCCCGATTTTAAAAATCTCGAACAGTGGGCCCTAGGCCAGCTGGCACGAGCACGAGCTCATAAATAAACATGATTAATATGCCATAAAAATTTAAGTAATGAGTTGTTTGGCCATGGTACCAAGACAGGACCGATATACTCAGTCAACTAGCGACTGTACGACATGACAAGTCTTCGAACTAGTCAAGACAAATAGCTGCAGGTCGAGTTAAGGGTCGGGGCCGTTGGACCACAAATTATATGGCATTATGTGAAAACTGTTGATTGTGCATGCACTATGTTACAGGACCTTCAAGACGCCTAAGAGGGGTAGTGATGCATCCAAGGGATTTAGATGTCCTGGTGGATATAAGGGCAGTTAGTCATACCAGAAGTCTTGCGAAGCTCAATGTAGCTTCAAGCGCATGAGACCGAGGTGAGGATAGGATGAAGTCTCTATCCTCAAACGAACATAGAGTTTTATTATGGGATTGAGGGTCGGGTGTCATGAACATCCACTCATAATTAGGATAGAAGTGGATGTGCTTCTATCTAGGTGGCCGGTAAAGTTGCTCTGATGCCACAAGTGGGTTCAGTGGATGGGCTGGTGTGCGATTGTGTGTTTGACCTTCATGATGAAGGATGTGTGTTGGATGATGACACACCATGGTAATAAGAAATGGATATAAAAACCAAAGTTGATAATGAAATGTTTTTAAAAGAAAATAAGGAGTCTAGCACACTCCGATTCAAACATTTTTCCAAAAAGTTAAATTTTGAAAACCTATTCATTGAGTCATTGTACTCACCCCCTCCCTTATACCCCTATCAGGTATCCCCGGGAAGCTTACCCAAAGACCACTAGCTAACACACTTGTAAGGTAGGTATGAAAAGTTTGAAATTTTATGTAGTTTTGATTTGTGTTTGTCACACCCCGACCCGGTTTGGTCGGATCCCCGTGAACAACCTGCCACTCTCCCGATTTATTAAAGGGTTTCCCCTTATTATAATCCGTAAAGAGTAAGGCATCCTTTAAACTTGCACCATTTTGTGGAATAGCATAATCAAAACTGCTGGAAATTTAAAACTTTACATACCTGTCTTACAGGCATCTTAGTTGATTGTCTTTCAGGGTAGGCTTTCTGGGATTTCCTGAAAGGGATATAAGGGAGAGGGTGAGTATGACTACTCAGTGAATGGGTTTTTAAAGGTCTAATTTTAACTTTTAAGAAAAATATTTCTATGGAATGTGCCAGACTCTTTTTTTTTCAAAAATCCCTTCGTTTAAAAATTCGGGTTTTTCCACCATTTCGTAGTTATCGGTGTGTCATCGCCCAACACACATCCTTCATCATGAAGGTTACAAATATTTGCAAGTCAGTATCATTACTGAACCCACTAGTGGCTTCGGAGCGACTTTTCCTACCACTCGAATAGAATTACAACCACTTCTACCTTGGGAATGAGTGGATGTACACGACATCCCACCTACAATCCTGAAATCACTTCTTCATGTCCGTATGATAACAGATACCTCATCCTGTCCCCACCCCCGTCTCATGCGCTTGGTGCTACTTCAGATTTCGCACAGACACCTGGAATGACGAATTGCCCTTATAGCCACCAGGTCGTCCAGTGCCCTTAGGACGCATCACTACCCCTCATGGGCATCTTAATGATCCCATACTCACAATGTATGCACAAACAATGTTTTCTTATATTTCCATGTAATCTGTGGTGCCACTAGTCCAACGGCCCCGACTCTCAACTCAACCCGCAGCTGTTTTTCTTGACTAGTCCGTCGACCTGTCATGTCGCACTGCCGCTAGTTGACTGAGCATGTCGGTCTTATCTTGGTACCATGGCCAAACAATTCACTTATTAAGTTTTATGGCACATATATCTTGTTCGTTTACGAGCTCCTGCTCGTGCCAACTGGCCTTGGGCCCACTGTACGAGATTTTCAAAATCGGGCATTTAGCCTCCAAGTTCCAAAACTAAGGCCCCCTGCCTATCAGAGCGATTCGAGCTCCCATCGAGAAGGTCTCCCAAATTGTTTAAGCATTGGCACATAGTCAGGGGAGAGCACTTCCGACAAAACATATGTTTTCTCTATCCATTACACCGTCCGGGTATAAGGACACCTCCGTTTATAACCGATGAATGGGTTTTCAACTTCCTTCGAGGAAGTCTCATCATACCAATCGAGTATGATCTACTTATAACCGGTAAGTAGTTTTTCTGCATGATTTTCACATCACTTCCTCTAAGTAGTGATGTTTAAAATACCGCTTAATAGTGGGTTTTCACATCGAGGTACTTATCATTGCCCAACCGGGTATGATATAAAATTTCCACTCACAACCGGTAAGTGGTTTTTAATTTTAAGTTGTGTTCATCATCCCAACCGGGTATGATGTTAGTAAACCCACTCACCCGTTAATGCCGTGAATTCTACTAGACTGGTTCTTGGTATTCACACGAGCTTGTCCTTGCTGACATTCCCAGTACTTCGTGTTCCTACACGATATGAACATCTTGGTTCATTATCCTTCGACCTAATCGCCTTCATTCATTCTAAATGAATGAGAAAGTCAAACTTTCATTTATTTGTAATTAGGTCCCTAAAGTTATTGCTCTTTAACTTTAAGTCCCAAATGTCAGTTTTTCCTCAAATTGAGTCCTGAAACTTCTAAAATTTATCATAGGACCTCAATTTATTCCATTTCACAAAAAGGGGTTTAATTTCCCAAATTTCCAATTTGGTCCCCCAACTTTTCCAAAATTACCATTTTGCCCTTCCTTTACAAAAATGGTAAATTTTGCCCCAAAAATTTTTAAATTCCTCATTTGGTCCTCCAACATTATTTTCATGCCCAATTGACCCTCAATTTCATAAAATTTCATCTTGGTCCTTTGAATTTCGAAAATCCCCAATTTTCCCCCAATTCCAACTTCTTAACACAGCATAATTTGATTTCATCAAATTGACTCATCAAATGTTTCTAATTGTTGAAATTGAAGTTGAAATTGAGTTTCTACATGTTCATACGATTCTTCGGAAAATCGCAAGTTTTAATGCCGGGACGAGCTAAAATGGAGCTTCGCCAGAAAATGAACTATAGAGAGAGAAAGCTTCGATTACTCACCGGTGAAGGCACGGCGGTTCGGCTTTCGATCTGGGCAGATAGCTCTCATCCTGTGGTTCATCCTAGAATCAAGAATCGAATCAATTGATGCGGAATTGGATTAGAATTTCGTCATTGAAATTCGGTTGACTCTCTCTCTAGCACCGGTTGAAAATTGTAAAGGGTAGCCAAGTTGGCTTACCTTTTGGTCTTAATTCGGCCATGGAAAGGTTGAGCAAGTGTTGGGAGGGCTTGGTTTGGCCTGAGGAGGGCTTGAAATGGCCGATTTCAGCTTGGTCGAAATAGGGCAGCTTCGGTCTGCCGGAGCTGCTTCACTATTCTATCATGCCGGCGCTTCTCCAACGATTTTCGGATTGACTGGAGTTTGCTATTAGATAACTATCTTCTCCCTGGTTCTAAAGAGCCCGACCTTTGTTCAAGTCGAAGCTCTAGTTCGAGCTTCATCGGGAAATGGAGCAGTAGAGAGAGAGAGAGAAGTGTTCAGGTGTGAGGAGAATGAATGGGGATTACCTCTTTATATAGGTGTAAAACTAATTATTGGTATTAATTACAATAATTAAATATATATTAATTTATGGCTATTTATGATAAGCGTATACTTCCCAAGAGGTCACCCATCCTCACACTACTCTCGAGTAAGCACACTTAACTTTAAAATTCTTATAAAATCTAGTTCACCTTAACAAATTTGGTTTTTATCTTTTAGTGTGTCTTAAGTTTCTTTTTTCAAGGTTTAATAAACCATTTGGATCACCCGCAAGTTGTAAATTTCCATATTGCTTGTTCCCAAATGTAAACCGGCTCGGTTTTCTTATTCGGTTTGACCGGTTCTTTTCCCGATTTGACCAGAAAAATGAACAACGTTGGCGGAAGGGAAATGTTTCCATTTAGGATGTTTCAGGCCATCAGTGAGTGCCAGTAAGTTGCCAAATGGATAACCAACGAGTCCCCGAGCTCTCTATATAAAGAGCTCCTCTCCATTAATCCTCCTCACAATTGAAAACTTCACTCTCTCAACTACTAAGTTTTTCGACAAAGCTCGTACCAGAGCTTCGACATAGGGGTTTTTTCGAGCCAAAGAAGGCGGGGTCAAGTTCCTTAGATTCAAGGAGAAGTTAGCTACCCGACGACAATCTGCATTCAATCCGAGGACAAACGGAGAAGCGCTAGCGTAATCAAACATTGAAGCAGCTCCGACGGACCAAAGATGTCCGGTTTCAGCCGAGCTGAAATTGGCCGAATTCAGCCATACTCAGGCTAAACCAAGCTCTCTTAACACTCCCACGGCCCTCACACGACTAAATTAGAGCTGAAAGGTAAGCCAATTCGGCTCCCCTCTATAATTTCTGATCAACATTAGAGAAAGAAATATTGAAACTTCACTGACCAAATTCTCACTCAATTCAACATGAATTGATGCAATTCTTGATGTTAGGTGGAACCTTAGAACGAGAGCTATCTGCCCCGATCGAAAGCTCAGACCGCCGCACCACCGACGGTCAGCTTTTGAAGCATTCTCTCTTTACGCACGGTTTTCTAATGAAGCTTCATTTGAGCTCATTTTGGCCTCAATTCATGTGATTCAAAGCTCAATTGAATTGTATGTGTAGAAACTCAATTATACCTTCAATTTCAATAATTAACCTCGATTGAATGGTTAATTTGATGAAATCAAATTCGATCAGTTTGAAAGGGAGAAATTCTTAGGGGAAATTGGGGATTTCATAAAATTGAGGGACCAAATTGCAATTTTCCAAAATTGAGTGCCAATTGGCCATGAAAAGGATGTTGGAGGACCAATTGGTCAATTTTTTAAAATAATTGGGGTCAAATTGCCATTTTTGTAAAGTACGGGCATAATGGTAATTTTTAAACAGTTGGGGACCAAATTGGAAATTTGGAAAACTTGAACCCCTTTAGCGATTTTGAGTAAATTGAGGGCCCAAAGTAATTTTTTAGAAGTTTTAGGACTCAATTTGGGGAAAAGTTAACATTAGGGACCTAAAGTCAAGGAAAAAGAACTTTAGGGACTTAAATGCAATTAATTGAAAAGTTTGGACATTTTTGTTCATACGTGTGGAATGAAAGCTATCATGCCAAGTGATAATAAATAAGGATGTCTAAATCATGTAGGAACATGAAGGACCGGAACGCCAGCAAGTATAAGCTCACATGGAGGCAAAAAGTCAATTAAGAAGGAATACACTGCGAATATCGAGTGAGTGGGTTTATTCACATCGTATCCGGCTGGGATGATGAGCACCTCGGAAATGAAAAACCACTTATACATGGAGTTTTAACAACACACCTGGTTGGAGTGATGTGAGAACTATGCGAAAAAACTGTTTATCGGTTGTAAGTAGATCATACCCAGTTGGTATGATGGACTTCTTTGAAGTAGAAAACCCGCTTACTAGTTGTAAGCGGAGATGTCATCACACCCGGTTGGTGTGACGAATGGAAAATTTTATTTTGTCAGAAGTGTTCTCCCCTGACTGTGTTCCAGTGCTTAAAACTTTTGGGAGACCTTCTTGACAAGAGCTAGAATAGCTCAGATAAGCCAAAGGCCTCAATTTTAGAACTTCAGGGCTAAAACACCCGGTTTTGGAAAATCACGTACAGTGGGCCCAAGGCCAGTTGGCACGAGTAGGAGCTTGTAAACAAACATGATGTTAAGCCATGAAAATTCTTAATGAATGAATTATGTTATTTGGCCATTGTACCAAGACATGACCGACATACTCGATGGACTAGCGGTAGTACGACACGACCAGGTCAACGGACTGATCTAGACAAACAGTTGCAAATCGAGTTAAGGGTCGTGGCCATTAGACTAGTGGCACCAAAGATAAATGGATTTGTGGAGAACTTTCGTTTGTGCATGCACTTGAGGTTTAGGACCATCAAGACGCCTAAGAGGGGTAGTGATGTGTCCTAGGGGCTACTGGACGACATGGTGGAGATAAGGGTAGTTTGTCATTCCAGCAGTCAGGGAAGCTCGATGTGCCTTCATGCGCATGAGACCGGGGTGGGCTCGGGATGAGGTCTCTATCCTCATATGGACACGGAGTTAATTTTAGGTTTGAGGGTCGGATGTCACGAACATCCACTCATTCCCAGGGTAGGTGGCCAGTAAAGTCGCTCCGACGCCACAAGTGGGTGTAGTGGACGGGTTGCCCTGCGAATGTGTCATCCCCTTCATGATGAAAGGCATGTATTGTTGGTTAAACACACCTATTGTGGATAATAAGGAAAAGTGTTTGAAAACCAAAATTGAGGAAGAAATGATATTAAAGGAAATAAGGAGTCTGGTATACTCCAATTAAAAACTATTTTATAAAAACTCATTTCCAAACACCCATTCATTGACTTGTAGAAACTCACCCCTCTTTTTTATCCATTTTCGAGAGTAGATAAAATGACTAAGGAAAACACCAGGATCTACCTCTTGCCAGGTATGCTTAAAAGTATTTTTTTAAACTTGCATTTTTATTGATATATGTTATTACAGGGAACAAGGTTAAAAATTTTGCCTAGCTCCTATTGATTAAAGAAAGGGGGAAACCCCTCTTCAACTAAGGGAACGGCAAGTTGATCATAGGGATCCGACCAAACCGGGTCGGGGCATGACACCTTGGCCTGTCCACAGTATTTCTCAGGTCTCTACCTCCAGGAAATTCAGCCTCTGTCATGTTGCCATTCCCAATCCATGTTCCTTTTTCTCTACTTTAACATTCCTTTGGGGTTGCCTTACTCTTTCTTGATGTGGCTCTTCCTTTAGGTCATTGGTCACCCCTAAGGGTTCTTGCTGACTCACCGGTGGCATCTAGTCTATAAGGTTTCCTGTTCTGCCCTCTGGGCTGGTCATGATTTGCCCCGACCTTCCTTTGTCATGTAAGGCACTTTTCGAGCCTCTCATCATCCTAGCCCCGTCCTATAGGGTATAGGTGTTGGAAGGGGATGACCAACCTAAGGTGGGCTTTGGTTTTACTTTTTAGGGTTCTTGGTATTTCGGGGGCTCCTAGAGCTCCATTGTTTCATGAATTGGTTAAGAAATTTGGGGTTCTCTTTCGAAAAGAAAATTTTCTTTAATCGTTGGACCAGAAAACACCAATCAAGGTTTATTACAATGGATATTTCTAGAATCTTCTACCCTCTCTCTATCACCACCAGTTAACATACCTAGAATTATCCCTATGCGGATTGCAAGACTCCACATCTAATGTTTGAAGGCATCTTCTCCTTCTAGGTGGGTAGTCACCCCCATGGTACCTACCGCAATGGGGGCACTGATTCATACTGGGCTCTTCGAATTCCACGGATGTCAATAGACTAGGGGCCCTTCTGGCCTATATGGGAGGTGCTATATCTATTCCATACCGACGTAAGACAACTGCATTATGGGCGTGTTGGGTGGGGCCTGCGGTACACACACGGCTGTGGATCGGGGGGAGTCGGTGAAAAACCCTCACATAGTTGGCATATGCTTCATAGAAATTCCTTTCAGTTTCTACCTAAATCTGGGCCAGGTCTGGTTCTCTAGGTTCATTCTAGACAGGTCCATTCCCTTATCCATCGGCCTTGGGCCCACTAGCATCTCGAGCCTAAGCCTAGAATTAGCTCCCAAATGTTTTAAGTAGAGTCATCCAGTCAGTGGATGTTAATTCCAAGAAAATTGTTTTCAAAGCTAGACCGTCATTCCAACTTGAATGGACGTAATAGCGGTTCCCACTCACTCGGTGATCTCGGCGGGGTCGTGTCGGTGGAGTCTCCCTCCTTGGTGTGCTTAAGAGGATCGGTGCTCGAGTAATCCATTCCTACAGTGTCATATTAGGGAGAGGTTGCACTCGTTCTTATATTTGAACCTAGGGCCCTATACTTTACTTAAATTGCACATGGGTCCCTAATCTCTCTTTAGTCTCTATTTGGCTCCTTGGGTTCCCAATTATTCCTTTTGGGTCCTTAACTCTTTCAATTTCACCAATTGGCCCTTAATTCTCTGTATTTGCCCTTTAGTCCTTAAATTTTCTAAAAATTGCAATTTGGTCCACAATTTTTCCAAATTTCCAATTTGGCTCCAACTTTGACCAAATTGCCCAATTGACCCTCAATTGGGGTGAATTTCATGAAAACACTCTCAATTTCATGAAATTGTCGTTCAGTCCTCCAATTTTCGAAAATTGCACAAAAGTCCCCAAAATCCCCAAATTGAACATCTTCTTCCCCAATTTAAGCATATGAAGCTTCAAATCTTACCTCATCCAATTGGTGGCCTATAAGTCCTTAATTTCTTCGATTTATGCTTCTATCTGCCTCCTCTAACTCTCCTTGATCATCCTACAAATCAAATTTCCAAATTTGGTTGAGTTTTACGCCCCGTCAGCTCTTCGTCGAAAAATTCACAGTAGAGAGAGAAACCTTGTGTTTTTTACCGATGGAGGGGTTGCATTTCTTACCGATGGAGGGGCAGCGGTTGGAGCTTGAGGTGGGGGTAGCTAGAGCTAGTCGAGGGTAATCTAATAGGACCGAATCCTATTGCAATTTGTTGTTGTCCTATGGGAATTTGAAAAGGGAAGTTTTGGGCGGTGTAGCTCTAAAATTTAGAAATTCTAACGAGGGGAGGTAGAATTGAGCTTACCAGGGCCTATAGGGGTGTTGTGGAGGGTCTTAGGCAGTCAAAGGTGGCCAATGTGGGTGGCGGAAGGGTTGAAAGGGTCAAGGTTGTGTCAGGCAGGAACTCGCTACTTCGAGCACCAGAGAAGCTTCACTATGTGATCCCTTGCGCACTTCTCTTGATGTTCTCCAGTCGCTCTAGGAAGGTCTGGAGCTAGAGCACTCTTCCCCGATTCCAATGCCACCATTCAGTGCTCCTTTGGTGGAGATTTTGTTTGTCGTCAAAGCTCTGGTTTGTAGCTCGCAGAAAAATGTACTCTTCTTCTTCTTCACTCGATTGTGGGATGTTGAGAATGAATGAGGGGGTGCTCTTTATATAGGGAGTTCGACAACTATTTAGGCTACCCGCCAGCATAAGACTCGGTCACCTACTTAGCTATAGGCGACCTGACCGGAGAGCTTTTTGAGTCGCTAGAGACTCTAGCTTTCTCGGCGACTCTCTCTATTCCATCTTCTCTGTCAGCGTCTGAAGGTTGAATACGATGACATGGCAGTCGTGCCATGTAGTGCACTTTGAGTGGTCAATTTTTCTAGCATGGAGTTCCAACTCGGCCGCTGCGTCATCCGTTGACCCGTTGACCAGACATGTGACAGTCTCTCATTAGTTGCTCGTGTTTGCACGGAGTGCTGATGGGGTGCTAGCTGTCCATTGACCAGATATGTGGCAGCCTCTCATTGGCTGCCCGTGTCTACATGGAAGCTGACAGGGTGCCAACTTGCGTTGACCATTGACCGTTGACCATTGACCAGTGTTTGTTGTCCCCTGACTAGTCTGACCATTGATCGGTCTGGTCCGATTGGGTTCACTGTCCAAAATTTGAAAATTGGCTAGTTCAGACTCGATTCGACCATTTTTTTAAATTTAAAAGTTTCTAAATTAATGTAAATTCATTTTCTATCTAATGGTGGTCTCAATTTCCCAATTTGACATTTTTAAGCCAACTAGAAACATGAATTTGTAAACTGGTTCACTATGGTTCATGCCGGTTTGGTCCGATTCAGGTCAGGTTCACCCCAAACCATTTCGGTCCTCCCCCAATTTCACTACCCGGTTCTTCCTTGAACTTTTTTTGAATTTTTGGTCACTTGGAATTTTCCAATTTCCCACGTTAACTATTTTTCGTTCATTAAAGGACTCGTCTCCTCATGTATAAACCCATACCAGCTTTTTCCTAATTTTCTTTGATTCCAAGGAATGGGTTTTTACACTAGGATAATAGTTTTCTATGGTCGAATAGGACCATGTATTGGGGCATTGTGTTCGGCTTGTCTGAATTGTGGGAGCTAGTTGAGTAAGAGACCATGCTCCTTGTAATTACTCGTTGTGTGAACATGGATGTGTGCAATATGTAGATATGGTTGGAATGAGTACCATGCTCGTTAGCAATGAGATAGGCTCAGAAATGGCTTATGTGTAACACCAGAAAATCTCAATTCAATAATTGGGCCAAATTGAACTGGGAAATGGGATTAAACCAAAAAGGAAAACATGAACCGAGAAACTAAATCGTACTAGACTAAGAGAAGGGTTCGATGGAGAGGCCAGGAGAGGTGAAAAGGGTCACGAGTGAGTTTAGGGAACATCTCGGGATACAAGATCAAGGATTGAGATAAATTTGGGAGAGAACCGACATGAATTGGGTTTGGGCTAACTTAGGTCACAAAACCCCCAAAGTTTTGAGGGTGCTAAACAAATCAGAATGCGATAGTTCTTGAGTCCATTCAATAGTAAATTGAATATATAATTTTTTAGTATTTTTCTTTTTCCTGGAATCAGATAGAAAAGGGGTGAATCGGGCCAAAAACCGCTAAACCAATCAAGAAATTCACCAAAAACCTATTCGCTATAGTGCAGTCCAGTCGGCACACTACGTAGGGCGCACACACGCACTACACGCATGGAGCATGAGGCACATGAATGAGCTGCCATGCATGTGCGTGTCTTCTTCTTCACCTGACCCCGACCCAATTTTCATCCATTTACCTAATAAACAATAGTAGACTACTTAAAATCCATTACCATTAAATTAAATCATTCCTAGAGATACATGTCAAGGAATGACTCATGGAAGCTTTAGAGAGGCAACCACGTAAGTCTAGAATCCATCCCTATAAAGATGGGATATCCTCTTGTCAGTTTTATCTCAAATTTCTCTTTGAAAACCAAACAACTCCCATTTCCGGTGATCCGATGGGTAAAACTTTTTGCTCTGCCGTGTGACCACCTCCGAAGGCGATCTGGTAGCCTTTGAAGCTGAGTAAGTCAGTTTTCCATCGCCACCTCTTCCGATCCTCAACTCTCCCTCTACAGTTTTTGGCGAGATCGCACAGTTCCTGATCACTAATGACCAGAAATAGAGCATATATTTCAGAAGCTAATTCTGATTGTCTCGACAATCCTAGAAGGCTAAGAAAAATTCAACATATTACTCATACCACCAACTTTCCATAGCCACCGACCTTGCTCGATTTGAGTAAGTATAGAAGTATAATTTAGTTCTTTAAGTTTCTATTTTTGAGTAAGTGGTCGAGCTGACTAAAATGGACATTGCATGAGCTTCATACCACCAATCAACCTGATTCAAATGGACATAGACTCCTTAAGGAGTCAGCTTTTGAACAACACTAGCCTCGATGACTGAGATGTCATCTCAAGTGAGTTCCCGACTTTGACGCGATCATTACTCGCTTTCCTTTAAGTGAGTCACGGAAGCACGAACAAGCCAGCCCATGAAAGAACAAGGCATTGCACCCCGGGTGAGTGGGTTTTTAGCATCACATCTGATTGGACTGATGATCACTCCGTTTTAAATTAAAAACCATTTTCCTAGAAATAATCTTCCCTGACTGTGTAGATCAACATAAATGTTTTGGGAGATGTTTCTGATATGAGCATGGATTATGCTAGGATAGAGCAAGATTGCTCAAGTGGACCCAAGTCCAATGGGAACGGGTTTCAGCTCGTAGACAAATTTAAGTTTATATGCTTAAAAGATTATCATAACTGGTTGATTGTGAAATTTAGCTATTGAGCCGAAGTCGAGTCGTCAAACTTGTTGGGTTAGTAGTTACTGAGCCGAAGTCAAGTCGTTGAACTCGTTGGGCTAGTATTCATGGAGCCGAAGTCGGGTTGACGGGCTCGTTGGGCTAGTAGCACCAAAGATAATTGTCATAATTAATAAGACTATTGATTGTGTATGCCATTACTTCAGAACCATCGAGGCACTCAGTATGGGGTAGTGGTGGTTCTAAGGGCTGCTGGACGACCTAAGAAGCATAAGGGAAGTTTATCATCTAGTACCAAAGATAATGGTCATAATTAATAAGACTATTGATTGTGTATGCCATGACTTCAGAACCATCGAGGCACTCAGTATGGGGTAGTGGTGGTTCTAAGAGCTGCTGGACGACCTAAGAAGCATAAGGGAAGTTTATCATCTAGTATGTCGGGAAGCTCAATGAGCTTAATGCGCACTGAGACCGAGGTCGGAGGGGTAGAGGTCTCATCCCACATATGCAGACATGAAGTATGATGTAGGTCTGAGGGTCGGGTAATTGATACCCACTCAGACTCTTGGTAGATATCTACTAGGGTGGATGGAAAAGTCACTCTAATCCATAAGTGGGACAGTCGAGGGTTGTCATGCATCGTGTGATCCCCTTTGATGAAGAGGGGTGGATGATTGTGTGCGAATCGAATACGCAGACTACATAAACTTTGTGAATGCTTGAATACATTGATAGTCTAACTACTCACTGAGTTATGAAAACTCACCCCCTCCCTTACCCCCTTTTTCAGGGAAGTACTACACTAAGGAAGGGGAGAAGTCAAGTGAGAAGCCTGCACATTTAAGATATGTAAATTTACTACAATAGTTTTGATTACTTTGCTTGGAAAATCAACAAATTGTATGCCTTAACTTTCCTCATTCCACCCGAGTAGAAATACTGTGAAGGAGCAAGGAAAGGTGGCAGGTTGCTCACGGGGTTCCAACCAAACCAAGTCAAGGCGTGACATCTACAATACCTAATTTATATAGCTCTATTAAAAATAGGCAACTAGTGGAGTTCAAAGATTTTTCATTGCCAATAGCCTTACCTTTAGCTTGAACGATCAGTCGTATCAACGAGAGTGGACCAAGTGTAGTCTCTAGAAATAATTTGGGTTGTGGTTGGTTGTGGAGGAGATCGGGAAGATATTGTTTTGTTTCTAGCTGAGGGAGTAGTCTTTATGTTTCAGCTCATCGGCACTGGTAGATGACACGTCGACATCGGAGAGAGGTGAGGTTCAAAAGTTTATTACCACCCATTTATGGAAGTGAGGTCAGCAGAAAATGTAGCAAACTTAGTTTTAGAGAGAATTTCAATGACCGGTCGCTAGGAATAGAGGTGAGGCATATATAGCCAGCTTAGGGGACCAAATGTCTATTTTCCTATGTTCTTAGTTAGTTTGATGGGATCCTCTATGACATACTTCTCATTTAATTTTCCTAGGGGATAACAAGACGGAAATTGCACAAAAATTGACTAAAATTAGACGTTAGACTAGATGTGGGTTGGGTTTTTGGGTCGAATGTACGTGTGTGTGGCCCATGTGTATGCACACAGTAAAATGTCGACTAGTTCGCACTATAGTAAACTAGTGTTTGGTGAATAAATTAGTTGGTTCAGTTAATTCTAATTGTTTTTTTCTGGTTCAATTTCAATGTGTTGGATTCTTGACCTAATTTATTTTTCTAAAAATCTTTTTATCAATTTCATATAAATTGGACTAAAAAAACTCCACTTTTCGATTTATCCATCCATTTATAAAAATTGGGGTGTTTTATTGGTTCGAATTAGTTCAATCAGTTTTTAGTGTTTTTTGGATGGTTCACTCCCTATTCGATCGATTTTTTCACCAATTCATTTTTATAAAAAAAAATTATCCAAGTTTATATTAATTGGGCTCCAAAATATTTATTTTTCATTTTTAATAATCAATTCTAAAAAACTAAGTTTTTTTGCTTTAAGCAAATTCGATCCAATTTTCACTTAAATTCTTTTTAATTCTTGATTTTCATTCAATTGAAATTATTTAAGAGAAATTTTATAAATTTATTTATTGTCTAAATTTACCATTCGAAACTATTTCAAACTTGGGTTGGTTCCAAATATCAAATTTTAAATTTTAATTAACAATTTAAAATGAGTTTACAGTACAATTGGATTTAAATAATTTATTTGAAAATTTCAATTTACCACCTAACTTCTCCACAATACGAGATATCCAAAACCGACATTTATGCCTTACTTATAAAGACTAACCAAGCATATTTTTCTCATATTTTTAAAAACTCACACTACTCATACAAGCCAAATCCCAATTCAAGGTTGCATATTTTATAAGCTAAATTTGATATCAATGATATCAAGAAATCATTTTGTCATACAAAAAATATTTTATTGATTTATTCTATTCCAGGGAACGAGTTTTGAATTATTCCTAGCTCCTCTTGACTAAAAGATGGGGAAACCCCTCTTAATCTAAGGGAGCGACTGGTTGATCATAGGGATCCGACCAAAACATGTCAGGGCGTGACAACTTGAGTGGTATCAAAACCAAGTTCCCTTGAAAGCATTATCAATACTGTGAATGTCACGCCCTGACCTGGTTTGGTCGGATCCCCGTGATCAACCTGCCACTCCCCCAGTTTATTAAAGGATTTCCCCTTATTGTAAACCGTAAAGAGTAAGGCGTCCTTTAACCTGCACCTTTTCCTGGAATAGCATAATCAAAACTGCATGAAATTTAAAACTTTACATACCTGTCTTACAAGCATCTTAGTTGACGGTCTTTAAGGGGGGGCTTTCCGGGATTTCCTGAAAGGGATATAAGGGAGGGGTGAGTACGACTACTCAGTGAATGGGTTTTTAAAAGCTTTTGACTTTTAAGAAAAACATTTATATGTAGTGTGCCAGACTCCTTTGTTTTCAAAAATCCGTTCATTAAAAATTCGGGTTTTTCCACCATTTCTTATTTACCACGGTGTGTCATCACCCAACACACATCCTTCATCATAAAGGTTACACACATTCGCAAGTCAGTATCACTACTGAACCCGCTAGTGACTTCGGAGCAACTTTTCCTGCCACCCGAATAGAAGTACGACCACTTCTACCCTGGGAATGAGTGGATGTATGTGACATCCGGCCCACAATCCCAAAATCACTTCTTCATGTCCGTATGAGGACAGAGACCTCATCCTGTCCCCACCCCGGTCTCATGCGCTTGGTGCTACTCCAAATTTCACACAGACACCTGGAACGACGAACTGCCCTTATAGCCACCAGTTCGTCCAGTGCCCTTAGGACGCATCATTACCCCCTCATGGGCATCTTGATGATCCCATACTCACAATGCATGCACAAACAATGTTTTCTCATATTGCCATATAATCTGTGGTGCCAGTGTTCCAACGGCCCTGACTCTCAACTCAACCCGCAGTTGTTTGTCTTGACTGATCCGTCAACCTGTCATGTCGCACTACCCCTAGTTGATTGAGCATGTCGGTCCTATCTTGGTACCATGGCCAAACAATTCACTTATTAAGTTTTATGGCACATATATCATGTTCGTTTACGAGCTCCTACTCGTGTCAACTGGCCTTGGGCCCAATGTATGAGATTTTCAAAATCGGGCATTTAGCCCCCAAGTTCCAAAACCGAGGCCCCCGGCCTATCAGAGCTATTTGAGCTCCCGTCGAGAAGATCTCCCAAATTGTTTAAGCATTGGCACACAGTTAGGGGAGAGCATTTCCGACAAAACATATATTTTCTCTATCCATTATACTGCCCAGTATAAGGACACCTCTGTTCATAACCGATGAACAGGTTTTCAACTTCCTTCGAGGAAGTCTCATCATACCAACCGGGTATGATCTACTTACAACTAGTAAGTAGTTTTTTTCGCATGATTTTCACATCACTTCCTCTAAGTAGTGATGTTTAAAATACCACTAAATGGTGGGTTTTCATATCAAGGTACTTATCATTCCCAATGGGGTATGATATAAAATTTCCACTCACAACCGATAAGTGGTTTTAAATTTTAAGTTTTGCTAATCATCCCAACCGGGTATGATGTTAGTAAACCCACTCACCCGTTAATGCAGTGAATTCCACTTGACCAGTTCTTTGTATTCACGTGAGCTGGTCCATGCTAGCGTTCCCGGTATTTCGTGTTCCTACACGATATGAACATCCTTGTTCATTATTACTCAGTATAACAACCTTCATTCATTTCCAATGAATGAAAAAACTCAAACTTTTAGTTATTTGCAATTAGGTCACTAAAATTATTTCTCTTTAAGTCCCAAATCTCGGTTTTTCCTCAAATTGAGTCCCATAACTTTTAAAATTTATCTTGGGACTTCAATTTATTCAATTTCACCAAAAAGGGGTTTAATTACCCAAATTTCCAATTTGGTCACCCAATTTTTCCAAAATTACCATTTTGCTCTTCCTTTACAAAAATGGTAAGTTTTGCCCCAAAAATTCCAAAATTCCTCAATTGATCCTCCAACATTATTTTCATGCCCAATTAACCCTCAATTTCATAAAATTGCATTTTGGCCATTTGAATTTCGAAAATTCCCAATTTTTTTCCCCAATTTCAACTCTTCAACACTACCGAATTTGATTTCATCAAATTGACCAATCAAACATATCTAATTTTTTAAATTGGAGTTGAAATTGAGTTCCTGTATGTTCATACTATTCTAAGAAACTTTGAATCGCAGATTTTAATGCCGAAACGAGCTCAAACTGAGCTTCACCGAAAAATAGACTATAGACAGAGAAAGCTTCGATTTCTCACTGGTGAGGGCATGGTAGTCTGAGCTTTCGATCTAGGCAGATAGCTCTCATCTTGAGGTTCATCCTAGAATCAAGAATCTCATCAATTGATGTCGAATTGAGTTAGAATTTCATTATTGAAATTTTGTCGGTTCTCTCTCTAGCACCAACCAAAAATTGCAGAGGGGAGTCGAATTGGTTTACCTTTCAGTCATAATTCGGCCGTGGGAGGGCTAAAGAAGTGTTGGGAAGGCTTGGTTTGGCCTGAGGAGGGCTTGAAATGGCTGATTTCAGCTTGGCCGAAATAGGGCAGCTTTGGTCCGCTAGAGCTGCTTCACTATTCCATCATGCCGGTGCTTCTCCAACGATTCTCGGATTGACTGGAGTTTGCTACCAGATAGCTGTCTTCTCCCCGGATCTAAAGAGCTCGATCTTTATTCAAGTTGAAGCTCTAGTTCGAGCTTCACCGGGAAATGGAGCAGTAGAAAGAGAGAGAAGTGTTCGGGTATGAGGAGAATGAATGGGGATGATCTCTTTATATAGGTGTAAAACCATGTATTAAATGGGGGAGATTTATTACTATTATTAATATTGCCATAAATTATTGGTATTAATTCCAATAATTTAATTTTGATATTAAATTATTTGTATTAATTCTAATAATTTAATTTGGGTATCAAATTATTGGTATTAATTACAATAATTAAATATATATTAATTTATGACTATTTATGATAAGCGTACATTCGAATTTTGGGTTACAAAAAATTCATACTTCCGGTGAAGCTAGTTCTTATGGAATCTAGTTCACCTGAACCAATTTGGTTTTTGTTTTCTAATTTGTCTTAAGTTTCTTTTACAAGGTTTAATGAACCCTTTGGATCACCCGGAAGTTGTACATTTCCATATTGCTTATTCCCAAATGTAATTTTATTCAGTTTGACCGGTTCTTTTCTTGGTTTTCCTTAACTCAAAAGTGCGGGGTTTACAATGAACCCAGCCCTTTTGAGCTAAGGAAAACCGGGAAGAGAACCGGTCAAACCAAGTGAGAAAATCGAACTGATTCACAAACCTGATAATTGTGAATGGGCAATTTAGGAATTTACAACTCCCAAGTGATCCAAAGGGTTCATAATACTAGGGAAAAGAACCTTAGGATGAATTGGAAGAGAAAAATTAGACCGGTTTGGATGAACCGGGTCCAACAAGATTGAACCGGTTTACGAATCAAGTCGATTCATGAACCAAAACCTATAGAGATTGGGCAAAACAAAGGAATTCAACTCCATTGTACTCCAAAGAAATTCATAAACCTTGGGAATGAACCTTAGAACAAAGTGGGAGAGAAAAACCAGACCGGTTCGGGTGAACAGGACCGAGTTGGTTTATGAACTAGAATCAATAAAGAGACGGTAAATCGAGAATTTTATGGACCCTAAGTGACCTAAGGAGTCACAAAAGACATCGAAATGGACTTGTGAAGGAATTGGGAATGAAAACCAAGCCGGTTCAGGTGAATCGAATTCGAACCAGTTCGGACCAGTTTGAACCACTATTGAACTGAATCCTAAATTTATTTTTCTGGGTGGCTTAAATAATTCAAATTGAAGATTTGAGGCCAACATTATAGAGAATGAATTTAGATGAATTTAGAAATTTTTAGATTTGAAAAACTCGATTGAATGGGGGGTGAACCGGCCGGTTTAAGCTTTGAACCCGATTCGGACCGGTCTGGTCCAGTTCGGAACAATGTCATCTTCTTCCTCAGGATGACAGCACTATTCACTCATCGGAAAACTGAAGAAATACCAGTGAAGAAGAAACACTTCTGTTTGGGGTGTTTCAGGTCTTCAATGTCAGCAATAACGATGCCAAATGAACGGCCAAGGGGTCTCCAAGCTCCCTATATAAAGAGACCCTCCCCATTCATCCTCTCCACACCTGAAAACTCCATTCTCTCTTAGTTGCTCCATTTTTTTGGTGAAACTCGAACCAGAGCTCCGACATGGGGTCTTTTCTGAGCCAAACAAGGTGAGGTCGGGTTCTTTAAAACCGGGGAGAAGTCGGCTACACGTCTGTAGTCTCCGTTCACTACGAGAGTCATCGGCGAGAAGCCGACATGATGAAACAATGAAGCAGCTCCAGCGGACTAAAGGTGCCCTATTTCGATCAAGTTGAAATTGGCCATTTTGAGCCCTCCTCAGGCCAAACCAAGCCTTCCCAACACTTCCCCAGCCCTCCCACGGCCGAATTAGGACTGAAAGGTAAGCCAATTCGGCTCCCCTCTACAATTTCTAGCGGGTGCTAGAGAGAGAACCGGCAGAATTTCAATGATAAAATTCTAACTCAATTTGGCATCAATTGATGTGATTCTTAATTCTAGGATGAACCTAAAGATGAGAGCTATCTTCTCAGATTGAAAGCTCGGACCGTCGTGCCTTCACCGGTGAGAAATCGAAGCTTTCTCTCTCTACAGTCTATTTTCCGACGAAGCTTCGTTTAAGCTTGTTCCGGTGTTAAAATCTGTGATTCAAAGTTCCTTAGAATCATATGAACATGTAGGAACTCAATTTCAACTCCAATTTCAACAATTAGAGGTGTTTGATTGGTCAATTTGAAGAAATCAAATTTGGCAGTGTTGAAGAGTTGAAATTGGGGGAAATTTTGGGGATTTTTGAAATTCAAAGGACCAAAATACAATTTTATGAAATTGAGGGTCAATTGGGCATAAAAATAATGTTGGAGGACCAATCAAGGAATTTTGGAATTTTTGGGGCAAAACTTACATTTTTGTAAAGGAAGGGCAAAATGGTAATTTTGGAAAAGTTAGAGGACCAAATTGGAAATTTGGGAAATTAATCCCCTTTTCGTGAAATGGAATAAATTGAGGGCCTATGATAAATTTTAGAAGTTTCAGGACTCAATTTGAGGAAAAACTGGCGTTAGGGACTTAAAGTTAAAGAGAAATAACTTTAGGGACCTAATTGCAAATAAATGAAAGTTTGACTTTCTCATTCATTTGGAATGAATGAAGGCGATTAGGCCGAAGGATAATGAACCGAGATGTTCATATCGTGTAGGAACACGAAGTACCAGGAACGCCAGTAAGGACAAGCTTGCGTGAATACAAAGAACCGATATAGTGGAATTCACAGCATTAACGGGTGAGGGGGTTTACTAACATCATACCCGGTTGGGATGATGAGCACAACTAAAAATTAAAAACTACTTACCAATTGTTAGTGGAAATTTTATATCATACTCTGTTGGGAATGATAAGTACCTCGGTATGAAAACCCACTATTAAGTGGTATTTTGAACATCACTACTTAGAGGAAGTGATGTGAAAATCATGCGAAAAAACTAATTACCGGTTGTAAGTAGATCATACCCGGTTGGTATGATGAGACTTCCTCGAAGGAAGTTGAAAACCCATTCATCGGTTATGAACAGAGGTGTCCTTAAACTCAGGCGGTATAATGGATAGAGAAAACATATGTTTTGTCGAAAGTGCTCTCCCCTAACTGTGTGCAAATGCTTAAACAATTTGGGTGACCTTCTCGACAGGAGCTTGAATAGTTCTGATAGGCCGGGAGCCTCGGTTTTGGAACTTGAGGGCTAAATGCCCGATTTTGAAAATCTCGTATAATGGGCCTAAGGTCAATTGGCACGAGCAGGAGCTCGTAAATGAACATGATATATGTGTCATAAAACTTAATAAGTAAATTGTTTGGCTATGGTACCAAGATAGGACCGACATGCTCAGTCAACTAGCGGCAGTGTGACATGACAAGTTGACAAACCAGTCAACACAAACAACTGCAGGTTGAGTTGAGAGTCGGGGCCTTTGGACCAGTGGCACCACAGATTACATGACAATATGAGAAAACATTGTTTGTGCATGCACTATGAGTCCGATCATCAAGACGTCCATGAGGGGTAGTGATGTGTCCTAAGGGCCTTGGACGACCCGGTGAGAATAAGGGCAGATCGTCGTTAGAGGTGTCTGTGCAAAATTTAGAGTAGCACCAAGTGCATGAGACCGGGGTGGGGACAGGATGAGGTCTCTGTCCTCATACGGACACGAAGAAGTGAATTTGGGATTGTGGGTCGAATGTCGCGTACATCCACTTATTCCCAGGGTAGAAGTGGTCATACTTCTATCCGGGTGGCAGGAAAAGTCACTCCGAAGCCACTAGCGGCTTCAGAAGTGATACTGACTTGCGAATGGGTGTAACCTTCATGATGAAGGATGTGTGTTGTGTGATGACACACCGGTATCTAAAAAATAATGGAAAAACCCGAATTATTTTTAATGAAGGGATTTTTTAAAAGAAAGAAGTCTGACACACTCCATATAAATGTTTTTCTTAAAAGTTAAAAGTATACCTTTGAAAACCCATTAACTGAGTAGTCGTACTCACCCCCTCCCTTATATCCCTTTCAGGAGATTTCAGAAAGTCTACCCTTAGAGACCATAAACTAAGGCGTCTGTGATACATGTATAATAAATTTAAATTGTTATGCAGTTTTATTTATGTTATTCCTAGAAAAGGTGCAGGTTTAAAGGACGCCTTACTCTTTATGGTCTATAATAAGGAGAAACCCTTCAATAAATCGGGAGAGTGCCGGGTTGATCATGGGGATCCGACCAAACCGGGTCGGGGCGTGACAAATACTATGCCCTGACACTAACAAAAACTTAACTACCCTGTAGGAAGAAGAGATCCTAGAAAGTTCACCATGCGAACCAAATCCCCACATGAGATCGTGAAAAAGATGCCTACCTCTAGAGAGGCAACCGTCCAACAGTTCTTGGAGGGTGAAAAGACAGTACCCAAGGATATGGTCGAAAACTATAGGAAACTTGTTAGAGCCATATTAGAGCCAGAAGGCATTGCATATCCTCCTCCAAGGTAGGAAGAACCTATCCCTCCTCCAAGGAGCCCGACACCCCCATCCTCACAATAGCAAAAAAAACTCCAAATAAGAAGGAGGCATGGGACAACTATTGGAATGCCCACACCACCTTTATGAAAATCCACCAAGTACCCCCACCAGCTCAATCCAACTTCAACCCTTCCCAATGGATGAGATGGTCCTATGAGTGTGAGGTTGAGGTGTTAAGAAGGTACAGACTCGAGGCAATTCATCAAGTTCGTCCTATTATGGAAGCCCGACTGGAGTATGGATGGACATCAACCAATTCATCAGAACCCTCAAACCATGAATCCCGAAATCATTCAGAGGCTAACTCCCTGCCTATGACTCCAAGAGACTAGGTGGTAGTGAATTCCTGTAATAAGTCAAGTACGGCAAGAAACTACCTTTTTGAATAAATAAAGCTCATTTTTCCTTAATTAAAAGTTAATCTTTCTAATAATGACAAGTACAACTAACAGATTGGAGTACACCAAGCATGACCGGGGTAGTAGATGGAGAAAAGGACACCTAATGAGGAAGACTACAGGTCACCTCTAGTTAACACTAACCCTAAGATAGCCAACCTAAATAGTTCCCCCACAAGAATTAGGAACGTGGAGTAACAAGGTAACAAGACTAGGAAAGGAGTTCCAGTGAAGAACCAAGAGCTAACCTAGAAAGAGAGTCATCAGAAAGGACATACCCTAACAAAGGAAAGAAGGAAAGAGTGTTCATAAGAGGGAAGCAGGGTCAAAGAAAGTGGATGAATCTGAGAAAAACAAAAACTACATCAAAAGATGCATGAATAGTAGAGAAAAGCCTAAGGGATAGAGAAAGAGCCCTCATGCAAGAATTAGAAAACCAAGAGGAATTGGGTTACCAATGAGAAGAACCTGTGTATGAAAGATAACCAAGAGGAGAGGTAAGGTACAAGAAAGTAGTGGGAACACGGAAAGTGCTAGGATAAGACACTTCAAGCAACTCTAGGATGGGAGAAGGTAAGTGTGAGGAAGGAAAAGATGCTTAGAAAGAGAACTCTAGAGGAATGTATAAGAAAGACTAAGTATCCTTGAAGGAACCATTGATGGACGGTTGGACAAAACGTAGAGTGCTAGAAATCGCCCACAATTAGGAACTTCTTGAAGGAAGGATAAGGAACCTTAAAAAGGGGGGCGTAAGTGGTTAAGGATGTCTGAGGATGGCAAGTGTGACCTGTTTTGATAAAAGGAGAGTAGTTAAGCAGGAAACAACTAGAAACAATGAAATGATCAAGGAGAATAAACAATGCCCTATGAAGGACCGGAAAAATAGTAAGGACTACACCCTAAAAAGGATGACAGGATAGGCATTTAGGATGAGTAAACTCGAAGGACAACTGTGCCAAGACAAGTGGACCAGGAGAATAGTGGGAACAAGGCTGTTAACGAACTGACCCTCGAGAAGTCCATAAATTTAAATTCTAGCAAGGAAGGGATTGAGTAAACTCTTAGAAGGAGATTTAGAAATCTCGAAAGGGAAGAGATCGAAAACACCTCCCTAATAGAAATAAGGTTTTAGTGAGCACAAGTTTGAATAATACAAGGTATAAGGGATGTGTCAGTAGGATTCCTTGAGGTAAGGGAAAGCAGGAAAGGATGACATCAAAGGATGTCAAGAAATGGATGCGAAGATAGATACCCAAGGGAAACGAAGGAAGAGGAAATTTGGGGAAAAGAGGAGGACGCTAACCAAGGAATGGACCCTAAAGAGGCATATATATTCCAACGGAGAAGTAATGAACCCAACCAATGTGGAATAAAAAAAAGCAAATCTCAACTGGAATGCAAGTCAGGAATAAAGAACCAATTACAAGGAAAGTTAAACCCAAGGAACGGGTAGATAGGAAGATAGCATCAAAAGATATCATACAAGTAAGAAAGGAGTGGATTGCCCAAAATGAGGAAATAGGGGAAAAACTACCTGAGAAACCTTGGAGAAATAAGCCTCAAATTAAGAAGTGGATAATTGAAATGACCACAGACATCAAGACTTGTCGTGGTACATGTTTACTTAATGGAGCTTAAAGGATGACGGTTGGGCATAGTGTGGAATACACGAAATATGACCCGAAAACCAAAAGTTCATTGGATAGGAAATGAGGAATGAAATGGAAATTTTAAGACAATGGAGGATTAAAAGTGGGCAAATGTCCCTAAAATAAAGAGAGTGTAGGGAAGTAAAGGGAAGAAACTTTCAAGGAACTAAAAAGAAGATTGAAGGTATAACCCTAAAATGGAAGTCTCTACCTAGAAGGACATAATAGAGAATAAGAATAATAAAAGGGGAGACCTCCCCAAAACAAGATATCAATATGTAGACCGAAAAAGGGTCAATTTGGAATGAGAAATGGTGAATGGTCACAAGCAAGCAAGAAAGGATGGAGGAAAGGAAACCCCTTGAGTAAAAGACGCCAAAGTAAATGAGGAAGGACAGAAGTGACAAAGGGATCTCAATGTGCTAGTAAGCTGGAAAACCGATGATTGGAACCAGGGAAAAACCATATGAAAGTTGGTAAAGAATGAGTAGATAAAGGGTACTGACAAGATTCTAATATTATGAAAATTAAAGAACAATTGGACTACATAGGAAGTAGTTGGGAAACACTACCGAGTAGTAGGAAGGAACAGAACCCTACGACTCCTGAACAGGAGGAGGAGCATAACCTATTATCAATGATACACATTCTGGAAACCATAAGGGGCAAAGATAATTTCAGAATAGATCATATTGTAAGAAACATGTGGTACCAATAGTTCCAAGCAAGGTGACCCAAGTAGGACCAAGTCCGATGGCCAAACCTAAGACATGGAACCAGAATCGTGGTAAACCAAAAATGGAGGAAGGGCCAAATAAGATAAGGAAGAAAGTATATCAAAAACCCATGGAATTAAGGACGAAGAGTCAAAAAGGGTTCTAAACTAAGAGCATCAACAATCTAGGGAATGAGGGAAAACAAGGACGGTCGGATGCATATGGAACATCCATCCCATTGAGACGAATAAGAACCCTTAAGAAGAAGAGTCTTACCCTAAATAGAGTAAGAAGTAGACCTAAGGAGGTACCTTGGGATGGGTAGTTTGGACATGACTAATCGTGATACCCACCGTGGGGTGGGTGGAAAACATAAAGAAAGAAAGACTTCGCAAGTATGTGGCTAAAGGACCAAGTGAAAGGAATAGCCAAAGTGATAACATGCTAAGCAAACCCCAAGAGGACATCAAGGAAAGTCACTCCCAGTGCAAATGATTGTGGACTTAGTTTTGGGGACAAAACCCCTAAAAGGAGGGAAGAGTTGTAAATCCCATCCTTTATAGATAAGAAAAACTGGGGAAAGAACCGGTCAACTCAAGAGAGAAAAACTGAGCCGGTTCATGAACCTTAACTGATAGAGAAAGGAAAAAATGGGAAATCAACAAACTCCAAGTGAGTTAGAGTCATAAAAAGCATGGAAAAGGACCTTGGGACAATTGGGAAGAGAAAACCAGACCGGTTTAGGGTGAACTGGTTTGAACCATACATGAACTGGTTCCTAAATTCATTTTTCTTAGTGGCTTAAAATTATCAAATTGGGGAATTGGAGCCACCATTAGATACAAAATGAATTTAGATGAATTTAGAATTTTTTTATTTTGAGAAAACCGATCGAATTGGGCCTTAACTGGCCGATTTATGCATTGAACCTGGTCGAACCGGTTTAGAATAGTGTCATCTTCTTCCTCAGGATGACGACACCGTTCATTCAATGTAGAAACAGATAACAATGACAAAGCTTAAATTGCTCTGATCAGGCCATTTCAGGGCAAGGATAAGCTCTACCAAAATGGAAAGTTGTCGGGCAGAGGGTCCCCGAGCTCCCTATATAAAGAGCTTCTCTCCATTCATCCTCCACACACCTCAAATCTCCATTCTCTCTCAACTGCTACAGTTTTTGGTGAAGCTCGAACCAGAGCTCTGAAGGTAAGGTTGGGTCCTATAGACTCTGGTGGAAGTCACCTACCTAACAACAACCTCCTTTCGACTTGAGGACCATCGGAGAAGCGTTGGCGGAATCAAACAATGAAGCAGCTACGAAGGACCAAAGCTGCCCTATTTTGGCCAAGCAGAATTCGGCCAAATTCAGCCCTCCTCCAACCAAACCAAGCCTACCCGACACCCCTACAGCCCTCACATGACCGCAACAAGCTGAAAGGTAAGCTAAACTTTCACTAACGAAAAGTGCTAAAACTTCACTAACGAAATTCTCCCTCAATTCGATGTCAATTGTAGCAATTCTTGATCCTAGGAGGAACCTCAAGACAAGAGCTACCTTTCTAAATAGAGAGCTTGGACCGTCGCACCTCTGACAGTAAGCTTTCGAAGCTTTCGAAGCTTTCGAAGCTTTCTCTCTACGAACGATTTTCCGACGAAACTCCGTCTGAGCTCGTTTCGGCCTCAATTCATGTGATTCAAAGCTCAATTGAATCTTATGGAAGTGTAGGAAGTGTTTTATACCTCTAGTTGAAGCAATTAATCCCGATTAGATGGCCAATTTGAAGAAATCAAGTTCGATTAGTTTGAAAGGGAGAAATTGGGGGAAAATTTGGGGAAAATTGGGGATTTCAAAAAATTGAGGGACTTCTTTGCAATTTCCCAAAATTGAAGGCCAATTAGCCATGAAAAAGATGCGGGAGGACCAATTGGTCGATTTTTGAAACATTTGGGGTCAAATTGCCATTTTTGGAAAGTATGGGCAAAATGGTAATTTTTGAAAAGTTGGGGACCAAATTAAAAATTTGGAAAACTTGAGCCCCTTATACAATTTTGAGTAAAATGAGGACTCAAGGGGAATTTTGAAACCTTGGGACTCAAATTGGGCAAAATTTGGCATTAGGGACTTAAGTGCAATTTATCGTGTAGGGACAAGTGTGACCGGAACGCAAGCAAGAGAAAGCTCACCTAGACTTGTAAAATTGACCGAGGACGAACACGTCATGGTTATCGGGTGTGAGGGCATATTAACATCATACCCGTTTGGGATTATGAGCACTTTAGAAATGAAAAATCACTTATAAGTGAGACTTTAACATCATACTCGGTTGGGGTGATGGGTTATTTAAGCTAAAACCTACTTATCGGTTGTAAGTAGAAGAAATCATACTCGGTTGGTATGATCAACTTCCTTGAAGGAAGGAGAAACCCGCTTGCCGGTTGTAAGCAGAGATATCATCACACCCGGTTGGTGGGATGAAATGAAAATAAATTTTTGTTAGAAGTGTTCTCCGTTGACTATGTGCCAATGCTTAAACTATTTGGGAGACCTTCTTGACAGGAACTAGAATAGCTCAGATAGGCCAAATGCCTCAATTTTTTAACTTTTGGGGCTAAATGCCCGGTTTTGGAAAATCACGTGCAGTGGGCCCAAGGCTAGTGGGCATGAGCAGGAGCTCATAAACAAACTTGAAATGAGAAAGCCATGAAATTTCTAATGAATTTGTTGTGTGATTTCGCCATGGTACCAAGTCAGGATCGACAGTACTCGATGGACTAGTAGCAGTGCGTCAGGGCCAGGTCAACGAACCGGCCTAGACAAACAATTACTGGTGGGGTTAAGGGTCGAGGTTGTTGGACCAGTGGCACCAAAAATAAATGGTTATATGTGAAATTGTTGTTTTGTACATGCACTTGTGGTACAGGACCATCAAGATGCCCAAGAGGGGTAGTGCGGGTCCTAAGGGCTACTGGACAACATGGTGGAGATAAGGGCAGTTCACCGTGCCAGTCAGTCAGGAAGCTTAAAGTAGCTTATTGCGCATGAGACCGGGGTGGGGTCGGGATGAGGTTTCTGTCCTCATACGAACACAAAATTGCTTTCGGGTTTGAGGGTCGAATGTCGAGAACATCCACTCATACCCAAGGTAGAAGTGGACGAACTTCTATCTTGGTGGCCGATAAAGATGATTCGAGTTAAAAGTAGGTACAGTGGATGGGCTGCACCTGCAAATGTGTGTTCCCTTTTTTATAAAAGGCATGTATTGTCTGCTAAACACATCTAATATAGAAATGGGAAAATGGCTTTGAAAACCAAATTTAAAGAGCACCTGCAAATGTGTGTTCCCTTTTTTATAAAAGGCATGTATTGTCTGCTAAACACATCTAATATAGAAATGGGAAAATGGCTTTGAAAACCAAATTTAAGGAGCTTCTTTTAAAGAAAACAACAATCTTGGCACAATTTAGTTAAAACTATTTGTTTTTAAAATTCACTCCAATGGGGTATGACAGAAACACCTCAAATATTAATAAATACTTATAATACAATATATTTCCAAAACAAATAGGAAATGCTAATAAATACAATGAAGTAAGAAAATTAGTTGCAATTATACTTGATATAAGAAATAGTAAAATTCAATGAAAATATTTTAAAATAATATGACACAATAAAAATTTACAAAGAAAACACAATAAAGTACAATAAAAATATAATAAATTTAAATAAAAACTAAAAATATTAAAAAATACTTAAAATGTCATAAACTTCCAAAAATAACAAGTAATACAAAAAATCACAAATAAACATAAAAATATGTGGTATAATTCAAGACAAAAAATGATAAAAATTAATAAAAATAACTAAAAAATTACGAGACAATAAAAAATAATATAAAATTAAAAAACGAACAATAATGAAATCACTAATTATAGTAAGTAAAATAAAAACTATTATAAACTCCAAAATAAAATTAAAAAACACTTGAATAACTAGCTAAACATAAAAATACCATAAATACGAATAAATATAATAAAATACCAAGAAACTTCAAAAAAGTAATAAGCATATAAAAGTTACAAAAAAATATGAGTAATTATTCAATATACAAAAATGGTAAATATCACTTAAAATACTCAAAATAGTATAAAACACTAAAAAAAAAGAAAATTTTAAAAAATAAATTGTATAAATAATTATAAAAAATAGTTAGTTAAACTAAAAACGTAAAAAAATAATAAAATAATTAAGAAATAAACAAATGATAAATAATACATTGTAAAATAAATTCAAATAAACATCACAAATAATAACAAATACTTAAAATATAATAAATTTCCAAAAAAAATAAGAAACACTAAAAATACAAAATTATGACAAAAAAATTTTAAATATTGCAAATATAAAAAATAGTAAGAATTAATGAAAATAACCCGAAATAGTATGAAAAAAATAAAAATTCACAAATAAAATTCAAAACTAATTACAATAAAAAAATACAAAAATTTTAAATAAATCCAACATAGTAAAAAATATAAAATACTATAAACTTTCAAAAATAACAAATAACACAAAAAAATCACAAGGAAACAACAAAAATATATAGGATTGTTCAATACAAAAAATAATAAAAACCAATAAAAATAAACCTAAAAATATGTGTCAATAAAAAATAATATAATAATTAAAAAATAAACATTAAAAATAGTAAGTAACACAAAACATTTTATAAACTCAAAAACAAAATTAACAAATGCCTAAATAACCGATAAAACATAGTATTATATATTAAAAAATAACCATATATTAATTATAAAAAAGAAACCTAAAAAAATAGGTGAGATTGTTCAATATACAAAAATGGTTAAAATCATTAAAAATAACTCAACATATGATGAAACCCGATAAAAAAATTAAAGATAAACCGCAAAATTAATTAAAAAATAGTAAGATAAACTAAAAATGTAAGTAAATAACAAAAATAATAACAAGTAAATAAATGAAAATAAAAACATTATACGATACATACAAAGAAATGTCTCAAATAAGAACAAATACTTAAAATACAATAAATTTTAAAAATAAAAATCACTAAAAATTACACAAATGAAATAACAATATAAAAAATAGTATGAAATAATAAATAACAAAATAAAAAATCCGAAATGCAAAATGAATTACTATATAAAACACAATAAATTTAAATAAAAATTAAATTTAGTAAAAAAACATAAAAAAAATATGTTTGAATGTTCAAGTTAAAAAAGTAAGATTTAATAAAACATAATTGAAAATATATTGAGATAATAAAAAATAATATAAATTTTCCAAAACAAAAAATCAATAAAAAATAATTATCACACTAAAAATGTTAGAAAATCCAAAACAAAATTAAGAAAAACATAAATAATCAACCAGACATACTAAGATACATTAAAATAAATACGATAAATAGGAAATTTTGCATAAAATACCAATAAACTCCAAAAATATAATAAACACATCAAAATAAAATTAAACACCTAAAATAAGTGTGATCATTCAATATACAAAAATGGTAAAAAAATACTAATAATAACTCAAAATAGTATTAAACACTTAGAAAATAAAAAAAAATTCAAATACAAGCAATAAAATTAATTACAAAAAATAGCAAGTTAAACTAATAAGTAAATAACAAATATAAAAAGAAATAAATATGTGATCTACAAAATAATATAAGTTACATACAAAGAAACGCCAAAAATATTAATAAATACTTATAATACAATATATTTTTAAAAAAATAAGAAATGCTAATAAATACAATGAATCAAGAAAAATCGTATAAAATAATACAAAAGTATAAGAAAGTAATAAACACATAGAAATAAAAAAGAAAAGTAATAAATAAATGAGAAATAAAACATTGTAAAATAAATTCAAATAAACATCACAAATAGTAACAAATACTTAAAATACAATAAATTTGAAAAAAAAATAAGAAAAACTAAAAATACAAAGTTATAACAAAAATAATTCTAAACATTGCAAATATAAAAAATAGAAGAATTAATGAAAATAACCCGAAATAGTATGAAAAATTAAAAATGAAAATTTATAAACAAGATGAATAACTAATTATAATAAAAAAAATACACAAAATTTAAATAAATCCAATATCGTAAAAAAATATAAAATGCCATAAATTTTAATAAATAACAAAGAACACAAAAATCACAATAAAACAACAAAAATATATGGGATTGTTCAAGACAAAAAATGATAAAAATTAATAAAAATAAATCCAAAAATATGTGACAATAAAAAATAATATAATAATTATAAAAAATAAATATTAAAAATCACTAAAAATAGTAAGTAACACAAAATATTTTAGAAACTCCAAAATAAATTTAACAAACGCCTAAATAATCAACAAAACATAGTATTATACATTAAAATAAAGACCATATATATGAAAGATCGCATAAAATAACAAGAAATTCTAAAAAAGTAATAAACACATAAAAATAAAAAAAAACACACAAAAATGATAATAATCACTAAAAATGACTCAACATATTATGAAACACAATAAAAAAACCAAAGATAAACTGTAAAATTAATTAAAAAATTGTAAATTAAACTAAAAATATAACAAAATAACAAAAATAATAACAAATAATTAAATAAACAACAAAACATTATACGATACAAACGCATCAAATAATATATAAATACTTAAAATACAGTAAATTTTAAAAAAAATAAAAATCAATAAAAACTACACGGAAACAAGAAAAACAATAGCGATAATTCAATAAGTATAAATCAATAAAAAATACTACAAATAAGAAAAAATTGCATAAATACCGAGAAACTCCAAAAAGTTAATAGAAATAAAAAAGAAATGCTAAAAAATGAAACAGTTGTTAAATATATAAAAATCTTAAGAATCACTGAGAAAGATTCAAAATATTATAAAACACCAAAAAATTAAAAAACATTCAAAGAAAAACCACAAAATTAATAAAAAAAGTAAGTTAATAACAAAAATTATAAGAAATAAATAATTGAACAACAAAAACTACAATATACATACAAAGAAACACCTCAAATAATAATAAATACTTAAAATAAAATAAATTTCTAAAAAATAAGAAACACTAAAAAATACATTTAAATGAGAAAAATTGTTGTAATTATATAAGATAAAAAAAAGGTAAAAATCAATGAAAATAACTCAAAATAATATGAAATAATAAATAACAAAATAAAAAATCACAAACAAAATGCAATATGAATTACTATATAAAACACAATAAATTTAAATAAAAATCAAATTTAGTAAAAAATATAAAAAAATATATATCTAAATGTTCAAGTTAAAAAAAGTAAGAATTAATAAAAAAATGACACAAAATATTTTGAAATAATAAAAATAATATAAAATTTCTAAAACAAAAAATAAAAAAAAAATCAATAAAAAATAATTATCAACACAAAAAATGTTTAAAATCCAAAACAAAATTAAGAAAAACATAAATAACCAACAAGACATACTAATATACATTAAAATAAATATTACAAATAGGAAAAATTGCATAAAATACTAATAAACTCCAAAAACATAATAAACACATCAAAATAAAATTAAACACCTAAAATATGTGTGATCATTCAATATACAAAAATGGTAAAAAAATACTAAAAATGACTCAAAATAGTGTTAAAATCTTAAAAATAAAAAAAAATTCAAATATAAACAACAACAGTAATACAAAAAATAGAAAGTTAAACTAGTAAGTAAATAACAAATATAAAAAGAAATAAATATATGATGCACAAAATAATATAAGTTACATACAAAAAAATACCACAAATATTAATAAATACTTATAATACAATATATTTCTAAAAAAATAAAAAAAATTAATAAATACAATGAATTAAGAAAAATAGTTGTGATCATCCTTATATAAGAAATGGTAAGATTCAATGAAGATATTTTAAAATAATATGATACAATAAAAATTTACAAACAAAGTACAATAAAAAATATAATAAATATAAACAAAAACTAAAAATATTAAAAAATACTTAAAAGGTTATAACTTCCAAAAATAACAAGTAATACAAAAAATCACAAAGAAAGCTGTTAGCAATAGTTGGTAACGAGGTTTATGCTATCTAAAGGAACAATGTTTGAAAAATATATTTTGTTTGTAAATTTTTATTATGTCATATTATTTCTACTTTTTATTCTATTTAGTTATATTTTCATTATCTTATTTTTATTTCTAATTTTTATACAGTTTTAAATATCAAATTTTAAATTTTAATTAATAATTTAAAATTAGTTTACGGTACAATTAAATTTAAATAATTTATTTAAAATTTTTCAATTTACCACCCGACTTCTCCACAATACGAGATATCCAAAACCGTCATTTATGCCTTACTTATAAAGACTAACAAAAGCATATTTTTCTCATATTTTCAAAAACTCAAAGTACTCGTACAAGCGAAATCCCCATTCAAGGTCGCATATTTTATAACCTAAATTTGATATCAAGGATTTTCTTATAAACACATCTGGATTTTCCATGATTAGCAATTTCACTTATTTTGATGGAGATATTGGTGAGTGAGTGGATCACTTCGTAGGAAATAGTAGCTTGTTGCTCCCTCGACCTCCTCTCCTCCTAGTCACATGCAATAACTGATTTTTCGGCAGAATAAACTCTAATTGTAAATAAAACAAATCAGTGAAGAGCCAGGTTACGTTAGGCGAAAGTGACACCCATTTTTTCCAATGCAACTTTGACATTCCATCTCACCTAAAGAAATAGGAGTGCAATTGAAGGAAATCAAGGGAAAGCATAAATCTATATGCATACATATAGATAGGGAAGTAGAGAAAATATATGATTTATTTCTTAAGTTAACATTTTAAATAAATTACAAAATTTTATGTAATAATTTAATTTATGTATAATTTTTTTATTTAGTTCAATTTAGGTACACAACTTTTATTAATGATTATATTTGAGAATATCTATTTATAAAAATATTTATAAATATTGATTAATTAAAATTATATATATAATTTAAAATATTGGTAAAACAATTGTTGGTTATACCCACAATTGATGAAGTATTTGTAAGTGAATTGAATAATCTTGCAAAGTTTTGAACCGTATTTTAGATTTTTTTTTCTATTTATTAACATTGGATTGAAATCTCAAATAAAATTATAATAATTACAAAAAAAATCTCAAATAAAATTATATTTTATTTAAATAATATACAAATGTTTATATAATAGTTAAAAAACTTGTAAAGCACCTCAAATATGGTGATTTATAATATTATATTTTAAGTGACGTGAGTCCAGCTAAGAGTGTTGTGAATTTGTAAGCTTCAATCACATGGTAAATGGCTAAAAAAATTAAAAACAAAATGAATGAGTTAGTTGAAGCGATTGTAAGAAGTAAAGATGGAAGTACAATATAATAGTATAATAAGAGTTCTAAAGAAGCATATAATTCGAATGAGAGGTTTATTAATATCATAAATTTTCTAGAAAATTAAATAAGAAAATAATATATTTCCTAGATATGTCTAATATAATATGGTAAGTTTATAATACTTATTATTTTAGACATCTCTAAATAAAGAAACAAGAAATATATTAGCAATATTCTCTATATAGTTGGCATGTAAATTATAATATTTTATTTTCTTATTTAGTGAATAGCTAATATTAATAATTGACTATAAAAAGCTAATTTTATAGAATTGTAAGGATAAATCTTTGATTTTAATAATATTGTGAGATTTATGTCTTATTTTTCTTTTAAGATAAATTTTTAACTTATTAGGTTTTTACTTGTGTCGTTTAAATAATCAAACTTATCACTAGGGTTTTGTAGTAGATCTTCTTAGAGAATTTGGGTGTGGTGTATACATCTATTCGTACCTTATTTATTAACCAAACAAGGTATATTTCATTATTTTTACTTGTATCATGAAAGTTTTGGGTTTTTTTTTTCATATTTGGTGTAGGGTGTCATCAATATATTGACGCGGTTCACATTAGTTGTTATCAGAGCACATGGTTGCACGGTAAGTTTCACACTATTCTTTTTAATTTCGTTATACTTACCTTATCTTCTACCTATTTCTATTCAATATAAAAAAAATCCAAAAATCTATTTTTTCTTCTATTTAGTTATATTTTCATTATCTTCTTTCTATTTCTAGTCTCTATATTTAAAAAATCTTATTTTTTTATCCATTTTCTTTATTTAAAAAAGGTGAAATTTTAAAAAAAAAGTAAAAAAAACATGCAAAAAAAGTTTAAAAAACAAAAAAAAGGGCAAAAAAAGCATAAAAGGTAAAAAATAAAAAAAAAAGAATAAGTAGAAGTGTATACTTAATATCTTATTTTTTCTACTCTATTAGATATTTTTTTTCTATATCCTTTTGATTATCTTCCTACCGTATACTTAGATCCATTTTATAATTGATTTTTGAAATCTTGTTGATTTATTTTTATTATTACTCAAGTTGAAATGCTTACTAAGATTTATTTTTAAGTTCAATTAAAATTGAAAAAAAGACATAAAAGAGTAAAAAGGCAAGAGTGTTTAAATCCATAAAAAAACCAGTTGAGTGTGAAACACGAATGTTGCGAGATTCTTCTTTTTTAACATTTGTAGGAACACATGGCTCAACAAAAGAGTAGATGACCCAAATGAGGAGTAGCCCCACAACTCATTCCAAACTTACAAGTGCAAGTTATAATAAGTAAGATGAGACGGTTGATGAAGTTTGAATTGGAGTCACTTTACATGCGGATGGATCAATTGGAAGAAGAAGTGAAGGGTTCATGTCAACATATCCCTACTAAACAACGGCCTCAAAACTTTTATTCTAGGCTTCTTGATCCATAAGATCTCGATGAGTTCGATGAAATCTAAGGTAATCACAACATACTCGAATGTGATTCCATCGATCGATATGCTAATAAAGGGCGACCACGGATTGATGACAACTTAGACAACATCAAACTGAATATACCCTCTTTTCAAGGAAAAACTGACCTAAAAGCCTACTTTGAATGGGAAAAGAGAATGGAGATGATTTTTTAATATCATAATTACTTTGAGATAAAAAAAAAAGTATGACTTGCTATTATCGAATTTACTGATTTTGCTATAATATGGTGGGATTAGTTGGTGAAGGATAGGAAAAGAAATCATGAACACCACGTGGAATCTTAGGATGAGATGAAAGCAATCATGCGATGATGATTTGTTCCTAGCCATTACCACCAGGAGTTATTCAATAAACTTCAAAGGCTTACCTAACGATCCAAAAGTGTTGACGAGTAATTAAAAGAGATGGAAATTACTATGATTCGAACTAATGTGGAGGAAGATAAAGAGACTACAATGGCCAAATTTTTGCATGGCCTAAACCATGAGATAGTTGATGTGGTGGAAATGCAATATCACGTTGAGCTTCAAGACATGGTGTACTAAGCTATCAAAGTCGAACAACAACTAAAAAGAAAGAATTTACATAAGAGCAGATTAAACAATGGTTACTCAAACACATGGAAACCAACCCCTAGGCAAGTTGAGAAGTCGTCGACTCAATCTCAACCCAACCTTCCAAAGGATACAACCAAAAAAGTTGTGACCCAAAAACAAGGTAACATTCATATCACAACTCTTAAAGATCATGATATTAAGTGTTTTCGATACCAAGGCAGGGGTCACGTAGCAATTCCATGCCCGAATAAGCAGGCCATGGTGATCAATGTTGATGGAGAGATCGAGACCGAGGATGAAGAAAGAAGAAAATGATCCTGATCTGCCACCACTTGAGTATGCTAGTGAGTATGCCGAAGAAGGAGAGTTATTAGTAGTAAGGTGAACTCTCGGTGCTCATGCCCAAGAAGAAGAAAACAATCAGCGTGAGAACTTATTTCATACGCGTTGTTGTGTGAACAATAAGTTTTGTTGTGTTATTATAGATGAAGGAAGCTGCACTAACGTAGCTAGCACTGAACTTGTAGAGAAATTAGCATTACCAACATTAAAGCATCCAAAGCCATATTGACTTTAGTGGTTGAACGATCAAGGCGAACTCAAGATAACCAAGTAAATGTTGGTTGCATTTTCTATTGAAAAATATTAGGATGAAATACTATGCGATGTGGTACAAATGCAAGTCTGTCATATTCTTTTGGGACAACCCTATAGTTTGATTATTAAGTTAAGCATGATGGATTCACCAATAAGTACTCATTTGTGATGAACGAAAGACCAATATCTCTTGTACCATTGACTCCAAAGTAGGTTTTAGAGGATCAAATAAAAAAGAAAAAGGTGAATGAAAAAAGAAAGAAGAAGAAAAGAATAAAGAGTTGAAAAAAAGAGAGAAAAGCCTAAATTTGAAAAAAAGAGTAAAAATAATTTTATTGTTAGAAAAAGTGAGATTAAGGGAGCTATACATTTACAATAGTCTTTTATTGTACTTATGTAAAAGGATGCCTTTTTTAGTACTAACAACCTTATCGGATATTTGTCGAGCAATATTATTACTGTTTTGTAGGAATTTATGTATGTTTTTCCCAAAGAGATACCGCTAGATTTGCCACCAATTTGAGGAATTGAACATCAAATTGATTTTATCTCTAGAGCGACAATTTCGAACTAGCCTGCATATAAAAGTAACCCTAAGGAAACAAAGGAACTTCAATGCCAAGTCATAGAACTAATGGAAAAAGGGTATGTTCGAGAGAGTATGAGCTCATGTGATGTGTCTATTCTACTCGTCCCTAAGAAGGATGGAACTTGGCGAATGTGCGTCGATTGTTGAGCTATTAACAATATCACGGTAAAATATCGACACCCTATTCATCATCTGGATGATATGTTAGATGAGTTGAATGGATCTTATTTATTTTCGAAAATAGATCTTAAAAGTGGATATCATCAAATTAGAATGAAAGAAGGAGATGAGTGGAAAATTACATTTAAAACAAAACAAGGTTTATATGAATGGTTAGTTGTGCCCTTTGGATTGACTAATGCACCCAGTACATTCATGAGATTAATGAACCATGTTTTGCGTGCTTTTATTGGGAGGTTTATAGTTGTATATTTTGATGACATTCTAATCTATAGCAAGACCATAAATGAACATGTAAGACATTTAACAACTATTTTAGAAGCCTTAAGGAAAGATAAATTGTTTGTCAATTTAAAAAAATGTGTTTTTTGTTCGGATAAACTTATGTTTCTTGGTTATGTTATAAGTTAATAAGGTATTGGAGTTGACAAGGAAAAAATTAAGGCAATTCGAGATTGGCTAACACCTAATTCGGTAAGTTAGGTAGGAAGTTTTTATGTATTGGCTAGTTTTTATAGACGTTTTGTTCCTAATTTCAGTACTTATGTTACACATCTTATTGCTCTTATAAAGAAGAATGTAGCATTTAATTGGGGATTTGAGCAACAAAATGCATTCCAATTGATAAAGGATAAACTGACAAGTGCCCCATTGCTCGCCTTACCTAATTTTTCTAAAACGTTTGAAATTGAGTGTGATGCATTAGGGGTAGGTATTAGAGGTGTATTGATATAGGAGTGAAGACCAATTGCATATTTTAGTGAAAAGTTGAGTGGAGCAACCCTCAACTATACTACCTACGACAATGAGATGTATGCCCTAGTTCGAACCCTACAAACATGAAAACACTATCTATGGCTGAAATAATTTATGATTCATACTGATCGTAAATCTCTTAAGCACCTCAAGTGGCAACACAAGTTGAACAAGCGACACGGTAGGTGGGTGGAGTTCATTGAAATATTCACATATGTAATCAAGTACAAACAAGTAAATTTTGATGGAAAGAGAAAGACAGAATTCGTGAGACAAATGCATGATAAGACAAAGATGCACATTGAAAGATAGACTAAAGCATATGAAAATCAAGCAAATAAGGTTCACAAAAATATTACATTTGAACCTGAGGATTGGGTTTGGCTTCATTTGAGTAATGAACGATTTCCAACTGAAACAGATTAATAATAATACTTATAAGTTGGAGTTACCAAGTAAGTATGGTGTCAGCGCAAGTTTCAATGTTATTAATTTAATATTTTTTTATGTAGGTGACAAGAAAATTAAAAATTTGATGACAAATCATTCTCAAGTGAGAGTGAATGGTGTGAGTCCAACTAAGGGTGTTGCCAATTCGTAAGGTCTAATCACAATGTTAAAGACCAAAAGAATTAAATAAGAAATGCATGGACTAATTGGATCAATTGTAAGAAGTTAAGATGAGAGCACAATAGAATAGTATAATAATTGCACTAAAGAATGATACAAATTGAATGAGAGATTTATTAATATTATAAATTTTTTAGAATATTAAATAATGAAATAATGTATTTCCTAAATATGTTTAAGATAATATATTAAGTGTAGAATATTTATTATATTAGATATCTCTAAATAAATGAACAAAAAATATATTAGCAATATTTTATATATAATTAGCATGTTAACCATAATATTTTATTTTTTATTTAGAGAATAGTTAATATTTATAAGTGTCTATAAAAGTCTAACTTCAAATTATTTTAATAACATATCTTTAATTTTAATAATATTGCAAGATTTATATACTATTTTTTTAACTTTTAAACTTATAATATTTTTACTTATATCATTCATAAAATCAAATTTATTATAAGAATTTTCTATTAGCTCTTTTAGATGTGATATTTATATTTATATGTATCTTATTTTTTAATTAAATAATATATATTCTATTATTTTTACTTGTTTTATGAAATTTTAAAATTTTTTTATATTTAATGGAAGGTTTCGTTAATATATTTGTTGAATTCGAATAAGTGAAAAAAATTAAAGAACTTATTTGAGATTTGATAAAAATGAAAGGGATTGAGAATTTGGTAAAATAATATTGTATTGTGAGAAAGAGATAGGCTGTGACTACATAGATGGAGGCTTACTAATCAATGTCACATCATGCCTTATATTGGGTCGAGGTGGGTGACCGGAATAATGTGTCCTGGAAAGATGGTGAGGACGTGGACAATTTAGATCAATGGAGAAGGAGATTGTATGAAATAACAAATAATTTTATATAATCCTATAAAATTGAATTAAATAAAAAATAAGAATATAAAACTATAATGGAGTCCTTGAATTTATTATGTGTTGTATGATATAAGTAAAATATGATATTGTACTAAAGTGTATTAGGGCATGTAAAATGAATAATAGTTTTTTTATATTTAGATGGTATAATAATTTATTTTGTAGATTATATAATATTATAATATTAAGAAATTATCTATACTAAAAATTTAGAAAATTTGCTAATATAAACGTCAAAAGTTAAGTTAAAATAGCACTATTACTAATGATTTATTGATTAAATGTAAATATTATAAAAAATAATATTAAAATAAGATCCAATTGAATAATTAAAAATATTCTAATAATTATAAATAATTAATTTTAATTAAATATAGGTACTAAATTTTATTTGTTAAATAATGTTTTTTAAAATAGTATAATAGTAAATTAACTTATATTTTTACCCAACCTAATAAATAGTATAAAAATTAGTGTACTCGTACAATTATCTAAATCTATATTTAAAACTCGTATTTTTAAATAATATGATATCAAAATAATAATATCCGTTGTAAATAATTATTTAATCCAATTTTAAAATTATATACAACAATGTTTATCTAATAAGTGTATTAAAAATAAAATAGAAAAATTATTAATTTATAAAATTAAAAATATTAAAATAATTATTTTTAATTAGATGTGTACGAATTATATATATATATATATATAAATAAATGAATGAGTGAACCATAATTCTCACAAATAATATATTAATTACAAGTTATGTCCCACTTATTACTGCGACGGTGGCTTTATTGCAAGTGGTTCAAATGGTCTGCTTCTACTTATAGAAAACCTTTTATATATATATATATATATATATATTAGGTACGTACAATATCTGATCTATCTATCCTCTGCCATGCATGCCTCGTAAATTGGACCTCTTCTAATATGCCTATCGGGTTTCGCATAGCCCAATAAGGCTTAATAAGGCAGGCCCACACAACATCGGCCCAATGAACATAAATGTGGCCCATCATAATGGCTCGAACTTTTATTTCACCCACAAGATTTCCAACATATTTTTTCAATTTCCAAGGGTCCAGGAACAACACGGGCAGATAACCCTAGTCAGGCAGGCACTAATGGTCTCTCTCTTATGCAACTCAACATCCTCCACGACCCTCTGCTGCCATTTTCACTTCATGGTCCTCTTTCTCTGTAAGCTCACTCCTGTTTCTTGCGGACAAGACACTGGAACACTACTCAAAGATGACCCGGAAATGTGTTTTTCTCCTTTATTGTGTGATTCATCCTAGCAGTCTTGTCGGAGCTCGAGCTCGAGCAGCAGGAGTGTTCACCTCTCGTGCAAGGTGGCAGTGATCCGTACTATCAACCCTCCCTCGGAGAGCCAAGTGTGGGAGTAATAGGCCGACGACACCAGTGTTATTGGAATGGAGGGGAGGGGGCTGCAGTGTGCTTCCACCAGGCGTTAGTCACTATCCGTTGTCTGTAATTAGAAAAACGATTTTGTTTGTAAAGTGTATAAAAAACATTTTAAATATATATGAAAGTGTAATAATTTTGTGCAAAATTAAAGTTGCTCAATGTTTTCTTCAATAATAAAATATTTTATGATATGAGACCTAACTTACTAAAAAAAATAATATAATCTCACAATTTCAACATTTGAATTGAGAAAGTCATATTTCAGTAATTCAATATTTGACTCATCTTTACAAAATAATATCTCAAAAATATCTCAATCTTACATAGTCAAACACCACTATCAATTATTCTCATTACTATCAGCACCCAGTCCTTAGTCTACAAGCTAAATAACTCAACTAACCATAAGAATATTCTAAATCACTCATTTTTTTCACAAATTATTCGTCTACAGATTACGATATACTTCAATAGATCTTATTCTAACAACTGCAAATTCATTGTAAAACGGGTATTTCGAAAATTTGTCTTCCATCAATTCGGAAATATATGATTTAAATACTAAAGAGATTAAAAAATAAAAAAATTAATTTTTTGAATAAATGTGTAAATAAATAAAATTAAAAAAAATATATTATTAAAATAAAATAATAAATAATAAAAAATAACAAAAAAAATCCGGTACGCTTGGGTGAACGGCCACCTTCTTCCCTTTCCCTCGGTATATTACTCTATACCTATTGTCATTCTCTTTTCTACCTCCTATCATATGCGATGGTAAAACGTCCAAAAACCCCAAATTTTTTATTAAATTTCATTTTTCAACGTAAATTCTATTTATCCTAAACAAAAAAATCGAGTTTTAAATTGAACCAAAATTATAAATCGAGATCAAATGGGATATAAAATGATGTAAGAAACTAGAATTGATTCGGATAAACTTTGAACCCCATTATTTCAAAATAAGAATTCTGAGATGATAACTGAAAAATTTCGAGTAAAAACGTATTTCAAAATTAACCAGAATTTGTAAAGAGAAAAGTAAAATAAAAATTTGAAAAATCACTAATGTTCAATTAACATATAAAAATATTGAAAAAAGATCACAAACCAAATTTGATATAAAAACGGAACTAGTTCACGGTTAACCTAGCCTGAATCAGGTTGAACTGAATTGAACCAAGAAAAACTAGTTCAAATATTTATTTTTTAGTTGACTTAAAAATATCAATTTAGAAATTTATTTTGCTCATCAATTTGGGAAATTGAAATCACAAATATGTATAAAATAAATTTAGAAACGAAAACTAGTTGAATTGGGTCTGAACTGACTGATTTTCTATTTCGGGTCAATGAACTCGATCTGACCGAACTGATCAATGGTCCAGCCAATCAACACATGCGACCAATCAATGTACGACACGTGGCGAAGTGTGCCTAGTCAGACGCTTGGTCAACGTATGAAAGCACTAGCCAATAAGAGAGTGACATGTGTCCCCGGTCAATGATTATACAAGGAAAATTCACGTAATTAGAGATTGACCAATGGAAGCATGTGTACTCAATCAATGGTCAACTGAGGAGAAGCCTCATGCTGCGAGGTCAGCACCAGCTAGGATGTTGAAGATTGGTCGACCAATCAAAGGTCGGATGGTCACAATCAATCAGAGGCTAACACCTCACATTGACATAGTGTATCGGGTTGGAAATTGACGAATTTAAACTAGCCAATCAGAGGATGCCACATGTAATGGTTAACCAATGGTCAAATTCGGTCAAATGCCACATCGGACAAAGTGACCAATGGGAGGTTGCCATGTGTTCGATCAAAGAGTCAAAATTTTGTTTTCTTAAAATGTTAATTATTTTTATTTAGAATATGTGTTAAATCATGGATATGACATCACAATGTTAGCTACCATGCTCATTAAGTTGTGAACTCATTCCCCTCTAAATACTCCTTTCAGGCAACTAAGGTGATAAAAAGACATGTTGATATTTGAGAAGCCACCCTGAACCGAAGGTACACCTTACATTCAACACTTGGTTTCAGTATGATTTATAAAGTTTATTTTCCAAATTTCAATCGATTATTTTTGGAAAATAACTTCAGATGTTTTATTCTCAACCTTACACCTTGTCACGCTTACAATGATTAGATGCCCATCGTTGTAAAATTGGAAAGATATGGCCGATTGTTTATAGGTCTGGCAAGGGAAACTGGATCGCTACATGACATTGTGCCTTGACGTTGATAAACACATTCACTGATATGTGAGATCACCCTATCACGCCCTGAACCGGTTTGATCGAGGTCCATGATCAACCCGCTACCCTTTCCTGCATTATCCGGGTATTCCTACCCTAATGATACAAGGAAGGTAAATGCGTGTCTACGTTCAAAACCTTACGATAAGTTGGGGGTAGGAAACATACCTTGAGGGTCCAAGCTCGTCCGAGAACTTTCCGTCTTGGTGCTAGACCTGAAAGGGTGAAAAGAGGGGAATGAGTGCATAATACTCAATGAGGGAAATTGCTATAACATTTACTTTAATTCGTTTCTCTGCCCATTAAATTATCCATTTGTCATTTTTCACATATTAACCATGTCATGCCCCGACCCAATTTGGTTGGATCCTCATGAGCAATCTGCCACTCTCCCAATTTATTAAGGGTTTTCCCCTTCTTTAAACTGTGAGAAGTAATGCGTCCTTTAAATCTGTACCTTTCCTAGAATAATATTAATCAAAACTGTATAAAATTTGAACTTACATATTTGTCTTGTAGGTTTAGCCAGCTGGAGGTCTTTAGGTCAATTTTTCCTCAGTTTTTTAAAAAGGGGTAAAGGGAGGGGGTGAGTTCGACAACTCAGTGAATGAGTGTTTGAAATATGAGTTTTAGAAAAATGGTTTGAATTGGAGTGTGCCACACTCTTTACTTTCTTTAAAACCATTTCTTACTCAATTTCTCGATTTTCAAAACCATTGTTCCTCATTAACTATAGTCAGTGTGTTTAACAATCAATACACGTCCTTCATCATGAAGGGATCACACATTCGTAGAGTAGCCCGTCCACTACACCCACTTGTGGCGTCGGAGCAACTTTACCGGCCACCTAGATAGAAGCTCGTCCACTTCTACCTTGAGAATGAGTGGATGCATGCAACATCTGACCCTTAAACCCGAAAAGAAACTTCGTGTCCATGTGAGGACAGAGACCTCATCCCAGCCCCACCTCGATCTTGTGTGCATGAAGCTATGTCGAGCTTCCCTGACTACTAGCATGACAAACTGCCCTTATCTCCACCATGTCGTCCAGTAGCCCCTAGGACGCATCACTACCCCTCTTGGGTGTCTTGATGGTCTCGAACCTTAGTGCATGCACAAAACAATAATTTTCCACACATGCCATTTAATCTTTGGTGCCATTGGTCCAACGGCTCTGACCCTTAACTCGACATGCATCTGGTTGTCTAGACTGGTCCGTTGACCTGTCTTGTCGCATTGCCACTAGTCCATCGAGTGTGTCGGTCCTATCTTGGTACCATGGCCAAATCATATCATTCATTAAAGTTTTCATGGCATAACATAATATTTGTTTATGAGCTCTTACTCATGCCAACTGGCCTTGGACCCACTGTACGAGATTGGATCTGATTCAATGGAACTTTGAATCGCGTCATTTGGATTTGATTTGAGCTCAAATGGAGCTTCGTCGGAAAACTAGACTTAGAGAGAGAAAGCTTCAAAAGCTTATCGTCGGGGGGAGACAATTCGAGCTTTTGGTATGCGTAGATAGCTCTCATCTGAGGTTCCTCCTAGGATCAAGAATCGCATCAATTCATGCCGAATTGAGGGAGATTTTGGTTAGTGAAATTTCACCGCTTCTCTCTCTAACATTAATCGGAAATTAAAGAGGAGAGCCAAATTGGCTTACCTTTCAGCTCTAATTCAATCGTATGAGGACTGTGGAAGTGTTGGCTTGGTTTGGCCCGAGAAAGGCTCAAATTAACCATTTTTAGCTTTGCCGAAATAGGGCAGCTTTGGCCCGCCGAAGCTGTTTCACTATTCGATCATGCCGGTGTTTCTCCGGTGACCCTCAGAGCAAATGAAGACCACATTGGGTAGCTAACTTCTCCTCGAATCTAATGAACCCGACCTCGCCTTCTTGGGCTCAAAAAAATGCCCAAGTTAGAGCCCTAGTTTGAGCTTCACCTGAAAATGGAGTAGTAGGGAGAGAGAGGATTTTCTAGTGTGAGGAGGATGAATGAGGAGGGGCTCTTTATATAGGAAGCTTGAAGACTTCTTGGCCATCCTATTGGCGCATTTATGGCGCTCATTCATTGCCTGAAACTCCCTGGCCAGAGATATTTCATCTTCATCGGCACTGCTCGATTTTTCAGCGAGTGAATAGTGCTGTCATTTGAAGGAAGAAGACGACACTGTTCCGAACCAGACCAGACCGGTCCGAGACACGTTCAATGATTAAACTGGCTGATTCATGCCTGATTCAACCAAGATTTTCAAAATTAAAAATTTGTAAATTTATCTAAATTCATTATCTATCCAATGGTCACTTAAATTCTCAAATTTGAATTTTCTAAGCCACCTAGAAAAATGAATTTAGAAACCTGTTCAATAGTGGTTCAAACTGGTTCAATCCGGTTCAATCTAGTTTAGGTTACCTCCAATTCATTCTAAAGTCCTTTCTTATAACTTTTGTGACTCTTTAGGTCACTCATGATCTATAAATTTCCTGATTGCTCTTTCTCTATCAGCTACGGTTCATAAATCGACTTGATTTTCTCTTTGGAAATAACCTGTTCTTTTCCCAATTTTTCTTATTATAAAAGCATGGTGTTTACAACTATAAACCTTGCTCTTTGGAGCTAAGGAAAATCAGGGAAAGAACCAATCAATCCGAGTGAGAAAAACTGAATCGGTTTACAAACTCGATCATTAGAGAATGGGCAAATTGAAAAATTTACAACTCCCGAGTGACCCAAAGGGTCATAAAAACCTTGAAAAGGTGCTTTCAAACAATTTGGGGAAGAAAACCAGACCGGTTCAAGTGAACTAGATCCAAACTAGATTGGATCGATTTGAACCAATATTGAACCAGATGCTAAATTCATTTTTCTAGGTGGCTTAGAATATTCAAATTGGAGAATTGAGGCCACCATTGGATAGAGAATGAATTTAGAAAATTTTAATTTTGAAAAACTCGGTCAAATCGGGTGGAACTGGCCGGTTTAAGCATTGAACCCGGTTCGAACCGGTCTAGTCTGGTTCGAAATAGTGTTATCTTCTTCCTTCAGATAACAACACTGTTCACTCGTCGGAAAAATAAGCAGCACCGACGAAGATAAAAAGTTTTTGGCCTAGGAGTTTCAGGCAATTAATGACCTGCATTAAAGTGCCAATTGGATGGCCAAGAAGTCCATGAGCTTCCTATATAAAGAGCCCCTCCTCATTCATTCTTCTCACACCTAAAAACTCCACTCTCTCCCTATTGCTCCATTTTTCAGTGAAGTTTGAACCAAAGCTCCAACTTGGGTATTTTTTTGAGCCAAAGAAGGAGTGGTTGGGTTCTTTAGATGCGAAGAGAAGTCAACTACACAACTGTAGTCTCCATTTGCTCTGAGGGTTGCGGGAGAAGCGTCGGCGTGAAAGAATAGTGAAGCAGCTCTGGCGAATCGAAGTTGCCCTATTTCGAACGAGCTAAAAATAGCCAATTCGAGCCATTCTGAGGCCAAACTAAATCCTCCCAACACTTGCATAACCCTCCTACAGCTGAATTAGAGCAGAAAGGTAAGCCAATTTGGCTCCCATTTGTGAATTCCGATCGGTGCTAGAGAGAGAACTGACAGATATTTACTTATCAAATTCTCCCTCAATTTGACATGAATTGAGGTGATTCTTGATCCTAGGTGCAACCTCGGGACAAGAGCTATCTGCCCAGACTGGAAGCTCGGACCGCCGCGCCCCCAACGAGAAGCTTTTGAAGCTTTCTCTCTCTATGTTCAGTTTTTCAGCAAAGCTCCGTTTGAGCTCATTTCGGCATTAAATCGTGCGATTTAAAGTGCAATCGAATCGTATGGAGGTGTAGGAACTTAAATCTAACTTACATTTCAACAATTAAACTCATTTGATTGGTCAATTTGATAAAATCAAATTCGACCAAGTTGGAAGGTTGAAATTGGGGGGAAAATTGGGGATTTCAAAAAATTCGATGGACAAAAGTGCAATTTCCTAAAATTGAGGGTCAATTGGGCATGGAAAAGATGTTGGAGGACCAATTGGCTAATTTTTGGAATTTATGAGGTAAAATTTACCATTTTTGTAAAGTAGGGGCAAAATGGTAATTTTGGAAAAATTGAGGACCAAATTGGAAATTTGGGAAACTTGAACCCCTTTGTGTAATTTTGAATAAATTGAGGTCCCAAAGTAAAATTTTGAAGTTTTGGGACTCTGGAGAAAAATTAGTATTATGGACCTAAAGTTAAAGAAAAAGAACTTTTGGGACCTAATTGCAAATAATTGAAAAGTTTGAGTATTTTATCCATTTGTGATAAATAAAGGCTATTAGGCCAAAGGTTTATGAACAAGGGTGTTTATATCGTGTAGTAACATGAAATACTGGGAACGCTAGCCAAGACAAGCTCGCGTGAAGGCAAAAAGCTGGTTAAGAGGAATTCACTACATTAACGGGTGAGTGGGATTTTTGATATCATACCCGATTGGGATGATAAGCACCTCGGAAATGAAAACCCACAACTAAGTAGACTTTTAAACATCACATCCAAATGGAGTGATGTAGAAATTACGCGGAAAAAATACTTAACAGTTGTAAGTAGATCTTACCTGGTTGGTATGATGAATTTCTTGGAAGGAAGTAGAAAACCTGCTTATCAGTTATAAGCGGAGATGTCCTCACACCCGGTTGGTGTGATGGATAGCTAAAAGATTATTTTGTCGGAAGTGCCCTCCCTTAACTGTGTGCCACTGCTTAAACATTTTGTAAGACCTTTTTTACGGGAGCTCGAATCTCTTAGAGAGGCCGAAGGTCTCGATTTTGGAACTTGGGGGCTAAAATGCTCGATTTTGAAAATCTTGTACAATGGGCCCAAGATTAGCTGGCACGAGCAGAAGCTCGTAAACAAACATGATTTTAAGCCATGAAAACTTTAAATGAATGATATGTTTGGCCATGGTACCATGTCATGCCTCAACCCATTTTGGTCGGATCCCCGTGATCAACCTGCTACTCTCCCGGTTCATTAAGGGTTGCCCCTTGTTTATAAACCGCGAAGAGTAAGACGTCCTTTAAATGTGCACCTTCCTTGAATAACATAAATCAAAACTGAATAAGATTTAAAACTGAACATACCTATCTTACAAGCGTATTAATTGATGGTCTTTGGGGTAGGCTTTTCCCGGGATTTTCTAAAAGGGATATAAGGGAGGGGGTGAGTACAACGATTTAGTGAATGAGTTTTCAATTTAACTTTCAGGAAAAACTGTTTGAGTTGGAGTGTGCTAGACTCCTTATTCTCTTTTGAAAAACCTTTCATTTAAAAGTTATGGTTTTCATAACCATTTCTTATTTATTTCAGTTTGTCATCACCCAACACACATCCTTCATCATGAAGGTAAAAAACACACAATCATAGGCCAGCCTGTCCTCTGAACCCACTTGTGGCGTCGGAGCGACTTTACCGGCCACCTAGATAGAAGCATGTCCACTTCTACCTGAGAAGGAGTGAATGTTTGTGACATTCGACCCTCAATCCCGTAATCAATTCTTCGTGTCCGTATGAGGACATAGACCTCATCCCGACCCCACCCTCAGTCTCGTGCGCTTGAAGCTATGCCGAGCTTCGCAAGGTCACCTGGTCCGATGAACTGCCCTTATACCCACTTGGTCGTCAAGGGCCCTAGGACACATCACTACCCCTCTTAGGCATCTTGAAGGTCTTATAAACACAGCGCATGCACAATCAGTATTTTCATATCATGCCATATAATCTGTGGTACCACTGGTCCATCGACCCCGACCTTCAACTCAACCTGCAGCTGTTTATCTTGACTAGTCCGAAGACCTGTCATGTTGCACTACCACTAGTTGACTGAATACATCGGTCATATCTTGGTACCATGGACAAACAATTCATTTATTTAAAGTTCTATAGCATATAACTCATGTTTGTTTACGAGTTCCTGCTCATGCCAACTGGCATATGGCCCACTGTACGAGATTTTCAAAATTGAGCATATTAGCCCCCAAGTTCCAAAAACCGAGGCCTCCGGCCTAATAGAGCTATTTGAGCTCCCATCAAGAAGGTCTTCCAAATCGTTTAAGTAGTGGCACATAGTCAGGGGAGAGCACTCCCGACAAAAATATATTTTCAACTATCCATCATACCAACAGAGTATGAGGATATCTACGCTCATAACCGATGAGCGGGTTTTCTACTTCCTCCGAGGAAGTTTCATCATACCAATCGGGTATGATCTACTTACATCTTGTAAGTAGTTTTTCCGCGTCATTTTCACATCACTCCTCTAAGTTGTGACATTTAAAATACCACTAAGTAGTGGGTTTTCATTACCGAGGTACTTATCATCCCAACTAGGTATGATATAAAAATCCCACTCACACGTTAACGTAGTGAATTCCTTTCAATCGGTTCTTTGTATTCACACAAGCTTGTCCTTGCTGGTGTTCCCGGTACTTCGTGTACCTACATGATATGAATATACTTGTTCATTATCCTTTGGCCAAATAGCCTTCCTTCATTCTAAATGAATGAGAAAACCACACTTTCCATTTATTTGCAATTAGGTCTCTAAAGTTATTTTTCTTTAATTTTAGGTCCCTAATGCCGATTATTCCTCAAATTGAGTCATGTTTAAAATTCACTTTGTGACCTCAATTTATTCAATTTCACAAAAAAGGGGTTTAATTTCTCAAATTTCCAATTTGGTTCCCTAACTTTTCCCAGATTACCATTTTGCCCCTACTTTACAAAAATGGTAAATGTTGCACCAAAAATTTCAAATATTGCCCAATTGGTCCTCCAACATCTTTGTCATGCGCGATTGGTCCTTAATTTTATGAAATTACACTTTAGTCCCTCTAATTTTTGAAATTCCCAAATTTCTCCCAATTTTCCCCCAATTTCAACCTTCTAACTCTACCGAATTTGATTTCATCAAATTGACCGATCAAATGAGTTTAATTGTTGAAATTGAAGTTACATTGGAGTTTCTACACCTTCATACGATTCAATTACACTTTGAATCGCACGATTTGGTGCTGGAATGAGCTCAAACAAAGCTCCGTCGGAAAACTGGACATAGAGAGAGAAAGCTTTGAAAGCTTACCGTCGGGGGAACGGCGGTCTGAGCCTTCAATTTGGATAGATTGCTCTCATCTTGAGGTTTATCCTAGGATCAAGAATTGCATCAATTGATGCCTATTGAGTTAGAATTTCATCATTGAAATTCTGTCAGTTCTTTCTCTTGCACCGATCAGAATTGCAGAGGGGAGCCAAATTAGCTTACTTTTCCATTTTAATTCAGCCGTGGGAAGTCTGAGGAGGTGTTGGGAGAGCTTGGTTTGGCTTGAGTAGGGCTCAAATTGGCCAATTTCAGCTCGGTCGAAATAGGGCAGCTTTAGTGTGCTAGAGCTGACCTACTGTTCGATCACACCTGCGTTTCTCTGGTGAACCTTAGAGCAAATGGAAACTATAGGCATGTAGCTAACTTCTATTTGATTATAAAGAACTTGACCATGCCTTCTTTGGCTTCGAAAAGACCCTATATCAGAGCTTTGGTTTTAAGCTTCACTGAAAAACTAAGCAACTAAGAGAGAATGGAGTTTTCAGGTGTAAACCCCGTCCTTTCGTAATGAGAAAAACCAGAGAGAGAACCGGTAAATTTGAATCTTTAAACTGAATTGGTCTACAAGCCTAATTGTTAGGGATGAGCAATTTGAAAATTTCTAACTCCCATATGACTCAAAAAGGTTCATAAACTTGGGAAAAGAACCCTAGGGCAAAATAAGGAGGAACGACCGAAGCAGTTCAAGAGAACCAGGTATGAACCGGATAGAACCGGTTTATGAACCAAGTCGATTCATGAACCAGAACTAATAGAGAATGGGTAAATCAAGAAGCTTATGGATCCCTTGTGGTTCAAAGAGAATTATAATCCTTGGGAAGGAACCTTAGAATAATGTGGGAGAGAGAAAAACTGGATCGGTTTGGGTGAACCAGACCCGAACCAGATTAAATCGGTTTAAGAACTAGAATCGATTAAGAGATGGTAAGCCAGGGAAATGAACTTGTGAAGGAATTAGGGATGAAAACCAAACTGGTTCAGGTGAACCGGATCCGAACCGGTTTAGACCCGTTTAAACCACTATTGAACCGGATCCTAAATTCATTTTTCTGTGTGGCTTAAATAATTCAAATTTGAGATTTGAGGCCATCATTGGATAGAAAATGAATTTAGATGAATTTAAAAATTTTTAGATTTGAAAAACTTGGTCGAATGAGGGGTGAACTGACCGGTTTAAGCTTTGAACCCAGTTCGGACTGGTTCGAAATAGTGTCATCTTCTTCCTCAGGATGACAACACTATTCACTTGCCAGAAAATCGAAGCAGTCCCAGCAAAAAAGAAACATTTTCGTTCGGTATGTTTTAGGTCTTCAATGCCTATAATAACGGTGCCAAACGGACGACCAATGGATCCCCGAGCTCCATATATAAAGAGCCCCTCTCCATTCGTCCTCTCCACACCTGAAAAGCTCACTCTCTCTTAGTTGCTTAGTTTTCCAGTGAAGCTCAAACCAGAGCTCTGATATAGGGTCAATTTTGAGTCAAAGAAGGTGAGGTCGGGTTCATTAAAACTGGGGGGGAAGTGAGCTACACGGTGGTGACATCTGTTTATTCCGAGAGTCATCGAAGAAGCGCCGACAGGATCGAACAATGAAGCAGGTCCGACGGGCCGTAGCGGCCCTGTTTTGGCCGAGTTGAAATCGGCCAATTTGAGCCCTACTTAGGCCAAACCAAGCTCTCTTGACACCTTCTCAGCCCTTCCATGGCTGAATTAGGACCAAAAGGTAAGCAAATTCGGCTCCTCTTTACAATTTCCGATCAGTGTAAGAGAGAGAGTCAGCTGAATTTCAATGATGAAATTCTAATCCAATTCAATATCAATTGATGTCATTCTTGTTCCTAAGAAGAACCTCTGAAGGAGAGCTACCTGCCCAGATAGAAAGCTCAGACTGTCGTGCCCTCACCAGTGAGAAATTGAAGCTTTCTCTCTATATAGTCCGTTTTTCGGCATGCACTATGAGTACGGGATCATCAAGACACCCATTAGGGGTAGTGATGCATCCTAAGGGCCCTGGACGACCCAGTGAGTATAAGGGAAGTTCATCGTTCCAGGTGACCATCCTTGTATGGACACGAAGAATCGATTTTGGGATTGAGGGTCGAATGTCACGTACATCCGTTCATTCCCAGGGTAGAAGTGGTCGTACTTCTATCTAGGTGGCCGGTAAAGTTGCTCCGAAGCCACAAGTGGGTTCAATGGTCGTGTTGGCCTGCGAATGTGTGTAACCTTCATGATAAAGGATGTGTGTTGGGTGATGACACACTGTGACACACCGAAGCTGCCCTATTTCGGCCAAGCTGAAATCGGCCATTTCAAGCCCTCTTCAGGCCAAACCAAGCCCTTCCAACACTTACTCAACCTTTCCACGGCCGAATTAGGACCGAAAGGTAAGCCAATTCGGCTCCCCTTTACAATTTTCGATTGGTGCTAGAGAGAGAGTCGACCGAATTTCAATGACAAAATTCTAATCCAATTACACATCAATTGATGCAATTCTTGATTCTAGGATGAACCTCATGATGAGACCTATCTACCCAGATTGAAAGCTCGGACCGCCGTGCCTTCACCGGTGAGTAATCGAAGCTTTCTCTCTCTACAGTCTATTTTCCGGCGAAGCTCCGTTTGAGCTCGTTCCGACGTTAAAATCTGTGATTCAAAGTTTCTTAGAATCGTATGAACATGTAGAAACTCAATTTCAACTCCAATTTCAATAATTAGAAGTGTTTGATCTGTTAATTTGATAAAATCAAATTCGATAGTGTTGAAGAGTTGAAATTGGGGGAAAATTTGGGGATTTTTGAAATTCAAAGGGCCAAAATACAATTTTATGAAATTGAGGGTCAATTGGGCATGAAAATAATGTTGGAGGACTAATTGAGGAATTTTAGAATTTTTGGGGCAAAACTTACCATTTTTGTAAAAGAAGGGCAAAATGGTAATTTTGGAAAAATTGGGGAACCAAATTGGAAATTTGGGAAATTAAACCCCTTTTTGGTGAAATTGAATAAATTAAGGTCCCATGATAAATTTTAAAAGTTACGGGACTCAATTTGAGGAAAAACCGACATTAGGGACTTAAAGTTAAAGAGAAATAACTTTAGGGACCTAATTGCAAATAACTAAAAGTTTGGGTTTTCTCATTCATTGGAAATGAATGAAGGCTGTTATGCCGAGTAATAATGAACAAGGTTGTTCATATCATGTAGGAACACGAAATACTGGGAATGCCAGCAAGGACAAGCTCGCGTGAATACAAAGAACCAGTCTAGTGGAATTCACGGCATTAACGGGTGAGTGGGTTTACTAATATTATACTCGGTTGGGATGATGAGCACAAATTAAAGATAAAAACCACTTACCGGTTGTGAGTGGAAATTTTATGTCATACCCAGTAGGGAATGATAAGTACCTCGGTATAAAAACCCACTATTTAGTGGTATATTAATCTTCACCACTTAGAGAAAGTGAAGTGAAAATTATGCGGAAAAACTATTTACCGGTTGTAAGTAGATTATACCTGGTTGGTATGATGAGACTTTCTCGAAGAAAGTTGAAAACCCATTCACCGGTTGGTATAATGGACAGTGAAAACCTATTTTGTCGGAAGTGTTCTCCCCTGACTGTGTGCCAATGCTTAAAATATTTGGGAGACCTTCTTGACGAGAGCTCGAATAGCTCTTATAGGCTGGGGGCCTCGATTTTGGAACTTGCCGGCTAGAATGCCCAGTTTTTTGAAAATCTCGTACAGTGGGCCCAAGGCTAGTTGGCATGAGCAGGAGCTCGTAAACGAATATGATATATGTGCCATAAAACTTAATAAGTGAATTGTTTGGCCATGGTACCAAGATAGGACCGACATGCTCAGTCAACTAGCGGCAGCGCGATATGACAGGTCGACAGACTAGTAAAGACAAACAACTGCAAGTTGAGTTGAGAGTCAGGGCCGTTGGACCAGTGGCACCACATATTACATGGCTTGATAAGAAAACATTGTTTGTGCATGCACTATGATTACGGGATCATCAAGACGCCCATGAGGGGTAGTGATGTGTCCTAAGGGGCCTGGACGACGAGGTGAGTATAAGGTCACATCGTCGTTCCAAGTGTCTGTGTGAAATTTGGAGTAGCACCAAGCGCATGAGACCGGGGTGGGGACGAGATGAGGTCTCTGTCCTCATACGGACACGAAGAAGTGATTTTAGGATTGTGGGTTGGACGTCGTGTACATCCACTCAGTCCTAGGGTAGAAGTGGTCGTACTTCTATCCGAGTGGCAGGAAAAGTCGCTCCGAAGCCACTAGAGGGTTCAGTAGTGATACTGACTTGCGAATGTGTGTAACCTTCATGTTGAAGGATGTGTATTGGGTGATGACACACCGATAACTAAGAAATAATGTAAAAACCCAAATTTTTAAATGAAGGGATTTTTGAAAAGAAAGGAGTCTTGCCACACTCCATATAAATATTTTTCTTAAAAGTTAAAAGTAGACCTTTGAAAACCCATTCACTAAGTAGTCGTACTCACCCCCTCCCTTATATCCCTTTTAGGAAATCCCAGAAAGCCTACCATGAAAAACCATCAAATAAGATGCCTGTAAGACAGGTATGTAAAGTTTAAAATTTCATGCAGTTTTGATTATGCTATTCCAGGAAATAGTGCAGGTTTAAAGGACGCCTTACTCTTTACGGATTATAATAAGGGGAAACCCTTTAATACACCGGGAGAGTGGCGGGTTGTTCATGGGGATCCGACCAAACCAGGTCGGGGCGTGACAGGCACACTCCAATACAATTATTTTTCCTAATAGTTAAAAGTAGATTTTTGAAAAACCCATTAATTGAGTAGTTGTACTGTAAACCCCGTCTTTAGTAATGAGAAAACCGGGGAAAGAACCGGTCAAATTGAACTTTAAATCGAATTGGTCTAAAAACCCAATCGTTAGGGGACAAGAAAATTTGAAAATTTCTAACTCCCATGTGACTCAAAAAGGTTCATAAACTTGGGCAAAAGAACCCTAGGACAGAATGTGGAAGAAAGACCGAAGCAATTCAATAGAACCAAGTTTGAATCGAATAGAACCAATTTATGAACCGAGTTGATTCAATGAACCAGAACCGATAGAGAATGGGTAAACCAAGACGCTTATGGATCCCTTATGATTCAAAGAGGTTTATAATCCTTGGAAAGGAACCTTAGAACAATGTGGGAGAGAAAAACCAGATCAGTTAGGGTGAACCGGACCCAAATTGGTTTAAGAACCGAGCTTGTTTATGAACTGAAATTGATTAAGAGATGGTAAACCAGGAATTTTATGGACCCTAAGTGACCCAAGGAGTTACAAAAGACATGAAAATGGACATGTGAGGGAATTGGGGATAAAAACCAAACTGGTTCATGTGAACTAGATCCGAACCGGTTTGGACCACTATTAAACCAGATCCTAAATTTATTTTTCTAGGTGGCTTAAATAATTCAATTTTGAGATTTGAGGCCACCATTGGATAGAAAATGAATTTTGATAAATTTAGAAATTTTTAGATTTGAAAAACTTGGTCGAATGATGGGTGAACCGACCGATCTAAGCTTTGAACCTGGTTTGGATCGGTCCGGTCCAGTTCGAAACAGTGCCATCTTCTTCCTTAGGATGACAACACTGTTCACTCGTTGGGAAACTAAAGAAATGCCAGCGATGAAGAAACTCTTCCATTTGTAAGTTTCAGGTCTTCAATTCCTATCATAACGGTGCCAAACGGACGACCAACGGGTCCCCGAGCTCCCTATATAAAGTGCCCCTCTCCATTCATCCTCTCCACACCTGAAAAGCTCACTCTCTCTCAGTTGCTTAGTTTTCCAGCAAAGCTCAAACCAGAGCTCTGATATAGGGTCAATTATGAGCCAAAGATGGTGACATCTGGTTCATTAAAACTAGGGAGAAGTCAGCTACACGATGGTGGCGTCCGTTCGTCCCAAGAATTGCCGGAGAAACGCTAGCGTGATCAAACAGTAAAGCAGCTTCGGCAGATTGAAGCTGCCCTGTTTTAGCTAAGTTGAAATTGGCCAATTCGAGCCGTCCTCATGCCAAACCAAGCTCTCTGGACACCTTCTCAGCCCTTCCACGATCGAATTAGGACCGAAAGTTAAGCCAATTCGGCTCCCCTTTACAATTTCAGATCTTTGTTAGAGAGAGAGTCAGCTGAATTTTAATGAAGAAATTCTAATCCAATTCGACCTCAATTGATGTCATTCTTGATCCTATGAAGAACCTCTGGAGGAGAGCTACCTGCCTAGATAGAAAGCTTCGACCATCGCGCCCTCACCGGTGAGAAATGAAGCTTTCTCTCTCTATAGTCTATTTTTCAGCGAAGCTCCGTTTGAGCTCGTTCCGACATTAAAATCTGCTATTCAGAGTTCCTTAGAATCGTATGAACATGTAGAAACTCAATTTTAACTCCAATTTTAACAATCAGAGGTGTTTGATCGGTCAATTTGATGAAATCAAATTCGGTAGTGTTGAACAGTTGAAATTGGGGAAAAAATTAGGGATTTTTGAAAATTCGAAGGGCTAAAATGTAATTTTCTAAAATTGAGGGTCAATTGGTCATGATAAGAATATTTGAGGGCCAATTGAGAAATTTTAGAAAATTTGGGGCAAAAGTTTGCCATTTTTCTAAAGAAGGGGCAAAATGGTAATTTTGGAAAAATTGAGGGACCAAATTGGAAATTTGGGAAATTAAACCCCTTTGTGTGAAATTAAATAATTTGAGGTCCCAAAGTAAAATTTAAAAGTTTTGGGACTCAAATTTAGGGAAAAACCTAGCAATAGGGACTTAAAGAAAAATAACTTTAGGGACCTAATTACAAATATATGTAAAATTAGGTTTTCTCATTCATTTGGAATGAATTAGTTCTATTAGGCTAAATAATAATGAACGACCATGTTCATTTTTGTGTAGGAGAACGAGGCATCGGGAACACCAGTCGAGGTCCAACTTACTAAGGACGGAACCCGACTAAGTGAAATTTCTCTGCATTATCGAGTGAGTGGGACTATATATCATACTCGGTTGGGGATGATAAGTACCCCGGTATAAAAACCCATTGTTTAGTGGTATTTTAATTATCACAACTGAGAAAGTGATGTGAAAATTATGCAGAAAAAACTACTTACCGGTGGTAAGTAGATTATACCGGGTTGGTATAATGAGACTTCCTCGAAGGAAGTTGAAAACCCGTTCATCAGTTATTAATGGAGACGCCCTTATACCGGTCAGTATAATGGACAGTGAAAACCTATTTTGTCGGAAGTGTTCTCTCTTGATTGTGTGCCAATGCTTAAACTATTTGGGAGACCTTCTTAACGGGAGCTCGAATAGCTCTTATAGGCCGGGGGCCTCGATTTTGGAACTTTTGGGCTAATATTCCCTATTTTTGAAGAACTTGAACAGTGGGCCATAGGCCAATGGACATGAGCAGGAGCTCATAAAAGAACATGATATATATATATGTGCCATTAAACCTTAATAAATGAATTTGTTTGGTCATGGTACCAAGGCAGGTTCGACATACTCAGTCAACTAGTAGTAGTGCGACATGACCAGTCTCTGGTCTAGTCAAGTCAAATGACTACAAGTTGAGTTGAAGGTCGGAACCGTTGGGACAAATGGCACCACATATTACATGGAATTTTAAGAAAACTTTGTTTGTGCATGCACTATGAGTATGGGATCATCAAGATGCCCATGAGGGGTAGTGATGTGTCCTAAGGGCCTTGGATGACCCGGTGAGTATAAGGGCAGATCGTCGTTCTAGGTGTCTATGCGAAATTTGGAGTAGCACCAAGCGCATGAGACCGAGGTGGGGACAGGATGAGGTCTCTGTCCTCATTCATACACGAAGAATCAATTTTGGGATTGAGGGTCAGATGTCGTGTACATCCACTCGATCTTAGGGTAGAAGTGGTCGTGCTTCTATCCGAGTGGCCAGTAAAGTCGCTTCAAAGCCACTAGTGGGTTCAGTAGTCATGCTGACCTGTGAATGTGTGTAACCTTCATGATGAAGGATGTGTGTTGGGTGATGACACACTGTAGTAAATAAGAAATGATGGAAAAATCCAAAATTTTAAAAGAAAGGAGTCTGGTACATTCCATATAAATATTTTTCTTGAAAGTCCAAAGATTTGAAACCCATTCACTGAGTAGTTATACTCACCCCCTCCCTTATACCCCTTTTAAGAAGTCCTAGAGAACCGATCCTTAAAAGACTTGCCCAATTAAACGCCTGCAAGACAGGTACGGTTAATTTAAATTACTATGCAGTTTTGATTTATGATATTTCTGAAAAAAGGTGCAGTTTAAAGAACGCCTTGCTCTTTATGACTTTTTTTAAGGGGAATCCCTTTAATAAACCGAGTGAGTGGCGGGTTGATCACGGGGATCCGACCAAACCATGTCGAGGCGTGACATGTACTCACCCCCTCCCTTATACCCCTTTTAGGTAGTCTCGGAGAGTCTGTCCTTAAAGATCTATGAATTTAAAAGCATGCAAGACAAATATGATTATTTTAAAATTTATATATAGTTTTGATTTATGTTATTCCTGGAAAAAGATGCGAAGAACGCATTACTCTTTATAGTTTAGAAAAGGGGAAACCCTTCAAATAAACCGGGAGAGTGGCCAGTTGTTCACGGGGATCCTACCAAACCAGGTTAGGGCATGACATCAGGTGTGGAGAGGATGAATGAGGAGGGGCTCTTTATATAGGAAGCTCGGGGACTTGTTGGTCGTTCGATTAACGCCTTAATGGCGGTCATTCATTGCCTGAAACTCCCTGGCTGGAGACTTTTCAGCTTCGCCGGTGCTGCGCGATTTTTCGACGAATGAACAGTGCTGTCATCTAAAGGAAGAAGACGATACTGTTCCGAACCGGACCGGACCGGTCTGAATTGGTTTCAAAGTTTAAACTAGTCGGTTCATCCTCAATTCGTCCAAATTTTTAAAATTTAAAAATTTCTAAATTCATCTAAATTCATTTTCTATGCAATGGTGACCTCAAATTTCAAATATGAATTTTTTAAGCCAAATAGAAAAATGAATTTAGTATCCGGTTCAATAGTGGTTCAAACTGGTCCAAACCGGTTCAATTCGATTCGGATATGGTTCACCTAAACCGGTTTGGTTTTCATTTCCATTTCATCCTAAAGTCCTTTTTCTTGACTTTTTGACTGATTAGGTAACTCGGGATCCATAATTTTCCCGATTTGCCCTTTCTCCATCGGTTTCGGTTCATGAACCGACTCGTTTTTATATTGGTTCAATCCATTTGGATCCAATTCATCTGAATCGGTCTAATTTTTCTCTTCCAATTTGTCCTAAGGTTTTTTTCTAAGGTTTTATGAATCCATTTTGCCCATTTCCCAATAATTAGGTTTGTGAACCGGTTCGATTTTCTCACTCGGTTTGACTAGTTCTTTTCCTGGTTTCCTTAACTCAAAAGGGTGGGGTTTACATACCAAGACAGGACCAAAATACTCAATATACTGGTGGCAGTGCGACAAGACAGGTCGACGGACCAGTCGAGATAAATAGCTGTAGGTCAAGTTGAGGGTTGGGGCCGTTGGACCAGTGGCACTAATGATTAAATGGCTTATGAGGAAAACTGTTTTTTTGTGCATGCACTGAGGTACGGGACCTTCAATATGCCCAAGAGGGGTAGTGATGCGTCCTATGACTACTAGACGTCATGGTGGAGATAAGGGCAGTTAGTCGTGCTAGCAGTCTTTGAAGCTTAATGTTGCTTCATGCGCATGAGATCTTGGTCGAGACAGGATGAGGTCTCTGTCCTCATATGGACACAAATTTCTATTTATGGGATTGAGAGTTGGATGTCGCGTACATCCACTCATTCTCAGAGTAGAAGCGGACATACTTCTATCTAGGTGGCCGATAAATTCGCTCCGATGCCACAAGTGGGTGCAGTGAACGTGCTGCCCTGCGAATATGTGTTCCCTTCATGATGAAGGGCGTGTGTTGATTAATTAACACACCGGTTGTGATTGAGGATTGAGTAATCACTATGAAAATGAGATTTTAAGAATGAATTATTTTAAAAGAAAATAAGGAGTCTAGCACACTCCGATTCAAACAATTATCCTAAAAGTCAAACTTTAAAAACCAATCATTGAGTCATTGAACTCTGCCCCTCCCTTATATCCCTTTTCAGGTAACCAAGAGCAACCTACCCAAAAGACCTCCTATTAGTCACACTTGCAAAACAACTATGTAAGTTAAAATTTAGAAACCAGTTCAATAGTGGTTCAAACAGGTTAAGGTCCGGTTCAATCTGGTTTAGGTTTGGTTCATCTAGTTCAGGTCCGGTTCAATCCGATTTAGGTCCGGTTCACCTTAACCAGTTTAGTTTTCATCTCCAATTCATCCTAAAGTCCATTTTTATGACTCTTTAGGTCACTCGGGATCCATAAATTTCCCAGTTTACCCTTTCTCTATCAGTTCCGATTTATAGATCGACTCGGTTTTCTCTTTGGAAATGTCCGGTTCTTTTCCTAGTTTCCTTGTTATCAAAAGACGGGGTTTAAATTTTTACATGAATCAAATTAATATCAAAGTAGTAAATCAAGAATTGAGAACTCATATCTCTCACACAAACATGGTCATCTCACTGCCTGCACGTCGGGCTGCTCACGGTCTCGACAACACATGGGCTACTCATGGCACACTTTTGCTTTCATAAATCATATGTGGATGTCTAGGATGTGTTATTGTCCACTTGTATATTATGGTTGTCCCATCCGACCACACACTCAAGTATACCTATACATTGGTTGCCCTCTGTTGCCATGCATGTGAGTATACATGGAACACGGGCAATCTCAAAGTATCACTTAAACCCTTCTTACACCACTTCCAATCTTACCCTAAGCATCGTTACCACCCCTTTAAGAGTGTTGATGATGCTTATATTCACAATCACTTGTATTGTCATGCCCTGACCCAGTTTGGTTGGATCCCCGTGATCAACCCGCCACTCTCTCGATTTACTAAAGGTTGCCCCTTTTTTTATAAACCGTGAAGAGTAAGGCGTCCTTTAAACCAACACCTTTCCTGGAATAGCATAAATCAAAACTACATAAAATTTTAAACTGATCATACCTGTCTTATAGGCATATTAGTTGGTGGTCCATGGGGTAGGCTTTCCGGGATTTCTTGAAAGGGATATAAGGGAGGGGTGAGTACAACGACTTAGTGAATGGGTTTTTAAAATTTAACTTTTAGAAAAAAATATTTGATTTGGGGTGTGCTAGACTCATTCTCTTTTTAAAAACCTTTAATTTCAAAGTTTCGGTTTTCATCACTATTTCTTATTTACCACGGTGTGTCATCACCCAACACATATCCTTCATCATGAAGGACAACACACAATCACAGGCCAACCCGTCCATTGAATCCACTTATGGCATCGTAGTGACTTTACCGACCACCTAGATAGAAGGACGTCCACTTTTACCCTAAGAATGAGTGGATGTTCGCGACATCTGACCCTTAATCTTGTAGCAATTCTCCGTGTCCATATGAGTACAGAGACCTCATCCTGACCCCACCCTGGTCTCATGCGCTTGAAGCTACGTCGAGCTTCGCAAGGCTTGTGGTGCAACTAACTGCCCTAATATCCACTAGGTCGTTTAGGGCCCTAGAACACATCACTGCCCCTCTTGGGTGTCTTGAAGGTCCCGTAAACATAGTGCATGCACAATTAACATTTTTCACATGATGGTATATAAATTGTGGTGCCACTGGTCCAACGGGCCTAACCCTCAACTCGACCTGCTGTTGTTTGTCTTGACTAGTCTAGAGACCTATAATGTCGCATTGCCGCTAGTTGATTGAGTATGGCGGTCCTGTTTTGGTACCATGGCCAAACAATTTATTTACTTAATTTTTCATGGTATATAACTTATGTTTGTTTACAAGCTCCTACTCGTGCCAACTAGCCTAGGGCCCACTGTTCAAGATTTTCAAAATTGGGTATATTAGCCCTCAACTTCCAAAACCTAGGCCCCTGGCCTATCTGAGCTATTCGAGCTCCCATCAAGAAGGTCTCCCAAATTGTTTAAGCAGTGGCACACAATCAGGGGAGAGCACTTCCGACAAAAATAAACTTTTAGTCATCCATCACACCAACCGAGTGTGAGGACATCCCCTGTAAACCCCGCACATTTGAGTTAAGGAAAAACCGGGAAAAGAACCGGTTAAATTGAATAAGAAAACCAAACCGGTTTACATTTGGGAATAAGTAACATGAAAATTTACAACTTTCGGTTGATCCAAAGGATTTATTAAACATTGGAAAAGAAACTTAAGACAAACTAAAAAACAAAAACCAAATTGGTTCAGGTGAACTATATTCCATAAGAACTTCAAAGTTAAGCGTGCTTACTTGGGAGTACGGTCAAAAATTTTTACGCAAACTTACGGCTTATCATAAATAGCTATCAATTAATATATATTTAATTATTGGAATTAAAGAGGTCATCCCCATTTAATACATGGGTTTTACGACTATATAAAGAGGTCATCCCCATTTCATTCTCTTCACACCTGAACACTTCTCTCTCTCTCTCTCTATTGCTCCATTTCCCAATAAAGCTCGAACTAGAGCTTCGACTTGAACAAAGGCCGGGCTCTTTAGAACCGGGGAGAAGATAGCTATTTGATAGCAAACTCCAGTCAATCCAAGAATCGTTGGAGAAGCGCCGACATGATTGAATAGTGAAGCAACTCCGGCGGACCGAAGCTGCCCTATTTCGGCCAAGCTGAAATCGGCCATTTCAAGCCCTCCTCAGGCCAAACCAAGCCCTCCCAACACTTCATCAGCCTTTCCACAGCTGAATTAGGACCGAAAGGTAAGCCAATTCGGCTCCCCTTTACAATTTTTTATTGGTGCTAGAGAGAGAGTCGACCAAATTTCAATGACAAAATTCTAATCCAATTCTGCATCAATTGATGCAATTCTTGATTCTAGGATGAACCTCAGGACGAGATCTATTTGCCCAAATCGAAAGCTCAGACCACCGTGCCTTCACCGGTGAGTAATCGAAGCTTTCTCTCTCTACAGTCTATTTTCCGGCGAAGCTCCGTTTGAGCTCGTTCCGACATTAAAATATACGATTCAAAGTATCTTAGAATTGTATGAACATGCAGGAACTCAATTTCAACTCCAATTTCAATCATTAGAAGTGTTTGATCGGTCAATTTGATGAAATGAAATTCGGTAGTGTTGAAGAGTTGAAATTGGGGGAAAATTTGGGGATTTTCGAAATTTAAAGGGCCAAAATACAATTTTATGAAATTGAGGGTCAATTGGGCATGAAAATAATGTTGGAGGACCAATTTAAGGAATTTTGGAATTTCTGGGGCAAAACTTACCATTTTTGTAAAAGAAGGGCAAAATGGTAATTTTGGAAAAATTGGGGAACCAAATTGGAAATTTGGGAAATTAAACCCCTTTTTGGTGAAATTGAATAAATTGAGGTCTCAGGATAAATTTTAAAAGTTACGGGACTCAATTTGAGGAAAAACCGACATTAGTGACTTAAAGTTAAAGAGAAATAACTTTAGGGACCTAATTGCAAATAACTAAAAGTTTGAGTTTTCTCATTCATTGGAAATGAATGAAGGTTGTTATGCCGAGTAATAATGAATAAGGTTGTTCATATCGTGTAGGAACGCAAAATACCAGGAACGCTAGCAAGGACAAGCTCGTGTGAATACAAAAAACCAGTCTAGTGGAATTCACGGCATTAACGGGTGAGTGGGTTTACTAACATCATACCCGGTTGGGATGATGAGCACAACTTAAAGATAAAAACCACATACCGGTTGTGAGTGGAAATTTTATATCATACCCGGTAGGGGATGATAAGTACCTCGGTATAAAAACCCACTGTTTAGTGGTATTTTAATCATCACCACTTAGAGAAAGTGATGTGAAAATTATGCGAAAAAAAAACTACTTACCGGTTGTAAGTAGATCATACCCGGTTGGTATGATGAGACTTCCTCGAAGGAAGTTGAAAACCTGTTCATCGGTTATGAACGGAGATGTCCTTATACCGGTTGGTATAATGGACAGTGAAAACCTATTTTGTCAGAAGTGTTGTCCCCTGGGAGACCTTCTCGACGGAATATTTGGGAGACCTTCTCGACGGGAGCTCGAATAAGCTCTGATAGGCCAGGGGCCTGGGTTTTGGAACTTGGGGGCTAAATGCCCGATTTTGAAAATCTCGTACAGTGGGCCCAATGCTTGGCACGAGGAGGAGCTAGTAAACGAACATGATATATGTGCCATAAAACTTAATAAGTGAATTGTTTGGCCATGGTACCAAGATAGGACCGACATGCTAAGTCAACTAGCGGTAGTGCGACAAGACAGGTCGACGGACTAGTCAAGACAAACAGCTGCGGGTTGAGTTGAGAGTCGGGGTCGTTGGACTAGTGGCACCACAGATTACATGGCAATATAAGAAAACATTGTTTGTGCATGCACTGTGAGTACGGGATCATCAAGACGCCCATGAGGGGTAGTGATGTGTCCTAAGGGCACTGGACGACATGGTGGCTATAAGGGCAGTTCGTCGTTCTAGGTGTTTGTGCGAAATCTGGAGTAGCACCAAGCACATGAGACCGGGGTGGGGACAGGATGAGGTCTCTGTCCTCATACGGATACGAAGAAGTGATTTCGGGATTGTGGGTCGGATGTCACGTACATCCAATCATTCCCAGGGTAGAAGTGGTCGTACTTCTATCCGGGTGGCAGGAAAAGTCGCTCCGAAGCCACTAGCGGGTTCAGTAGTGATACTGACTTGCGAATGTGTGTAACCTTCATGATGAAGGATGTGTGTTGGGTGATGACACACCGTGGTAACTAAGAAATAATGGAAAAACCCGAATTTTTAAATGAAGGGATTTTTGAAAACAAAGGAGTCTGGCACACTCCATATAAATGTTTTTCTTAAAAGTTAAAAGTGGACTTTTAAAAACCCATTCACTGAGTAGTGGTACTCACCCGCTCCCTTATATCCCTTTTAGGAAATCCCGGAAAGCCTCCCCTTAAAGACCCTCAACTAAGATGTCTGTAAGACAGGTATGTAAAGTTTTAAATTTTATGCAGTTTTGATTATGCTATTCTCGGAAAAAGGTGCAGGTTAAAGGACGCCTTACTCTTTACGGTTTACAATAAGGGGAAACCCTTTAATAAACCGGGAGAGTGGCGGGTTGATCACGGGGATCCGACCAAACCGGGTCGGGGCATGACATCCCCGCTCATAATCGACGAACGAGTTTTCTACTTCCTTCAAGAAAGTTCATCATACCAACCATGTATGATCTACTTACAACCGTTAAGTAGTTTTTTCTCATAATTTCCACATCACTCCTCCCAGGTGTGATGGTTAAAATACCACTTAGTAGTGGGTTTTAAATTTTGAGGTACTTATCATCCCAATCAGGTATGATTTAAAATTCCACTCACTTGATAGTGTAGTGAATTTTCTCTTAACCGGCTTGTTGCCTCCACACGAACTTGTTTTGGCTGGAGTTCCCAGTACTTCGTATTCCTACACAACATGAACATCCTTGTTCATTATCCCATGGCCTAATAGTGTTCATTCATCATGAATGAATGAAATAACCAAACTTTTCATTTATTTTCAATTAGGTCCCTAAAGTTATTTTCTTTAACTTTAGGTCTCTAGTGCCTATTTTTCCCCAAATCGAGTCCCAAAAATTCAAAATTATACTTTGAGACCTCAACTTAATCAAAGTTTCATAAAGGGGTTCAAGTTTCCCAAATTCCCAATTTGGTCCTCAATTTTTCTAAAATTTCCATTTTTTCCCTACTATACAAAAAATGGTAAGTTTTACCCCAAAAATTGCCCAATTGGTCCTCCAACATCTTTATTATGCCCAATTGGCACTCAATTTTATGAAAATTCATTTTAGTCCCTCGAATTTTTGAAATCCCCAATTTTTCCCCAATTTGAACTTTCCAACATAGCCGAATTTGATTTTTTCAAATTGGCCGATCAAATGAGTTTAATTGTTGGAGTTAGATTGGAGTTCCTACATCTTCATACAATTCAATTGCACTTTGAATTGCACGATTTGATGTAGAAATGAGCTCAAATGGAGCTTCACCGGAAAATTGAATGTAGAGAGAGAAAGCTTCAAAAGTTTATCGTTGAAGGTGCAACGGTCTAGCGGTCTGAGCTTTTGATCTAGGCAGATAGCTCTCGTCCTAAGGTTCCTTCTATGATCAAGAATCACATCAATTGATATCGAATTGAGGGAGAATTTAGTTAGTGAAAATCTGTTGGTTCTCTCTCTAGCACCGATCGAAATTTACATAGTGGAGCCAAATTGGCTTACCTTTCCGCTCTAATTCAGCTGTAGGAGGGCTTGGTTTGGCCTGAGTAGGGCTCGAATTGGCCGTTTTCAGCTTGGCCAAAACAAGGCAGCTTCGATCTACTAGAGCTGCTTCACTGTTCTATCATGCTAGCGTTTCTCCGGCGATCCTCAGAGTAAATGGAGACTACATGCATGTAACTAACTTCTCTTCGAATCCAAAGAACTCGACCACACCTTCTTTGGCTCAAAAAAATGCCCAAGTTGGAGCTCTGGTTTGAGCTTTACCAAAAAATGGAGTAGTAGGGTGAGAGTGGAGTTTTCAGGTGTGAGGAGGATAAATGAGGAGGGGCTCTTTATATAGGAAGCTCGAGGACTTCTTGGCTGTCTTATTGGCATCTTAATGGTAGTCATTCATTGTCTGAAACTCCCTGACCGGAGATTTTTTATCTTCGTTAGTGCTGCTTGATTTTCTGGTGAGTGAACAGTACTGTTATCTAAAGAAAGAAGACGACACTATTCCGAACCGGACCGGACCGGTCCGAACCTGGTTCAAAGATTAAATCGGTTGGTTTAGGCCTGATTCAACCAAATTTTTCAAAATTAAAAATTTCTAAATTCATTCTCTATCAAATGGTGGCCTCAATTCTCCAATTTGAATTTTCTAAGCACCTAGAAATATAAATTTAGCATCCGGTTCAATAGTGGTTCAAACCGGTCTAAATCGGTTCAATCCGGTTCACTTGAACCGGTTTGGTTCATCTCCAATACATTCTAAAGTCTTTTTTCATGATTTTGTGACTCTTTAAGCCACTTGGGATCCATAAATTTCCCGATTTACCCTTTCATGATTTTGTGACTCAGTTTGGAAATAACCGGTTCTTTCCCCGATTTTCTTATTATCAAAGGACGGGTTTACAATACTCATGTCCACTAGTTTTGGACCCACTGGCATACTGATCCTAAGCCTTGAAATTAGCTCCCAAATATTTTAAGCAGAGTCACCCATTTAGGGGAGGCTAATTCTGAGAAAATCATTTTCAAATTTGAACCATCATTCCAACCGTAATAGACGTTATAGCGATTCTGACTCACTTGGTGATCTCGGTAGGGTTGTGCCAACGTAGTATATCTCCTAGGTGTGCTCCTAGGGGCCGGCGCTCGAGTAGTTCGTTCCTACATGGCACGAGTGTCTATATCAAGACGTGTTGACTAAGAGGTCGCATATTCCCTCGTATTTGCTACTTGGGCCTTGTACTTTGCCTTAATTGCACTTAAGTCCCTTATTTTCCCTTTAATCTCTATTAACCTTTAGGGTTCTAATAATCCTTCTTGGGTCCTTAACTCTTTTAATTTCACTAATCGGCCCCTTAGTCCTTAGTTTTCCAAAAATTACAATTTGGTCCCCAATCGTTCAAAATTTCCAATTTGCCATCTATTTTTCCAAAATTGCTCAATTGGCCCTCATTTGGGAGTGAATTTCATGAAAACACCTTCGATTTCGTAAATTTGCCATTCGGTCCTCCAATTTTCAAAAATTAGCCATCTTCTTCTTCCCCGATTTGAGCATATGGACATTAAGATCTTACCTCAGCTAATTGATGGCCTGTAAGTCTTTAATTTCTTCATTTCTTGCCTCAATTCGTCTCATCTAGCTCCCCTCGATTGTCCTACACTTCAAATTTTTCGATTTTGGTTGAGTTTTAAGCCTCGTCGGAGCTTCGTTGGGAAATTTACAGTAGAGAGAGAAAGCTTTCCTAACTTACCTATGGAGGGGCGGTGGTCAGAGCTTGAGGTGGGGGCAACTAGTGCTCGCCGAGTGGAATCTACCATGATGGAATCCCGCTGCATATCGCCATTATCCTACGAGAATATGGAGAAAGAAGTTTTGGGGGGTGCAACACTGAAACTTAGAAATTCCGACGAGGAGAGGCAAAATTGAGCTTATCGGGAGTCTATAGGGGTTATGGAGGGTCTTAGGAAGTCAGAGGTGGCAAATGCTAGCAGCGGAAGGGCTGAGAGTGTCGGAGTTTGGTTGGTCAGGAGCTCTTTGTTTCGAGCTCAAGAGCAACTTCATTTCTAAACTTCTCTGGTCATCTTCTCATCTCTTTGAGAGTGTCTCAAGCTTGAGCACTCTTCCCCAATTCTAATGCCACCCTTTGAAGATTCTCTTGTTGAGAAATTGTCCGTTGTCAGAGCTTTGGTTTGCTGCTTGCCGGAACTTGCACACTTCTTCTTCGTCACTCGATTGTGAGAGCTGAGAATGAATGGAGTGGTGCTCTTTATATAAGGAGCTAATTGTTCAGGCTACCCATCGGCGTAAGACTTGGCCTCCGACTCGGCCACCAGCGACATGACTAGAGAGTTTTTTGATTCGCCGAAGACTCTATATTTTCCGGTCCCTCTCTCTCTTTCATTCTCTTTGTTAGCGGCTAAAGGTTGAAGATGATGACATGGCGGGCATGCCACGTGGCACATTGTGATTGGTTGATTTTTCTAACGTGAGGTCCCCCTCAACCGCCGCATTAGTCGTTGACCCATTGACCGGACACGTGGCAGTCTCTCATTGGCTGCTCTCGTCTACGTGGCATGCTGAGGGGTCGCCCATTTATCGAACACGTGGTAGCCTCCCAACGGGTGCCCGTGTCTGCGTGGCTGCTGATGGGGCGTCGTTGACCGGTCTAGTCTATTGACTGGTCGGATCGTTGACTCGTCCGGTCCTATTGGGTTCATTGTCCTGAATTTGAAAATCGGTCGGTTCGGACACGATACGACTGGTTTTAAGAAATTTAAAATTTTCTAAATTCATTTCTATCTAATGGTGGACTAAATTTCCCAAATTGACATTTTTAGTCCACCTAGAAAAATGAATCATTGAACCGATTCACTATGGTTCATCCCAATTCAGTCGGGTTCAGGTCCGATTCACCCCAAACCGGTCCGGTTCTTTCCCCAATTCCACTTCTTGATTCTTCCCCATAATTTTTGTGAATTTTTGGTCACTTGGGATCTCCCAATACCCACGTTAATCCTTCTTTACTATTTGATTAAATTGGCCTAGTTTTCGACAATAGTGTTTGTTCTCCTCACGGTTTTCATTGGTCTGAGGGGATGGGTTCCACACCTCCTTTCCCCTACTGCCTCAGTCTCAGTGTGCAGGAAGCTCCCCGAGCTTCTCGACCTACTGGACGACATACCACCCTTATGCACCCTAGGTCATCCAGCAGTCCTTGGGCTTCATCACTAACACATACCAGGTGTCCTGATGGCTCAAATATCGTAGTGCATGCACAATCAACAGTCTTTTAAGTTATAGCCATTATCTTTGGCCCTCTAGCGCAACGGTCTATTAGCTTGGCTTCGACCCACGCGTACTGGCCTAACAATTTCAACGACCTAGCTTCAGTGGAGCAGCAATTTGCCCCAACAAGCTCAACAACTCAGACTTGGCTTGGCGGGTATCACACACAATTTCCCATTATTTGGATCTTTTAGCATAACTTATCACATGCTAGTTCTGGACAGGTCCATACTCGTGTCCATCGGCCTTGAGTCCACTTTCATACCGAGCCTAAGCCCTAGAATTAGCTCCCAAATATTTTAAGCAGAGTCACCCAGTCAGGGGAGGCTAATTCCGAAAAAATCATTTTCAAAGTTGAGCCGTCATTCCAACCAAAATAGACATTATAGCAATTCCCACTCACCCGGTGATCTTGGTGGGGTTGTGCCTACGAAGTATGTCTCCTTGGTGTGCTTCCGAGGGCCGACGCTTGAGTAGTCCATTCCTGCATGGCACAAGTGTACGTATCAGGACGTGTCGACTAAGAGGTCGCATATTTTCTCGTATTTGCACATAGCGCTCCGTAGTTTGCCTTAATTGTACCTAGGTCCCTGATTGCCACTTAGTTTCCATTAAGTCCCAGGAGTTTTCAATCACCCTTCATGGGTACTTAACTCTTTTAAATTCACCCATAGGCCCTTAATTTATCTTAATTTCCTTTTAGTCCTTAATTTTCAAAAAATTACAATTTGGTACCCAACTTTTCAAAATTTCCATTTTGTCCTCTATTTTCCCCAAATTGCCCAATTGGCCCTCAATTGTAGTGTATTTCATGAAAATATCTTCAATTTCATAAATTTGTCATTCGGTCCTCCAATTTTTTAAATTTGCACAAAGGTCCCTAAAATCCCCAAATTGACCCTCTTCTTCTTCCCAAATTGAGCATATGGACATTCAAATCTTACCTCATCCATTTGACGGCCTACAAATCCTTATTTTCTTCATTTCTTGCCTCAATTCACCTCCTCTAGCTTTCCTCGATCGTCCTACACTTCGAATTTCCTAATTTGGTTGAGTTTTAAGCCTCGTCAGAGCTTCATTAGAAAACTTACAGTAGAGAGAGAAAGCTTGCTTATCTTACCGACAGAAGGGCGGTGGTGGGAGCTTGAGGTAGGGGCAACTAGTGCTTATCGATGGGAACCTACCAGGATAGAACCCCACTGCAATTTGCTGATGTCTTACAGGAATTTGAAGAGATAAGTTTCGGGGGTGCAACCTTGAAACCTTGAAATTCTGATGAGGAGGTGAGAAATTGAGCTTACTGGGAGCCTGTAAGGGGTTGTGGAGGGTCTTAGGAGGTCAAAGGTGGCCAATGCTAGCGGCAGAAGGGCTGAGAGAGTTGGGGTTGGGTTGGTTAGGAGCTCGCTATTTCGAGCTCTAGAGTAACTTCACTATGCTATCATTTCTACACTTCTCTAGTCATCCTCTGATTTTGAGATTGTCTCGAGCTAGAGCACTCTTCCCCGATTCCAATGCCACCCTTCAGAGCTTCTCTAGTTGAGAAATTGCCCGTCGTTAGATCTCTGGTTTGCTGCTCACCAAAAATTGCACACTTCTTCTTCTTCACTCGATTATGGGATACTGAGAATGAATGGTGGGTTGCTCTTTATATAGGGAGCTCGACAATTGTTCAGGCTACTGGCCGGTGTGAGACTCGGCCTCCAACTCGACAACCGGCGACCTAACCGAAGAGTTTTTTGAGTCATTGGAGACTCCAGCTTTTCCATCCTCGCTCTCTCCTCCATTCTTTCTGTTAGTGGCTGAAGGTTGAAGATGATGATGTGGTAGTCATGCCATGTTGCACGTTGTGATTAGCCAGTTTTTCTAATGTGGAGGTCCAGCTCGGCCGTTGTGTCAACCGTTGACCCATTGATTAGAGATATGGCAGCCTCTCACTGGCTGCTCGTGTCTACTTGGCATACTAACGGGTCGCCCACTGACCATTGACCGGACACGTGGGAGTCTCCCATTGGCTGCCTGTGTATGTGTGGTTGCCGATGGGGTGCCGTTGATCATTGACCGGTCTGGTCTGTTGACTAGTTGGATCATTAACTGGTCCGGTCCGACCGGGTTCACTGTCCACAATTCAAAAATTGGTTGGTTCGGACCCGATTCGACTGATTTTCAGAAATTTAAAATTTTCTAAATTTGTCTAAATTAATTTTCTATCTAATGGTGGCCTTAAGTTTCTAAATTGACATTTTTAAGCCACTTGGAAAAATGAATTATTGGACCGGTTCACTATGGTTCACCCCTTTTTAGTCTGGTTCGGGTCCGGTTCACCCCTAACCGATCTAGTTCTCTCCCCAATTCCACTTCCTATTCTTCCTCATAATTTTTGTAAATTTTTGGTCACTTGGGGTCTCCTAACTTCCCATGTTAACCCTGCTTTACAATTTTCTATTGATTAAATTGGCCCGGTTTTCGACAATAGTGTTGGTTCTCCTCGTGGTTTGCTTGGTCTGAGGGGATGAGTTCCACAAGTCTCCCCTACTTTTAGGAGTTTTGTTTTCAAGACTCTGTTGTTCCTCTTTTCTCAAAGAGGGGGATTCCTGTGCGGTCCCCTTAGGGTACAAGAGCTACTCTTCTATTTTGGTTACTTCTTTTGCATCACTTCCCTTACTCTCTTGGATTTAGTCTATTTGACTCGTCCTCTCTCACCATCCCCCCTCCCCCTAGGTGTTCACGGATTTCCCTAGGTCCAGTACTCCCTACCGCTTAGGGTTAGACTTTTCCTTCCAGAGGGTTTTGTCTGGAATTGAGGTTCTAACGTGTCTAATCGCACTTGGGTTTATCTACCCCCTTGTTCGTTGGGGCTCCCTGGTTTCATCATCCCTTCAGATTTTGTGTCTGGACTTCTCGGTGTTACTTTCTTTTCTTGGTCCTCTAGTTCGTCCTTTCATACTCGAGTTCTCTTTTTGTTGGTGGTTGAACTTAATTATCTCTCGGAGTAGTACTCCTGTGCCCTACGACTCTACCTTGGGCCTGAGGCTCGGCCTGTCTTGAGGTTGGGACCGCGTCCTTTTGCTCTTTTCCCTAGAGCTTGCACCCTCTTTTTCTTGTCCTTTGCATTATCTAGGTTATTTTGTTACTCGACTATTTTACCCTTGGGTTCTGATTTCATATGTCCCTCCCATGTTCTGATGTCCCTAGAATATAGATGTTAGTCTCCTTATATGAGTTTGGAGTTTTCTCTTGTTTATTCATTCTATTCCATCCCCGTATTGAGTTTCCTGTCTCCAACTATCAGGTTTCCAGCCCCATGCTGATCCCATTGGCCCATCAGTTCTCCTTCCCCCGTCCGTTCTCACGTCTGTTGGGATTCTATGACTAGCGAGGGGTCCTTCCCTTCCCTTGCTCCTCTCTTCTCTCTTGGTTTTAGGGTCATTACACTTGTCGATCCGTAATAACTGGACTCTTTTGGGTTTATGCCTTTCTCTGGTTCTAGACAACGAGGCTTGATGTTTATCTCTACGATTGCCTTATGGCTTAATTCCTATCGAAGTCATCCTCGAGTGACTCCTCCACTCTTTCGACGTCTACCTTTCACGTGGGACTGGTGAGGGTTTCCAGAGGTTTTCCATTTATTCTGAGGTATGGTCCTAGGTCCCGTTTCCGATGGCTTGGGTGTGGGTCCTCCCCCATTAATCCTGAGTTGCTCTTTTCAGATCATAACCCCTCTTGGTTTATCAAGGCCATCCACCCTAAGTCAGTTTTGGTCATGTCCATATGGCGATGCTTCCTTCCCTAGGTTGTGCTCCCCTTTGGATTTAGGGCCCATGCCTCCCTAGTGGCTTGGAGTGGTCCAGACCCGCTCTTGCTTTCTTAGATATCTCTCCCTTACTCCCTTAACTCCTTTGAATTTCTAGGCTCCACTCTTCGTTATAGCTTAGTAGCATTTTTTTCTGCTACCTTGGGGTCGTCTAGTTATCTATTTCATCTACCTCTAGCTTAGTCACTTCTCCTAAATCCTATAGGTGTCCGTCCTCTTGCAAATTTCTAGTACTAGTAGAGGGTATCCTCCCACGCTTCCCTCCTTACGGGGTATGATGCACTTCTTGGCCTTGTTTTTTCTTTGAGTATTGAGTCTCTCTTTATGATTCCCTTATCTGGCCGCTTAACCAACTTTATAGTATCCACGCTTGTCCACCCATCCTCTCTATTTTTCCTAGTCTTGAGCGTCGGAATGTCCCATCCCTTCATCACTAGTTTGCTTCACATTCTTTTGTTAATGGAATACTTTGTCGTTATCCCTCAGTTATCTTGGCTATTGCTCCCTAGGGTTTTCTAGGGTAGTTAGATCTTCCCTTGAGTCCTCCTTGACATGCCCTTCATTTGTTCATGTTACCAGTCCTGGGCTTACCTTTTCATGATTGGCTCTTGCCCTAATGCCATTCTTGGTCGGTGTCCTCGATTCCTCTCTTGACATCCTCTTGGGGTTGCCTTTCTAGTCCCTAATACAACTCCTCGATCTTTGTAAACCCCACCCTTTGAGTTAAGGAAACCGGGAAAAGAACCGGTCAAACTGAGTGAGAAAATCGAAATGGTTCACAAATCCGATTATCAAGAAACGGTCAATTTGGGAAATTTACAACTCCCAAGTGACCCAAAGGGTTCATAAAACCCTGGAAAAGACCTTAGGACAAATTGGAAGAGAAAAATCAGACTGGTTCAGATGAACCGAATTCAACTAGATTGAATCTGTTTAAGAACCGAGTCGGTTCATGAACCGGAACTGATAGAGAAAGGGCAAACCAGGAAAATTATGGATCCTGAGTGACCTAAAGAGTCACAAAAGTCAAGAAAAAGCACCTTAGGATGAATTGAAGATGAAAACCACACCGGTTCAGGTGAATTGAATCTGAACCGTACTGAATTGGTTTGGACCGGTTTGAACCACTATTAAACCAGATGTTATATTCATTTTTCTAGTTGGCTTAAAAATTCAAATTTGAGATTTGAGGCCACCATTTGATAGAAAATGAATTTAGAAATTTTTAGATTTGAAAAATTCGGTCGAATTGAGGATAAATCAACCGGTTTAAGCTTTAACCTCGGTTTGGATCGGTCCGGTTCGGATCGGTCTGATCTGGTTCAGAATACTGTCATCTTCATCCTTCAGATGATAGCACTGTTCACTCGTCAGAAAATCGCGCTGATGGAGCTGAAAAGTCTCTAGCCAGGGAGTTTCAGGCAATGAATGACCACTATTATGGTGCCAATCGGATGACCAAGAAGTCCCCGAGCTTCCTATATAAAGAGCCCCTCCTCATTCATCATCTCCACACCTAAAAGCTCCATTCTCTCTTAGCTGCTCCCATTTCTTGCGAAGCTCGAACAAAAGCTCCGACTTGGGCACTTTTTTTAGCCAAACAAGGTGAGGTCTGGTGCTTTAGAACCGGAGAGAAGTCAGCTACACGTTTGTAGTCTCCATTTGCTCTGAGAGTCATCGGAGAAGTGCCGACATGATCGAATAGTGAAGCAGCTCTGACAGACCGAAGCTGCCTTATTTTGGCCGAGCTGAAATCGGCCAATTTGAGCCCTTCTCAGGCCAAACCAAGTCCACCCAACACCTCTACAGCCCTAATACAGCTAAATTAGAGCTGAAAGGTAAGTCAATTCAGCTACCCTTTATAATTTCCGACCGGTGCTAGAGAGAGAACCAATAGAACTTGAACGATAAAATTCTCACTCAATTCGACATAAATTGATGCAATTCTTGATTCTAGGAGGAACCTTAGGACAAGAAATACCTGCCTAGATTGAAAGCTCGGACCGACGTGCCTCCGACGATAAGCTTTCAAAGCTTTCTCTCTCTAAGTTCAGTTTTCCGACGGAGCTCCGTTTGAGCTCACTCAGACACCAAATCATGCGATTCAAAGTGCAATTGAATCGTATGAAGGTGTAGGAACTCCAATGTAACTTCAATTTCAACAATTAAATTCATTTGATTAGTCAATCTGATGAAGTTAGAATGTTGAAATTAGGGGAAATTTGGGAATTTCAAAAATTAGAGGGACTAAAGTGTAATTTCATAAAATGGAGGACCAATTGGGCATGATAAAGATGTTGTGTCACGCTCCAACTCGGTTTGGTTGGATCCCCGTGAACAACCCGCCACTCTCTCGGTTTAAGAGGAGTTTTCCCCCTTTTTTAATTCGAGATGAGCCATGCGTATTTTCAACCTTGTTCTCTGGAAAGACATATATCAAATAAAATGCAAGTTTAAGAAAAATTAATTATACTGATAGAGGGTAAGGCTCGGTGTTATTCCTAGTCATTTTCTCTATTTCTGAAAAAGGGAAAGAAAAGAGGGGGTGAGTTCTACAACTGAGTTAATGGGTTTTCAATATTTGACTTTTAGGAAAAATGTATATTTGGAGTGTGCCAGTGTTACGCCCCGACCCGGTTTGGTCGGATTCCCATGATCAACCCGCTACTCTCTCGATTTTATTAAAGGGTTTCCCCTTATTGTAAACCGTAAAGAGTAAGGTGTCCTTTAACCTGCACCTTTTTCCTGGAATAGCATAATCAAAACTGCATGAAATTTAAAACTTTTCATACCTGACTTACAGGCATCTTAGTTGACGGTCTTTAAGGGTAGGCTTTCTAGGATTTCCTAAAAGGGATATAAGGGAGGGGGTGAATACGACTACTTAGTGAATGGGTTTTCAAAGGTCTACTTTTAACTTTAAGAAAAATATTTATTATTGGAGTGTGACAGACTTCTTTCTTTTCAAAAATCCCTTCATTTAAAATATCAGGTTTTTCTATTATTTCTTAGTTATCGGTGTGTCATCACCCAACACACATCCTTCATCATGAAGGTTACACATGCTCGTAAGTCAGTATCACTACTGAACCTGCTAGTGGCTTGGGAGCGACTTTTCCTGCCACCCTAATAGAAATACGACCACTTCTAACCTCGGAATGAGTGGATGTACGTGACATCTGACCCACAATCCCGAAATCACTTCTTCGTTTCCGCATGAGGACAGAGACCTCATCCTGTCCCCACCCTGGTCTCATGCGCTTGGTGCTACTCCAGATTTCGCACAAACACCTGGAACGACGAACTACCCTTATAGCCACCAGGTCGTCCAGTGCCCTTAGGACGTATCACTACCCCTCATGGGCATCTTGATGATCCCATACTCATAGTGCATGCACAAACAATGTTTTCACATATTGTCATGTAATCTGTGGTGCCATTGGTCCAATGGCCCCAACTCTCAACTCAACCCGCAGTTGTTTGTCTTGACTGGTCTGTCGACCTGTCATGTCGCACTACCACTAGTTGACTGAGCATGTCGGTCCTATCTTGGCACCATGGCCAAACAATTCACTTATTAAGTTTTATGGGACATATATCATGTTCATTTACGAGCCCCTGCTCGTGCCAACTGGCCTTGGGAATAAGCAATATGGAAATTTACAACTTTCGGGTGATCCAAATGGTTCATTAAACCTTGTCAAAGAAACTTAAGACAAACTAGAAAACAAAAACCAAATTGGTTCAGGTGAACTAGATTCCATAAGAAATTTAAAGTTAAGTGTGCTTACCCGAGAGTAGTGTGAGGATGGGTGACCTTTTGGGAAGTACGATATTATATATTCTTAGCCTTAGAAGGAGAGGTCGAGCTCTTTAGAACCGGGGAGAACTCAGCTATCATTCTCTGAGAATCATTAGAGAAGTGTCGGCATGATGGAACAATGAAGTAGCTCCAGTAGACCGAAGCTGACCTATTTCGACGAAGTTGAAATCGGCCATTTTGAGCCATCTTCAAACCAAACCAAGCCCTCTCAACACTTCCTCACCCCTCCCACGGCCGGATTAGGACTGAAAGGTAAGCCAATTCGACTCCCCTCTACAATTTTTGGCCGGTGCTAGAGAGAGAGTCGACCAAATTTCAATGATGAAATTCTAATCCAATTCTGCATCAATTGATGCGATTCTTGATTATAGGATGAACCTCAAGACGAGAGCTATCTGCCTAGATGGAAAGCTCGGATCGCCGTGCCTTCACCCGTGAGTAATCGAAGCTTTCTCTCTCCATAGTTCATTTTCCAGCGAAGCTCCGTTTGAGCTCGTCCCGGTATTAAAACTTACAAGAACATGTAGAAACTCAATTTCAACTTAAATTTCAACAATTGGAAATGTTTGATGGGTTAATTTCATAAAATAAAATCTGGCTGTGTTAAAAAGTTGGAATTGGGGAAAATTGGGGATTTTTGAAATTCAAAGGACCAAATTGAAATTTTATGAAATTGAGGGTCAATTGGGCATGGAAATAATGTTGGAGGACCAATTGAGGAATTTTGAAATTTTTGGGGCAAAATGGTAATTTTGGAAAAGTTGGGGGACCAAATTGGAAATTTGGGAAATTAAACCCCTTTTTGTGAAATGGAATAAATTGAGGTCCTATGATAAATTTTAGAAGTTTCGAGACTCAATTTGAGGAAAAACCGGCATTTGGGACTTAAAGTTAAAGAGAAATAACTTTAGGGACCTAATTACAAATAAATGAAAGTTTGACTTTCACATTCATTTGGAATGAATGAAGGCGATTAGGCTGAAGGATAATGAACCAAGATGTTCATATCATGTAGGAAAATGAAGTACAGGGAACGCTAGCAAGGACAAGCTCGCGTGAATACCAAGAACCGGTCAAGTGGAATTCACGGCATTAACGGGTGAGTGGGTTTACTAACATCAAACCCGATTGAGATGATGAGCACAACTTAAAATTTTAAAACCACTTACCGGTTGTTAGTGGAAATTTTATATCATACTTGGTTGGGAATGATAAGTACCTCGGAATGAAAACCCACTATTTAGTGGTATTTTAAACATCACTACTTAGAGGAAGTGATGTGAAAATCATGAGGAAAAACTACTTGTCGGTTGTAAGTTGATCATACCCGGTTGGTATATGAGACTTCCTCGAAGGAAATTGGAAACCCGTTCATCGGTTAGGAACGGAGGTGTCCTTATACCAGGCGGTATAATGGATAGAGAAAACATATGTTTTGTCGGAAGTGCTCTCCCTTGACTGTGTGCCAATGCTTAAACAATTTGGGAGACCTTCTTGACGGGAGCTCGAATAGCTCTGATAGGCCGGAGGCCTCGGTTTTGGAACCTGGGGGAAAAATGCCCGATTTTGAAAATCTCGTACAGTGGGCCCAAGGCCAGTTGGCACGAGCAGGAGCTCGTAAACGAACATGATATATGTGCCATAAAACTTAATAAGTGAATTTTTTGGCCATGGTACCAAGATATGACCGACATGCTCAGTCAACTAGCGGTAGTGCGACATGACAGATCGACGGACCAGTAAAGACAAACAATTGTGGGTTAAGTTGAGAGTCGGGGCCGTTGGACTAGTGGCCCCACATATTACATGGTAATATGAAAAAAAACATTATTTTTGCATGCACTGTGAGTACAGGATTATCAAGACGCCCATGAGGGGTAGTGATGCGTCCTAAGGGCACTGGACGACCTAGTGGCTATAAGGGCAGTTCATCGTTCCAGGTGTATGTGCGAAATCTGGAGTAGCACCTAGCACATGAGACCGAGGTGGGGACAGGATGAGGTCTCTATCCTCATACGGACACGAAGAAGTGATTTCGGGATTGTGGGTCGGACGTCACATACATCCACTCATTCCCAGGGTAGAAGTGGTCGTACTTCTATCCGGGTGGCAGGAAAAGTCGCTCCGAAGCCACTAGCGGGTTCAATAGTGATACTGACTTGCGGATGCGTGTAACCTTCATGATGAAGGATGTGTGTTGGGTGATGACATGCCGTGGTAAATAAGAAATGGTGGAAAAACCTTAATTTTTAAATGAAGGGATTTTTGAAAACAAAGGAGTCTAGCACACTCCATATAAATGTTTTTCTTAAAAGTCAAAAGCTTTTAAAAACCCATTCACTAAGTAGTCATACTCACCCCCTCCCTTATATCCCTTTCAGGAAATCCTGGAAAGCCTCCCCTTAAAAACCGTCAACTAAGATGCCTATAAGATAAGTATGTAAAGTTTTAAATTTCATGTAGTTTTGATTATGCTATCCCAGGAAAAAGGTGCAGGTTAAAGGACGCCTTACTCTTTACGGTTTACAATAAGGGGAAACCCTTTAATAAACCGGGAGAGTGGCGGGTTGATCACGGAGATTCGACCAAACTGGGTCGGGGCGTGACAACTAGAGTGGTATTAGAGCCTGTTTCCTCGAATACATAATCAACACTACAAAATATAGTAACTAATAGGATTTATCCTAAAATTTTCAGATGGCTCCCAGGAGAGGAACCAAGAAAACTTGGAAGGGCTCTACTCAAAACCCTACCTTCATAGGGAGACAACCCTAGAAGCTTCCCAAATGCCTCAGACCTGGTAGAAATATCGAAAGACCAAATGGGGAAGTAGTAACCCTAGAAAAAGCCCCACTCGAAGGAAAGGAAGAACCACAATAATCCATGTAAGGGAATGACGATGGGACATTACTTGAAGAGATGCCCAACCCTACTAAAGGACAAGTACCAAGTTGAACTATTATAGGTGTAAGGAAAGAAGGGGTGTTCCACACCTCATAAATTCAGGGCAATACCTCCTTAAAGGTCACGAAGGACATGAAGGATTGGAGACCGATACCATGGAGTGGGTTACATAAACAATTCAAAAAGAGGTCAAGAAAAGATGAGGTGAATACAAAAACTTCTTGAAGGTCAAACCGAGAAGGATACCTCATGAATAGGGATAAGGTACATGAGAAGCATACTTAGAACCCTCTCATAAGGGGTAAACACAGAAAAACGTCCCTCGAAACTCTAGGGAATGACACAGTGAGAGTGAAGAAGAGAAGGGATACGCTGTGAAAAGGAATCATTGGTTGGTGGATGTGCAAGGAGCCAACCCCTCATTAGAAATTACTTGAAGGAAGGAAGTATCAGAGGCCAAGACTAACCTGCTTTGGAAAAGTGATATAATTTTAAAGTACTACCTCTTTTAGAAAAAGCAAAAAAGTCAAAAATCGAAGTCTCTGACAAACATACCTAAGGAAGACTAGGAAGTAGAAAGGACTACACCCTAAAAGGGTGAGTGAGATGACGTTAAGGATAGGAGTACTCGAGAAGACAACTGCCCTAAGAAGACCTAAACCAAGAGACTGGTGGAGGCGGGGCAGTTAGCCATCTAATACGCAGAAGAACCATGATGTAAGTTTCGACAAGGAAGAGAGGCGGAAAGGTCAAATACTCTGAAAGAGAAGGATGAAAGAAATCCTTAAAGGGACCAGAAGGCCAAATTAACAACCAAACTCAAGCCAAGAAAGAAATAGAAAAGCTTCTCACATAATGATCAAGAAATCTTGAAACAATGAAGATTTGTACGCTCCCTAAGGAAATAGATAGGTATTGGGCATGAATGAGGATGCGGATAGAGTATAAAAGATGTCCTACAAGACCTGAGGAGTAAAGGTAAACAGGAGAAGACAACATCAAGAGTAGAAATCCCCCATAGCAAATGTAAAAAGGAATGTCCGGAGAAAGGGAAATAATTCTACAAAGGAAGGAAGCCCCGAAAAGACATGTGTATCCCAATTGAGAGGAAATGGAACCAACCAAAATAGAAGGAACGATAAGCTCATAAATGAAATGTTGGTTGAGATGGAAAAGTCGAGTACCAAGGAAAAATGAGGTCCTAAGAAGGAAATTAAACTAAAGGAATTATTAATGGGCAGATGGACACAATGCGGAGTGAAAGTAACCAACCCTTAATTAGGAAATGTTTCCAAGGAAGGAAGTATCATAATGGCCCAGGCTGACCTGTTTGGAGGGAACATGAGAACTAAGTAGAAAGAGAAAAACTAATAACGACAGACATCCAAATAGAATAAACAAAACCCTAAGAAGGAATGAGATGTAGTAAAGACTACACTCAATGATGGACAATAGGATGGGCATGAAGAACGAGTGATACAGCTACCCAGACGATTGGACTAGAAAAATAAATAATTGTGAAATAGTTGCGAACAAATCAGAGGGGATTAAGGCCAAAGGAAAACCCTTGAGTAGAGGATATCATTGGTAATGATGATGGATCTAAGAAAGGACGAAACCCAGCATGTCGGTAAAACATCTGGGAATTTAATTAATTGGAACTGGAAATACTCAATAAAGAAGTAAAAAAGGAACGAGTGGGTAAGGAGAACCAACACAATTGAGTAAGTGGAGTTAATAATGGTAAAAAAAAAGGATAGTTGAGGAATACTATCAAAAGAAAAGAGGAATGAAGTTATACGACCCCTGAAAGGTCTAAAAGCTAAGAGAGACACTTCAAGAGATGTTCTAGAAATCAAATGGACAGAGACGGGTCCTAGAAAATGCCATGCTATAAGGGCATGTAAGCCCAACAACCCGAGGAGAATATGACTCAAAGTAAGGAAGAGTCGGCTAATAAGCATGACGAGGTCAAATATAACAATTTGGATCGAAGTTATAATAGACAACGAATGGAGAAAGAGTCGAAATGGAACAAAAAGGTGGTGATAAAGAAATTCGTGGAAATAAGTATGAAATGCTCTATAGGACGACGAGCTAAGGGTTTCAATGATCAAGCGGTTAACTAGACACAGAAATGGTTAGTTATCTTGGAATTCCTAATCTCTATAGGATCTCAAGGGGAAGAATGTTGCTCTAAGCAAAGAGAGAGATAAAATCTAAGAACATACCCTGAGGTAAAATATGTCTAGTTATGACAAACTCCATGGAGGGAGTAAATAAAATCAAGGAAAAGGAATTTCTTAAGCGAAGGTTGTAAAAGTGACTAATTTCAAGGACGAGAGAAAAGTTTGTATCTTAAGCAAACACCAAAGGGGAATCAAAGGAAATGATTGCTCATGCAAGGATGTTAACTAAGTTTTGGGGACGAAACTCCTAAAAGGAGGGGAGAGTTGTAAACCCTGCACTTTCGAGTTAAGGAAAACCGAGAAAAGAACCGGTCAAACCGAATAAGAAAACTGAGCCGATTTACATTTGAGAATAAGCAATATGGAAATTTACAACTTTTGGGTGATCCAAAGGGTTCATTAAACCTTGGAAAAGAAACTTAAGATAAATTAGAAAACAAAAACCAAATTGGTTCAGGTGAACTAGATTCCATAAGAACTTTAAAGTTAAGCGTGCTTACGTGAGAGTAGCCATAAATTAATATATATTTAATTATTATAATTAATACCAATAATTTAATACCCAAATTAAATTATTGAAATTAATACAAATAATTTAATACTGAAATTAAATTATTGAAATTAATACTAATAATTTATAGCAATATTAATACTAGTAATAAATCTCCTCACACCTGAACACTTCTCTTCATTTCTCCATTTCCCGATGAAGCTCGAACCAGAGTTTCAACTTAAACATTTTTCTTAGCCTCGGAAGGAGAGGTCAAGCTCTTTAGAATTGGGGAGAACTCAGCTATCGGATAGCAAACTCTAGTCAATCCGAGAATCACTAGAGAATCACCGACATGATGCAATAGTGAAGCAGTTCCAACGAACCGAAGCTGCCCTATTTCGGCGAAGCTGAAATCGGCCATTTTGAGCCCTCCTCAAACCAACCCAAGCCCTCCCAACACTTCCTCAGCCCTCCCACGGCCTAATTAGGACTGAAAGGTAAGCCAATTCACTCCCATTTGCAATTTTCGGTCGGTGCTAGAGAGAGAGTCGACCGAATTTCAATGATGAAAATCTAATCTAATTCCACATCAATTGATGTGATTCTTGATTCTACGAAGAACCTCAGGACGAGAGCTATCTGCCCAGATCGAAAGCTCGGATCGTCGTGCCTTCATCGGTGAGTAATCGAAGCTTTCTCTCTCTATAGTCTATTTTCCGGCGAAGCTCTGTTTGAGCTCGTCCCTGCGTTAAAACTTACGATTCACATTTCTAAAGAATCGTATGAACATGTAGAAACTCAATTTCAACTTCAATTTCAACAATTGGAAACATTTGATGGGTCAATTTGATAAAATCAAATTCAGCTGTGTTAAAAAATTGGAATTGGGAGAAAATTGGGGATTTTCGAAATTCAAAGGACCAAAATGAAATTTTATGAAATTGAGGGTCAATTGGGAATGGAAATAATGTTGGAGGACCAATTGAGGAATTTTGAAATTTTTGGGGCAAAATTTACCATTTTTGTAAAGGAAGGGCAAAATGGTAATTTTGGATAAGTTGGGGGGACCAAATTGGAAATTTGGGAAATTAAACCCCTTTTTGTGAAATGGAATAAATTGAGGTCCTATGATAAATTTTAGAAGTTTCAGGACTTAATTTGAGGAAAAACCAGCATTTGGTACTTAAAGTTAAAGAGAAATAACTTTAGGGACCTAATTACAAATAAATGAAAGTTTGACTTTCACATTCATTTGGAATGAATGAAGGCGATTAGGCCGAAGGATAATGAACCAAGATGTTCATATCATGTAGGAAAATGAAGTACCGGGAACGCTAGCAAGGACAAGCTCGCGTGAATACCAAGAACCGGTCAAGTGGAATTCACGGCATTAACGGGTGAGTGGGTTTACTAACATCAAACCCGATTGAGATGATGAGCACAACTTAAAATTTTAAAACCACTTACCGGTTGTTAGTGGAAATTTTATATCATACTCGGTTGGGAATGATAAGTACCTCGGAATGAAAACCCACTATTTAGTGGTATTTTAAACATCACTACTAAGAGAAAGTGATGTGAAAATGATTTGGAAAAACTACTTACCGGTTGTAAGTAGATGATACCCGGTTGGTATGATTAAGCTTCCTCGAAGGAAGTTGAAAACCCGTTCATCGGTTATGAACGGAGGTGTCCTTATACCGGGCGGTATAATGGATAGAGAAAACATATGTTTTGTCGGAAGTACTCTCCCCTGACTGTGTGCCAATGCTTAAACAATTTGGGAGATCTTCTTGACGAGAGCTCGAATAGCTCTGATAGGTCGGAGGCCTCGGTTTTGGAACTTGGGGGCTAAATGCCCGATTTTGAAAATCTCGTATAGTGGGCCCAAGGCCTATTGGCATGAGCAGGAGCTCTTAAACGAACATGATATATGTGCCATAAAACTTAATAAGTGAATTGTTTGGCCATGGTACCAAGATAGGACCGACATGCTCAGTCAACTAGCGCTAGTGCGACATGACAGGTCGATGGACCAGTCAAGACAAACAACTATGGGTTGAGTTGAGAGTCGAGGCTGTTGGACCAGTGGCACCATATATTACATGGAAATATGAAAAAAAAACATTATTTTTGCATGCACTATGAGTACGGGATCATCAAGACGCCCATGAGGGGTAGTGATGCGTCCTAAGGGCACTGGACAACCTGGTGGCTATTAGGGTAGTTCTCGTTCCAGGTGTCTGTGCGAAATCTGGAGTTGCACCAAGCGCATGAGACCGGGGTGGGGACAGGATGAGGTCTCTATCCTCATATGGACACGAAGAAGTGATTTCAGGATTGTGGGTCGAATGTCACGTACATCCACTCATTCCCAGGGTAGAAGTGGTCGTACTTCTATCTGGGTGGCAGGAAAAGTCGCTCCGAAGCCACTAGCGGGTTCAGTAGTGATACTGACTTGCGAATGCATGTAACCTTCATGATGAAGGATGTGTGTTGGGTGATGACATGCCGTGGTAAATAAGAAATGGTGGAACACCCCGAATTTTTAAATGAAGGGATTTTTTAAAACAAATTAGTCTGGCACACTCCATATAAATATTTTTTTTTAAAGTCAAAAGCTTTTAAAAACCCATTCACTTAGTAGTCGTACTCACCCCCTCCCTTATATCCCTTCCAGGAAATCCCGGAAAGCCTCCCCTTAAAGACCGTCAACTAAGATGCCTGTAAGATAGGTATGTAAAGTTTTAAATTTCATACTATTTTGATTATGCTATTCTAGGAAAAAGGTGCAGGTTAAAGGACGCCTTACTCTTTACGGTTTACAATAAGGGGAAACCCTTTAATAAATTGGGAGAGTTGCGGGTTGATCATGAGGATCCGACCAAGCCGGGTCGGGGCGTGACAGTTTAAGCATGGGCACATAGTCCGGGGAGAGCACTTCCGACAAAACATATGTTTTCTCATTCCATTATATCGCCCGGTATAAGGACACCTCCGTTTATAACCAATGAACGGGTTTTCAACTTCCTTCGAGGAAGTCTCATCATACAACCGAGTTTGATCTACTTACAACCGGTAAGTAGTTTTTCCGCATGATTTTCGCATCACTTCCTCTAAGTAGTGATGTTTAAAATACCACTAAATAGTGGGTTTTCATACCGAGGCACTTATCATTCCCAACCGGGTATGATATAAAATTTCCACTCACAACTGGTAAATGGTTTTAAAATTTTAAGTTGTGCTCATCATCCCAACCGGGTATAATGTTAATAAACCCACTCACCCGTTAATGCCGTGAATTCCACTAGACCGGTTCTTTATATTCATGCTAGCTTGTCCTTGCTGGCGATCCCGATACTTCGTGTTCCTACAAGATATGAGCATCTCCATTCATTATCCTTTGGCCTAATCGCCTTCATTCATTCCAATTGAATGAGAAAGTCAAACTTCCATTTATTTGCAATTAGGTCCCTAAAGTTATTTCTCTTTAACCTTAAGTCCCTAATGCCTGTTTTTCCTCAAATTGAGTCCCGGAACTTCTAAAATTTCTCATAGGACATCAATTTATTCCATTTTACAAAAAGGGGATTAATTTCCCAAATTTTCAATTTGGTCCTCCAACTTTTCCAAAATTACCATTTTTCCCTTCCTTTACAAAAATGGTAAGTTTTGCCCCAAAAATTCCAAATTTTCTCAATTGGTCCTCCAACATTATTTTCATTCCCAATTTGCCCTCAATTTCATAAAATTTCATTTTGGTCCTTCGAATTTCGAAAATCCTCAATTTTAACTCTTCAACACTACCGAATTTGATTTCATCAAATTGATCGATCAAACACTTCTAATTGTTGAAATTGGAGTTGAAATTGAGTTCCTACATGTTCATATGATTCTATGGAACTTTGAATCGTAGATTTTAATGTTGGAACGAGCTCAAATGGAGCTTCGTCGGAAAACAGACTATAGAGAGAGAAAGCTTCGATTTCTCTAGGTGAGGGCATGGCAGTCCGAGCTTTCAATCTGGGCAGATAGCTCTCATCTTGAGGTTTATCCTAGAATCAAGAATCGCATCAATTGATGCCGAATTGAGTTAGAATTTCATCATTGAAATTATGTCTGTTCTCTCTCTAGCACTGGCCGAAAATTGCAGAGGGGAGCCAAATTGGCTTACCTTTCAGTCCTAATTCGACCGTGGGAGGGATGAGAAAGTGTTGAGAAGGCTTGGTTTAGCCTGAGGAGGGCTCGAAATGGCTAATTTTAACTCAGCCGAAATAGTGCAGCTTCAGTCCGCCGGAGATGCTTCGTTGTTTCAACACGTCGGTGTCTCGTCGGCGATCCTTGAAGTGAACGAAGACTATAGACGTGTAGCTGACTTCTCCCTGGTTCTAAAGAAACCAACCTCGCCTTGTTTGGCTCAGAAAATACCCCATGTCGGAGCTCTTGTTCTAGCTTTGCCGGAAAATGGAGCAGTTGAGAGAGAATGGAGTTTTCAGGTGTGGAGAGGATGAATGGGGAGGGGATCTTTATATAGAGAGCTCGGGGACCCGTTGGCCATCCGTTTGGCACCATTATGACTAATATTGATGAATAGAAATGCCCCAAATAGAAGCGTTTCTTCTTCGTCGGAATTTCTTCAGTTTCCTGGCAAGTGAACATTGCTCTCATCATGAGGAAGAAGATGACACTGTTCTGAATCGGACCGTACTGGTCCGAACCGGGTTCAAAGTTTAAACCGGTCGGTTCACCCCTCATTCGGCTGAGTTTTTCAAATCTAAAAATTTCTAAATTCATCTAAATTCATTCTCTATCCAATGGTGGCCTCAAATCTCCAATTTAAATTATTTAAGCCACCTGGAAAAATTAATTTAGGATTCGGTTCAGTAGTGGTTCAAACCGGTCCGAACTGGTTCGGATCCTATTCACTTGAACATGTCTTTTGTGACTCCTTGGGTCACTTAAGGTCCATAAAATTCTCAATTTACTATCTATTTATCGATTCCAGTTCATAAACCAGCTTGGTCCTTAAACCGGTTCGGGTCCGGTTCACCCGAACCGGTCTGGTTTTTCTCTCCCACTTTGTTCTATGGTTACTTCCCAAGGTTTATGAATTTCTTTGGAGTACAATGGAGTTGAATTTCTTTGTTTTGCCCGATCTCTATCGGTTCTGGTTCATGAGACGACTCAGTTCATAAACTAGTTCAATCTTTTTGGACCCGGTTCATCCAAACCGGTCTAATTTTCCTCTTCCAATTCATCTTAGGTTCTTTTCCATAATATTTTGAACCCTTTGGATCACCTGGGAGTTGTAAATTCCTAAATTTCCCATTCATCATTATCGGGTTTGTGAACCAGTTCGGTTTTCTCACTTGGTTTGGCTGGTTCTCTTCCAAGTTTTCCTTAGCTCAAAAGGGCAGGGTTTACAACTCTCCCCTCCTTTTAAGAGTTTTGTCCCCAAAACTTAGATAGCAACCTTGCGTGAGCAATCATTTCCTTTGATGCCCCTTTGGTGCTTGCTTAAGATGCAAACTTTTCTCTCGTTCTTTCAATTAGCCCCTTTTACAACCTTCACTTAAATAATTCTTTTTCCTCTATATTATTTACTCCCTCCATGGAGTTTGTCATAACTAAACACACCTTACCTCAGGGTATGTTCTTAGATTTTATCTCTCTCTTTGCTTAGAGCAATATTCTTCCCCTAGAGGTCCTATACTCAAGATTGAAAATTTCAAGATAATTAACCATTTTCATGTCTTGTTAACTGCTTGATCATTGAAACCCTTAGCCCTTCGTCCTATAGAGCATTTTGTACTTATTTCCACGAATTTCTTTATCATCACCTTTTTTTCCTATTTTGACCCTTCCTCCATTTGTTGTCTATTATAACTTCAGTCCAAATTGTTATATTTGACCTCGTCATACTTATTAGCTGACTCTTCCTTACTATGAGTCATATTCTCCTCAGGTTGTTAGGCTTACATGCCCTGGGCTTACATGCCCTTGCAACATGGCATTTTCTAGGACCTGTCTCTGTCCATTTGATTTCTAGAACATCTCCTGAAGTGTCTCTCTTAGCTTTTAGACCTTTCAGGGATCATATAACTTCATCCCTCTTTTCTTTTGATAGCATTCCTCAAATATCCTTTTTACCATTATTAACTCAACTTACTCAATTGTGTTGGTTCTCCTTACCCACTCGTTCTTTTTCGACTTCCTTATTGAGTTTTTTCCGGTTGCAATTATTTGATCTCCATATGTTTTATTGACATGCTGGGACTCGTCCATTCTTAGGTTCATCATCACTCCCAATAACATCCTTTACTCAAGGATTTCCTTTGACCTTAATTTGCTCTTACTTGTTTATAACCACTTCATAGTTCATTATTCCCATTTGACCCTTTTCAGTCTTATTGTTTTGATTCGGGGAGTTCCCTTTTTACGTTTTCATTCTCTAATGTGTCCCTCAAGGTAGAGACTTTCATTCTAGGAGCTACATGTTCAACCTTCTTACCATTGCTTGAAGGTTCCCTTTTCTCCCTTTCTTCGTACCCTTATTTGTGTTAGGGTATCTGTTTTGCTTTGGATCCTTCTCTATCCACAACTTTTGTTTTATCCCTTGTTCCTACCATAGAACACTTCCAATTACTGGTTTTATTCTGTGCATTCCACACTATGCTTGGTTGTCCACTCTTTAAGCTTCGTATGCGTGTGTGGGCTATGACCCATCTTACCAATTGTGGTTATTCCTTCTTAGCTACACCTTATTAGGGGACTTACTTTCCCAACATCTTCTCGAACATTTTTCCTCTATTACCCGAGTATGGGTTGTCCAATCATTCATACTTATCACAGCATCTTTTGATGCTAACCCGTTAAATAATTTATGTTAAGGAGGGTTCACATCCTCCTTATTTCAAAATCTCTTGTTCGCCCTTCTTGAGGCTCACTTAACCGTTCCAAGACTTTAAACTATAAATCTGGTTTTGACCATCAATTTCTTTAAGGATTTCCCTTCGTTCTTCACTTCCAACATTTTGGCTTTTTCACTCCTCCCTTCCTTGTTGTGGTTTAAATCCATGGTTCTCTCGGAAACTAGTTCTTTAACTATCTTTTTCTCTTTATTTTTCTGGTCCAATTGCCTGGGCAACTATATCACTCGTTCTTCATGCCCATCCCATTGTCCTTTAGAGAGTATAGTCTTTAATACATCTCAGCCTTTCTTAGGGTTTTGTTCATTTTCTTTGGCTGGCCACCGTTACTAGTTTCTTCTTTCTACTCGGTTCTTCTAGAATTATTTCTTAATACTCCTACTCTCTCTCCAAATGGATCATATTGGGATATCACGATACTTCCTTGGTAGGATTCTTTCCTTTTCTCTTGACATTCCTTTTTACATTTGCTCAAGGGGATTTTTACCCTTAAATGTTATCCCTTGATGTCGTCTTCTCCTGTTTACCTTTACTCCATAATTCTTGCAGGCACATCTTGTATACTCTATCCGCATCTTCATTCATAACCAGTACATGTTTACTTCTTTAGGGAGCGTACAAATATTTTTTGTTTCAAGTTTTCTTGACCGTTATGTGAGAGGCTTGCTTATTCCTTTCTTTGCTTGAGTTTTAGTCGTTAATTGGCCCTTGGTCCTTTTAAGGATTTCTTTAATCCTTCTTTTTTCCAATATTTGGCCTTTCCACCTCTTCCTTCTTTGCTGGAGTTTACTCTATGACCCTCACAAGAGTAGTTTGTTACCTGTCTTGCCCCTACTTTTCACCTTGTTTAGTTTTCTTGAGGCAGTTGTCTCTCTAATCTCCTTATCCTTAACAATCCTTCCAATGCCCCTTTTTAGGGTGTATTTCTTACTACTTCCCAGTCCTCCTTAGGGTGTTGTTCATTTTCTTTGACCATCCCGTTATCATGGTTTGCTTACTTCTGTTATGTTGTTTTGAATCTCCACTTTGACTTCTCTATATTTTCCAAAGGAAGTTGTACCTAATATTCTATCACTTTTCCAAAGTAAGTTAGTCTCGGACTCTGGTACATCCTTCCTTCAACTAGTTTCTAATGAGGGTTTGGCTCCTTGCACTCCTCGTTATGCCCATCTGCCAACCAATGATTCCTTCAAGGCACTTGGCTGTATGCATCCCTCTAGAGTTCCCTTTCATAGTGTATTCCGTCTCTTCTTCACTCTAACTGTGTCATTCCCTAGAGTTCCGGGGAACATTTTTATGTGTTTACCCCTTATGAGAGGGTCCTAAGTATGCTTCTCATGTACCTTATCCCTATTCATGAGGTATCCTTCTCAGTTTGACCTTCTTAAGAATTTTTTGCATTCACCTTGTCATTTCTTGACCTCTTGGTGAACCGTTTACGTAACCCGCTCCATGGTATCAATCTCCAATCCTTCATGCCCTTCATGACTTTTGAGGAGGTATTGCCTTGAATCTATGAGGTGTGGAACACCCCTTCTTTCCTTATACTTATACTATTCTGTCTTGGTACTTATCCTTAATAGTGTTGAGCACTTTCTCGAATAGTATTCCTACTGTCCTCACCTTGTAACATGTCATTTCCTTGCCCAGTAGTTACTACCAGAGTTCTCACTCCTTAGTCTCCTTGTCAATTTTCTTGTCGAGCCTTCTCTACCTATTAATTTTCCCTTAAGAGTTCTCCTGGACTCTTTAGTCTTTTGGTTCATTTACTTATTTGGGATGGGATTCTTCTCGGTCCCCGGGGTTTGTTTGGTTACTTTTCTTGAGGCAATCTTCCTACAGTTGAGACGTAGGCTTACATCCTTGTTTAGAGACATGGTTTTAGGAACTTGGAATTCTTCATTAATGGAGAAGGAGTACAATATGTTAGGGTGTTAACCATATTACAAAGAGTTGGTCATGAAATAGGTAGAGGACTACAGGGTGTGTGCCAAGTATCCTCCATGGTAAGGTTATAAACCCTAACTGGTGTTCCTGGTCTCAGGCTTAGCTTCCTTTGTACTCGGGGTGTGACCTCAACAGGTCCAAGCATCACCCTCTTGGATACTTTGTCATTTGGTCCCTGGGGATTTCTACCATGCCCTAGGCATTTGGGAAGCTTCTAGAGTTCTCTTCCTACGAGGATAGGGTGTTGAGCAGAGTCATCCCTAGTTTTCTTGGTTCCTCTCCTGGAGCCATATGAAAATTTTAGGATGAATCCTATTAGTTACTATATTTTCTAGTCTTGATTATCTATTTGAGAAAATAGGCTTTGATACCACTCTAGTTGTCATGCCCTAACCCGGTTTGGTCGGATCCCCATGATCAACCCGCCACTCTCTCGATTTTATTAAAGGGTTTCCCCTTATTGTAAACCGTAAAGAGTAAGGCATCCTTTAACCTACACCTTTTTTTCTAGAATAGCATAATCAAAACTACATGAAATTTAAAAATTTACATACCTATCTTACAGGCATCTTAGTTGACGGTCTTTAAGGGTAGGCTTTCTAGGATTTTCTAAAAGCGATATAAGGGAGGGGGTGAGTACGACTACTTAGTGAATGGGCTTTCAAAGGTCTACTTTTAACTTTAAGAAAAACATTTATTATTGGAGTGTGCCAGACTTCTTTCTTTTCAAAAATCCCTTCATTTAAAATATCAGGTTTTTCCATTATTTCATAGTTACCGGTGTGTCATCACCCAACACACATCCTTCATCATTAAGGTTACACATGCTCGCAAGTCAGTATCACTACTGAACCTACTAGTGGCTTGGGAGCGACTTTTCCTACCACCCTAATAGAAGTACGACCACTTCTAACCTTGGAATGAGTGGATGTACGTGACATCCGACTCACAATCCCGAAATCACTTCTTCGTGTCCGCATGAGGACAAAGACCTCATCCTGTCCCCACCCCGGTCTCATGCGCTTGGTGCTACTCCAGATTTCGCACAAACACCTAGAATGATGAACTGCCCTTATAGCCACCAGGTCGTCCAGTGCCCTTAGGACGTATCACTACCCCTCATGGGCATCTTGATGATCCCATACTCATAGTGCATGCACAAACAATGTTTTCTCATATTGCCATGTAATCTGTGGTGCCATTGGTCCAATGGCCCCAACTCTCAACTCAACCCGCAGTTGTTTGTCTTGACTGGTCTGTCGACTTGTCATGTCGCACTGCCACTAGTTGACTGAGCATGTCGGTCATATCTTGGTACCATGGCCAAACAATTTACTAATTAAGTTTTATGGTACATATATTATGTTCATTTACGAGCCCCTACTGATGCCACCTCGCATTGGGCCCATTGTACGATATTTTCAAAATCGAGCATTTAGCCCCCAAGTTCAAAAACTGAGGCCCCTGGCCTATCAGAGCTATTTGAGCTCCCGTCGAGTAAGTCTCCCAAATTGTTTAAGCATTGGCACACAGTTAGGGGAGAGCACTTCCGACAAAACATATGTTTCCTCTATCCATTATACCGCCTGGTATAAGGACACCTCCGTTCATAACTAATGAACGGGTTTTCAACTTCCTTCGAGGAAGTCTCATCATACCAACTGGGTATGATCTACTTATAACCGGTAAGTAGTTTTTTCGCATGATTTTCATATCACTTCCTCTAAGTAGTGATGTTTAAAATACCACTAAATAGTGGGTTTTCATACCGAGGCACTTATCATTCCCAACCGGGTATGATATAAAATTTTCACTCACAACTGGTAAGTGGTTTTAAAATTTTAAGTTGTGCTCATCATCCCAACCGAGTATGATGTTAGTAAACCCACTCACCCGTTAATGCCGTGAATTCCACTAGACCGGTTCTTTGTATTCACGCGAGCTTGTCCTTACTGGTGTTCCCGATACTTCATGTTCCTACACGATATGAACATCTCGGTTCATTATCCTTCAGGCTAATCGCCTTCATTCATTCCAATTGAATGAGAAAGTCAAACTTCCATTTATTTGCAATTAGGTCCCTAAAGTTATTTCTTTTTATCTTTAAGTCCCTAATTTCAATTTTTCCTCAAATTGAGTCCTGAAACTTCTAAAATTTATAAGAGGACCTCAATTTATTCCATTTCACAAAAAGGGGATTAATTTCCCAAATTTCCAATTTGGTCCTCCAACTTTTCCAAAATTACCATTTTGCCCTTCCTTTACAAAAATGGTAAGTTTTGCCCCAAAAATTCCAAAATTTCTCAATTGGTCCTCTAACATTATTTTCATGCCCAGTTAACCCTCAATTTCATGCAATTTTATTTTGGTCCTTCAAATTTCAAAAATCCCCAATTTTCCCCCAATTTCAACTATAAACCCCGCACTTTTGAGTTAAGGAAAACCGGGAAAAGAACCACTCAAACCGAATAAGAAAACCAAGCTGATTTACATTTGGGAATAAGCAATATGAAAATTTACAACTTTCAGGTGATCCAAAGTGTAAAACCCGCCCTTTTGAGCTAAGGAAAACCAAGAAAAGAACCAGTCAAACCAAATGAGAATTCAGAACTGGTTCACAAACCCGATTATTTCTGAACGGGCAAGTTGGGAATTTACAACTCTCGGGTGATACCAAAATTAAATTATTGAAATTAATACAAATAATTTAATACCGAAATTAAATTATTGAAATTAATACCAAAATTTAATTTATTGGAATTAATACCAAAATTAAATTATTGGAATTAATACCAATAATTTATGGCAATATTAATACTAGTAATAAATCTCGCCCATTTAATACACGAGTTTTACGCCTATATAAAGAGGTCATCCCCATTTCATTCTCCTCAAACCTAAACACTTCTCTCTCTCTCTCTCTCTCTCTCTCTCTACTGCTCCATTTCCCGGTAAAGCTCGAACCAGAGCTTTGACTTGAACAAAGGTTGGGATCTTTAGAACCAGGGAGAAGACAGCTATCTGATAGCAAACTCCAGTCAATCCGAGAATTGTTGGAGCAGCGTCGACATGATGGAATAGTGAAGCAACTCCGACGGACCGAAGCTGCCCTATTTCGGCCAAGCTGAAATCGGCCATTTCATGCCCTCCTTAGGCCAAACCAAGCCTTCCCAACACTTCCTCAGCCTTTCCACGGCCGAATTAGGAACGAAAGGTAAGCCAATTCGGCTCCCCTTTATAATTTTCGATCGGTGCTAGAGAGAGAATCGACCGAATTTCAATGATAAAATTCTAATCTAATTTCGCATCAATTGATGCGATTCTTGATTCTAGGATGAACCTCAGGACAAGAGCTATCTGCCTAGATTGAAAGCTCGAACTGTCGTGCCTTCACCGGTGAGTAATCAAAGCTTTCTCTCTCTATAGTTCATTTTTCGGTGAAACTCTGTTTGAGCTCGTCCATGCACTAAAACTAGCGATTCACATTTCTAAAGAATCATATGAACATGTAGAATCTCAATTTTAACTTCAATTTCAACAATTGGAAACGTTTGATGGGTCAATTTGATGAAATTAAATTCGGCTGTGTTAAGAAGTTAGAATTGGGAGAAAATTGGGGATTTTCGAAATTCAAAGGACCAAAATGAAATTTTATGAAATTGAGGGTTAATTGGGCATGAAAATAATGCTGGAGTACCAATTGAGGAACTTTGAAAATTTTGGGGCAAAATTTACCATTTTTGTAAAGGAAGGGCAAAATGGTAATTTTGGAAAAGTTAGGGGACCAAATTGGAAATTTGGGAAATTAAACCCCTTTTTGTGAAATGGAATAAATTGAGATCCTATGATAAATTTTAAAAGTTTTGGGACTCAATTTGAGGAAAAACTGGCATTTGGGACTTAAAGTTAAAGAGAAATAACTTTAGGGACCTAATTACAAATAAATGAAAGTTTAACTTTCTCATTTATTTGGAATGAATGAAGGCGATTAGGCCGAAGGATAATGAACCAAGATGTTCATATCGTGTAGGAACACAAAGTACCGGGAATGTCAGCAAGGACAAGCTCGCGTGAATACCAAGAACCGGTCTAGTGGAATTCACGGCATTAACATGTGAGTGGGTTTACTAACATCATACCCGGTTGGGATGATGAGCACAACTTAAAGATAAAAACCACTTACCGATTATGAGTGGAAATTTTATGTCATACCCCGTAGGGAATGATAAGTACCTCAATATAAAAAGCCACTATTTAGTGGTATTTTAATCATCACCACCTAGAGAAAGTGATGTGAAAATTATGCGGAAAAACAACTTACCAGTTGTAAGTAGATCAAACCCGGTTGGTATGATGAGACTTCCTCGAAGGAAGTTGAAAACCTATTCATTCGTTATGAACAGAGATGTCCTTATACCGGTTGGTATAATCGACAGTGAAAACCTATTTTGTCAGAAGTGTTCTCCCCTGACTATGTGCCGATGCTTAAACTATTTGGGAGACCTTCTTGACGGAAGCTCGAATAGCTCTTATAGGCCGGGGATCTCGATTTTGGAACTTGCGGGCTAGAATTCCCAATTTTTTTGAAAATCTCATACAGTGGGCCGAAAGCTAGTTGGCACAAGCAGGAGCTCGTAAACGAACATGATATATGTGCCATAAAACTTAATAAGTGAATTGTTTGGCCATGGTACCAAGATAGGACCGACATGCTAAGTCAACTAGCGGTAGTGCGACATGACAGGTCGACAAACTAGTCAAGGCAAACAACTGCGAGTTGAGTTCAGAGTCAGGGCCGTTGGACCAGTGGCACCACATATTACATGGCTTGATAAGAAAACATTATTTGTGCATGCACTATGATTACGGGATCATCAAGACGCCCATGAGGGGTAGTGATGTGTCCTAAGGGCCCTGGACGACCCGGTGAGTATAAGGGCAGATCGTCGTTCCAGGTGTCTGTACAAAATTTGTAGTAGCACCAAGCGTATGAGACCGGGGTGGGGACGGGATGAGGTCACTGTCCTCATACGGACACGAAGAAGTGATTTCGGGATTGTGGGTCGAATGTCATGTACATCCACTCATTCCCAGGGTAGAAGTGGTCGTACTTCTATCCGGGTGGCAGAAAAAGTCGCTTCGAAGCCACTAGCGGGTTCAGTAGTGATACTGAGTTGCGAATATGTGTAACCTTCATTATGAAGGATGTGTATTGGGTGATGACACACCGTGGTAACTAAGAAATAATGGAAAAACCTGAATTTTTAAATTTAGGGATTTTTGAAAACAAAGGAGTCTGGCACACTCCATATAAATGTTTTTCTTAAAAGTCAAAAGCTTTTAAAAACCCATTCACTGAGTAGTCGTACTCACCCCCCCCCCCCCCCCCTCATATCCCTTTCAGGAAATCCCGGGAAGCCTCCCCTTAAAGACCGTCAACTAAGATGCCTGTAAGACAGGTATGTAAAATTTTAAATTTCATACAGTTTTGATTATGCTATTCCAGGAAAAAGGTGCAGGTTAAAGGACGCCTTACTCTTTACGGTTTACAATAAGGAAAAACCCTTTAATAAACTGGGAGAGTGGCAGGTTGATCACGGGGATCCGACCAAACCGGGTCGGGGCATGACACAAAAGGTTTATTAAACCCTGGAAAAGAAACTTAAGACAAACTAGAAAATAAAAATTAAATTAGTTCAGGTGAACTAGATTCCATAAGAACTTTGAAGTTAAGCATGCTTACCTGAAAGTAGTGTGAGGATGGGTGACCTCCTGGGAAGTATGAGTTTTTTTGTAACCCGAAATTTCGGTCAAAAATTTTTATGCGTATGGTAAATAGCCATAAATTAATATATATTTAATTATTATAATTAATAACAATAATTTAATACCCAAATTAAATTATTGGAATTAATACAAATATAAATCTCTCACATTGAATACACGGTTTTACACCTATATAAATAGGTCATCCCCATTCATTCTCCTCACACCCGAACACTTCTCTCTCTCTCTTTCTACTGCTCCATTTCCCGGTGAAGCTCGAGCCAAAGCTTCAACTTGAACAAAGGTTAGGCTCTTTAGAACTGAGGAGAAGACAGCTATCTGATAGTAAACTCCAGTCAATCCGAGAATCGTTGGAGAAGCGCCGACATGATGGAATAGTGAAGCAACTCCGGCGGACCGGAGCAGCCCTATTTCGGCAAAGCTGAAATCGGCCATTTCAAGCCCTCCTCAAGCCAAACCAAGCCCTCCCAACACTTCCTCAGCCTTTCTACGGCCGAATTAGGACTAAAAGGTAAGCCAATTTGGCACCCCTTTACAATTTTTGATCGGAGTTAGAGAGAGAGTCGACCGAATTTCAATGACGAAACTCTAATCCAATTCCACATCAATTGATGTGATTCTTGATTCTAGGATGAACCTCAGGACAAGACCTATCTGCCCAGATTGAAAGCTCAGACCGCCGTGCCTTCACCGGTGAGTAATCGAAGCTTTCTCTCTCTATAGTTCATTTCCCGGCGAAGCTTCGTTTGAGCTCATCCCGATGTTAAAACTTGCGATTCACATTTCTAAAGAATCGTATGAACATGTAGAAACTCAATTTCAACAATTGGAAACGTTTGATGGGTCAATTTGATGAAATCAAATTCGACTGTTTTAAGAAGTTGGAATTGGGGGAAAATTGGGGATTTTCGAAAGTCAAAGGACTAAAATGAAATTTTATAAAATTGAGGGCCAATTGGGCATGAAAATAATGTTGGAGGACGAATTGAGAAATTTTAGAATTTTTGGGGCAAAACTTACCATTTTTGTAAAGGAAGGGCACAATGGTAATTTTGGAAAAGTTGGAGGACCAAATTGGAAATTTGAGAAATTAATCCCCTTTTTGTGAAATGGAATAAATTGAGGTCCTATGATAAATTTTAGAAGTTTCAGGACTCAATTTGAGGAAAAAACTGGCATTTGGGACTTAAAGTTAAAGAGAAATAACTTTAGGGACCTAATTACAAATAAATGAAAGTTTGACTTTCTCATTCATTTGGAATGAATGAAGGCGATTAGGCCGAAGGATAATGAACCAAGATGTTCATATCGTGTAGGAACACGAAGTACCGGGAACGCCAGCAAGGGCAAGCTCCCGTATATACCAAGAACCAGTCTAGTGGAATTCACGGCATTAACGGGTGAATGGGTTTACTAACATCATACCCGGTTGGGATGATGAGCACAACTTAAAATTAAAAACCACTTATCGGTTGTGAGTGGAAATTTTATATCATGCCCGGTTGGGAATGATAAGTACCTTGGTATGAAAACCCACTATTAAGTGGTATTTTAAACATCACTACTTAGAGGAAGTGATGTGAAAATCATGCGGAAAAACTACTTACCGGTTGTAGGTAGATCATACCCGGTTGGTATGATGAGACTTCCTCGAATGAAGTTGAAAACCTGTTGATGGGTTATGAACGGAGGTGTCCTTATACCTGTGTGGTACAATGGATAGAGAAAATATATGTTTTGTCGGAAGTGCTCTCCCCTGACTCTGTGCCAATGCTTAAACAATTTGGAAGACCTTCTCAATGAGAGCTCGAATAGCTCTGATAGGGCGGGGGCCTCGGTTTTGGAACTTGAAGGCTGAATGCCCGATTTTGAAAATCTCGTACAGTGGGCCCAAGGCCAGTTGGCACGAGCAGTAGCTCGTAAATGAATATGATATAAGTGCCATAAAACTTAATAAGTGAATTGTTTGGCCATGGTACCAAAATAGGACCAACATGCTCAGTTAACTAGCGGAAATGCGACATGACAGGTCGACAGGCCAGTTAAGGCAAACAACTGCGGGTTGAGTTGAGAGTCGGGGCCGTTGGACCAGTGGCACCACATATTTCATGGCAATATGAGAAAACGTTGTTTGTGCATGCACTCTGAGTACAATATAATCAAGACGCCCATGAGGGGTAGTGATGCATCCTAAGGGCACTCGACGACCTCGTGGCTATAAGGGCAGTTCGTCGTTCCAGGTGTTTGTGCAAAATCTGGAGTAGCACCAAGCGCATGAGACCGGGGTGGGGACAGGATGAGGTCTCTGTCCTCATACGGATACGAAGAAGTGATTTCGGGATTGTGGGTCGGATGTCACGTACATCCACTCATTCACAGGGTAGAAGTGATCGTACTTCTATCCGGGTGGCAGGAAAAGTCGCTCTTAAGCCACTGGCGGGTTCAGTAGTGATACTGAGTTGCGAATGTGTGTAACCTTCATGATCAAGGCTGTATGTTGGGCGATGACACACCGTGGTAAATAAGAAATGGTGGAAAAACCCAAAATTTTAAATTAAGGGATTTCTGAAAACAAAGGAGTCTGGCACACTCCATATAAATATTTTTCTTAAAAGTCAAAAGCTTTTAAAAACCCCTCCCTTATATCCCTTTCAGGAAATCCCAGAAAGCCTCCCCTTAAAGTCCATCAACTAAGATGCCTGTAAGACAAGTATGTAAAATTTTAAATTTTATGCAGTTTTGATTATGCTATTCCAGGAAAATGTGCAGGTTAAAGGATGCTTTACTCTTTACGGTTTACAATAAGGGGAAATCCTTTAATAAACAGGGAGAGTGGCGGGTTGATCACGAGGATCCAACCAAACTAGGTCGGGGTGTGACATCAACTCTTCAACACTATCGAATTTGATTTCATCAAATTGACCGATCAAACACCTCTAATTGTTGAAATTAGAGTTGAAATTGAGTTCCTACATGTTCATACGATTCTAAGGAACTTTGAATCGCAGATTTTAACGCTATAACGAACTCAAATGAGGCTTTGCCAGAAATTACACTGTAGAGAGAGAAAGCTTCGATTTCTCACCGGTGAGGGCATGGCGGTCCGAGTTTTCAATCTGGGCAGATAGCTCTCATCTTGAGGTTTATCCTAGAATCAAGAATCGCATCAATTGATGCCGAATTGAGTTAGAATTCCATCATTGAAATTATGCTAGTTCTCTCTCTAGCACCAGCTGAAAATTGCCGAGGAGAGCCAAATTGGCTTACCTTTCAGTCCTAATTCAGCCGTGGAAGGGCTAAGGAATTTTTGGGAAGGCTTGGTTTGGCCTGAGGAGGGCTCGAAATGGCCAATTTCAACTCGGCCAAAACAAGGCAGCTTCGGTCTGTCGGAGCTGCTTCACTATTTCATCACGTCAGTGTCTCGTCGGCGACCCTTGGAATGAACGGAGACTATAGACGCGTAGCTGACTTCTCCTAGTTCTAAAGAACCCAACCCCACCTTGTTTGGCTCAGAAAAGACCCCATGTTAGAGCTCTGGTTCGAGCTTCACCGAAAAATGGAGCAGTTGAGAGAGAATGGAGTTTTCAGGTGTGGAGAGGATGAATGGGGAGGGAGTCTTTATATAGGGAGCTCGGGGACCCACTGGCCGTCCGTTTAGCACCGTTATAACTGACATTGATGACAAGAAACGCCCCAAACAGAAGCATCTCTTCTTTTCCAGCATTTTTTCAGTTTCCCGGTGATTGAACATTGCTGTCATCCTGAGGAAGAAGATGACACTGTTCCAAACCGAACTGGACCGGTCCGAACCGGGTTCAAAGCTTAAACCGGCTGGTTCACCCCTCATTCGACCGAGTTTTTCAAATATAAAAATTTCTAAATCCATCTAAATTCATTCTCTATCCAATGGTGGCCTCAAATCTCCAATTTGAATTATTTAAGCCACCTAGAAAAATGAATTTAGGATTTGATTCAATAATGGTTTAAATCGGTCCGAACCAGTTCGGATCCGATTCACTTGAAATGTTTTAGTTTTCATTCCTAATTCCTTCATAAGTCCATTTCCATGTCTTTTGTGAATCCTTGTGTCACTTAAGGTCCATAAAATTCCCGGTTTACCATCTCTTTATTGATTCCGGTTCATAAATCGGCTTGGTCCTTAAACCAGTTCGAGTCCGATTCACCCAAACCGATCTAATTTTTCTCTCCCACTTTGTTCTAAGGTTCCTTCCCAAGGTTTATGAATTTCTTTGTAGTACAATGGAATTGAATTCCTTTGTTTTTCCCGATCTCTATCTGTTCTGGTTCATGAACCGACTTGATTCATAAACCAGTCCAATCTTGTTGGACCCGGTTCATCCAAACCGGTCTAATTTTCCTCTTCCAATTCATCTTAAGGTTCTTTTCCATAATATTTTGAATGCTTTGGATCACCTGGGAGAGTTGTAAATTCCTAAATTGCTCATTCACCATTATCGGTTTTGTAAACTGGTTCGGTTTTCTCACTTGGTTTGACCGGTTCTCTTCCCAATTTTCCTTAGCTCAAAAGGGTGGGGTTTACAGCCAGACTCCTTATTTCCTTTAGAAAAATATCCTTTCATTTCTAATCACCAATTCTTATAATCATGGTGTGTCATCAGCCAATACACATCCTTCATCATTAAGGTCAAAAACTCACAATCGCAGGCCAGCCTGTCCACTGAACCCATTTGTGGTGTCAGAGCGACTTTACTGGCCACCTAGATAGAAGCACATCCACTTCTATCGTGAGAATAAGTGGATGTACGCAACATCCGACCCTCAATCCTAAAATCAATTCTCCATGTCCTTATGAGGATAGAGACCTCATCTCAACCCCACCTCGATCTCATGCGCTTGAAGCTACGTCGAGCTTCGCAAGGTCACTAAGTGTGACGAACTGCCCTTATACCCACCAGGTCGTCCAGGGCCCTAGTACATAGCACTACCCCTCTTGGGCGTCTTGAACGTCTCATACACACAATGCATGCACATTCAGTATTTTCATATCATGCCGTATAATCAGTGGTGCCACTAGTCCAACGGCCCCAACCCTTAACTCAACTTGCAATTGTGTGTCTTGACTAGTCTGGAGACCAGTCATGTCGCACTGCCGCTAGTTGACCGAGTATGTCGATCCTGTCTTGGTACCATGGCCAAATAATGCATTTATTTAAAGTTTTATGGAATATATCTCATGTTTGTTTACGAGCTTCTGCTCACACCAACTGGCATATGGCTTACTGTTCGAGATTTTCAAAACCGAGCATATTAGCCCTCAAGTTCCAAAACTGAAGCCCCCGACCTAAAAGAGCTATTCGAGCTCCCGTCAAGAAGGTCTCCCAAATCATTTAATCAGTGGCACACAATTAGGGGAGAGCACTTCCAATAAAATATGTTTTCAACAGTCCATTATACCAATTGAGTATAAGGACATCTCCACTCATAACCGATGAACGGGTTTTCCACTTCCTTCGAGGAAGTTTTATCATACCAACCAGGTATGATCTACTTACAACCGGTAAGTAGTTTTTCCGCGTGATTTTCACATCACACCTCTAAGTTGTGATGTTTAAAATACCACTAAGTAGTGGGTTGTCATTTTGAGGTACTTATCATCCCCAACCGGGTATGATATAAAATCCCACTCACCCGATCGTACAGAGAAGTTCTTCCTAGTTGGTTTTCGTCCTTGGCAAGCTTAACTTCAGTCGGCGTCCCCGATGTCTAGTGTTTCTACATAAAATGAACATTGTTGTTCATTATCATTTGACTTGATCACCTCATCCAGTATGAATAACTAAATTCACAACTTTTCCAATATTTGTAATTTGGTCCCTAAAGTTATTTTTCCTTTTAATTTAGGCCTCAATTGTCAGTTTTTCCCCAAATTGAGTCCTGAAACTTTTAAAATTCCTTTCGGGACTTCAATTTACTCAATTTCATAAAAAGGAGCTCAAGTTTCCAAAATTCTCAATTTTGCCCCCAAATTTTTCCAAAATTACCATTTTACCCTTCCTTTATTAAATTGGTAAGTTTTATACCAAAAATTCTAAAATTGCTCAATTGGCCCTCTAACATTTTTATCATGTCCAATTTACCCTCAATTTTAGAAAATTGCATTTTGGTCTATCAAATTTTCGAAAATCCCTAATTTCCCCAAAATTTCCCCCAATTTCAACTCCCTAACACAACCGAATTTGATTTCACTAAATTGACCAATCAAACACTTCTAATTATTGAAATGAAAGTTGAAATTGATTTCTACATGTTCATACAATTCCATAGCACTTTGAATTGTAAGTTTTAACGCCGGAACGAGCTCAAACGAAGCTTCGTCGGAAAATGGACTATAGAGAGAGAAAGCTTCAATTGCTCACCGGTGAGGGTACGACGGTCTGAGCTCTATATCTGGGCAGGTAGCTCTCCTCTTGAGGTTCCTCCCAGGATCAAGAATGGCACCAATTGATGCTGAATTGGATTTGAATTCTATCATTGAAATTATGCTATCTCTCTCTAGCACAGGTCGGAAATTGAAAACGGAAGCCGAATTGGCTTACCTTCCAGTCCTATTTCGGCCGTGGGAGGGCTGAGTAACTGTTGAGAGAGCTTGGCTTGGTCTGAGGAGGGTTCAAATCAGCCAATTTCAACTCAGCCAAAATAGGGCAGCTACGGCCCGCCAGAGCTACTTCACTCTTCTATCACACCGGCACTTTTCCGGTGACTCTTAGAATGAATGGATGTCACCACCATGTAGTTGACTTCTCCCTGGTTCTAAGGAACCCGGCCTCACCTTCTTTGGCTTAGAAATGACCCTATATTGGAGCTCTGGTTCAAGCTTCACCGAAAAATTAAGCTGCTAAGAGAGAGTGAGCTTTTTAGGTGTAAAGAGGATGAATGTAGAGGGGCTCTTTATATAGGGAGCTTAGGGACTCGTCAGCCATCTATTTAGCAACTTTATGACAGATATTGATGGCTTGGAATATACTGAACGGAAATGTTTCTTCTTCACTGGCGCTACTTCGATTTTCTGGCGAGTGAACAGTGTTGTCATCTGAAGGAAGAAGATGACACTGTTTCGAACCGGACCGGACCGGTCTGAACCGGGTTCAAAGCTTAAACCGGCTGGTTCACCCCTGATTCGACCGAATATTTCAAATCTAAAAATTTCTAAATTCATTTTCTTTCCGATGGTGGCCTCAAATCTCAAATTTGAATTTTTTAAGCGACCAAGAAATATGAATTTAGAATCTGGTGCAATAGTAGTTCAAACCGGTCCAAACTGGTTCGGATACAGTTCACCTGAATCGATTTGGTTTTTATCTCCAATTCATCCTAAAGTCCTTTTTCGTGACTTTTATGACTCCTTAGGTCACTCAGGTACCTAAATTTCTCAGTTTGCCATCTCTCTATGGGTTCCGGTTCATAAACTAGCTTGGTTCTTAAATCGGTTCAATCCGGTTAGGGTCTGGTTCACCCGAACTGGTTTGGTTTCTCTCTCTTAATTTGTTCTAAAGTTCTTTAGCAAGGTATATGAACCTCTTTGGGTCAATTGGGAGTTAAAATTTCCCCCACTTGCCCGTTCCTCAATAATGGGCTTATGAACTAGTTTGGTTTTCTCACTCAGTGTGACCGATTCTTTTCCTGGTTTTCCTTAACTCCAAAGAGTGAGGTTTACATGTTGGAGGACCAATTGGGTAATTTTTTGAATTTTTGTGGCAAAACTTACCATTTTTGTAAAGTAGGGGCAAAATGGTTATTTTGGAAAAGTTGGGGGGACCAAATTGGAAATTTGGGAAATTAAAGCCCTTCTTGTGAAATTGAATAAATTGAGGTCCCAAGGTGAATTTTAAATGTTTTGGGACTCAATTTGAGGAAAAACCGGCATTAGGGACTTAAAGTTAAAGAAAAATAACTTTAAGAACCTAATTGTAAATAAATGGAAAGTGTGGTTTCCTCATTCATTTATAATGAAGGAAGGCTATTAGTCCGAAGGATAATGAACAATGATGTTCATATCATGTAGGAACATTAAGTACTCCTTCCAGAAATTTGCGTACTCCTTCCAGAAATTTTTCTCAGCTTCTTCTTGGATATGGGTCTGATCCGGTTCCATGGGTGGGGATATCTCGTCCTCCTTGAGTATGGAGGGGTTCTTTCTCTGGGTGCATCCCATGGGATAGGTTCTTCTAGCGCTTCTACCCATTGTTCCATGGCATGTATCCATGAGATATACTCTTCGGGGGTGTTTCTGTTTATATTTTCTACAAGGGTTGTCAGAAATCAAGGATTAGAATGGGTTGGGGGAAAAACTTATCAAGAAAGTTACGCTCTAATACCACTCAAGTTGTCATGCTCTGACCTAGTTTGATCGAGGTTCATGATCAACCCACCACCATTTCCTACATTATTCAGGTATTTCTACCCTAATGATACATGGAAGGTAAAGGTGTGTCTACGTTCAAACCCTTACCATAAGTTGGGGGTAGGAAACATACCTTCAGGGTCCAAGCTCATCCGAGAACTTTTTGTCTTGGTGCTAGACCTAAAAGCGTGAGAGGAGGGGAAGGAGTACATAATACTTAGTGAGGGAAATTGCTATAACGTTTACTTTAATTAGTTTCTCTTCCCATTAAATTATCCATTTGTCATTTTTCACATATTAACCATACATTAATCGCCCTCCTATCATAGGAGTGATCACACATTTGTAGAATAATTTCCGATCGTTCCACTTGTGGACCGGAGCACCTTTACTGTCCACCCTAATAGAGGTGCACTGCCTCTACCCGGAGTTTGAGTGGACATCAATAGTCCGAACCTCTAACCCTAATCACTTCATCTTGTCTGCTTTGTGGGACGAAACCACCTTTCCCCTACTGCCTCGGTCTAAGTGCGCAGGAAGCTCCCCAAGCTTCTCGACCTACTGGACGACCTACCGCCCTTATGCACCCTAGGTCGTCCAACAATCCTTGGGCTCTATCACAACCTCATACTAGGTGTTCTGATGGCATGAATATTACAGCGCATGCACAATCAACAGTCTTTTAAGTTATAGCCATTATCTTTGGCCCACCAGCACAACGGTCTATTGGCTTGGCTTTGGCCCACGCGTACTGGCCCAACAAGTTCGACGACCTAGCTTCTATGGAGCAGCGGTTTGGCCCAACAAGCTCAACAATTCAGACTTGGCTCGGGGTATCACACACAATTTCCTGTTATTTGGATCTTTTAGCATCACTTATCACATGCTACTTTTGGACGGGTCCATACCTGAGTCCATCGGCCTTGGTCCCACATTCATACTGAGCCTAAGCCTCAAAATTAGCTCCCAAATATTTTAAGCAGAGTCACCAAGTTAGGGGAGGCTAATTTCGAGAAAATTATTTTCAAAGTTGAACCATCATTCCAATCAAAATAGACGTTATAGTGATTCCCACTCACCCTGTGATCTTGGCTGGGTTGTGCCTACGAAGTATGTCTCCTCAGTGTGCTTCCTAGGGCTGACGCTTGAGTAGTTGGCATCTTTAAAACACTCATTGATGACTTAAAACATCATGAATGGAAATGTTTCCTTTCCACCTGTGCTACTCATTTTCGGACGAGTGACAGTGTTGTCATCTAAAGGAAGAAGACAACACAATTTCGAATCGAACCAGATCGATCCGAACTGGATTCAACGCTTAAACCAGCCGGTTCATGTCCGATTCGACCGAGTATTTCAAAATTAAAATTTTCTAAATTCATCTAAATTAATTCTCTATCCAATGGTGGCCTCAATTCTTCAATTTGAATTTTCTAAGCCACCTAGAAAAATGAATTCAGCATTTGGTTCAATGATGGTTCAAACCGGTCTAAACCGGTTTAATCTGGTTTGGATCCAGTTCTCCTGAATCGGTCTGGTTTTCTTTCTCAAATTGTCCTAAAGTCCTTTTCCAAGGTTTTTATGACTCTTTGGGTCACTTGGGAGTTGTAAATTTCCCAATTTGCCCATTCTCTAGTGGTCAGGGTTCGTGAATCTGTTCAGTTTTCTCACTCGGGTTGACCGATTCTTTTCCCAATTTTTCCTTAACTCCAAAGGGCAGAGTTTAAGAGCTCTTTATATAGGGAGCTCGGGAACTCTCTGGTTGTCTGATTGGTGCCTTTATGGTGATCATTCATGGCCTAAAACACCCTGAATGGAGACTTTTCACCTTCACCGGCGTTGTTAGCTTTTCTGACAAGTGAACAGTGTTGTCATCTAAAGGAAGAAGACGACACTATTCTTAACCGAGTTCAATGCTTAAACCGGTCGGTTCAGGCCCGATTCAACTGAGTTTTTCAAAATTAAAATTTTCTAAATTCATCTAAATTCATTATCTATCCAATGGTGGATTTAATTCCCCAATTTGAAATTTTTAAGCCACCTAGAAAAATGAATTTAGAAATCGGTTCAATGGTGGTTCAAACCAGTTCAATCTAGTTCACCTGAACCGGTTTAGTTTTCTCTTCCAATTCATCCCAAAGTCCTTTTCCACAACTTTTATGACTCTTTAAGTCTCTCGGGATTTGTAAATTTCTCAAACTGCGCTTTTTTTCTATCGGTTAAAGTTTATGAACCGACTCAGTTTTCTCTTTAGAAATGACCGGTTCTTTTCTCGGTTTTCTTATTATAAAAGGACGGGGTTTACAATTAGAATATAAAGAGAAAATAGGTTGTATAGGAAATAAACCATCTAAGGACTTGCATGATTTCTAGAAATAAGGAGCTGAGGGACATACCTGCAAAACAATGATAAAATAATTAGATATGCATTCATAGATGTTAAGTAATCTAAATTATATAAAAGTTTAGAGAAAGAATGGATAGGAAATGCACAGGTTGATTAAGGGTTCAACTTCCCTGTGTAAATCAAAAGAGATTTAGAGAGTTAAGGAAAAGATTACAACTATGACAAGGCATATCTACGTTCATATAACTGAACCATATAACATTTTCTTTTATTTTGAATGGTATAAATGGAATTTAGTAAAGATATATGATAAAAATATATCATAAAGATGGACAAAATTGAAGTACAAATTGGGTCATAAGCCTATCAAATGATGCCAACTTGAAATCCCACCCACCAGTTGGGTCACAAACATAAGGATATCATGAAGTCAAGGAGGGACCTATTCATGAAATTCATTCCCTACATTATGCCCCAGCCACTGACTTGGTCAATTAAATTGACCAATGAGATTATTATTCAAAATTCAACAAAATACACTATGTTTCCTACAATATTAAGAACTTATCCATTCAATGAATGATTAGTTTCCTAGAAGGGATAATGCTAAACTCCAAGGGGGGATTCTATTTAACAAAATGAGATTATTATTCAAAATTCAACAAAATACACTAAGTTTCCTACAATATTAAGAACTTATCCATTCAATGAATGATTAGTTTCCTAGAAAGGATAATGCTAAACTCCAAGGGGGATTCTATTTAACTAAGAGCAATAAATGTGTGACATTAGAGAGACCATTACCTCAAGAATTAAACACCCTTACTCTTATAAATATATGGGCATTAGGCCTGAAAGAAAACACAAAAGCATTAGCAAAATATGAGTGATATAGAATAAAAGGGAGTGAGGAGGAATTGCCTAAGAAATCTAAGACCCACCTATTAGAGGTACCAATTCATGTAAATGCATCCCTCCTTTTGCGAATGGGAGTCCCACTGAGAATTTCCCCTACCATTAACACCACAAAATTACTTACCACCTTATGATTCCAATTATTCCCATAAAGACCCCTTCATTGCTCACATTGCCTATTAGTTTGGAGGAACTTTCAAAAGATCTAAAACATGGAGAATACATTACATGCAAAATGAATCAGAGATGCTAGATACCCAATCCGAAGTCGGGCACTCAGAGGGCAAAGCTACGACTATGAGAACACAGACATATGCCAGGAAGAAATGCAGGAACGAGTAATTTAAAACCACTCTCACTGAGTTATGAATTCACTCACCTCTAATACTCCTTATAGGAAATTGAGATACTTTTTGAACTCATGAAAAATTAGAAAAGCTACAAATATAACTTGAGAATGTTTTATTCCGAATTTTACATCATGTTGGGTTTACAATGATAATGTGCTCATCGTTATAAAATCGGGAGTATGTGGTAGGTTGTCTGGAGGTTTGACTGAGGAAACTAGTTCGGGGCTCACACAAGAGCCCTCAATGATTAGATTTGTGGTGGCATAACTAAACAGTGATCATGTCCACAACATATAAATAGAGTACTAGTTTCTTAAGGCTCTCTAACCCTTGTCGACAATCAATTCAACTTGGGAAGGCTTCACAAGGTCCCTTGAGTTTCCTTCTTCCTCTCTAGTGGCTTGGAATAGTGAGATGCAAGTTTTCCCTTCCTCAATTTTCTTGGTTTTTTCCAATTTCGTTTTGTTCAGTTTTATGGATATAGTTTGGTCAAAGTTTTAGGCAACTTTGGTAGTCAATTAGGGTTGTGCTTGGCTTAGGGAAGTCTCTTGGAAAGTCCTCAAGATTTCTTGACGATTGGGTTTTGCAAACTCGTCGTCACTAGTGAGATTCCAATAATTTATTCCAACTGCACAATTTTTCAATGAAGCTCTTATCAAGAGCTAAACATGGTCAAATTAATCCATTCAAAGTTTGTATAGACCCTTGGGAATATAAGAGATAGTGTGAGGCATGGAAGGAGTAAATTTGAAGTCCTTAGGATGAATTTGGATAAATTTCTAAATTTGGGTAAATTGTATATGTCAATACACTAATATTTTTATTTACGATTTGAACTTATGCTAATATAATTTCTCAATTTTCACATTAAGATTTTAAACATTCTAATATCTTTATTTATAATTTATATTAAACTCTTAGAATATTTATAAACATGATGTGAAAATTGAGAACTTGTAGTGATCTAAGTGTAAGTAGTGTAAGTTTAGAAACTAATGGTAAATAAAGGAAATTAAGATGGTAGGAAGGATACTAATATAATTGAGTTATTATACTCGAATTTAATATTAATTAAGTATATATTAAATATTTATATGACAATGAAGGGTAAATCACGAATGTAAGAAGCTAAGCTGGTACTCACTATGTAATTGGGCTATAGTTTATGTATTGGTCTCCTAAATTTGTTACTTCCAACTTTTGAAATATATAATACTTATAGTAATTTTAAAATATTGCAATTAAAGTTAGAAAATAATATGTAAGAAAATGAGTTAGTTCTATTATTGTAAAAAATAGATTAAGTCCCTATATTTATAAAAAGAGTTTAGTCTCGTTATTTATAAAAAAATATATGAAAAGATGCTAGAGTTCATAAATTTAGAACGTATGTAATTTATGAAAGTTGGTTTAAGTCTATTTTTTTATTAAAGTTGACAAATGCCCATAAATTATAAAAAGTTGGTATATGCCCGTATTTATGAAAAAAAGAACATAATCTTAATATTTTAGAAAATAAATTAACGATTTTTGTAATATTAAATAATCTCAACGGTTGAATAATTATGTTATTTGTGATTAAATTAAATGGATTGAAATGTTATATCAAGTGATATATTATACTGGATCGGAGAGAATACATGGAAAATTATTCATTAAAATATCTAAAACTCCTACTATTCATTATTTTATATTCAACCAGAACATAAAACTCACCAAAAACATGTGCATCTTTTGAACCATCCTCTCAAACTTCCAATATTAAGATTGAGATTTAAACATTAAATAAAATATATAATTATTATAGATATATAAAATTTTAATAATTTTATAATTTTTAAATAAATATAATTTTAATTTATTATCATAATCACGTTGATTTCTCATCATAAAAATAACCACAAAAAATAAAACACAAGTAGGACATGTCCCATTTTTTCGCAATTTAATTTAATTTTTTTAAATAAATTTTAATCATGAAATATTTGACGCTGCCATTGTTGACATGCCCAAATGAGTCAATTCTAAAATAATCAACCCATTGTATTAATTTGGTGGGAAAATGTTTGATTGTATAAATGGGAATTCATACGCATCAAGTTGGATGTGAATTGCAGCAAAAAAATTGTTGTGCCCGTGTCAATGTAATGGTTTTTTTTCCTCCAAAAGTGAATGTAATGGTTGACTTAAATGGTCCCATTCCCAATTATGTGGAAAATTACCTAAAATATACTAATTTTACTAATATTATTTTATGTTGTCGCAATTTTTATTCCAATTTTGATACAAATTTAATTTTGATAAAAAGTAAACCTATTACGTAAAATTTGATGGTAATTCAATTACTAAAAAAATCATACTAAAAAATAAAGCTTATACATTTTAGGCCATTATTGCTTTTTTTTTGCGGCCAATTTAGCTGGCACACAACAAAATTGACATTTTTTTTTTCAGTGACCACTCAACTGTTGGTAGCATGATCACATCCTTCTGGCCTATTCATATTTGTAATATTTATCTACTAAAAAATTAATTTTATTAATTAATAATTGTTAAAATAAATACCCATATTTTTTATTACTTCGATTTATCCTCGAGTCCTCTGGGGTGACTCCATTAATTGGAAGGAAAATTTGATTTCTTTTTATATTTTTTATAAATAAAATAAAATACTTAAAAATAAATTAATTGATCACATAAGAATATTATTTTATTTTGAATTAACCAGACTTGTCTGACGCATCAAAATCAAAAGAAAATGCCGAAGAAAAAATAACCAGCCAACGTTCCTTGACGGGTTCGTTGAGTTAGTGTCCTTCCTCCGCCGGTGCTGCATTTATCGTTTTGTATTGAAAAAGACAGGTTAAAATTTTAAATAAATTATAAAAAAATTGTGGGATAATTTAATTTTAATATATATTTTTATTTTGTTCAATTTAAGTATAAAAATTAAAAAAAATAATTTAATTTAAAAATATCATTTTACAAAAATTGAGTATACAGTAAAATATTTAACTGTAATTTAAAATATTGCTATTTTTAATTTAAGACATTCGTGAAATATTTATACCTATATTTAGTTAAATAAAATATTTATACAACTATTTTTTTATTGAATGATTTATAGCTATTTAAAGGAAATATGAGGTATAGAAAATTTTAATTTAGTAAAAAAATGAAAGGGTCTTACCTCCAAACTGTACAACCCTTAATTTATACTACAATACATTAAAGTTAAAGTATTTGAAAGTATTATTTTATTTATTGTTTAGATTAGTTTAATATTCTAATTTATTATTTATTTATTTTTATATACTTTAAATATATTTATATATTAATAATATTTTATATAAATTTATATAATATAATTATTATAAATAAAAAAATATTGTATAAAATATTTTTAATATAATTTAATTATATATAATAATTAATAAATTATTTAATTTAATTAAAAAATAAAATCACATTTCTAATTTTTTCATTAATAATATTATTTACACTTCACCTCAAAATAATTTATTATTAAAAAATTTTAACAACCACAAATTTATCCTTTCAATTCCACTAGAAACACATTGGAAAATTTCAACTACAAATACTTACAACCACTCAATTTAAAAATTTATCCTAAATTTATATTAAATTAAAATATAATAAAATTTTTTTATAGATCGGTCATATTCTGACTCTATGTTAGAGCCAAGCGTGACAAAGCTGACTACTTTAATTTTTTCTCCTAGTTCATATGTTCAATTCCTATGTACTACATTTCACACAGTTGTATATCATATATTATATAATATATTATTTTAATATTAAATGAGTTAATAAAAAAATTATATTAAAAAAAAAGAAGAAAATGGTGAATTCATGAACATGATATGACTACCTCAGATAACAGAGCAGGCGGGGATTTCTTCGAACTCTCCGCCATTTTCAGGAGGCTACATGGAAATCCGATCTTTACTGTAGTATCTGGCAATTGATCGATCCCTACGACTTTTTTAACCACTCTGTCTTCCCAATCAACTTCACCGACGTCACATTGAACCAGATTCGTGCTTAATCCGCTCTGACGGGAAGGATTTAAGACCTGAAAAAAGCGACCCCTTGCTTGAAACCCCCCTTTCGGATTTCCTCCTTTGGGCATTCCTTATCTCTTCTGGCGATTTGCTTTCTGGGTTTGTGAGGAAATGGGGAGCTTGGTAGCGATCCTGAAGAACCCGGGTGATTTCTGCGCCCTTCTGAAGCTGATGAAGGCCTCCAGACACGCCGAGAAGCAGATTCCGCCCGAGCCTCACTGGGCCTTCTGCTACGGCATGCTCCTCAAGGTCTCACGGAGCTTCGCCCTCGTCATTCAGCAGCTCGACACCAATCTCCGCAACGCTGTGAGTTCTGTTACCCCTTTCTGTTCGAGACTTGGATCGCACGATTGATTTCTGTTTTTGTTTGAGAAGATCGAGGATTTTGATTTACTGGTGATGAACTTTGATGTGATTATCCAGCCTTTCTGGTCATGGATTGAAAAATATTCCAGGATATATCCTAAATACAGTATTATCTATGTCTCAGAGTTAGATTTGCCAAGTCCGTACTGATGCATCTCGTGGTGCTTCGGATTTTGGAGTTCCATCTGAATCATTTTCATGCAATGTTTTAGTCTATTAGCGTTTACCTATCTGGTCATGTGAATGATGGTTCAGTTTGGAACCTGAGGTTATGAAAAATGTATGGTCAACACACCAAGCTCTCTATTTTTCAACTATAGTTTTGCAAATTAATTTCAACCTCTAATTTTTATTTTATTAGTCTCTGATCATCGATAACTATTGCTTCATTGATATGCTTTCATGTGCCTATAATATGAGCCTTTGTTGTATCCCATTGGGAAATGTACCATGGTTGATTTTCACGAGGTTCCTCCAATGATTTTGCAGGTGTGCATATTCTATCTGGTCCTTCGAGGTCTTGATACTGTTGGTTAGTACATTTTGAGCTCTGCCCTTCTCTTTATTCCATTCAGCGCTCATAATTTCAGCTTTTAGATGTATTGCAAATTCGTTTGATCATTGCTTATGGCAATATCCCTGCTAAGAAACATTTGTCATAATTGTTATAAAGAATGCAAAATGTTTGCTTGGTTATGAACTAATTAATAAATTTGCTGTATACTCACTGAATTTCTTATCAATTCAGTTGTTGATATCATGGTATATAATCTAATATGCATAAAACTGGTATTGAGATGAATTTGGTCTGTAGATCTTTTTATCTGCTAGGCAATTAGTTTCAGCATATTATAACCTATTATCAGTCCTCTTTTGTTTATCATATCTTGAGAGTGTCTTATTCTGATCTAATTGCATCCGGATGTTTTCCTTCAATTTTCTCTGATTATCTCAGTTTCTTCTGCAGAGGATGACACAAGCATAGCTACAGATGTCAAAGTGCCCATTCTGATTGACTTTCATAAACACATATATGAACGGGACTGGCATTTTTCATGTGAGTGTTATGACTTCTTAACTCATTTTTGTTTTGATTTTGTCTTATTTAAATGTTCTTCAGCAAATGATTTGGTGGTTCAAGCAATATTTTTCCATCTGATTTGGCAGTCTGAAAATCTATTCTATCACTGCCTTGGAAACATCTAAATATTTTTAAGAAATATCTAAGTTTAAACTTTGCTCATTCTGATTCCTTTTTGTGGGATCTGTCTGCAAATAATTGATTGGCCAGTCTTGTTTTATTATGTACAAGACCCTTTCCTTATTTTATTATGCTGCATTAGCATGAATATATATTTAATGTGTGATGGTCTTTTACATCTGATGCTTCCTATTATCATCATATATTGTAGATATTACTGTTGCCTAAAAAAATGCACATTTTTGTAATCAACATGTTATACTTTTTATGTGACAAGTCGGTAATATAAATTTTGATTTCATTTGCATTAAAGGTGGTACCAACAATTATAAGGTGCTCATGGATAAGTTTCACCATGTCTCAACTGCCTTTCTAGAGCTCGAGAGAGGGTACTCACTCAGACTGATATATTCCATAAAATATCTACCATGTTGTAATCAAGGCAATTGAAGGTTAATCTTGAAGGCTGGAATCCACCTTATGCATATTATTCACTAATTTTTCAATTCATGTTTTTTTTTTGTGAATTTGAATGATGAATCCATTAAATTTGAAAAACAATCTATATTCCAGTGGCTATGTTTGTAGGATGTTATTATGGCCTCCTATGAAGGTGGTAATGCAGTGGCACAAACATATTGTATCTGAAATGTGCTGAATATTCTCATTACATTTTGTGAAGCTTCTTTCTGTGCTTTTTTTTCTTTATGTTATATTTCCTTAAGAAGCTTACTTCTGGAGCAATTTCAGGTTTCAAGAAGCCATCGAGGATATAACCAAACGAATGGGTGCTGGGATGGCAAAATTCATTTGCAAAGAGGTCATTGATTTAAAGTTAATACCATGCACTTTAAAGACTGCAAAATCTTTATTTTAATGGTTAAATTATTTACTGGTTTACTATAATGTAGGTTATCAATGCAAATGTCCTTAGTATTTGCAGCATTTTTGAAAAAGGTCACTTGTATTCATCCAATGAAAGAAATCTCAGTAGATTGTTTTGTATTTGGAGAATTTCACTTATATCTAATTGCAATAGAACATCTTGTAATGCAGGTTGAAACTATCAAAGACTATGATGAGTACTGTCACTATGTGGCAGGACTTGTTGGATTGGGATTGTCTAAGCTATTCTATGCTTCGAGCTTGGAAGATCTGGCTTCAGATTCTCTTTCCAATTCAATGGGCTTGTTTCTTCAGGTATTCCAATGTGCTCTTAATTGGAAATACACGTTTTCTTTTGAGATTATATGATTGTTTAGGTTTTTTGGGCAGAAAACCTTAACTTTTCTAACGGTAATGTTTGAACGTCGGGCAGAAAACAAATATTATTCGTGACTACTTGGAGGACATAAATGAGATACCAAAATCACGCATGTTCTGGCCCCGTGAAATCTGGAGTAAATATGTGAACAAACTTGAGGTGCAGTTCTGTCTTCTTCTTGGCTTGTTCATTAATCTCTGTCATACCTCGACTGTCCCCATATGCAGGAGAGATTCTTAATTAACTATTAAGTACGAAGATAGTCAATTAAGCTGATTGAGCTGTTTCTGTGCCAGGATTTGAAGTACGAAGATAACTCAGTGAAGGCAGTTCAATGCCTAAATGACATGGTCACTAATGCATTAATTCATGTTGAGGATTGCTTGAAGTACATGTCTGCTCTACGAGATCCATCCATATTCCGCTTTTGTGCTATCCCTCAGGTATATGATTCTTGCTTCATGTTGTCTGTCTATCCAATGGTAAACTTACTTTCCTTGATGAAATATTTTAATGTCGAAGCTTTGCCAACCTGGTTGTCCGGTACATAGATATAACATTTATGCTCACATTTGATCTATGTTGCTTGTAGATAATGGCCATTGGAACTCTTGCTTTATGCTATCACAACATTGATGTTTTTCGAGGAGTTGTCAAAATGAGGCGAGGTAAGACAAGCCCGAAGGAGCTGGAGCTTAATATCATTGCACGTTATCCTAAGGGCTTGATAGAATACAGTTACTCCAATTTTGCTCTTTCAGGTCTCACTGCCAAAGTCATTGATCAAACAAAAGATATGACTGATGTCTATGGTGCCTTCTATGATTTTGTAACCACGATAAAGCATAAGGTATAATACTAGCACGTGGTAAACTATCCTTGAAAGGATAGGATGTGAAAGAATCGTTTTTTCCCATGGCTTTTAAGATTTCTGCAAGTATATAGCCTGGGACTGAGTCTACACTTGTTTTATTCTCTGCTGCATTCCTTGGAGGATCATATCCCCGATGCCTTGTGTAGCTAAATATATTCATGTGCTCCAACAGGTTGATGAGAATGATCCAAATGCTACAAAAACTCTGAGCAGAATCGAGGCTGTACAGAAGGTTTGCAGAGAATCTGGTGCTCTGGAAAAGAGGTTTGTGTCTGTTAATCTTAATCTTCCATTACGGCAAAAAATTAAAAATCTTGAATCTTCTATCACACATTTTTCTAAATATGGAAGAATTTTTGCTTGGATCTCTCTGCACTATGAAAAATGGGGAAAGAAATAGCAGTTCCTTACATCCCCAGTCTTTCTTGCATTTTCCAGGAAATCTTATATGGTTAGCAAAGGACCTGGATACAATTCCACTTTGGTATGTTCATAGCACCCCTCTATTATTTCTTGTGTTTAGCCATAATTCAACAATGACCATGAACTGCCATCTAAAAGTCATCTCTGTGCAGGTAATTGTGTTGTTCGTCTTACTTGCTGTTATCTTTGGATATCTCTCTGCAAACCGGTCCATTAACTGAGAACGAGATTTTTCAGTGGGAATGATTGCTCTACACCTAATACTCTGTAGTGTCTGGAGTGAATTTTATTTAGTATTTTGCTTCCTCTATTCATATGTGCAGTGCGCGAAAGCTGGTATGTGATAATAGGCCAATAAGGGCTTTTTTTGTTGCATCTTTTCTTTGATGTTTGGATTCAAAGACACCAAATGAACCTTTCATAAAAGTGATGCTTCAACGGGTTCATTTTCTCCCTTCACGTTTGTCTACTATTTTCCACTTAGTCCAAGCAAAAATCCTGAATGGCCTGCAGGATGGCAATGCGACCCAGTGGGACCAAGATGGGATCGGGTTCCATTGGGTCCACGGGCTAAGGGGTCCAAGTCCATAGGGAACTGGACGTTTTTTTTTTCACCCCACCCAAAATATATTTTGGATAAGTACCATTTTTTTCACCCCTACCAAAATATATTTTGGATAAGTAACGTTTTAACTGCAGGGAGAAATTTTAGGTTAGTAGTGTTTAAAAATTGTCTAAAAAACATTTTTTATTATAATATTAATTTTTTTAATTAAATTAAAAAAATTAATTATAGTTCAATTAATAGAAAATTAAATCTAGTATAGTGGGTATATATATGACAGTTGAAATGACTTATAATTTAAACTTTTTAAAATATCGTTTAAATTCAATATAACTCAAAAATAAAAATAACGGGAAGTATTTACTATTAATTTAACTTTTGTACACTTTAATATTGAGGGGAGCTAATAGCTCACTTAGTGTGAAAATCAGCCATATTGGTAATTGCATTTTATTTAATTTTTTAACGGGTTTTTTTTTTTGTTAAATTTTAGTATACACGTTGGGCACTACTATAATAATAGACGTTTGGGCGGGTACATATAATTCGAACTAACAATAAAATCATGAAGGAATACAGTTTTCCGAGCCAACATGAGAGATAGGTATAACCTTTTGAACTAAATCCTTGAAATCATTGTACTGGTACTTACAATATCACTAATATCCTATTCTACTTAGTGGGGTATAATGATCGGAATCAACTCACTTTAACAATCAATTGTGTAAGTAGGATAACATATTAATTGTCATCCCTAATTAATATATATAATCAATATTCATTTTGTAAAATTGCATTATTTCAATTTTATTCCCAAATCAATATGTAATTGATTAATACTATCAAATACATACATAACATTGATAATATTAGTTCAATAGTACTCGAAGTCGGTAATTTTATTCACTAATATTGTTGTTATTTGTTTATTCCAACACCATTTTTTCTTGTCTGTGAACTTTATTATTAAATATTGAAAAATATAATTTACTTCTAAATAAATTAAATTGAGAATATATATAGGATATATTTGCACTATTTACAAATATACCCCTAACTTATTAATATTGCACACTATACTAAAGATGAACAATAGATATCTAACATTTAAATATTGTTAAAAATATAATCTCATTCTCTATAACCTAAACCCTTATTTAAAAAATCTGTTAGTTGTCAACTGTTATTCATATATTGCAGTTCCACAATTTTCATATCAATTTTTTTTATGAAAAATCGATCAATTTTCACATGTTTAGTCCTATCATGTTGAACTGGATTGTTGGTAATATTTATAACAGATTTGTTATCGCACCACAATTTCATAGGTTATTCTCTAAAGAGGCGAAGCTCCATCAGTAAGTTTGTTATCCAAATTATCTAATAAATAGTTTGAGTCATTGATTTGTACTCCGCTTCTGCCGATAATCGAGCAATTACTTCTTTTTTCTTACTCATCCATAATACAAGATTATCTCCAATAAACCCACAATAGCTAGTCGTATATCTCCTATCATCAACATAACTAGCCCAATCCGAATCACAAAAGCATTTCACTCGGGTGTGATTCCGAGGCATAAACCAAAGTCCCTTACCCGAACTCCTTTTTAAATATCTCAATATTCTCATGGTAGCATCCCAATAATTTGTCATGGGATCGTGCATATATTTGCTCACAATACTCTGCATATATAATAACAAGTCTTGTATGACATATATAGATCAATTGTTCCACAATTCTTTGATATTGTTATTTGTTCACTAGGTCACCTGACTGAGCACATAACTTATAATTTGGTTCTATTGGTGTTGAAACAGTTTGATAGCTTAACGTTTCTGTTTCAGTGAGTAAATCTAATGTATACTTTCTCTAAGAAAGTACTATATCTTAACTAGATCTTGCAATCTCAATATTGAGAAAATACTTTAGAGAACCCAAGTATTTTACCTCAAATTCTTTACTTATTTATTTTTTCAACTGAATATCTCAATATCATCATCCTCAATAATGATAATATCATTCACATATACTGTGAGAATAGTAACTCGACCATTAAAGTAATGATAGAAAACTATATAATCTCTGTTACACTTTTGGTAACCCATTTTGACCATTGCACATCGAAATCGATCAAACCATGCTCTTAGTGACGGTTTGAGTCCATATAGATATTTCTTCAATCTACATACTTTCCCCCACAGTCTTCATCGTACCAAATCTAGGTAGAATCTCCATATATACTTGCTCTTGTAGGTCTTCATGCAAAAATGGATTATTTACATCCATTTGATATAATGTCCACCCGAAATTAGTAGCAAATGAAATAAGCATTCTGATAGTGCTCATCTTAGTTACTGATGCAAAAGTCTCATCATAGTCTATTCCATATGTTTAACTATAACCTTTTGCCACCAACCTTGCTTTATATCTCACAATTTCTCCTTCGGTATTCTGTTTCATATTGAATACCCACTTACATCCTACAACTTTTTTTTCCATTCAGAAGTTGAGCAAGTTCCCACGTTTTATTCTTCTCTAGTGCTTTCATCTCCTCATGCATTGCTCCAAGCCACTTCGGATCTCATTTAGCTTCTTGCCAATTATTTTGTAAGTACACTGACTGTAGTGATGCAATAAATAACTTTTATGCAAATGGAACAAATGCATATGAAACATAATTAGATATATCATTCTCAAAACCATATATAACTGGAGGTTTCCCTACATTAGCTCTACGTTCTCTACTAATGACAATAGATAAGGAATCATTACCATCCGGTGACGTGGATGAACCTTCTAATGATGTTGATGAACTGTTAGAGGCTTGATTAATACTTGTGATTGTCTCACCATCAGCTGACTCATCTTTCTCCCCCTTAGCACTGTCCTTAGAAGGTAATGACTCTATATAACCTTCTAAGGACGGTGCTAAGGGGGAGAAAGATGAGTTAGGTGATGGTGTGACATTCCCAAGTATTAATCAACCCTCTAACAATTCATTAACGTTATTAGAAGGTTGTATAGAGTCATTAACTTCTAGTGACGTTGATGAACTGTTAGAGGGTTGATTAATACTTGGGATTGTCTCACCATCACCTGACTCATCTTTCTCCCCCTTAGCACCATCCTTAGAAGGTTTTATAGAGTCATTACCTTCTAGTGACATTGATAAACCGTTAGAGGGTTGATTAATACTTGAGATTGTCTTACCATCACCTGACTCATCTTTCTCTCCCCTTAGCACCATCCTTATTTCTCCTACTATATACCTTCAGTTGAGTCTCATCATTTTTTTCATCTTTGTTACTCCAAATTATATGGCACGAATTCACTCCTACAATAATATTTTCAGTACTTTGATCATTGACAATTTCTTCATTTGGTTGTCGTATATCAGGAATTGACAAGTCTTGTAATATGGTTGCAGTCTGCGTTGATTCCTTATAGAATAGTTCATTCTCACGAAAAGTCACATCCATACTTACAAAGAGTATTTTCTCACTTGGACTCCAACACTTGTATCCCTTTTAATTATTGGAATAACCCACATAAATACATTTTAATGCACGAGGATCGAGCTTGCTTATCGAAGGACGATGATCTCTCACAAAACATATACATCCAAAAACACGAGGATGGATTATGTATGTGTTTTTTCCCATCAATACTTCACAAGGTGATCTAAAGTTCAACACTTGCGAGGGCATCCGATTAATTAAATAAGCTGTTGTCAGTACAGCTTCACTCTATAAATATTTTGGTACATTTATCATGAAGAGAAGAGAATGAACAACTTCCAACAAATAATGATTTTTCCTCTCTGCAACACCATTTTGTTGGGGGGTATCTGGACATGTAGTCTAATGAATAATTCCCTTACTAGATAGATAAGATGAAAATTCCCGATTCACATACTCAGTGCCATTGTCTGTTCTAAGAGTACAAACTTTGGCATTAAATTGAGTTTGAATAAGAGCTAGAAACTCCTTGAAACATAATAGTGCTTCTCCTTTGTGCTTCATCAAATATAACCATGTCATCTGAGAGTGACAATCAATAAAGATGATAAACCATCTGAATCCACTAATAGATGTAATCAGACATGACCCCCAAACGTCCGAGTGAATCAACAAAAATAGCTCCATACTTCTTAATACAGTAGAATTATAACTTTTTTTTGTATATTTTCCAAACTCACAAACATCACAAATAAGTTTATTGCATTCTACTTTACTCATCAGCTCTGGTCTCAACCTTTTAAAACTCTCAAAAGATTGATGTCCCAACCGACAATGTTCTAACATTGCTTCATCTTCTTCTTTACTATTCATTGCAACACTTAAACTTTTATTCATAACTCTTCTATTTAGATACCACAATCCTATACGCTTGCTGCTAGTTCCAAGTATTTTCTCAGTGTTTCTCTCTCGAAAGATACAAGTGTCCCCATAAAAAATTACTTGACAATTCAATTGATCAATGATACTACTAACTGACAACAAATTAACTGGAAAAGAGTGAACATGCAAAACAGATGATAATGTGATCAAATCAGTACATATAATATAGCCTTTCCCTTTGATAGATTGTACTGTTCCATCTGTCATATGAACAACTCCCTTATGAGTTTGAGGATACTTATCATATGTATTAAAATTTTCTATTGATCTTGTCATATGTTTTAAAGCACTAGAATCAATAGCCCAATCTATGAAAAATTCAAGTATTTGTACCTGATTACCACAATTGATCTTATTCTCGTCCAATATAATGAGATATCTACTATTCATATTTTCCATCTCTCTCAAATCTCTTACAGCTTTTGGGTCTCCTAATCACAGCTCCCGAAGAAGACAAATTTTAGAGATATCTTTTCGTCTTCTTTGACAATTCAGCTACTTCACATCCGGAGACATCTCAGGCTCCCCTGATCCTTCAAATCTGCCAAAACTTAAAAATACCAGAAAACTCTAGCTTTGATACCATATTGAATATTGAAAAATAGAATCCACTTCCAACTAAATTACATTGAGAATATATATATATATATAAAATATATTTGCACTATTTACAATATATACCCATAACTTATTAATATTAAACATCTCTATACTTGTATGACTTGCATTAATAGTTGCTCTAGATAATCAAATCGTATCATCCACGGTCAGTTCATATTTTTAACTTGGTAATCATATACTATACCGTATTTTTTCACAATTATCGTTCTCGCCCCTTGGCCTTAATTATTTTGACCATTATGTTAGTGAACCATTAGAGCCACATTGATCTTATTTACTAAAATGTAATAAGTTTCTAAGTTTTCCCCATTTAAAAAAATCAACTTTTCAAAATATTACATTTTAATATTTAAGTTAGACAAAATTAACATTTTGCATATAATCACAAAAAATTCATGATTTTAACTCTAAATTTACCAAATTTTCTTATTTAGATCAAAAAACTCATTTACACTATCTTTCAATTAAGGGGTTTGTACAAATTTAGAGTGGAGGGATTTTGAGAGGTGAAATAATCCTTTTTTTGTAATTTTTTTAGAGTGGTTCAAAAACACCTCCAAACTACTCCAAAACTCTTGCTTATAAGGTAATCTCTAATTTTGAGGTTTTTGAGTAATTGTAAAATTTTTAATTAAAATAATATTAAATGACAATAATATCCTTATTTTCATTCTATATATAATATAAAAGTTTATTTAGTTTTTTTTCTTCCTATTTACTCTCTAGTTTCTTCTTCTTCCTTCTATGGTCGCCCTATCTCAAGAGATGAGTTTTAATTTTTATTTAAATAAACTTATAAATTAACTATTTTTTTGTATATATTTGTAATTTTTTGTTTTACCTAAAAATATTTATTCTTAAAATTTATTTATATAACATATTTTACATTTATTTTCTATTTTTATGCATGGTAGATGAGTTATTCTCCATTTTTATGCTCATTTTTTTGTTAATTTTATATGTTTTAAGTTTTACATTTTATATTTAGTTATTATTTTTTAAATATATTGAGATTTTGATTTATTATATTTATTTACTCATATATATATATATTATGTGTTATATATTTTTATACATGGATTTTTACCTATTCAATAATATTATAATTGCAAAAACAAACTACAATTGGTAATCTCATATGTTCTATTACTATTTAGATGATTTTTTAAAAATATTTTCGTTAAAATTGTGTTCCTCTTATTTTAATCAATAAATGAAGAAAATTAGAATTACTATATTAAATATAATTATTAATAGTAAAAAATATTTAATTTAATCATTATGAAGCTAAAAACTTTTTTTAAATTTGTATGATTGGTTGAAAAAAAATAAGGAATTTTAATGCGTTCAAAAAATATATAAATTGAGGAACGAGGAACAAGTTATAAAGTTACCCATGGTGTTATAAATTAAGTATTTTAATTTTAGTTTCGAAGATTTGGAAAAACTAAAAAGTAGACATTTTTACAATGTGGTAAAATCTATAATTGAAATAGAATAAAAAATTATTTGTCAATTGGATTATAAAGAGATTTTCCACAAATTGCTAAAAAAAAGAAGTAGGTTATTCCCATATTTTAAGGTAATTTAAATTTATCTACTTATGTAATTTTTAAGTAAAAATAATATTATATTTATTTATCTTTTATTTAATTATAATTTCATAATTGTATCGGTATCATAGATGAGACTTGTATTCGTGTTAAAATATTAAAAGCAAATGTATCTAAGTATTGGGGTAGAAAATATTGGCCAACATTTAATATTCTAGCATGTAATTTTAAAATAAAATTTACATATATTTTATCCGAGCGAAAAAGAACTACATCAAATTAAAAAATTATGAATTATGTATTAACAAGACCAGATAACCTTTAAAAAAATATGAATATAAACTCGGTATATAAATAAAATTTTATTGTTAATTAATAATAATAATAATAATAATAATAATAATAATAATAATAATAATAATAATAATATATTTTTTTTATGTAAATAGGTAAATACTATCTTGTTGATGTTGGATTTTAACTTATACACTTATTTTACCGTAAAGAAGGGTATGATATTATTTGAAGTAATACAAAATAAATGCACTACAACATCTTGAGAACTATTTAACCTTTATAATGCTTCATTGCTTAATTCGATTGAAATAATATATGGTATTTTGAAAAAATAATTTTCTATCATTATAAGTTCAATAAACCCTAACTATGTAGTCCAAATTCAAAAATACATAATTGATTTTTGTTGTATTTTACATAATTATTTGATGGGCGTGAAGTTTGATGAAGAACTTATTGGTTAAGTTGATTTTGAGATTGATAATATGAATAATATTGATGTTGAATACAATAATAAGAGGTATAAAATTTAAGATGAAATTGAATTAGAAATTATTAGAGATGTTTTAGTTGCTAGTACGTGGAATAATTAGTTTATTTGATTAACTCTGAGTTTAATGATTTTGTAATGCTATATTTATTTAAATATACATTATGTTGTTATTATCTTTTGATATTAGTATATCCATTTTATAGTATTTATAAATAATATTATTGTAGATTAATGACAAATAGATTATCTTATTATTAATTTAAATGTTGTATTTGTTATTGTTAAAATATGTATAATGTAAGTATATATGTATAATCGTGTGTAATATGTGGAAATATCTATTGGGTGGTTTATGCAATGAAATTAATATATTTTATCATATATATATATATAATTATTTTAAAATATTTAATTTAAGGGTATAATAGTATATTTACACTTTTAGATTTGCACTTCCCCTCCACCCCAAAATAAATTTGGAGTCGCTTAACCACACTTCCAAACTCATCACTTCATGTGCACTCTAAACCACTCTCTTTACCTTATCTCCAAATCTCTTCAAACCACTCAGTCCAAATATAGCCTAAACACATTTAAATCCCAAAAATATATTTATTATACTTTGTCCTTAAAATGGATAAAATTACTATTTCGCCTCTTACATGTAAAAAACCCATTTTTGCATATTTATTTTGGCAAAATTACTATTTTTGCTGCATAGTTCAAAATGAATCATTTGACATCTATTTGAGCATAAATAATTATTTTGCCCTTATTTGGGGAAAAAAATACACTTTTACACCTATTTTTACAAAAAAAAAATACTATTTTGCCCCCGAACTTTCAAAAATTAGTTAAGACATTTCCATTTGTTTTAAAATCACCCATAAGCCACTTAGGCAATTCTTAGGGACATTTTCCATAATTTTCCTATATTTGTAATTTGGTCCCCAAATTTTTCATAATTGCATTTTGGTCCCTAATCTTTAGAACTTTAATCAAATAAACTTCTAAATTCACATTCAACCCCCAAATGATTTCATTATATTCCTAATTACTTGTGGTCAGAGTGGGGAGCCTTGCCTTAGCCGACTACGACTGAATTTGGTAGTTTTCCAAAATTGGCCAAAACATAGCTATCTATGGAGTTGTCGGAAATTCTCATCGAAGGTGGTCGGGGCTTAGGCGTTTTGTAGCCAAGGTACAAACGAGACTTTTTGTGGTGGTGGCCGCAAAGTGATTGCCAGATGTGGAAGAATTTGGCCATCGACTGACCACTATCGAGATGAACCCGATAGACCCAATGATGGTTTTTGGTTCCTACTGCCCGATTTCTCACATGCTAGAGGTCAATCCTTGCTATGGAGATGTAAAGGGGAGGCAGATACTCACTTTGGAACCGCTGGCTGCCAGAGGGGTGGCCGGAGGACAGAAAATTTGGCCTTGTAAAGCCGCTGGTGGCGAGCAAAAGTTCTATCGTAGATCGGATGAGAGAGAATTGCTGGTTTTCCCAATCAAAGATCTGCATGGAATCCAAAAACGGAAAATCTAACTTTAAAGTCCAAATTCAATCATTCCAAGTGGAGTCAATGCAATTATCTTCATAGGGAGACTGTTAGCTTAATTATCCATTGATCTCTGCATTTTATTGCGTGCAATTTGATCAAGAATTGATGAATTAAAGTGACATTTATGATGGTGTGTGAGTGAGTCATCCGAGTCGGGTCGACCTTAATCATGTCTCATTAACCCGAATTCCCTTCTTTTCTTTATTATTTTTTGTAAATTAAATTACCTTTTTACCCTTGATGGAATTTTGGTAATTTAATCTAAAATCCTGATCACGTTCGAGTGAAAACTGACTTTTTCCAAGGACATCAGTTTACATGCCTAGAACTGTAATCTCAAATCCGCCTAGATCTTCTTTTCCGATATCATATTTCCTTTCCATATTCAATAATGGGGTCCTGATCCGATTGACTTTCCAAATTCCAACTAAGGTACTATTTCTAGTTCGAGGTTTCATTCTCGATTTTTGGTTTTGTGCTCGGTTTGGGATTCCATTCCCGATTTTCGATATCGTTCTCCGTTCGGGATTTCTTTCCTGATTTTGGTCCTCATTCTCAATTTGGATTCCCTTCTTGGTTTAATATTGATTTTGTATCCAACTGACCTAAATCTTAGCTTAAAAAATTTCAGTGTTACAACTTCTCCCTTTTTTTTAGGAGTTTTATCCTCAAAACTTTATTTCATTAACATTACCGAAGTACCAAAATTACAATAGTATATAACTAAAATAGATACAGATACTTCTCCCTCATGAATGCCTCATGCTCCTAGGTTTCTTCCTCTACCTAGTTGCTAAGCCACAACACCTTGACCATGGGAATCTTCTTGTTCCGCAGATGTTTCTTTTGGTGATCCACGATGCCTACCTATTTTACCGTGTAAGACAACGTCTCTTCTAGTTCGAGTGGTGCTAATCTAGCATGTGTTTTGGGTTAGGTTCATACTTCCTTAACATAGACACGTGTTTTGGCCAGCAGAATTCGGGACAACACCGGCCTCCTGTAGCTTGAATTGACCTCCCACGACTCTCTTGAGATACCCCCTCACTCCCTTCGAGTCTTCAAGTAAGCGAATTTCATCTCTCTCCATCAGAACAGTAGAGTTGTAGAGCTCCGCACAAGAAAAACTTCTCTCTTCTAATTCTTGTCATCTGGCAGTCAATTGCTATAAGACTCGATTCTAGAAGAACACCCTTGATGAGTACTAGCTGCCCATATCCAGAGCCCCGACCATTGCCCTCCCACCGGTAAAAACAATGAGCTCTCTCTCACTAAGTCCAATTTTCGGTGATGCTCAATTTGAACTCGTTTTCGGTCCAAAAATCATAATTCAAATTGTAGATTGATCATGGGAGGTTAGAGAAACCGATTAGAAGCATGCTAGGAGGAAATTGGCAGAGTTTTGGCTTTCAATTTGACAAAATTCGATTTTGGGGCAAAAAGGTGATGAATTGAGAAGGAAATTGGGAAAATTTTAGGGATTTTCGGAAATTGAAGGACCTAAGTGCTTTGGAAAATTTGAGGATAATGAACAATTTCAAAGGAATTAGGGGCCAATTATCCATTTTGGAAACTTTTGGGCAATTTGGTAATTTTTGGAAAACTGGGGCCAATTGGGGATTTTTGGAAAAGTTAGGACCAAATTTCAATTTTTTTTGAATAATTGGAGACTTAGACAATGTAGGATGGGTTGTTTGAGGACCTACACCGAGGAGCACGCCATAGATTGGAACCTAGTTAGACGAACACGTCGTGACTACCGGGTGAGTAAAAATTTCCAGCATCGGTCCCAATTGGGACAATAGTCACGCTCTCATCTTTAAGAACCTCTTCATGGAATTAGTCTCCCCTGAATGGGTGACTTTGCTTAAACAATTTGGGGGCTATTTTCGAGGTTAGGCTAGATGATGTAAGTGGGCCCATGGCCGATGGGTGCGAGTACAAGCCTTGTAAACCCCATCCTTTAAAGATAAGGAAAATCAAGAAGAGAACCAGTTGTTTCAGAAAAAAAACCAAACCGGTTCACAAACCTTAACCGATATAGAAAGGGTAAAATGAGAAATCGACAAATCCCAAATGATTCAAAGAGTTATAAAAATTATGGAAAAGAACCTTGGGACAAATGGGAAGAGAAAACCAGACCGGTTTAGGGCGAACCGAACATGAACCGGTTTGATCCATACTTGAACTAGCTTCTAAATTTTTTTCTTGGTGGCTTAAAATATTAAAATTGGAAAATTGAATCCACCATTTGATAGAGAATGAATTTAGATTAATTTAGAAAATTTTAATTTTGAGAAAACCAATCAAATTGGGTCTGAACCAGTCGATTTTCTCATTGAACCCGGTCGGACCAGTCCGGTCTGGTTCATAACAATGTCATCTTCTTCCTTAGGATGACAAGACTGTTCATTAATACAGAAAATGAATAACGCATGCGAAGCTGAAACCTCTCCGTTCAAGCCATTTCAAGGTGAGGAAAAGCTCGACCAAAATAGAAAGTTGTGGGACAGAGGGTCCCCGAGCTCCCTATATAAAGAGCTCCTCTCCATTCATCCTCCACACACCTCAAATCTCCATTCTCTCTCAATTGCTCCATTTTTTGACTAAGCTCGAACTAGAGCTCCAACATAGGCCTTTTTCTCATCCTTAGGAGGCAAGGTCTAGTCCTATAGACTCTAGGGGAAGTCAGATATAAACCTCGTCCTTAAAAGATAAGAAAAATCGAGGAAAGAACCGGTCAACCCAAGAGAGAAAATCGAGCCAATTCATGAACCTTAACTAATATAGAGAGGGTAAAATGGAAAATCGACAAACCCCAAGTTACTCAAAGAGTCATAAAAAGCTTGGAAAAGAATTTTGGGACAATCTGGAAGATAAAACCAGACAGGTTTAGGGTGAACCAGTTTGAACAGATTCCTAAATTCATTTTTCTTGGTGGCTTAAAATGACCAAATTAGGAAATTGAAGCCACCATTAGATGGAGAATGAATTTAGATGAATTTATAAATTTTTAATTTTGAGAAAATCGATCGAATTGGGCCTAAACCAGTCGATTTATGCATTGAACCGGTTGGACCGATCCTGTCCGATTCGAAACAGTGTCATCGTCTTCCTTCAGATGACAGCACTGTTCATTCAATGCAAAAACGGATAACATCGACGAAGCTTAAATTGCTCCAATCATGCCATTTCAGGGCGAGGATAAGCTCGACCAAAATGGAAAGTGGTTGGGTAGAGGGTCCCTGAGCTCCCTATATAAAGAGCTACTCTCCATTCATCCTCCACACACATAAAATCTCCATTCTCTCAAAACTGCTCCAGTTTCTAGGGAAGCTCGAACCAGAGCTACGATATAGGCTTTTTTCTTAGCCTCAGGAGGCAATGTCGGGGCTTATAGACTTCGGGGAAGTCAACAACCTCCTTTTGACTAGAGGACTATCAGAGAAGTATAGGCAGAATCAAACAATGAAGTAGCCTTGAAGGACCGAAGCTGCCTTGTTTTGACCGAGCTGAATTCGGCCAAATTCAGCCCTCCTTTGGCCAAACCAGGCCCTCCCAACACTCACACAGCTCTCACACGACTGCAATAGAGTTGAAAGGTATGTTAATTCGGCCCCTTCTATCATTTTCGGTTGAAGTTAGAGAGAGAAACTGTGAAACTTCACTAATGAAATTCTCACTCGATTCGACGTCATTTGTATAAATTCTTAATCCTAGAAGGTATCTCAGGAAGAGAGCCTTCCTCGATAGAGAGCTCGGACCGCCGCACCTCCGACGGTAAGCTTTCGAAACTCTCTCTCTCTATGCACAATTTTCTGGCGAAGCTCTGTTTGAGCTCGTTTCGGCCTCAATCCATGCGATTCAAAGCTCAATTGAATTGTATGAAAGTGTAGGAACTGATTTACATCTCCAATTGAAGTAATTAACTCTGAAAGAATGGTCAATTTGAAGAAATCAAATTCGGCCAGTTTGAAAGGGGGAAATTTTTTGGGGAAAATTGGGGATTTCGTAAAATTGAGGGACCTCTTTGCAATTTCTAAAAATTGAGGGAAAATTGTCCATGAAAAAGATGTTGGAGGACCAATTGGTCAATTTTTGAAACATTTGGGGTCAAATTTTCATTTTTGGAAAGTAGGGGCAAAATGGTAATTTTTGAAAAGTTGGGGACCAAATTGGAAATTTAGAAAACTTGAGCCTCTTAAACAATTTCGAGTAAATTAAGAACCTAAAAAATTTTTTTGGAAGTTTTGGGACTCAAATTGGGCAAAAGTTGGCATTAGGGACCTAAAGTTAAGAGAAATGGTAATGGATAATTGTGAGTTTAGGCTATTATGCCAAACCATAATTTATAAGGCTATCCAAATTGTGTAGGGACAAGTGTAATCGGAACGCAAGCAAGAGAAGGCTCGCGTAGATTTAGAAAACCAACCAAGGACGAACAGGTCATGGTTATCAGCTGAGTGAGCCTATTTACATCCTATCTGGTTGGGATGGTGAGCACTTTAGAAACGGAAAACCACTTGTAAGTGGGATTTTAACATCATACTTAGTTGGGGTGATAGGCGAACTAAGCTAAAACCTACTTACCGGTTGTAAGTAGAGGAAATCATACCCAGTTGGTATGATGGACTTCCTTGAAGTAATGAGAAAACCACTTGCCAGTTGTAAGTGGAGATATCATCCCACCCGGTTGGTGAGATGAAGTGAAAACATAAATTTTTTTAGAAGTGTTCTCCCTAACTGTGTACCAATGCTTAAACTATTGGGGAGACCTTCTTGATGAGAGCTAGAACATCTTAGATAGGACAGAGGCCTTAGTTTTTTGAACTGTATGACTAAATGCCTGGTTTTGGAAAATCACGTGCAGTGGGCACAAGGCCAGTAGGCACGAGTAGGAGCTTGTAAACAAACTTGAATTGTGAAAGCCATGAAATCTCTAATGATATGGTTGTGTGATTTTGCCATGGTACCAAGTCAGGACCAACAGTACTCAATGGATTGGTGGCAGTGCGTCGGGGCCAGGTCAACATACCAGCCTAGACAAACAGTTGTAGGTTGGGTTGAAGGCAAGGGCCGTTGGACCAATGTCACCAAAGATAAGTGGCCAAATGTGAAAATTATTGTTTTGTGCATGCACTTGAGGTACATGACCATCAAGACGCCCAAGAGGGGTAGTGATGGGTAATAAGTCCTACTAGATGATATGGTGGAGATAAGGGCATATGTAATCCCCTCACTTTTGAGTTAAGGAAAACCGAGAAAGAACCGGTCAACCCAAGTAAGAAAACCGAGCCGATTTACAAACCAAATCATTTGGGAACAAGCAATTTGGAAATTTACAACTTTCGGGTGATCCAAAGGGTTCATTAAACCTTGGAAAAGAAATTTAAGACAAGTTAGAAGAGAAAAACCAAATTGGTTTAGTTGAATAAGAATCCATAAAAACTTTGAAGTTAAAACTTTTTATGGGAACATACGCCTTATCATAAATAGCCATAAATTAATATATATTTAATTATTGTAATTAACACCAAAAATTTAATACCTAAATTAAATTATTAGAATTAATACAAATAATTTAATACCGAAATTAAATTATTAGAATTAATACCAATAATTTATGGCAATATTAATACTAGTAATAAATCTCTCCCGATGAAGCTCGAACTAGAGTTTCGACTTAAACATTTTTCTTAACCTCAAAAGGAGAGGTCGAGCTCTTTAGAACCGGGGAGAAGACAGCTATCTGATAGCAAACTCCAGTCAATCTGAGAATCGTTGGAGAAGCGCCAGCATGATGGAATAGTGAAGCAGCTCTGGCGGACCGAAGCTGCCCTATTTTGGCCAAGCTGAAATCGGCCATTTCAAGCCCTCCTTAGGCCAAACCAAGCCCTCTCAACACTTCCTCAGCCTTTCCACGACCGAATTAGCACCGAAAGGTAAGCTAATTCGGCTTCCCTTTACAATTTTCAATCAATGCTAGAGAGAGGGTCGACCGAATTTCAACGACAAAATTCTAATCCAATTCTACATCAATTGATGCAATTCTTGATTCTAGGATGAACCACAGGACAAGAGCTATCTACCCAAATCAAAAGCTCGGACAGCCGTGCCTTCACCGATGAGTAATCGAAGCTTTCTCTCTCTATAGTTCATTTTTCGGCGAAGCTCCGTTTGAGCTTGTCCCGACATTAAAACTTTCGATTCACATTTCTAAAGAATCGTATGAACATGTAGAAACTCAATTTCAACAATTGGAAACTTTGATGGGTCAATTTGATGAAATCAAATTCGACTGTGTTAAGAAGTTGGAATTGAGGGAAATTGGGTATTTTCGAAATTCAAAGGATCAAAAAGAAATTTTATGAAATTGAGGGTCAATTGGGCATGAAAATAATGTTGGAGGACCAATTGAGGAATTTTAAAATTTTTGGGGCAAAATTTACCATTTTTGTAAAGGAAGGGCAAAATGGTAATTTTGGAAAAGATGGGGGGACCAAATTGGAAATTTGGGAAATTAAACCCCTTTTAGTGAAATGGAATAAATTGAGGTCCTATGATAAATTTTAGAAGTTTCAAGACTCAATTTGAGGAAAAATCGGCATTAGGGACTTAATGTTAAAGAGAAATAACTTTAGGAACCTACTTGCAAATAAATGAAAGTTTTACTTTCTCATTCATTTGGAATGAATGAAGGCGATTAGGCCGAAGGATAATGAACCGAGATGTTCATATCGTGTAGGAACACGAAGTATCAAGAATGCCAAGAAGGACAAGCTTGCGTGAATACAAAGAACTGGTCTAGTGGAATTCATGGCATTAACGGGTGAGTGGGTTTACTAACATCATATACGGTTGGGATGATGAGCACAACTTAAAATTAAAAAACCACTTACCGATTGTGAGTGGAAATTTTATATCATTCCTGGTTGGGAATGATAAGTACCTCAGTATGAAAACCCACTATTAAGTAGTACTTTAGTCATCACTACTTAGAGGAAGTGATGTGAAAATCATGCGGAAAAACTACTTACCATTTGTAAGTAGATCATACCCGGTTGGTATGATGAGACTTCCTCGAAGGAAGTTGAAAACCCGTTCATCGGTTATGAACGGAGGTGTCCTTATACCCGGGTGGTATAATGAATAGAGAAAACATATGTTTTGTTGGAAGTGCTCTCCCCTTACTGTGTGCCAATGCTTAAACAATTTGGGAGACCTTCTCGACGGGAGCTCGAATAGCTCTGATAGGCCAGGGGCCTCGGTTTTGGAACTTGGGGGCTAAATGCTCGATTTTGAAAATCTTGTACAGTGGGAACAAGGCCAGTTGGCACGAGTAGGAGCTCGTAAACGAACATGATATGTGTGCCATAAAACTTAATAAGTGAATTGTTTGGCCGTGGTACCACGATAGGACCGACATGCTCAGTCAACTAGCGGCAGTGCGACATGACAAATCGACGGACTAGTTAAGATAAATAGCTGCGGGTTGAGTTGAGAGTCAAGGCTGTTGGACTAGTGGCACCACAGATTACATGGCAATATGAGAAAACATTGTTTGTGCATGCACTGTGAGTACGGGATCATCAAAACGCCCATGAGAGGTAGTGATGCGTCCTAAGGGCACTGGACGACCTAGTGGCTATACGGGCAATTCGTCGTTCCAGGTGTTTGTGCAAAATCTAGAGTAGCACCAAGTGCATGAGACCGGGGTGGGGACATGATAAGGTCTCTGTCGTCATATGGATATGAAGAAGTGATTTCAGGATTATGGGTCGCATGTAACGTACATCCACTCATTCCTAGGGTAGAAGTGGTCGTAATTCTATTCAGGTGACAGGAAAAGTCGCTCCGAAGCCACTAGTGGGTTCAGTAGTGATACTGACTTGCGAATATGTGTAAACTTCATGATGAAGCATGTGTGTTGGGTGATGACACACTGTGGTAAATAAGAAATGGTGGAAAAACCCAAATTTTTAAATGAAGGGATTGTTGAAAACAAAGGAGTCTGGCACACTCCATATAAATATTTTTCTTAAAAGTCAAAAGTTTTTAAAAACTCATTCACTGAGTAGTTATACTCACCCCCTCCCTTATATCCCTTTTAGGAAATCCTAAAAAGCCTCCCATTAAAGACCGTCAACTAAGATGCCTGTAAGACAGGTATGTAAAGTTTTAAATTTCATGTAGTTTTGATTATGTTATTCCAGGAAAAGGTGTAGGTTAAAAGACGCCTTACTCTTTACGGTTTACAATAAGGGGAAATCCTTTAATAAATCGGGAGAGTGGCAGGTTGATCACGGGGATCCGACCAAACCGAGTTGGGGCATGACAGCATATCATCATGCCAGACAGTCAGGAAGCTTAGTGTAGCTTCTTGCGCATGAGATCGGGGTAGGGTCAGGATGAGGTATCTGTCCTCATATAGACATGAAGTTGCTTTCAAGACTGAGGGTCGGATGTCGAGAACATCCACTCAAACCCAGGGTAGAAGTGGACGTGCTTATATCTTGGTGGCCGGTAAAGACGCTCTGAGCCACAAGTGGGTGCAGTGGAGGGACTACACCTGCGAATGTGTGTTCCCTTCCTAATGAAGGGCATGTGTTGTTTGCTAAACACACCTAATGTAGAAATGAGAAAAAGGGTTTTGAAAACTAAATTTTGATGGATAACATTTTTTAAAAGAAATGATATCCTTCGACACAATTTAAAATGAATCTATTTCTTTTAAAAATTCACTTCCAACACCCATTCAGTGAGTTGTAGAACTCACCCCCTCTCTTATACCCCTTTCAGGAGTAAGGAAAACATGACCAAAGAAAACATAAGGATGTACCCTCCATTAGGTATGCTTAATAATTCTTTTAATCTTGCATTTTTATTAATTTATACTATTCTAGGGAACAAGGTTTAAATTACGCATGACTCCTCTTGATTGAAAGAAGGGGGAAACCACTCTTAAACTATGGGAGCGGCAGGTTGATCCTGGGGATCTGACCAAATTGGGTCGGGGCATGACATTAACTACCTGACATCAACCTCCTTTCGACCTGAAGACCATCGTAGAAGCGCTGGCGGAATCCAACAATAAAGCAGCTCCGAAGGACCGAAGCTGCCCTATTTTGGCAGAGCTGAATTCGGCCAAATTTAGCCCTCCTTCGGCCAAACCAAGCGTCTCAAACACCCCACGACCCTCACACGGCCGCAACAAAGCTGAAAGGTATGCCAATTTAGCCCTACTCTATCATTGCCGGTCAGAGTTAGAGAGAGAAAGTGCTAAACTTTACCGATGAAAATTTCCCTCAATTTGATATCAATCGTCACAATTATTGATCCTAGAATGAACCTTAGGACAAGACTTACCTTCCCAAATAGAGAGCTCGGATCTCCGCACCTCTGATGGTAAACATTCGAAGCTTTCTCTATCTACGAACGATTTTCTGGTGAAGCTCCAATTGGTCAATTTTTGGAACAATTAGGGTCATATTGCCATTTTTGGAAAAGTAGGGGCAAAATTGTAATTTTTGAAAAGTTGGGTACAAAATTGGAAATTTGGAAAACTCGAAACCTTATACAATTTTGAGTAAATTGAGGACTAAAAGGGAATTTTGGAAGCCTTGGGACTCAATTTGGGAAAAAGTTAGCATTAGGGACCTAAAGTAAAGGAAAATAAACTTTAGGGACCTAAGTGCGATTAACTAACAATTTTGAGTCTAGTCGATCATACGTGAGAAAACGAAGATTGCCATGCCAGAACTTAATTGACAAAGATGCCCAAATCGTGTAGGGACGCGAGAGATGGAACGCTAGTCAGGAAAAGCCAACGTGGACTCAGAAATCGACTAGGAATGAACACGTCACAATCATCAGGTGAGTAGGCATATTTAATGTCATACTCGATTAGGGTGATGAGCAAGTTTAAAAGTTAAAAACCTACTTACCAGTTGTGAGTGGGATTACCTAGCATCATACCCGATTGGTATGATGAATTTCCTTGAGGAAAGGAGAAATCTGCTTATCGGTTAGTGTGATGAAGTTGAAAATAATTTTTTTTGTCAGAAGTGTTCTCCCCTAACTATGTGCCAATGATTAAAAGATTTGGGAGACCTTCTTGACAGGAGCTGGAACAGCTCAGATAGGACAAATGCCTCTGGTTTTTGAACTCATGAGGCTAAATGCCTAGGCTTGGAAAATCACGTGCAGTAGGCCCAAGGCCAATGGGCACAAGTACGAGCTCGTAAACAAACTTGAGTTAAGAAAGCCATGAAAATTTCTAATGAAATGGTTGTGTGATTTTGCCATGGTACCGAGTTAGGACCAATAGTACTCGATGGACTGGCGGCAGTGTGTGAGGGCCAAGTTGATAGACCGACCTAGACGAACAGTTGTAGATCGGTTTGAGGGTCAGGACCATTGGACAATTGGAACCAAAGATAATTGCCATATGTGAAAAACCATTGTTTGTGCATGCACTTGTGGTACAGGACCATCAAGACGCCTAAGAGGGGTAGTGATGGGTCCTAAGGGCTACTAGACGACATAGTGGAGATAAGGGTAGATCGTCATGCCAGTCAGTCTTAAAGCTTAAAGTAGCTTCTTGTGCATGAGATCGGGGTGAGGTTAGGATGAGTTTTGTAAACCCTATCCTTTGGAGTTAAGGAAAATAAAAAAGAACCAGACAACCCGAGTGAGAAAATCGAACCGGTTCACGAACCCCAACCACTAGAGAATGGGTAAATTGGGAAATTTACAAGTCACGAGTGACTTAAAGAGTTATAAAAACCTTGGAAAGGGACTTTAGGACAATTTGGGAGAGAAAACTAGACAAGTTTAGTTGAACCGAATCTGAACCGAATTGAACCAATTTGGACTGGTTTGAACCATCATTGAACTGGATGCTAAATTCATTTTTCTAGGTTGCTTAAAATATTCAAATTGGAGAATTGAAGCCACCATTGGATAGAGAATTAATTTAGAAATTATTAATTTTGAAAAACTCGGTTGAATTGGGCGTGAACTGGCCATTTAAAGCATTGAACCCGGTTTGGAACAGTGTCATCTTCTTCCTTTAGATGACAATAGTGTTCACTCACCAAAAAATTGAACAGTGTCGACGGAAAGGAAATGTTTCCATTCTGGACATTTCAGGCCATCAATGAGTGCCATTAAGGTGATGGCCAGAGAGTCCCCGAGCTTACTATATAAAGAGCCCCTCTCCATGCATACTCCACACACCTAAAAACTTCTCTCTCTCTCAACTACTTAGTTTTTCGATATAGCTTGAACCAGAGCTCTGACGTAGGGGTTTTTCTGAGCCAAAGAAGGCATGGCCGGGTTCCTTAGACTTAGGGAGAAGTCAGCTACCCGACAGTGGTCACCATTCGGTCCGAGGATCACCAGAGAAGCGCATGCGTAATCAAACAATGAAGCAGCTCCGGCGGACCGAAGCTGCCCTATTTTTGTTAATCTTAAGATGGCCAAATTGAGCCCTTCTTAGGCTAAACCAAGCTCTCCCAATATTCCCTCAGCCCTCATACGATCGAATTAGAGTATAAAGGTAATCAAATTTGGCTCCCCACTATAATTTCTGATCAGTGTTAGAGAGAGAATCGACGAAACTTCACTGACTGAATTCTCCCTCAATTCGATATGAATTGATGAGATTCTTGATTCTAGGAGGAACTTAGGACCGCCGCACCACCGACGGTAAGCTTTCGAAACTTTCTCTCTCTAAGTCCAGTTTTTCAACAAAGCTCCGTTTGAGCTCGTTCCGACGTCAATTCATGCTATTCAAAGCTTAATTGAATCATATGGATATGTAGAAACTCAATTTTACCTTCAATTTTAACAATTAACCTCGATTGATTGGTCAATTTGATTAAATCAAATTCGGTCAGTTTGAAATGGGGAAATTGGGGATTTCATAAAATTGAGGGATCAAAGTACTATTTCCCAAAATTGAGGGCCAATTGACCATGAAAAAGTTATTGGAGGACCAATTGGTCAATTTTTAGAATTTATTGGGGTCAAATTGTCATTTTTGTAAAGTAGGAGCAAAATGGTAATTTTTGAAAAGTTGGGGACCAAATTGGAAATTTGGGAAACTTGAACCCCTTTTGTGATTTTGAATAAATTGAAGTTTGAAAGTGAATTTTAGAATTTTTGGGACTCAATTTGGGAAAATATTACCATTAGGAACCAAAAGTTAAAGAAAAAGAACTTTAGTAACCTAAATGCAAATAATAAAAATTTGGGCATTTTGTTCATAAATGAGGAACGAAGGCTATTATGCCAAATGTTAATAAACAAGAATGGCCAAAATCATGTAGGAACACGAAGGACCAGAATGCCAACAAAGATAATCTCGCGTGGAGGCAAAAAGCCGATCAAGAGGAATACACTACGCTCAGTGGGTGAGTGGCATTTTTCACATCATACCTAGTTAGGATGATGAGTACCTTGGAAAGGAAAAACCACTACTAAGTGGAAATTTTAACATCACTCCTAGTTGGGGTGATGTGAGAAATACGTAGAAAAACTATTTAATAGTTGTAAGTAGATCATACCTGATTAGTATGATGAACTTCCTGTAAAGAAGTAGAAAACCCGCTTATCGATTAGTTATAAGTGGAGATGTCATCACACCTAGTTGTTGTGATGGACAAGTGAAAAAGTTATTTTTGTTAGAAGTGCTTTTCCTTGACTGTGTGCCAATGTTTAAAAATTTTGGAAGACCTTCTTAACAAGAGCTCAAATAGCTCAGATAGGTTAGAGGCCTCGATTTTTGAACTTGTGGGCTAAAATGCTGGATTTTGGAAAATCACGTACAGTGGGCCCAAGGCCTGTAGGTACGAGCAGGAGTTCATAAACAAACAAGATGATTAAGCCATGAAAATTCTTAATAAATGAATTATGTGATTTCACCATGGTACCAAGATAGGACTGACATACTTGATGGGCTGGCGGCAGTGCGACAGGACCAGGTCGATGGACTGGTCTAGACAAATAACTATAGGTCGAGTTGAGGGTCGGGGCTGTTAGACTAGTGGCACCAAAGATTAATGGCATATATGGACAACTTTATTTGTGCATGCACTTGAGGTTGGAGACCATCAAGACGCCCAAGAGGGGTAGTGATGCGTCCTAGGGCTTACTGGACGATATGGTGGAGACAAGGGTAGTTTATCGTACCAGCAGTCAAGGAAGCTCGACGTAGCTTCATGCACATGAGACTAGGGTGGGGTCGGGATGAGGTCTCTATCCTCATACGGACACGGAGTTGCTTTTTGAGTTTGAGGGTCGAATGTCTCGAATATCCACTCATTCCTAGGGTAGAAGTGGGTGGGCTTCTATCTAGGTGGTCGGTAAAGTCGCTCCAACGCCACAAGTGGGTACAGTGGACGGGCTGCCCTATGAATGTGTGATCCCTTCATGATGAAGGGTGTGTGTTGATTGTTAAACACACTGATTGTGGATAATGATGAATTATGGTTTTTGAAAACTAAGAACTTGAGGAAGAAATAATCTTAAAAGAAACAAGGAGTTTCGCACACTCCAATTCAAAACTATTTTATTGAAACCTTTTTTATAAACACCCATTCACTGAGTTATAGAAACTCACCTACCCTTTTTATCCCTTTTTCATGAGTAGAGAAATGACTAGGGATAACACCAAGATTTACCCTACGTTAGGTATGCTTAAATTTCTTTTTAAGCTTACATTTTTATTGATATATGTTATTACAGGGAACACAGTTGTAAATTTCACTTGGCTCCTCTTGATTAAAGAATGGGGGAAACCCTTTTTGAACCAAGAGAGTGGTAGGTTGATCACGGGGATCCGACCAAACAGGGTCAGGGCGTGACAACTTGAGTGGTATTAGAGCTAAGTTCCCTTGAAACATTATCAATACTATGTCCTAACACTAATAAAACTTTAAATACCATGTAAAAAGGAGAATTCCTAGAAAGTTCGCTGTGAAATCCAATCCTCCACACCTGACCCTGAAAAAGACGCCTACCCCCAGGGAAGTAGCTGTTCAACGGTTCCTAAAGGGTGAAAAGAGAGTACCCAAAGATATGGTGGAGGATTATCAGAAACTCGTGGGAGCCTTACTAGAACCATAATGCATTACATACCCTCCTCGAAGGTAAGAGGAACCTATTCCTTCTCCCAAGAGCCCAACCCCTCCTCCAGCCCCACAACAACCAGAGAGAAATTCCACTAAGAAGAAAGCTTGGGATAACTATTGGGATGTGTATGCCACCTTCATGAAAGTCCACCAAGTACCTCCACCTACTTAGTCAAGCTTTAATTCCTCTCAATGGATGAAGTGGACGTATGAGTGTGAGGCTGAGGTATTAAGGCAGTTCGGATTGGAGGCCATAAATGAAGTTTATCCCATAAGGGAATACAGATGGACTCCAACTAGTTCTTTAGAGCCATCTGATCAGGAATCCCACAATCGTTCTAAGGCCAACTCCCGACCTATGACCCCAAGGGACTAGGGGGTAGAAAATCTCTGTAATAAGTCAAGTGTGGCAATAAACTATTTCTTGAATTAATGAAAGTCTAAATTTACTAATAAAATTTTTGGATCTCTTTGATGAATTCAAACAATAAGAGTATGTTAATAAGGATTAGAGTAAAGTGTAGAAATCACCTAAGGAAGGAAAAACAAACGGGCCATTACTAGTTAACCTCAACATTTAAAGTAAGATTTCCCTACATAAAAAGGACAATAAGACTTGGCAAAGAAGAGACTACTAGAGTTCACCCAAGGAAGACAAATCCTAACTAAGGAAAGGAAGGAGAAATCTAGAGTAGGGGAAGTGAGCGTCAAAGAGCATGGGACTAATGAGAGTCTAAGGAGTTAAGGAAAGACTCTATGATTAAAAGTAAGGAAATAAGAAGGATTAGACTATCCCAAGGGAAACCAAAGGAATGGAAGCTGACAATGAATGGGAGCACTAAAATGTCAAATCAATTGAAATAAGACAAGGAGAAAGGAAAGAAGTACGATAGGAAGAAAACCCCAAGAATAATAATAATACTTGGAAATAGTAGGATACAAGTTATGAGGAACTCAATAATAATAATAAGGAGACTTTTTGAAGCTAAGAGATGGAATAAAAAGGAATAAATGATAGGGAAGAAATCCAAAGTAAATAACCATACAAAGATCGAGAAGTATTAGAAAAGAATAAAGGAAGAACTTTCAAGGAGGAGTAGGGAGATTGAACATGAAAATCTCAGAACAAAAGTCCCTAGAAGAAGGATAAGGATAGGAAGTAGAACCGTGGAAGGAGGAAGTTCCAAGCACAGGTAATCAACAAAAGAATTGCCATAAAACTAAGGTCAGAATAAGGACCTTATTAAAAAGAGACATAGATGGATAAGGATATACTTGGATAGCCAGGTATGATATACGTTCAAAAAGAGTAGAGAAATCAAATAAGGATTTTAGACAAATCCAATTGAAGGAAATAAATGCGTCATAGAAAGATAATTCGGATGAGTAAATGACGCTTTGAGATGGACCGAAAAGTAGTGAAAACTACACCCTAAAGAGGGAAATAAAATGGATATTAAGGACAATACGACTTAAGAGACGACAACCTTAAGACCATATGAAAAGGGGAAAGATAAGCTTGAAGTAATTAATGAACTGACCTCAGGAGGATTATAAATTTAAACTCTAGTAAAGAAGGGAGAGAAGGAAAGGCCAAACATGTGGTGATTATAGGTGAAGGCAAAATCATTGAGAGATCAATGACCAAGACCAGATTAATGACCAAACTTGGGATAGTAAAAAAATTTATTAAGCCTCTCACAGTATGATCGTGAGATCTTAAAATAAGGTGAATGTGAATTCCATCTAAAAGAAATAGATGGATATAGGAAAGAAAGGAGAATGAAGACGAAGTACATATACGTTCTCAAGAGTAGAGTAAGTAGGAAGTGATGGCATTAGAGAATACCTTTTTAAGTTAAACATTCTAAATGGAAAAACAGGAAGAGTAACCGAGAAAAAAGAACATAAACTCCCAAGGAAGGAACCTTGGAAGGACAAAAGTGTCCCAAATTAAAAAGTAATAAGATCAACAGAAATGGAGATAAGATAAATTCATCCAAGATATGCCAGTCAAGATGGAAAGATCAAGTACAAAAGAAAGGTACTTAGAAGGACCCAAGGAGCAAGTTAAGTCTAATTAATGTGTAAGTAGGAAAACATATCAAAGGATGTCGTGCGAGTAAGGAGGGGGTGGATTGCCCATAAAAGAGAAACAGAGGAAAACACATCTAAGAACCCTTGGAAAAGTTAACCCCTCAGTTAGGAATGGATTTAAGGAAAGGATCACTAACATCAGGTGTAAACCCTACCCTTTTGAATCAAGGAAAACCGAGAAAAGAACCAATCAAACCGAGTAAGAAAACTGAACCGGTTCACGTACCTGATCAATTAGGAACAGGCAAATTGGAAATTTACAACTCCCGTGTGATCCAAAGGATTCCTAAAAACCTTGAAAAAGAACCCTAGGACAAATTGGAAGAGAAAAATCAGACCGGTTTAGATGAACTGGAACCGATAGAGAAAGGGTAAATAGGGAAATTTATGGATCTCTTGTGACCCAAAGAGATTTATAAACCTTGGGAAGGAACTTTAGAACAAAGTGGGAGAGAAAAACTAGATCAGTTAGGATGAACCGGACCCAAACCAAATTGAACCGGTTTAAGGACCGAGTCGGTTTATGAACTGGAATCGATAAAGAGATGGTAAACCGAGAATTTTATGGACCCTAAGTGACCCAAGAAGTCACAAAAGACATGGAAATTGACTTGTGAAGGAATTGGGAATGAAAACCAAACCAGTTCAGGTGAACCAGATCCAAACCAGTTTGGACCGTTTTGAACCACTATTGAACCAGATCCCAAATTCATTTTTCTAGGTGGCCTAAATAATTCAAATTTGAGATTTGAGGCATTGGATAGAAAATGAATTTAGAAATTTTTAGATATGAAAAACTCGGTCGAATGAGAGGTGAACCGGCCAGTTTATGCTTCAAACCCGGTTCGGAACAGTGTCATCTTCTTCCACAGAATGACAACACTGTTCACTCGCCAAAAAATTGAAGCAGCATCGACAAAGAAGAAACGCTTCCAATCGGTACATTTCAGGTCTTCAATGCCTGTCATAACGGTGCCACACAGATGGTCAACGGGTCCTTGAGCTCCCTATATAAAGATCCCCTCCCCATTCATCCTCTCCACACCTGAAAACTCCATTCTCTCTCAACTGCTCCATTTTCCGGTGAAGCTCAAACAGAGCTCTGACATGGGCACTTTTCAGAGCCAAACAAGGTTAGGTCAGGTTCTTTAGAACCAGTGAGAAGTCAGCTACACACTTGTAGTCTACGTTTTCTCCGAGGGTCACTGGAGAAATGCTGGCGTGATGAAATAGTGAAGCAGCTCCGGCGGATCGAAGCTGCCCTGTTTCAGTTGAGTTGAAATCAGCCATTTCAAGCCATTCTCAGGCCAAACCAAGCCTTCCCAACACTTCCTCAGCCCTCCCACGGTCGAATTACGACTGAAAGGTAAGCCAATTTGGCCCCACTCTATAATTTTTGGTCGATGCTAGAGAGAGAACTGACAAAATTTCAATGATGAAGTTCTAACTCAATTCGACATCAATTGATGCGATTCTTGATTCTAGGATGAACCTCGAGATGAGAGCTATCTGTCCAGATCAAAAGCTCGGACCGCCGTGCCCTCATCGATGAGTAATCGAAGCTTTCTCTATTTACAGTCTATTTTTTGACGAAGCTCCATTTGAGCTCGTTCTGGCATTAAAACTTGCGATCAAAGTTTTATGGAATCGTATGAATATGGAGAAACTCAATTTGAACTTCAATTTCAACAATTAGAGGTGTTTGATTGGTCAATTTGATGAAATCAAATTCGACTGTGTTAAGAAGTTGAAATTGGGGGAAAATTGGGGATTTTTGAAAATTCGAGAGACTGAAATGCAATTTCATAAAATTGAGGGTCAATTGGGCATGATAAACATGTTAGAGGGCCAATTGAGGAATTTTAGAATTTTTGGGGTGAAGCTTACCATTTTTGTAAAGGAAGGGCAAAATGGTAATTTTGGAAAAAGTTGGGGGACCAAATTGGAAATTTGGGAAATTAATCTCCTTTTTGTGAAATGGAATAAATTGAGGTCTTATGATAAATTTTAAAAGTTTTGGGACTCAATTTGAGTAAAAATCGGCATTAGGGACTTAAAGTTAAAGAGAAATAACTTTAGGGACCTAATTGCAAATAAATGAAAGTTTGACTTTCTCATTCATTTGGAATGAATGAAGGCTATTAGGCCAAATGATAATGAACCGAGATGTTCATATCATGTAGGAACATGGTACTAGGAACCCCAACAAGGACAAGCTCACGTGAATACAAAGAACTGGTCTAGTGAAATTCACTGCATTAATGGGTGAGTGGGTTTACTAATGTCATACCCAGTTGGGATGATGAGCATAACTTAAAGTTAAAAACCACTTACCGGTTGTGAGTGGGATTTTATATCATACCCGGTTGGGGATGATAAGAACATCATAATAAAAACCTACTACTATGTGGTATTTTAAACATCACAACTTAGAGTAGTGATGTGAAAACCATGCGTAAAAACTACTTACCGATTGTAAGTAGATCATGCCCAGTTGGTATGATGAAACTTTCTCGAAGGAAGTTGAAAACCCGTTCATCAGTTTTGAATGGAGATGTCCTTATAGCCGGGCGGTATAAGGGATAATGAAAACATATTTTTGTTGGAAGTGCTCTCCCCTGACCGTGTGCCAATGCTTAAACAATTTGGGAGACCTTATTGACGGGAGCTCGAATAGCTCTTATAGGTCGGGGGCCTTGGTTTTGGAACTTGGGGGCTAATATGCTCGATTTTGAAAATCTCGTATAGTGACCCAAGGCCAGTTAGCACGAGCAGGAGCTTGTAAACAAACATGAATTATATACCATAAAACTTTAAATAAATGAATTGTTTGGCCATGGTACCAAGATAGGACCAACATACTTAGTCAACTAGCAGCAGTGCAACATGACAGGTGAACGGACCAGTCAAGACAAACACCTGCGGGTTGAATTGAGAGTCGAGGCCGTTGGACTAGTGGCACCACATATAATATGGCATAATGAAAAAGATATTGATTGTGCATGCACTATGAGTACGAGACCATCAAGGTGCCCAAGAGGGGTAGTGATGCGTCCTAAGGGCACTAGACAACCTGGTGAGTATAAGGGTAGTTCGTCGTACCAGGTGACCTTGCGAAATTTGGAGTAGCACTAAGCGCATAAGACTAGGGTGGGGATGGGATGAGGTCTCTGTCCTCATACGGACACAAAAAATTGATTTCAGGATTGAGGGTTGGATGTCGCGAACATCCACTCATTCTCAAGGTAGAAGTGGACGTACTTCTATCTAGGTGGTCAGTAAAATCGCTTCGAAGCCACAAGTGGGTTCAGTGGACGGGTTGGGCTGCGAATGTGTGTTTAAACTTCATGATGAAGGATATGTGTTGGGTGATGACACACCGTGATTAAATAAGGAAATGGTGATAAAACCTAAGATTTCAAATGAAATGGTTTTGAAAGAAAGGAGTTTGGCACACTCCAAAATTTATGTTTGTCCTAAAGTTAAAAAGTTTTGAAAACCCATTCACTGAGTAGTCGTACTCACCCCCTCCCTTATATCCCTTTCAGGAGATTTCAGAAAGCCTACCCTTAAAGACCATCAACTAAGAGGCCTGTAAGACAGGTATGATAAATCTAAATTATCATGCAGTTTTGATTTATGTTATTCCAGGAAAAGGTGCAAATTAAAGGACGCCTTACTCTTTACAGTTTATAATAAGGGGAAACCCTTTAATAAACCAGGAAAGTGGCAGGTTGATCACAGGGATCCGACCAAAACGGGTCAGGGCATGACATCAGAGTTGTTAGTGATCAACGCTCAAATTGATAGAGCCTAAGGAGATAACGACTAGACATAGTGTGGAGTACCCGAAATGGGATTGAGAATTGAAAATGTCTCAGGTGAAGAATATGGAAGAGACTAAAATTTCAGTTAGAGAAGGATTCAAAAGAACGAATACTCTATCATAGGAAGGGGTATGAAGAAAAGAAGGAATAAAAACGTTAAAGAAATGATGAGAGGGTTGAATGTGTAGCTCCCAAGGTGAACATCTCTGATGTAAGAGATAGGGTAGAGAGCAAAACTGAAATAAGGGAGCAATCACAAGTAAGCAATTGATACTTAAAATCGAAGGAAATTAACTCTTATAAGAATTTTGAAGTGATCACGAGAGAATAAGAGTTGACTAAAAGAAGAGAAAGTCCTTGAGAAAAGGACGACACTGAAACTAAGGATGGGCATAAGAAGGGTCAAAACTGGATAAAAGGAGTTAACACCGAAATCTATGAAGTGAGTATGTAAACCCCGCCCTTTTGAAGTTAAGGAATTCGGGAAAAGAACCGATCAAACTAAGTGAGAAAACTGAACCAATTCACAAACCCGATCATTAGAGAACAGACAATTTGGGAAATTTACAACTCCCAAGTGACCGGTTCATAAAACCTTGGAAAAGAACCTTACGACAAATTGGAAGAGAAAAACTAGATCGGTTCAAGAGAACCAAATCTGAGCTGGATTGAACCGGTTTATGAACTGAGTCGGTTCATGAACCAGAACCGATAGAGAAAGGGAAAACCAGGAAATTTATGGATCCCGAGCGACCTAAGGAGTCACAAAAGTCATGAAAAAGGACTTTAGGATGAACTAGAGATGAAAACCAAACCGGTTCAGGTGAGCTTGATCTGAATTGGATTGAACCGATTTTTACTAGTTTGAACCACTTTTGAACTGAATGCTAAATTCATTTTTCTAGGTGGCTTAGAAAATTCAAATTTGAGATTTGAGGCCACCATTGGATAGAGAATGAATTTAGAAATTTTTAATTTCAAAAAATTTGGTCAAATCAGGCCTAAAGAGGCCGATTTAAGCATTGAACCCGATTCGGACTGGTACAATTCGGTTCGGAACAGTGTCGTCTTCTTCCTTCAGAGACAACACTATTCACTTGCCAAAAAATTACGCTGTGCCGATGAAGATGAAAAGTCTCTAGCTAGGGAGTTTTAGTCAATGAATGATCACCATTAAGGTGCCAATTGAACAACCAAGAAGTCCTTGAGCTTCCTATATAAAGAGCCCCTCCTCATTCATCCTCCTGACTCCTGAAAACTCCATTCTCTCTCAACTGCTCAATTTTCAGGTGAAGCTCGAACCAGAGCTTCGACTTGGGCATTTTTTTGAGCCAAAGAAGGTGTGGTTAGGTTCTTTGGATTCGGGGAGAAGTCAGCTACATGCCTGTAGTCTCCATTTGCTCCGAGGGTCGCTGAAGAAGCGACGACGTGATCGAACAGTGAAGTGGCTCCGATGGACCGAAGTTGCCCTATTTCGACCGAGCTGAAATCAGCCAATTCAAGCCCTCCTCAGGCCAAACCAAGCTCTCCCAACACCCCTACAACCCTCCTACAGCTAAATTAGAGCGAAAAGGTAAGCCAATTTGGCTCCACTCTGTAAATTCTGATCCGTGCTAGAGAGAGAACCAACAAAACTTCAATGACTAAATTCTCATTCAATTTGGCATCAATTGATCCAATTCTTGATCCGAGTAGGAACCTGAGGACAAGAGCTATCTGTCTAGATTGAAAGCTTGGATCGTCGCGCCCCCTATGGTAAACTTTCGAAGCTTTATCTCTCTATGTCCAATTTTTCAGCGAAGCTCCGTTTGAGCTCATTTTGGCATCAAATCATGCGATTCAAAGTGCAATTGAATCATATGAAGGTGTAGGAACTCCAATATAACTTCAATTTCATCAATTAAACTCATTTAATCGGTCAATTTGATGAAATCAAATTCAGCTGAGTTAGAAGGTTGAAATTGGGGGAAATTTGGGAATTTAAAAAATTCGAGGGACTAAACTACAATTTCATAAAATTCAGGGCCAATTGGGCATGATAAATATGTTGGAGGATTAATTGGGCAAATTTTGGAATTTTTTGGGCAAAACTTACTATTTTTGTAAAGTAGGGGCAAAATGGTAATTTTGAAAAAGTTGGGGACCAAATTGAAAATTTGGGAAATTAAACCCCTTTTTGTGAATTTGAATAAATTGAGATCCCAAGGTCAATTTTAAAAGTTTTGGGACTCAATTTGAGGAAAAACCGGCATTAGGGACTTAAAGTTGAATAAAAATAACTTTAGTAACCAAATTTCAAATAAAGGAAAAGTTTGATTTTCTCATTCATTTGGGATGAATGAGGGCTATTAGGCCAAAGGGTAATGAACAAGAGTGTTCATATCATGTAGGAGCATGAAGTACTGAGAATGCCTGCTAAGACAAGTTTGAGTAAGGACAACAAGTCGGCTAAGAGGATATTCACTGCACTACTGGGTGAGTGAGATTTTTATATCATATCTAGTTGGGATGATAAGCTCCTCGAAAATGAAAACCCACTGCTAAGTGGTATTTTAAACATCATACCTGAGATGAGTGATGTGAAACTCATACGGAAAAACTACTTAGCGGTTGTAAGTAGATCATACGCGGTTGGTATGATGAGACTTCTTGGAAGGAAGTGGAAAACCCGCTTATCAGTTATAAGTGGAGACGTCTTCATACCCGACTTGTATGATAGACAAATGAAAGGTTTATTTTGTTGGAAGTGCTCTGCCCTGACTGTGTGCCACTGCTTAAAAGTTTTGGGAGACCTTCTTGATTGGAGCTCAAATAGCTCATATAGGTTGGAGGCCTTTGTTTTGGAACTTGGGGGCTAATATGCCTGATTTTGAAAATCTCGAATAGTGGGCCCTAGGCCAGTTGGCACGAGTAGCAGCTCATAAACAAACATGATTATTAAGCCATGAAAACTTAAGTAAATGAATTGTTTGGCCATGGTACTGAGACAAGACCGGCATACTCAATGGACTAGCGATAGTGAGACATGACAGGTCTTCAGACTAGTCAAGACAAATAGTTGCAAGTCGAGTTGAGGGTAGGGGCCGTTAGACTAGTGGCACCACAAATGAAGGGTGTGTGTTGGTTGATAAACACACTATTATGATGAGAAATGGATATGGAAACCAAGAATTGAGAATGAAATATTTTTAAAAGAAAAATAAAGAGTTTGGCACACTCCAAGTTCAAACTATTTTTCTAAAAGTAAATCTTTGGACACCCATTCACTAACTTGTCGAACTCACCCCCTTCCTTAAGCCCTTTCAGGTAATCCCAAAAAGCATACCCCAAAGACCACCAATTGACACACCTATAAGGCAGGTATGATAAGTTTAAAATTTTGTACAATTTTGATTTATGTTATTCTAGGAAAGGTGCAGGTTTAAAGGATGCCTTACTCCTCACGGTTTATAAAGAAGGGGCAACCATTAGTATACTAGGAGAGTGCGAGTTGATCACAAGGATCCAACCAAACTGGGTTGGGGCGTGACGGAGTAGATGATGCTCGAGAGGACCCCAAACTAAGGGTTTTAATGACAAAGGAAGTGACTACACACATGAATGAGTGGGTATCTTGGAACTCCCAATCCTAAAATCCTAAGTAAAGAACCTCAAGAGAAAGAATTATGCTTTATGGAATGAGGGACATGAATTTTAGGATATAACCTTAAGCTCCATGGAATGGATAATGGGAAGGAAAAGAAATTTTTAAGTGTGTGTTATATCGGGGCTAAATGGAAATAACCGAGAAGGTTGTATGTCAATAAACTACAAGTTGATATCAAGGGAAGTTCTTTCCAGTGTGAAGGATGTTGAATAAGTTTTGGGGATAAAACTCCAAAAAGGAGAGGAGAGTTGTAAATCCCGTCCTGTGAATTAAGGAAAACTAGGAAAGAACCGGTCAACCCAAGTGAGAAAACCGAACTGGTTCACGAACCCCAACCACTAGAGAATGAGTAAATTGGGAAATTTACAACTTATGAGTGACTCAAAGAGTCATAAAAACCTTGGAAAGGGACTTTAGGACAATTTTAGAGAGAAAACCAGATCTGTTCAGGTGAACCAGATTGAACCAATTTGGACTAGTTTGAACCATCATTGAGCCGGATGCTAAATTCATTTTTCTAGATGGCTTAAAATATTCAAATTGGAGAATTGCCACCATTGGATAGAGAATGAATTTAGAAAATTTTAATTTTGAAAAACTCATCAAATCAGGCCTGAACCGGCCGGTTAAAGCATTGAACCCGGTTCGGAATAGTGTCATCTTCTTCTTTCAGATGACAACACTATTCACTAGCCGAAAAATTGAATAGCGCCGGCAGAAAGGAAACATTTCCATTTAGGATGTTTCAAGCCATCAATGAGTGTCATTAAGGTGCCAAATGGATGGTCAAAGAGTCACTGAGCTCCCTATATAAAGAGCCCCTCTCCATTTATCCTCCCCACATCTAAAAACTTCAGTCTCTCTCAAATATTAAGTTTTTCAATGAATCCCGAACCAGAGCTTCGACATAGGGGTTTTTCTAAGCCAAAGAAGGCATGGTCGGGTTCCTTAGACTCAGGGAGAAGTTAGCTTCGTGATGGCGGTCACCATTCGGTCCGAGGATTGCCGGAAAAGCGTCGGCATAATCAAATAGTGAAGCAGCTTCGATGGACCAAAGCTGCCCTATTTCTGTCAAGCTTAAGACGACCAAATTGAGCCCTCTTCAGGCCAAACCAAGATCTCCCAACACTCCTTCAACTCTCATACGAATGAATTAGAGCAGAAAGGTAAGCCAATTTGGCTCCCCTGTATAATTTCCTATTAGTGTTAGAGAGAGAACCAGCAAAATTTCACTGACTGAATTCTCCCTCAATTCATTATGAATTGATGCCACTCTTGATCCTAGGAGTAACCTTAGGATGAGAGATACCTGCCCTGATTGAAATCTTGGGCCGCCGTACCCCCGACGGTAAGCTTTCGAAGGTTTCTCTCTCTAAGTTCAGTTTTCCAGCGAAGCTCTGTTTGAGATCATTCTAGCGTCAATTCATGCTAATCAAAGCTCAATTGAACTGTATGGATGTGTAGGAACTCAATTTTACCTTAAATTTCAAAAATTAACCTCTATTGATCGGTCAAATTGATAAAATCAAATTTTTCTAGTTTGGAAGGCAAAAATTGGGGGAAAATTTTGGGGGAAATTGGGGATTTCGTAAAATTGAGGGACCAAAGTGCAATTACCCAAAATTGAGGGCCAATTGGCCATGAAAACATTATTGGAGGACCAATTGGTCTATTTTTGGAATTTATTGGGATCAAATTGCCATTTTTATAAAGTAGGGGCAAAATGGTAATTTTTGAAATGTTGGGGACCAAATTGGAAATTTGGGAAACTTGAACCCCTTTTGTGATTTTGAATACATTAACATGCCAAAGTGAATTTTAGAAGTTTTAGTACTCAATTTGGGGAAAAATTAGCATTAGGGACCTAAAGTTAAACAAAAAGAAATTTAGGAACCTAAAAGCAAATAATTAAAAGTTTGGGCATTTTGTTTAGATAGGCTAGAGGCCTCAGTTTGGAACTTGTGGGTTAAAATGCTCGGTTCTGGAAATTCACGTACAGTGCACCAAAGGCCTGTTGGCATGAGCAAGAGCTCATAAAAAACATGATGATTAAGCCATGAAAATTCTTAATGAATGAATTATGTGATTTCTCCATGGTACCAAGATAGGACCGACATACTCGATGGGCTGGCGGCAGTACGACAGGACTAGGTCGATGGATCGGTCTAGACAAATAGTTGCAGGTCGAGTTGAGGGTTAGGGCCATTGGACTAGTTGCACCAAAGATTGATGGCTTATATGGAAACTTTTTTTGTGCATGCACTTGAGGTTCGGGACAATCAAGATGCCCAAGAGGGGTAGTGGTGCGTCCTAGGGGCTACTGGACGACATGGTGGAGATAAGGGTAGTTTGTCATGCTAGCCGTCAAGGAAGCTCAACATAGCTTTATCCGCATGAGACTGGGGTGCGGTCGGGATGAGGTCTTTGTCTTCATACGGACATGGAGTCACTTTTCAGGTTTGAGGGTCGGATGTCGTTAACATCCACTCATTCCCAGTGTAGAAGTGGACGGGCTTCTATCTAGGTGGTCGATAAAGTTGCTCCAATGCCACAAGTGGGTGCAATGAACGAGCCACCCTATGAATGTGTGATCCCTTCATGATGAAGTGTGTGTGTTGATTGTTAAACACACCGATTATGGATAATGATGAATTATGGTTTTTGAAAACTGAGAACTTGAGGAAGAAATAATCTTAAAAGAAATAAGGAGTATGGCACACTCCAATTCAAAACTATTTTATTGAAACCTTTTTTTTAAACACCCATTCATTGGGTTGTAGAAACTCACCCACCCTTTTTATTCCTTTTTAAGAGTAGAGAAATGACTAGGGATAACACTAGGATTTACCCTATGTCGGGTATGCTTAAATTTTAATATATGTTATTACAGGGAACACAATTGTAAATTTTGCTTGGCTCCTCTTGATTAAAGAATGGGGGAAACCCTTTTTGAACCAAGAGAGTGGTGGATTGATCACGGGGATCCGACCAAATTGGGTCGGGGCGTGACAAGGTCTCTATCCTCATACGGACACGGAGTGTCATTCGGGTCTGAGGGTCGGATGTCGAGAACATCCACTCTGACCCAAGGTATGAGTGGGTGGGCTTCTATCTTGGTGGGCGGTAAAGATGGTCCAATCGACAAGTTGGTGCATTGGACGGGTTGTACCTGTGAATGTGTGTACCCTTCCTGATGAAGGGTGTGTGTTTGATTGCTAAATGCCTCCCGAGGCAAGGGAATGGGCCAAAATGAGCTAAACAAACTTAATAAAGAAATGGAAAGATGTTTTGGAAACCAAAGTGATGAAATCTTGTTTTTTTAGGGAAATGATAACCTTGGCATGTTTTAGATAAACCAAAGTTATTTTTAAAGAAAACCCACTCCTAACACCGCTCACTGAGTTGTAGAACTCACCCCCTCCCTTTTACCCCTTTTCAGAAATAAGGAGATATAATAAAGAAAATGTGAAGATGTATCCCCGTCAGCTATACTTCTTTTTAAGCTTGTATTTAATTGGTTTATGCTATTACAGGGAACAAGTTTGAAATTACACATGGCTTCTCTTGATTTAGAGGAAGGGGAAATCCCTTTCAAACCAAGGGAGCGGCTGGTTGATCACGGGAATCCGACCAAACCAGATCGGGGCGTGATAGCCCCGTTGAGAATTCGCGAGTAATAAGTTCATTAAAACTTTCATACTGGATAATTGTGCATTACACCTACCAAGACAAGGCTAGGTTGTCGGGCTTGTTGGCCCAAATAGCTACTAAGCTAAAGCTGGGGCGTCGAACCCATTGGGCTACTGAGCAAGGGGTCGAAGCTGGGCCAATAAACTTGCGGGGCCGGTAGGCCAAAGATAATGGCCATAATGGATAAGATTTTTTATTGTGCATGCATGAGATGGGGAACCATTGAGTCACCCAGTATGGGGTAGTGGTGGTTCTGAGAGCTATTGGACAACCTAGGGAGCATAAGGGCGGTCTGTTATCCAGTATGTCAAGAAGTGTCGGGAGCTTCACGTGCACTAAGACCGAGGTCAGAGGGGGAAGAGGTCTCATCCCACATTATGAACATGAGGTATGGCTAGAGTTTGAGGGTTGGACAATTAATGTCCACTTAGACTCATGGTAGAGGTTACCGACCTCAATTAAGGTGGGCAGTAAAGGTGCTTCAGTCCACAAGTGGAGCAGTCGGGGACTATTCTGTAATCATGTGATCCCTTTTATGATAATAGGGCAGTTGTTGGATGAAACCTTCATGGATCGTAGGAAAAAGAAAGAGAAATAAACATATATATGACTAATCCATTGATGTAGAAAATTTCCCCTCATTGAGTTGTGTACTCACTCCCCTCCTTTCACCCCTTTCAGGAATAAGGGTAAAGTCAGGTAGAACTGAAGTCTAAGTGACCGTTCGAACCCTCAAGGTAAGCCCTATACCGTGAAATCCCAAAATTTTAAATTGTTATGGAAAACATGTATCAGTACGCCTTTACCTTCCTTAAACCATCGAGGTAGGAATACCAAGATGGTTCATGAAAGGATGGCGGGTTGATCACAGGATTCTAATCGAACCAGGTCAGGGTGTGACAACTTGAGTGGTATCAAAGCATAGTTTTCCTAATAAGTACTTAAAAACTTTAGGCCCTTAACCCCCCAAAACCCTTTCAGAAAAACATGAACGGGCAATACATTCCCCGGAGGGATGCTATCAAGTAGAGGGTTGAAGCTGAGGAAGAGTATATTCCATGGAGGAAGCCCCGAAGGAGGACCCCCCAACGTTCGGTGGAAGGTAAGACCTCTCCACCTCAAGGCCCAGATCTAACCTAGGCCTAGGAAGAAGTAGAAAGGAACTTTTGGGAGGCTTATGCTAACTACATGAGAGTCTTCCGTAAGCTACCCCCAATTCAAGGCGACCCATGTATGGTGAACCACATGCAACACGCTTATGCATGCAAGGCCACTGTCCTGAACAAGTTTGGGGTTGACATCACCCACGAAGTTAGGATTAGAGGAGCAACAAGCACGTCATCTTCCTCGAAATATGAGGAACCCAGAATGAACCCTTGCCCTAGGTGTGGGAGGTACCACGGAGGCGCCTACCCACCTAGAAGATCAACCGGATGCATCAGGTTGGCTGATGTAGAGCCCACAATCCACCAATACTAAACTCTAGGTCGGTTAATATGGGGAACTAGGTTGGTAGGGTGATGGGTAGAATCTTTCATTTGACTGATGTAATAAGCCATAGTTATGGCATGATTAAGTAATAAAAGTTTCCTTTGATTCACGCTCATACAAAAAAAGGTAGAAGGATTGAGAAGATGCTTGGAACTAGTCATCCATAGGAAGACGGAAAGAAGTCAAATACCCTGGGAAATAACACTATGTTTGGAAGTTAAAACCCCCGAATGAAAAGGACGAAACTTAACTCATATGGTACTCCTAAACAAGGAAGCCAAGAAGAAGCCCAAAAACCTTAGGGAGATGTCAATGGGGAAAATGTACGGGTCGTACTCGCAAGATTCAAAGAGGGATTATTCCCGAGGAAATGGGGGTGACAATAAGGGATTCCATAACAAGTGGACGGGTTGGGAGTAGGAAGTCCTTAGGACAAGAAGGAAAAGTGTTAGACCCTAGTCCAGAAATAGATGTTAAGAAGATAAATTAGCCATCTCCACTTAATAAAGCTTAAGGCACGATAAGGAACCCTAAGGGAGATCACTGAAATTGGGAAGTCCTTGACTTAGAATTCCAAAAGGGGCTCATAGATATTGAAAGGGAATCTTCTAAGAAGGGGTGAAAGAATTTGGATGTGAAAGTTCGTGGAGAAGGACCTCTACTCTGGGTTGTGGAAGTAGAGGACATGACCAAAGGGAACTCTTCCAAGTGGGTCTAAGTAGACCATAAGGAATTGAACCGTAATAAGGCACTGTGAAATGCTCATAGCAAGTGAGGGCATATTAGGGAAGGAAAGCCCTCAAGTAGGGGCACCATAAAAAATAAGGAAGTGTATGGGTATGTTAGTAAGACGCGTAGTGATCGGGAAACCCGATGTTTAGGATCGGGAATGCCCGATAAGGAAGTAGAGGACAGAAACCCAAGCGATCATGACAAGCATGATGCCTAAGTAAGGAAAATTGATACACATGGGAAAACTGTGCATGTCACACTCCGACTCGGTTTGGTCAGAGTACTATGATCAACCCGCCACCCTTTCTCGTACTAATTTAGTATTTCTACCAAATAGACCAAGGAAGGTAAAGACGTCGAAGTGCACCTATTTTCCATAACAAATTTTACTAAACATCTAAGTGAAATTTACCTATTTGCAGTACTTTTGGCTTTCTCTTCTAGCCTCTGCTCGTCGCGGCGAGGTGTTTCTCCTAAAAAAGGTTTAATGAGAGGGGTGAGTTTCTACAACTCAATGAGTGGGGGTTGGGAAGTGAGTTTTCAAAACAATTAGTTTATAAAAACGTTTTATACTTTTAGTTTATTGTAATATGCATTCATCTCTTCTTGAGCCCTTCCCCTTGATCGGGAGGTGTTTCAGCAAACATTCACACGCCCTTTCTATCATAGAAAGAGATCACACATTTTCAGAATAGTCCTTGACTATTCTACTTGTGGACTAGAGCGCCTTTATCATCTACCTGAATTTGAGTGGACTTCAAATAGTTCAAACCTCAAACCCCCTGAGTTGAGTGGACATCAATAGTCTGACCCTCAAACCCTAATCATGTCCGCTTTGTTGGACAAGACCTCGTTTCCCCTTCCACTTCTCCACTTGTCGACGTACTAGCGGGTTTCCTCCTTTCAATCCTCCATCATGTCTAATGGCTTACTTACTCAAGGAATTTTTTTCTTAGATCCATCCTTACTTACTCTAAGGATTTTCTTCACCCTTCTTTTCCGACATTTGACCTTTTCACTTCTCCCTTCTCCATTGGGGTTTAAATCTGTGATTCTTACGAGGGTTGGTTCGTTCAACCACCCTATTCCTTTTGCTCTCCTTGTCCAATTGTCTCGAGACAGTTGTCTCTCGAGTTCACTTTTCCTTAATGCCCATCCTATTGCCTTATTTAGGGTGTGGTTATCACCAATTTTTTGGTCCTTCATAGGGTGTTATTTAGTCCCCTTTGATTATCCCATGGTTACTAGCTGCCTACTTTTGCTAGGTGAGTGTGTAACCCTACTTGGCTCCTATGCTTTTTCTAAAGCAAATTACACTTTGCCATCCCGAACTTCATGTTTCTACCTAAGGAACTTCAGGTTCTCAGTCCTCGTCTTGTGTACTCCCTACTATGCCCCATCGTCTGATCCTAAGTTCCCTTAAGTAGGTATGGGTAGAAACTAGTCTGGATGTTCATCGTTTCTTAGTTAGTGGGCATACTCTTCCAAGATTCATATCTCTTTGGAAATTTCTCCCTTTGTTTCCTAGTTATGGTTACCATCCCAATTGGGTTATCATCCCCATGTCTTTTGTCTCGTCGTTTGCCCGTTCATTGGGTTTAGCTCTATACATGGTCCCACCTTTTCTCTTACATAGGCTTGCTCATTTCAGGGAGGTCGGAATGCCTTAACCTCCTTATCTAGGGGGTTCAATGGTGTTATTTGTCTTTCCTAAGTTTTAAACATGTCGGCCACAAATTTTGGGTCTTAGCTCCTTTTGACCCTTCTCATCTAGGGTTTATCCTTCTCGTTCCTTATTTGTCCCGGGCATGAAATTTTGATTGGACGCGTTATGATTTGGGTGACAAAATTTTATGGGAACTTGAAATTTTTATTTATTGGGAATAAAGTACAGTACATTTGGGACCTCTTCCCTCTAAGGGAGATGGTTACAAGCAAGGTCGAGAAGCTCTATGCTAGAATTTTTAGGAACTCTCTCTGGGGTGAGTTTGAAATCCTCATTTGTGGTTGTGGCCCTAGGGGAAGCCTCCTATCTTCCATCCCCTCACACTCCGGTAGTCGGTGAGGTATTACTCTTGGGAGGTATTGTCATTAATCCTTGTGGTGTGGGACATCTCCTCATCATGTGTCCTATTCCTCCACACCTATAACAGGTTATCCTTACATTGGATACTACGTGGATTCTTCGGTGGTGGAAAGACTTCCTCTGCTTTCTTTTCCTTTCTATTTCTTTCTTCATGTCCTTTCATGCCTGTAGAGGTAGTGCTCCTAGGAGTGGGTGCCACATTCCTTAGTGGTTTTGGGCACTTTCGTGCGTAGTGTCCCCTTTGTCCACAATATTAGTAGGTTACTTCCTTGCATGGACCGTTATAACTCCTTCTCCATCTCGAGCTTTGGGGAGTTTTTCTTGGTGGTCAATGGAGGTCTCTATGTTTCACCATTCTTGGGGCGCGTACTTCTTATGGAACAATATCCCTTCCTAAGCATGAAGCGAGGTTCCCCTAATACCTTGATGAATTCTTCGTAAAGTCTCCTTGGCTCAAGAGATATCCTTGGTCTCGTGGGTTGGGTCCTCCTAGACTCTCGAGCTCCCAAGCTAATTCCCTCGAGTGGGGCAGGATTTCTTTCTAGTCCTAGGGTGGCCGTGACATTGTGGGTTCGTTCAGTTTCTCTAGGAGAGGTCATGTATGTTTGACAGATGTTTACCGTGGGTTAGGATTCTAGGGCTTTTAGTTTTGAAGATTTGCTTGAAAAACCTTGCTATGATACCACTTAAGTTGTCATGCCCCGACCCAGTTTTGTCGGAGTACTACAATCAACCTGCCACCCTTCCTTGTACTAATTTAGTATTTCTACCAAATAGACCAAGTAAAGGCGTTGGAGTGCACCTATTTTCCATAACAATGTTTATAAAACATCTAAGTAAGAGTTACCTATTTGTGGTACCTTTGGCTTTCTCTTCTAGCTCTGCTCGTCGTGGCGAGGTGTTTCTCAATGAGCGAGGGTTAGGAAGTAAGTTTTCAAAAATATCAGTTTATCAAAATGTTTTATACTTTTAGTTTATTTTAATATGCATTCATCTCTTCTTGAGCCCTTCCCCTTACTCGGGAGGTATTTTAGCAATTCACATGCTCTTTCTATCATAGAAAGTGATTACACATTTGCAAAATAGTCCTTGACTATCCTACCTGTTGACTGGAGCACATTTACTCTCCACTTGAGTTTGAGTGGACATCAATAGTCCGACCCTCAAACCCTAATCATGTCCGCTTTGTGGGATGAGACCTCATTTCCCCTATGGTCTCAGTCTTAGTGCTTCATCATGTCCACTTTTTGGGACGAGACCTCATTTCCCCTCTTGCCTCGATCTCAGTGCGCCGAAAGCTATAATGCTTCTCAACATACTCAATGCCAAACCGCCATTATGCACATTGGGTCGTCCAACAACCCTTGGGACCCATCGACTATCCCTTCTCGAGCGTCTAGATGCTCTCAATATCCTCATGCATGCATACAATAGATTTTGAATCATTAACCATTATCTTTAGTGCCAACGGTCCAACAGCCCCAACACTCGACTTGGCCTGCAGCTCTTTGCCTTGACCAGCCCGTCGACCTAGTCTAGGTACACTACCACTAGCCCATTGAGTCTTGTTGGTCCTGTCTTAGCCTGTGGTAAGTCACATGATAATTCTAATTTTATGAGATTTTTCATGTTTCTTATAATCATGTTAGTCTACGGGCCCAACTCATACACACTAACCTTGGGCCCACTTCACCAGTTTTCCAAAACTAGGCCTTTGGCCCTATCATTTTCAAATCTCCAGCCTAGAGCTTGTGGAGCAATCCTAGCTCCCATCAGAAATGTCTCCCAAAATGTTTAAGCAGTTTCACGGAGTTAGGGGAGACCATTACTAAAAAATGATTTTCACATTTAAAAGTCATTATCATCACTCCCAACTGGGTATGATGTTGGAAATTCCATTCACCCGGTAATAGTGACGTGGCCGTCTTGTTGAGATCTTGATTTGTGGTGTGCTTTCTTGCACCGGTACTTGAACAACCAGCTCCTGCACAATTCGAGTACCCACATCAGGAGAATTGACATAAAGGTCCTTATGGTTTCGGGTATTTGCGTATAAGTCCTCACACTATGCCTTAATTCCATTTAGGTCCCTCAATGTTTATAACCTTGCATTTGGCTTCCTAATCTTCATTTAATCTCAATTAAGTCCCTAGGACTTCCAATTGTTCTCATGGGTCCTTAACCTTTCCATAATTACCAATTGGTCCTCAATTTTCTGAAAATTACCAATTGGTCCTTAAAATTTTTAAAAATTGCCAGTTGACCCTCCATTTCATCCAATTGCTCAATTGGGCCCCAATTGGAAGTTAATTTCATGAAAATGCCTCAATTTTCCTTAAATTACAATTCGACTCCCAATTTTCCAAAAATCCCCAAATTACCCAATTTCTCAAAAATTGCAATTTGCACCCCCATATCACAATTTTGTTCAATTGACACCCAAAACTCATTTAATTGCCCCATTAGTGATCTGAATCATCTTCCCTACATTTCCCTCATCATTTCAAGCTTTGAACAGCTCGATTTGGCTCGAAAATGAGCTCAAATGGAGCTTTGTCAGAAAATTCAGTCTAGAGAGAGAAAGCTTCGATATCTTACTAGTGACTGGAGCTCTTGCATTCTCTGAATTGACCAGATACGTGGCAACCGCCCATTGGCTGCTCGTGTCTGCGTGGCAAGCTGATCAGTAATCCACTGACCGTTGACTGGACATGTGGCAGCATCCCATTGGCTGCTCATGCTTGCGTGGCTACTAACTAGGCGTTGTTGACCGTTGACCAGTCTGGTTCGTTGACCGGTTTAGTGACCCAATTCGAAAATCGGTCAGTTCGGACCCATTTCGACTAGTTTTCTAAAATTTAAAATTTTCTAAATTCGTATAAATTCATTTTCTATCTAATGGTTACTCAATTTCCCAATTTGATATTTTAAAGTCACCTAGAAAAATGAATCAATGAATTGCTTCACTTTGGTTCATTCCAGTTCAGTCTGGTTTGGGTCCGGTTCACCTCGAATCGGTCTGGTTCTCTCATCCAAATCACTTCATGGTTGTTCCCCATAATTTTTGTGAATTTTTTGTCACTTGGGATTTTCCAATTTCCCAAAATAACCCTTCTTTATTTCTTTTGTTCCTTTTTTGGCTCGATTTTCTCAAAACTGTTGATTCTTTAGCGTGGTTTACTTGGTCTGAGGGACGGGAATTGTAAACCCCACCCTTTGGAGTTAAGGAAAACTAGGAAAAGAACCGGTCAAACCGAGTGAGAAAACTGAATCAGTTCACAAACCTGATTAACATAGAACGGACAATTTGGAAAATTTACAACTCTCGAGTAAACCAAAGGGTTAATAAAACCTTGAAAAGGAACCTTAGGACAAATTGGAAGAGAAAAACCAAACAGGTTTAGGTGAACCGGATCCAACTGGATTGAATCGGAACCGATAGAGAATGGGAAAATCTGGAAATTTATGGATACTGAGTGACCTAAAGAGTCACAAAAGTCAAGAAGAAGGACTTTAGGATGAATTGGAGATGAAAACCAAACCGGTTCAAGTGAATCGGATCTGAACTGAATTAAATCAGTTTGGACCGTTTTAAACCACTATTGAACCAGATGCTAAATTCATTTTTTTAGGTGGCTTAAAAAATTCAAATATGAGATTTGAGGCCACATGGGATACAAAATGAATTTAGATAAATTTAGAAATTTTTAATTTTGAAAAATTCGGTCCAATCGCGCCTGAATTGACCAATTTAAGTTTTGAACCTAGTTCGGACCAGTTCGATCTAGTTTGGAACAATGTCATCTTCTTCCTTCAGATGATAGCATTATTCACTCGTCGAAAAATTGCACAGCGCCGAAAAAGCTAAAAAGTCTCCGGCCAGGGAGTTTCAAGCAATGATTGACTACCATTAAGGCGTCAATTGAACGGCCAAGAAATCCCCGAGCTTCCTATATAAAGAGCCCCTCCTTATTCATCCTCGCCACACCTAAAAACTTCATTCTCTCTTAGTTGCTCCAATTTTTGGTAAAGCTCAAACCAGAGCTCCGATATAGGGTCTTTTCTAAGCAAAAGAAGGCGTGGTCAGGTTCTTTAGAACTGGGGAGAAGTCAGCTACATGCCTATAGTCTCCAATTGCTCTGAGGGTCGCCAGAGAAGTGCTGGCGTGATCGAAGAGTGAAGCAGCTCCAGTGGACTGAAGCTGCCCTATTTTAGTCGAGACGAAATTGGCCAATTTGAGCCTTTCTCATGCCAAACCAAACCCTCCCAACACCTCCACGTCCTCCTACAGCTGAATTAGAGCTAAAAGGTAAGCCAATTTTGCTCCACTCGGTAATTTTCGATCGGTGCTAGAGAGAGAACCGACCAAAATTTGATTATAAAATTCTCACTCAATTCGGCATCAATTGATGCAATTCTTGATCCTAGGAGTAACCTCAGGACAAGGGCTATTTGCCCAGATCGAAAGCTCGGACCGTTACGCCCCCAATGGTAAGCTTTCAAAGCTTTCTCTCTATAAGTTTAGTTTTCCAGCGAAGCTCCATTTGAGCTCATTCCAGCACCAAATCGTGCAATTCAAAGTGCAATTGGTTTTCTCATTCATTTGGAATGAATGAAGGCTATTAGGCCGAAGGATAATGAACAAGGATGTTCATATCGTGTAGGAACATGAAGTACTGGGAACACCAGCAAGGACAAGCTCACGTGAATACAAAGAACCCGTCGAGAGGAATTCACTACATTAATGGGTGAATGGGAATTTAATATCATACCCGATTGGGATGATAAGCACCTTGAAAATGAAAACCCACCATTAAGTGGTATTTTAATCATCACACCTGAGAGGAGTGATGTGAAAATCTCGTGGAGAAACTAATTATCGTTTTTAAGTAGATCATACCCGGTTGGTATGATGAATCTTCCTTGAAGGAAGTGGGAAACTCGTTCATTGGTTATGAGTGGAGATGTCCTCATACTCGGTTGGTATGAGGGACAGTTGAAAAGTATATTTTGTTGGACAGTGCGCCTTAGGCCAGTTGGCACGAGTAGGGGCTCGTAAACAAACATGATTAATATGCCATGAAAACTTAAGTAATGAGTTGTTTGGCCATGGTACTGAGACAAGACTGACATACTCAGACAACTAGCAACAGTGCGACATGACAGGTCTCTAGAGTAGTCAAGATAAACAGTTGCAAGTTAAGTTGAGGGTCGGGGCCATTGGTCTAGTGATACCACATATTATATGCCATTATGTGAAAAACTGTTGATTGTGCATGCACTATATTAACGAGACCCTTAAGATGCCCAAGAGGGGTAGTGATGCGTCCCAGGGCTCTGGACGACCTGCTAGATATAAGGGCAGTTAGTCATACTAGAAGTCTTGCGAAGCTCAGAGTAGCTTCAAGCGCATGAGACTGGGGTAGGGACAGGATGAGGTCTCTGTCCTCATACAGACATGGAGATTGTTACAAGATTGAGGGTCGGATGTCGTGAACATCCACTCATTCTTAAGGTAGAAGTGGGCATACTTCTATTTAGGTGGCCAATAAAGTCGCTCCGACGCCACAAGTGAGTTCGGTGGATGGGCTGGCCTGCAATTGTGTGTTTTACCTTCATGATGAAGGATGTGTGTTGGGTGATAACACATCGTGGTAATAAGAAATGGTGATAAAAACTAAAATTTAGAATGAAAGAAAGGTTTTTAAAAGAAAATAAGGGGTCTCGCACACTCCAAATCAAATATTTTTCCTAAAAATTTAATTTTGAAAACCCATTCACTGAGTCGTTGTACTCACCCCCTCCCTTATATCCCTTTCAGGTAACCCCGGATAGCTTACCCCAAAGACCATCAACTACACACCTGTAAGGTAGGTATGTTAAATTTTAAAATGTTTTGCAATTTTGATTTATGTTATTCCAAGAAAGGTGTAGGTTTAAAGGATGCCTTACTCCTCATGATTTATAAATAAGGGCCAACCCTTAGTAAACTAGGAGAGTGGAGGGTTGATCACGGGGATCCAACCAAATCTGGTCGGGGCATTATAGGTTTCACATGCACCCTTAGCCTAACCTGGGAACTCCCTGAGGAGAGTCGGAGTGATCGCAAAGTGAAGCTACTCCGATGGCTCGAAGCAGCTAACCCTTGGCTAGTAGAATTCGAGACACCTCCAGCCTCCTACAGATTGAATCGGCCTCCCACGACTCTCCTAAGATGCCCCCTGACTCCCTTCTAGTCTCCAGGTAAGCTAATTTTGTCTCTCTCCATCGGAAGAGTAGAGTTGTAGAGCTCCACACAAGAAAAACATCTCTCTTCTAATTCCCGTCGTCCGACAGCCAATCGCTACAGAACTTGATTCTAGTAGGACACCATGGGCGAGTACTAGCTGCCTATATCTAAAGCCTCGACCACTACCCTCCCACTAGTAAGAACACTAAGCTCTCTCTCTCTCTAAGTCCAGTTTCTAGCGAAGCTCCATTTGAACTCGTTTCGGGTCCAAAAACTATAATTCAAAGTGTATAATGATCATGAGAGGGTAGAGAAACTGATTAGAAGTATGCTAGGAGAAATTGGCAGAGTTTTGGCTGTTAATTTGACGAAATTCGATCGTGAGACAAAAAGGTGATGAATTGAGAAGGAAATTGGGAAAATTTTGGAGATATTAATAAATTGAAGGACCTTAGTGCAAATTTCACAATATTTGATGACCAACGAACAATTTCAAAGGAATTGGGGTCCAATTGGCCATTTTGGAAACTTTGTGGTAATTCGGTAATTTTTGGAAGATTTGAGGCAATTCGGTAATTTTTGGAAAATTAGGGCCAATTAGGGATTTTCAGAAAAGTTATGTCACGCCCCAACCCGGTTTGGTCAGATCCCCGTGATCAACCTGCCACTCTCCCGGTTGATTATGAGTTTTCCAATTCTTTTAAACCGTGAGGAGTAAGGCATCCTTTAAACCTGTACCTTTCTTGGAATAACATTAATTAAAACTGAATGAAATTTAAACTTAACATACTTGTGTTACAGGTGTAGTTAATTGGAGGTCATTGGGTAGGCTTCCTCTTGGTTACCTAAAAAGGGGTATAAGGAGGGGGTGAGTTTAACGACTCAATGAATGGGTGTTTTAAAACTTGACTTTTAGAAAATAGTATGAATTGGAGTGTGCGAAACACCTTATTTTCTTTAAGACATTTCATCCTCAAAATCTCAGTTTTCAAAATCATTATTCCTCATTAACCACAGTCAGTGTGTTTAAAAATCAACACACGCCCTTCATCATGAATAAATCACACATTCGCAGGGTAGCACGTTCACTGCACCCACTTGTGGTGTCGGAGAGACTTTACCGACCACCTAGATAGAAGCTCATCCACTTCTACCCTAAGAATGAGTGGATGTACGTGACATCCAACCCTCAATCCCGTAAGGAAACTCTGTGTCCGTATGAGCACAAAAACATCATCCTCACCCCATCCTAATCTCATATGCACGAAGCTACGTCGAGCTTCTCTGACCGTTGGCATGACAATCTGCCCTTATCTCCACCATGTCGTCCAGTATCTCCTAGGACATATCATTACCCCTCTTGGGCGTCTTGAAGGTCCCGTACCTCAGTGCATGCACAAAACAATAATTTTCCTCATAAGCCATTTAATCTTCGGTGTCACAGGTCCAACGGCCCCGACCCTTAACTCGACATGCAGCTGTTTATGTCAACTGGTCCGTTGACATGTCTTTTCGCACTACCGCTAGTCCATCGAGTATGTCGGTCCTATCTTGGTACCATGGCCAAACACATCATTCATTTAAAATTTTCATGGCTTAAACTCATATTTGTTTACGAGCTCCTGCTCGTGCCAACTGGCCTTGGGCCACAGTACGAGATTTTCAAAATCGGGCATTTTAGCCCCCAAGTTCCAAAACTGAGGCCTCCGGCCTATCTTAGCTATTCGAGCTCCTGTCAAGAAGGTCTCCCAAAAAGTTTAAGCAATGACACACTATCAAGGGGGAGCACTTCTAACAAAAATAATCTTTTAGCTGTCCATCACACCAACAAGGTATGAGGACATCTCCACTCATAACCGATAAGTGGGTTTTCTACTTCCTTTGAAGTTCATCATACCAACCAGGTATGATCTACTTACAATTGGTAACTAGTTTTTTCGTGCGTTTTCTCACATCACCCCTTCCAAGTGTGATGTTAAAATTCCACTTAGTAGTGGGTTTTCATTATCGAGGTGCTCATCATCCCAACTGGGTATAATGTAAAAATCCCACTCACCCATGAATATAGTGAATTCCTCTTAACCGGCTTTTGTCTCTACACGAGCTTATCTTGTTCAGAGTTCTCGGTACTTCATGTTCCTACAAGATATGAACATCCTTGTTCATTTTCCTTTGGCTTGATGGCCTTCATTCATTACAAATGAATAACATACTCAAACTTTTCAATTATTTGCAATTAGGTCCCTAAAGTTCTTTTTCTTTAACTTTAGGTCCCTACTGTCGATTTTCCCTCAAATTTAGTCTCGAAAATTCTAAAATTCACCTTGGGACCTCAATTTATTCAAAATCACAAAAAGGGGTTCAAGTTTCCCAAATTTCCAATTTGGTCCCCGACTTTTCCGAAATTACCATTTTGCCCCTACTTTACAAAAATGGTAAATTTCACCCCCAAAATTCCAACATTTCACCAATTGGTCCTCCAACATCTTTTCCATGCACAATTAGCCCTCAATTTTTTAAAATTGCACTTTAGTCCCATGAATTTTTGAAATCCCCAATTTTTCACTCAATTTCAACCTTTCAACTTGGCGGAATTTGATTTCATCAAATTGACCGATTAAACGAGGTTAATGAACAAGGATGTTGATATCGTATAGGAACATGAAGTACCGGAATGCTAGCCAAGACAAACTAATGTAAGAGGCAAAAAGTTGGTTGAGAGGAATTTATTGCATTCCCGGGTGAGTAGGATTTTCACATCATACTAAGTTGGGATGATGAGTAACTCGGTAATAAAAACTCGCTACTATATGGGATTTTAACATCACACCTAGATGGGGTAATGTGAGAAAACACATGAAAAAAACTATTTACCGGTTGTAAGTAGATCATACCTAGTTGGTATGATAAACTTCTTGGAAGGAAGTAGAAAACTCGTTAATCGGTTATGAGCGGAAATGTCCTCACACCCGGTTGGTGTGATGGACTGCTGGAAAAATTATTTTTAACAGATATGCTCTCCCCTGACTGTGTGCTACTGCTTAAACATTTTAGGAGACCTTCTTGACGGGAGTTCAAATGGCTCATATAGGCCGGAGGCCTCGATTTTGGAACTTGGGGGGCTAAAATGCCCGATTTTGAAAATCTCGTACAGTGGGCCCAAGGTTAGTTGGCATGTGCAGGAGCTCGTAAACAAACATGAGATAAAGCCATGAAAACTTTAATTAATGATGTGTTTGGTCGTGGTACCAAGACAGGACCGACATACTCGATGGACTGGCGATAGTGCGACAAGACAAGTCGATGGACCAGTCAAGACAAACAGTTACAGGTTGAGTTAAGGGTCAGGGCCGTTGAACCAATGCCACCAAAGATTAAATGGCTTATGTGGAAAACTATTATTTTGTGCATGCACTAAGGTACGGGACCTTAAAGATACCCAAGAGGGATAGTGATGCGTCATAGGGGCAACTGGATGACATGGCGGAGATAAGGGCAGTTTGTCGTGCCAACAGTCAAGGAAGCTCAATGTAGCTTCATGCGCATGAGACTAGAGTGGGGTCAGGATGAGGTCTCTGTCCTCATACGGACACAGAGTTTATTTCTAGGATTGAGGGTCAGATGTCTCATACATCTACTCATTCTCAAGGTAAAAGTGGACGGGTTTCTATTTAGGTGGTCGGTAAAGTCGATCTGATGCCACAAGTAGGTGCAGTGGACGAGCTGCCCTGCGAATGTGTGATCTCTTCATGATAAGGGGCGTGTGTTGATTGTTAAATACACTGACTGTGGTTAATGAGGAATAATAGTTTTGAAAACTAAGATTTTGAGGATGAAATGTCTTGAAGAAAATAAGGAGTTTGTCAAACTCTAATTTAAACTATTTTTCTGAAAGTCAAGTTTTAAACACCCATTCACTATGTCACGCCCCAACCCAATTTGGTTGGATCCCCGTGAACAACTCGTCGCTCTCCTAGTTCAAGAGGAGTTTCCCCCTTCTTTTACTCGAGATGAGCCAAACGTATTTTTGACCTTGTTCCCTATAAAGACATATATCAATTAAAATGCAAGCTTAAGAGAAACTAAGCATACCGGACAGAGGGTAAGGCTCAGTGTTATTCCTAGTCATTTTCTATTTTCCTAAAAATTTATAGAAAAGAGGGGTGAGTTTCAACAGCTTACTGAATGGGTGTTTTTTTTTAATGGAGTAAAAATTTGTTTTCAAGTTTGGAGTGTGCCAGACTCCTTATGTCATGCCCCGACCCGGTTTGGTCGGATCCCCGTGATCAACCTGCCACTCTCCCGGTTTATTAAAGGATTTCCCCTTATTGTAAACCATAAAAAAGTAATGTGTCCTTTAACCTGCACCTTTTCCTGGAATAGAATAATCAAAACTACATAAAATTTAAAACTTTACATACCTGTATTACAGGCATCTTAGTTGACGGTCTTTAAGGGGAGGCTTTCCGGGATTTCCTGAAAGGGATATAAGGGAGGGGGTGAGTACGACTACTCAGTGAATGGGTTTTTAAAAGCTTTTGACTTTTAAGAAAAACATTTATATGGAGTGTGCCAGACTCCTTTGTTTTCAAAAAAAAAATCCCTTCATTTAAATATTCGGGTTTTCCACCATTTATTATTTACCATGGTGTGTCATCACCCAACACACATCCTTCATCATGAAGGTTACACACATTCGCAAGTCAGTATCACTACTGAACCCGCTAGTGGCTTCGGAGCTACTTTTCCTACCACCCGGATAGAAGTACGACCACTTCTACCCTGGGAATGAGTGGATGTACGTGACATCCAACCCACAATCCCGAAATCACTTCTTCGTGTCCGTATGAGGACAGAGACCTCATCCTGTCCCCACCCCAGTCTCATGCGCTTGGTGCTACTTCAGATTTCGCACAGACAGCTGGAACGACGAACTGCCCTTATAGCCACCAGGTCGTCCAGTGCCCTTAGGACGCATCACTACCCCTCATGGTCATCTTGATGATCCCGTACTCACAGTGCATGCACAAACAATGTTTTCTGATATTGCCATGTAATATGTGGTACCACTGGCCCAATGGCCCCGACTCTCAACTCAACCCGTAGTTGTTTGTCTTGACTGGTCCGTCGACCTGTCATGTCGCACTGCTGCTAGTTGACTGAGCATGTCGGTCCTATCTTGGTACCATGGACAAACAATTCGTTTGTTAAGTTTTATGGCACATATATCACGTTCATTTACGAGCTCCTACTCGTGCCAACTGGCCTTGGGCCCACTATACGAGATTTTCAAAATTGGGCATTTAGCCCCCAAGTTCCAAAACCGAGTCCCCCGGCCTATCAGAGCTATTCGAGCTTCCGTCGAGAAGGTCTCCCAAATAGTTTAAGCATTGGCACACAGTCAGGGGAGAACACTTCCGACAAAATAGGTTTTTACTATCCATTATACCAACCGGTATAAGAACATCTCCGTTCATAACCGATGAATGGGTTTTCAACTTCCTTCGAGGAAGTCTCATCATACCAACCGGGTATGATCTACTTACAACCGATAAGTAGTTTTTCCACAAAATTTTTACATCACTTCCTCTAAGTGGTGATGATTAAAATACCACTAAATAGTGGGTTTTTATACCGAGGCACTTATCATCTCCAACCGGGTATGATATATAATCCCACTCACAACTAGTAAGTGGTTTTTAAATTTTAAGTTGTGCTCATCATCCCAACTAGTTATGATGTTAGTAAACCCACTCACCCGTTAATGCCATGAATTCCACTAGACTGGTTCTTTGTATTCATGCGAGCATGTCCTTGCTAGCATTCCCGGTATTTCGTGTTCCTACACGATATGAACAACCTTGTTCATTATTACTCGGCATAACAGCCTTCATTCATTTCCAATGAATGAGAAAACCTAAACTTTTAGTTATTTTCAATTAGGTCCCTAAAGTTATTTCTCTTTAACTTTAAGTCCCTAATGTCAATTTTTCCTCAAATTGAGTCCCGTAACTTTTAAAATTTATCCTGGGACCTCAATTTATTCAATTTCACCAAAAAGGGGTTTAATTTTCCAAATTTCCAATTTGGTTCCCCAATTTTTCTAAAATTACCATTTTGCCCTTCTTTTACAAAAATGGTAAGTTTTGCCCCAAAAATTCTGAAATTCCTCAATTGGTCCTCCAACATTATTTTCATGCCCAATTGACCCTCAGTTTCATAAAATTGTATTTTGGCCCTTTAAATTTCGAAAATCCCCAAATTTTCCCCCAATTTCAACTCTTCAACACTACCGAATTTGATTTCATCAAATTGACCAATCAAACACTTCTAATTATTGAAATTGGAGTTGAAATTGAGTTATTGCATGTTCATACGATTCTAAGAAACTTTGAATCGCAGATTTTAACGTCAGAACGAGCTCAAACGGAGCTTCACCGGAAAATAGACTATAGAGAGAGAAAGCTTCGATTACTCACCGGTGAAGGCACGACGGTCCGAGCTTTCGATCTGGGCAGATAGGTCCTAAGGTTCATCCTAGAATCAAGAATTGTATCAATTGATACGGAATTGGATTAGAATTTCGTCATTGAAATTCGGTCGACTCTCTCTCTAGCACCGATCGAAAATCGTAAAGGGGAGCCGAATTGGCTTACCTTTCGGTCCTAATTCGGCCGTGTAAAGGCTAAGGAAGTGTGGAGAGGGCTTGGTTTAGCCTGAGGAGGGCTTGAAATGGCCGATTTCAGCTTGGCCGAAATAGGGCAGCTTCGATCCGCCGGAGTTGCTTCACTATTCCATCATGTCGGTGCTTCTCCAACGATTCTCGGATTGACTGGAGTTTGCTATCAGATAGCTATCTTCTCCCTGGTTCTAAAGAGCCCGACCTTTGTTCAAGTCGAAGCTCTAGTTCGAGCTTTACTGGGAAATGGAGCAGTAGTGAGAAAGAGAGAGAAGTGTTCAGGTGTGAGGAGAATGAAATGGGGATGACCTCTTTATATAAGCATAAAACTCGTGTATTAAATGGGCGAGAATTATTACTAATATTAATATTTCCATAAATTATTGATATTAATTCCAATAATTTAATTTCGGTATTAATTCCAATAAATTAAATTTCGGTATTAATTCCAATAAATTAAATTTCGGTATTAATTCCAATAATTTAATTTCGGTATTAAATTATTTGTATTAATTCCAATAATTTAATTTAGGTATTATATTATTTGTATTAATTCCAATAATTTAATTTAGGTATTAAATTATTGGTATTAATTACAATATCATTCGCTATCAAATGGTGGCTTCAATTCCCCAATTTGAATTTTCTAAGCCACCTATAAAAATAAATTTAGAAATTGGTTTAATAGTGGTACAAACTGGTTCAAACTAGTTGAATCCAGTTTAGATCCGGTTCACTTGATCCGGTTTGATTTTCACCTCCAATTCACCCTAAAGTCCTTTATCATGACTTTTGTGACTCTCTAGGTCACTCGGGATCCATAAATTTCCTAGTTTGTCCTTTATCGGTTTCGATTTATAAACTAGCTTCGTTTTCTCTTTGGAAATAAACGGTTCTTTTCCCAATTTTCTTATTATCAAAGGACGAGGTTTACAACTCTCCCCTCCTTTTAGGGGTTTTTTCACCAAAATAGTTACATGTTAAATAATTGTGGGTAACCTTCCCTCATTACACTTTCAGTTTCCCATGTCTCTTCTTGCACGAGTCTGTTTTGCCACAGAACTTTGACCATAGGAATTCTCTTATTCGTTAAGTTCTTATCCCTCTGGTCGATGATTCGTATCGGTTTTGTTTGATAGGTCAAGTTCTCTTCCAGCTCTGGTGGAGGTCGGTCCAATACATGGCTAGGATCAGGCTGCTACTTCTGAAGCACAGAGATATGGAATACATCGTGTATTACTATCATGAAGTCTTACTATCTCCCTCATGTAAAAGACGGCCAGTTGTTCCTTTGTATCCGTCACTCTTATAGGAAGAAAATGAGCTAATTTGGTCAATCTATCCACGATAACCCAAATTGCATCTTGACCCTTCCTTGTCACAAGTAGTCTTGTGACAAAATCCATCTTAATGTGCTCCCATTTCCATTCCAAAATTGGTAAGGGTTGTAGCAGTCTTGATGGTTTCTAATGCTCAGCCTTTATCTATTGATAGGACAAACATCGGGCTACGTATTCCGCAATATCCCTCTTCATTCCCTTCCACCAATATCCTTGTTTAAGGGTACGATACATCTTGGTACTACCCGAATGCATTGCATACACCGAATCATGTGCCTCTTCCAGAATTAACCTCCTCAAATCCTTATCTTGAGGCACACAAACCCTACCCTTGTAGGTTAGCACTCCATCACCTTACAAGTTGTAGTCTAGTTTCGTTTCTCTATTAACCAGGTCCAAATAAGGTTGGAGTTCTTTATCAGCCTTTTGTTGAGCCTTAATCTGCTTGGTTAGATTGGGCCTTACCACCAGATTGACCACAAGCACTTCTCCTACATGTCCATCCTCAGATCCACCTCCATTTTTTCCAGTTGTTGCAACAAGGGTATGTAGCTCATCTTTATTTGTGCCGCATCGGTTTGTTATTTGCGACTTAAGGCATCTACCACCACATTCACCTTTCCGGGGTGATATTCTATCACAAGGTTGTAATCCTTCACCAATTCCAACCATCTCCTCTAGCGGAGATTTAACTCTTTCTGAGTCAGGAAATACTTAAAACTCTTGTGATCAGTGTATATCCTACACTTAACTCCATAGATGTAGTGTTGCCAAATCTTCAAGGCAAACACTATCGCAGCTAATTCCAGATCATGGGTTGGGTAGTTTCTCTCATGTACCATAAGCTGTCGTGGGGCATAAGTAATAAACTTCCCTTGTTGCATCAATACACATTCGAGTCCTTGTCTAAATGCATTAATATAGACGATGTACTCTCCCACACTAGGGTCAGGTAGGAAGTGTACCGGTGCGGTTGTCAATTGAGTCTTCAACTCTAAGAAAGACTTCTCACAACTTTCATCCCACTTATACTCAACTCCCTTCATGGTGAGCCGAGTCAGAGGGGCTGCTATCTTAGAGAAGTCTTGCACGAACCATCTGTAGTATCCTGCCAAACCTAAGAAACCCTATATCTCTGAAGGATTCCTTAGTGCCTTCAATCTGATATGGCTTCCATCTTTGTTGGATCTACTTTGACTCCATCCTTCGACACTACATGTCCTAAGAATCCTACCTCCTGCAGCCATAACTCACACTTGGAGAATTTTGCATATAAGTGATTTTCCTTCAATATCTCTAAGGTGATTACCAAATGTTCTTCTTGCTCCAACCTAGTTCGTGAGTATATAAGAATGTCATCTATGAATAATATCACGAACCTGTCCAAGTGTGGCTGGAACACACGGTTCATTACATCCATGAAGGATGCAGGGGCATTCGTTAATCCGAATGGCATCATTCTGAACTCATAATGTCCATATCGGGATCGGAATGTTGTCTTGGTAATGTCCTCCTCTCGGATCTTGAGTCGATGATAGCCCGACTGGAGGCCTATTTTGGAGAAGTAAGCTGCTCCTTTTAATTGGTCGAATAGGTCATCAATCCGCGGAAGTAGGTATTTGTTCTTGGTGGTGACCTGGTTCAACTTCCTATAGTAGATGCACAGTCTCATGCTTCCATCATTTTTCTTTACGAATAGGATGGGTGCACCATGTGGGGACTAGCTAGGATGTATAAAATCCTTCTCCAATAGCTCGTCCAGTTGTTCTTTCAATTCCTTCAATTCTGCTAGAGCCATACGATAGGGAGCTTGAGATATGGGGTTGGTTTCTGAGATAATCTCTATGGTAAACTCCACTTTCCGACTTGGAGGTAGCCTGTGTAATTCTTCTAGAAATACTTCTGCATAATATTTAACCACTAGAATGTCTTCTTTTCTTTTCTCTTCAGACACTTCATTGATGACCATGGCTAGGAAAGTCGTACAACCATTCTGTAACATTTTATGGGCTTTCATATGGGACACCATCTGCACTTCACCTTTCCTTCAGTCTCCTTGGAACTTTAGTCTACTTGTCTCGGGAGTGTGGAAGGTCACTGTCTTCTTTCCCCAGTCCATCTTGGCCTGATGGTTACTTAACCAATCCTTCCCAAGGATTACTTCTACCTCCTTTAAGGGTAATGGAATCAAATCCGCTTCAAGTTTGATTCCCCCAATCTTTATCTTACATCCTTTTAATTGCTTATTCATGTTTAACCCTTCTCCTAAGTGTGTGAGGATGTTGAGACTTTGTTCTAGTGGAGTAAGTTCTAGGAGTACACTTGGAATTAAGTCTTCCTTGACGAAGGATCTCTTAACTCCTGAGTAGAAGAGGGCATAGACTTGTTGTCCCCATAATTGCACATACCTTGATTTGAAGAAACCTATATTTAGAGGAAAGGCTTTTCTTTATTGAATAAAATTTTCAATTACAAGATTCTCTTGAACTAGTTGGGAGGATTTTGGGATGTACCCGCTAGAGTGTTAGGGTCTTTCCAAGCCTCTTCCTAGTGAGGTTGTATACCCTAGTTGGTACTCGTGCTGTAGTGTCTAGCATGGGGTTCCTGGGATTCCCTTGGGGTGGTCCAAGTGTATTCCTCTGCTTGTTTTTCCTGAGAGTGGGGCATTCCTTTACAAAGTGCCCCACTTGTCCGCATGCAAAGCAGGTCAAGCATGCTCCCTCGTGGTTCCTTTGGCACCTTAGACAGTGAGGGTTTCCTTGGGGCAAGGTGGGGATTACTCTATGGGGAGGTGGTGGCATGTACTTTCTTCTTTGAAATGCCATCCTATTTCCCCATTTTGGACCATTATGCTCCTTCCATCCAACCTGACGGTTTTGACCCTTATCCTCCTTTTGGGTCATTTGCCCTATCTGACGACGTTGGGTCTGTACTAGTCGCTCACACTCATGAGCCATACTGATTATTGCTATCAGGTCCATGGGGCATCCTAGTACTCCCATACGATCTTATATGTCCATAATGAGATTGTCCATGAACTGTTGGCATATGTCTGTTGGCCTAGCTAGGTCAGGAGCAAAGGGTCTTAACTCATTGAATTTTATTTCATACTCTGATATGGAGTTAATCACTTGTCGAAGTATGATGAATTCTTGCTTCTTCTCATTAATCAAATGAGGAGCCAAGTACTCCTCTGAGTACCTCTCCTCAAATTGCTCCTAAGTGGGAGTGGAGGTATGTAAGTTCAGACATTGTCCCACCACCTTTTGGCACTTCACTCACGGAAGAATTCTGTCAAGATCACCATGTCCTCTAGTGGTATCCTGACGATTCTCATCAACTTCTTTACATTTTCCAACCAATCCATGGAGGCTCCAACATCTTTCTCTCCAAGGAAAGGCTTACACCCAAGTTGTCGAAGAATCTTAAGATTCTTGGGAATATCTACTAGAGGAGGATGGTTAAGAGGAGGAGGATGGGATTGTACTTCCTCTAGTTCGACCCGAGAGTTGGTACCTGCCTCAGGGATGAGGTTAGGTTACCCAAATACATGGGTGAACTCCACATACAACCTCTAGTGTTCCAAACTAAGTCTAGGCAGGGTTGTCTAGGCTCCTCGGGGAGTTATCACAGGTAGAGGTGGTTGGGCAGTGTTAGAGACTACGACTCTAGTTCTCTTGGTTCCTTTCTTGGGAGCCATTCTGAAAATTTTAAAATCATTCCTATTACTTACTATATTCTCTAGCCTTGATAATGTATTCAAGGAAACATACTATAATACCACTCAAGTTGTCACACCCCAACTCGGTTTGGTTAGATCCCTATGAGCAACCCGCCACACTCCTGGTTTATTAAGGTTTTTCCCCTTCTTTTAAACCGTGAGGAGTAAGGCGTCCTTTAAACCTGTACCTTTCCTAGAATAACATTAATCAAAACTATATGAAATTTAAACTTAACATACCTGTCTTACGGGTGTAGTTAATTGGAGGTCTTTGGGTAGGCTTTCTCTTGGTTACCTAAAAAGGGGTATAAAGGAGGGGGTGAGTTTAACGACTCAGTGAATGGGTCTTTTAAAACTTGACTTTAAAAAAATAGTTTAAATTGGAGTGTGCTATACTCCTTAATTTCTTTAAGACATTTCAGCCTCAAAATCTCAATTTTCAAAACCATTATTCCTCATTAACCATAGTCAGTGTGTTTAACAATCAACACACACCCTTCATCATGAATAGATCACACATTCATAGGGCAGCATGTTCACTGCACCCACTTGTGGCATCGGAACGACTTTACCGACCACCTAGATAGAAGCTTGTCCACTTCTACCCTAAGAATGAGTGGGTGTATGCGACATCTGACCGTTAATCCCATAAAGAAACTTCGTGTCTGTATCCTGACCCCACCCGGTCTCATACGCATGAAACTACGTCAAGCTTCCCTAACTATTGGCAAGATAATCTGCCCTTATCTCCACCATGTCGTCTAGTAGCCCATAGGACGCATCACTACCCCTCTTGGGCATCTTGAAGGTCCCGTACCTCAGTGCATGCACAAAACAATAGTTTTTCTCATAATCCATTTAATTTTTGGTGCCACTAGTCCAACAGCCACGACCCTCAACTCGACCTACAAATGCTTGTCTCGACTAGTCCTTCAACCTATCTTATCGCACTGTCGCTAGTCCATCGAGTATATCGATCTTGTCTAGGTACAATGTCCAAACACATCATTCATTTAAAATTTTCATGGCTTAAACTTATGTTTGTTTACAAGCTCCTACTCATGCCAACTGGCCTTGGGCCCACTCTACGAGATTTTCAAAATGGGGCATTTTAGCCCTTATGTCCCAAAACTGAGGCCTACAGCTTATCTGAGCTATTCGAGCTCCTGTCAAGAAGGTCTCCCAAAAAGTTTAAGCAGTGGAACATAGTCGTGGGAGAGAACTTCTAACAAAAATAATCATTTAGTTGTCCATCACACGAACCAAGTATGAGGACATCTACGCTCATAACCGATAAGTGGGTTTTTTACTTCCCTACAGAAAGTTCATCGTACCAGTCGAGTATGATCTACTTACAACAGCTAAGTAGTTTTTCTGTGCGTTTTCTCACATCACCCCTTCCAGGTGTGATGTTAAAATTTCACTTAGTAGTGGGTTTTACATAGGTGTTCATCATCCCAACCGGGTATGATGTAAAAGTCCCACTCACCCGTGAATGCAGTGAATTCCTCTTAACTGACTTTTGTCTCCACGCGAGCTTGTCTTGGTCGAAGTTCCCGAAACTTCGTGTTCCCACACGATATGAACATCCTTATTCATTATCCTTTGGCTTGATCACCTCCATTAATTACGAATGAATAACATACCCAAACTTTTCAATTATTTGAAATTAGGTCCCCAAAGTTCTTTTTCTTTAACTTTAGGTTCCTAATGTCGATTTTCCCCTAAATTGAGTCCTGAAACTTCTAAAATTCACCTTGGGACCTCAGTTTATTCAAAATCAAAAAAAGGGGTCCAAGTTTCCTAAATTTCTAATTTGGTCCCCAACTTTTCCAAAGTTACCATTTTGCCCCTACTTTACAAAAATGGTAAATTTCACCCCAAAAATTGACCAATTAGTCCTCCAGCATCTTTTCCATGCCCCCATTGGCCCTCAATTTTAGGAAATTATGCTTTAGTCCCTCAAAATTTTGAAATCCCTAATTTTTACCCTAATTTCAACCTTTCAACTTGGCCGAATTAGATTTCATCAAATTAACTGATCAAATGAGGTTAATTGTTGAAATTGAAGGTAGATTTAAGTTCCTACACATCATTCATTTATAATTTTCATGGCTTAAACTCATGTTTATTTACAAGCTTCTACTCATGCCAACTGGCATTGGGCCCACAGTACGAGATTTACAAAATCGAGCATTTTAGCCTGCAAGTTCCAAAACCGAGGCCTTCGACCTATCTTAGCTATTCGAGCTCCTTTCAAGAAGGTCTCCCAAAAAGTTTAAGCAGTGGCACATAGTCGTGGGAGAGCACTTCTGACAAAAATAATCATTCAGTTGTCCATCACACCAACCGGGTATGAGGACATCTCCGCTCATAATCGATAAGTGGGTTTTCTACTTCCTTACAGGAAGTTCATCATATCAGCCGAGTATGATCTACTTACAATGGCTAAGTAGTTTTTTTGTGCATTTTCTCACACCACCCCTTCCAAGTGTGATGTTAAAATTCCACTTAATAGTGGGTTTTCATTATCAAGGTGCTCATCATCCCAATTGGGTATAATGTAAAAATCCCACTCACCCAAGAATACAGTGAATTTCTCTTAACCGGCTTTTGTCTCCACGCGAGCTTGTCTTGGTAGGAGTTCTCGGTACTTCATGTTCCTACAAGATATGAACATCCTTGTTCATTATCCTTTGGCTTGGTGGCCTTCATTCATTACGAATGAATAACATACCCAAACTTTTCAATTATTTGTAATTACGTTCCTAAAGTTCTTTTTCTTTAACTTTAGGTTCCTAATGTCGATTTTCCCTCAAATTGAGTCCCAAAACTTCTAAAATTCACCTTGGGACCTCAATTTATTCAAAATCACAAAAAGGGGTTCAAGTTTCCCAAATTTCCAATTGGGTCCCTGACTTTTCCAAAATTACCATTTTGCTCCTACTTTACAAAAATGGTAAATTTCACACCAAAAATTCCAACATTTAACCAATTAGTCCTCCAATATCTTTTCCATGCACAATTGGCTCTCAATTTTTGGAAATTGCACTTTAGTCCCACGAATTTTTGAAATCCCCAAATTTTCACCCAATTTCAACCTTTCAACATGGCGAAATTTGATTTCATCAAATTGGCCAATCAAACAAGGTTAATTGTTTAAATCGAAGGTAGATTTAATTTCCTACACATCTATATGATTCAATTGCACTTTCAATCGCATGAATTGATGCCAGAACGAGCTAAAATGGAGCTTCATCGGAAAATTGAACGTTGAGAGAGAAAGCTTCGAAAGCTTACCATCGGGGGCGCAGCAGTCTGAGCTTTCAATCTAGGTAGATAACTCTTGTCCTTAGGTTCCTCCTAGGATTAAGAATCACCTCAATTCATGTCGAATTGAGGGAGAATATGGTCAGTAAAGATATGTTGGTTCTCCCTAGGACCGATCGGAATTTACAGTGTAGAGCCAAATTCACTTGATCATTAATTGCCTAAAACTCCCTAGCATAAGATTTTTCATCTTCACCAGCGCTGCTTAATTTTTCAGCGATTGAACAGTGATGTCATCTGAAGGAAGAAGATAACACTGTTCCGAACCAGGTTCAATGCTTAAACCGGTCGGTTCATGCCCAATTCGATTGAGTTTTCCAAAATAAAAAATTTGTAAATTCATTTAAACTCATTCTCTATCAAATGGTGGCCTCAATTCCCCAATTTGAAATTTCTAAGCCACCTAGAAAAATGAATTTAGAAACTGATTCAATAGTGATTAAAACCGATTTAAATCGGTTCAATCCAACTCAGGTCCGGTTCACCTGAACCAGTTTGGTTTTCACCTCCAATTCACCCGAAAGTCCTTTATCATGACTTTTGTGACTCTTTAGGTCACTCGAGATCCATAAACTTCCCGGTTTGTCCTTTCTCTATCGGTTTCGGTTTACAAATCTGCTCGATTTTCTCTTTGGAAATGGCTGGTTCTTTTCCCAATTTTCTTATTATCAAAGGACAGGGTTTACAAGTTATAACCAAATTTCAATTTTTTTGAATAATTGGAGACTCGAACCATGTACGATGGGCTGTTTGAGGACCTTCGTCAAGGAGCATGCCACGGATTGGAACCTAGTCAGACGAACGCGTCGTGACTACCGGGTGAGTGGGAATTTCCAGCATCGGTCCCGATTGGGACAATATTCATGCTCTCATCTTTAAAAATGTCTTCCTGAAATTAATTTCCAACATTTTGGGGGCTATTTTTGAGGTTAGGCTAGATGATGCAAGTGGGCCCAAGGCCGATGGGCACGGGTACAGGCCCGTTGAGAATTAGCGAGTGATAAGTCCATTAAAACTTTCATACTTGATAATTGTATGTTACACCTACCGAGCCAAGGTCGAGTTATCGAGCTTGTTAGGCCAAACAGCTACTAAGCTGAAGTTGGGGTGTCGAACCCGTTGTGCTGGTGAGCAAGAGGCCGAAGCCGAGCTAACAGACCCATGAGGCCGGTAGGACAAAGATAATGGCCATAATGGATAAGAGTTTTTATTGTGCATGCATGAGATGTGGAACCATCGAGTCGCCTAGTATGGGGTAGTGGTGGTTCGTCGTCCAGTATGTCAAGAAGGTTTGGGAGCTTCACGCGCACGAAGGGGGAAGAGGTCTCGTCCCACATTGCATTCACGAGGTATGGCTAGAGTTTGAGGGTCGGACAACTGATGTCCACTCAGACTTAGGGTAGAGGTTACCGACCTCTATTAGGGTGGATGGTAAAGGTGCTTTGTCCATAAGTGGAGTAGTCGGGGACTGTTCTACGATCGTGTGATCCCTTTTTATAATATAAAGGGTGGTTGTTCGTTGAAACCTTCATGGATCGTAGGAAAAAGAAAGATAAACAAACATATGTATGACTAATCAATTATTTGTAGAAATTTTCCCCTCACTTAGTTGTGTACTCACTCCTCTCCTTTCACACCTTTCAGGAAGAAAGGTTGAGTTAGGTAGAACTGAAGTCTGAGTGACGACTCGAACCCTCAAGATAAGCCCTATACTATGAAATCCCAAATTTTTAAATTGTTATGGAAAACATGTATCGGTACGCCTATACCTTCCTTAAACCATCAGGGTAGGAATACCAGGATGGTTCTTGGAAGGTTGGCGGGTTGATCACAGGATTCTGACCGAACTAGATCGGGTGTGACATTCTTCGACATTAACCATTAATCGGGGACACGTGTCTCTCTCCTAGTGGTCGATCATCACTAAGGTGGATTTTCCTCTTTTGACCATTGACAAAGACGCATGTCACGCTCTAATTGGTCAGCGTTTCTAGGCATTGACTACGCGCTGACTGGGTACGCTTTGCCACACATTGTGTGCAGATTGGTTGTGTCTACTGATAAGGCGCTGACCAGACAGTGGTGCATTGACCGGTCCGACCAGACTGGGTTCGGTGACACGAATTGGAAAATTGGTCGGTTCAGGCCTAATTCGAGTGGTTTTCTAAAATTTAAAATTTTCTAAATTCATATAAATTCATTTTCTAACCAATTGTGGCTTCAATCTCCCATTTTATGTTTTTAAGCCACCTAGAAAAATGAATCTTTGAACCATTTCCCTACAATTCATCTTAGTTCAATCCAGTTAAGGTCTAGTTCACACTGAACTGGTCCGGTTCTCACACCTAATTTCAATCATGGTTTCTTTTCATAATTTTGGGGTATTTATTGGCCACTTGGGATTTTCCAATTTCATGTTTCAACTCTTATTCACAAATTTCAGTTTGTTTCAACATTGGTTTTCCCTCAAAAATTTTCAATTCCCGAATCTGGCTTTCTTATAATGTGAAAACGGGGTTTACGGGCCATGAGCAGCCCATAAGTGTTAGCAAAGTGTAGACCATCTCTTGTTCATGGTAATGAGTTTCTCAGTGTATACATGTTATTGTAATAATATAATCGGTTATGTAAAACTAGTTGGGGAGACCAATGATAACCCGACTGTAGTAGAGACTACAAGCCGGATGGCCCAATACTAGTGTCTCTAAGGGCATAGTAAACCACGAGACTTAGATGGTTACGTACGAATAATGAGATAGAAGATCATGATAGGTGGTTTATGGGAAATATTTTGGTCATGAGTCATGTAGTGGCATAATTTCAGTGTCCCACTCACTAAGTTGTGAGTTCACCCCCTCCCATAAACATGTTGCAGGTTAAGCTTAGGAGACACAAGGAGTGAAGGGAAGGATCTTTCTGAGATGCACATTCGCCTAAGGTAAACTCGTACCTTGCACACGATGGTGTTTAACTTTACCATGCCCCCACGTAGTTTGGTCGGATCCTTGTAAGTAACCCGCCACTCCCTTTGATCCATTAAGGGTCTCACCCTTTCCTAAGCCACGAGAAGTAAGGTGTCCTTTTACCTATATTTCCTGGAATAGCATTATACAAAACTAAGTATTTTAAAATAAACATAACAATCTTCTTATTTTTCCAAATTAAGAGGGTCTTTAAGAATAGTGTTTTCTTGGTTACCTGAAAAAAAGGAAGGGGTGAGTTCTATAACTCACTGAGCAGGTGTTGGGAATGAGTTTTCAAAATCACTTTATTTTAACTGTGCCAAGGTTATCATTTCCTTTAAAAAAAGGATTTCCACAAATTTTGGTATTCAAAACCTTTTTCCATACCCATATTAGGTGTGTTTAGCTTTCTTAGCCCATTCCATTGCCTCGGGAAGCGTTTAGCAAACAAACAAACGCCCTTCATTAGGAAGGGTACACACATTCGCAGGTGTAGCCCATCAACTGCACCCACTTGTGGATCGGAGCATCTTTACCGTCCACCAAGATAGAAGCCCGTCCACTTCTATCCTGGGTCTGAGTGGATATTCTCGACATCTGACCCTCAGACCTAAAAGCCACTCCGTGTCCGTATGAGGATAAAGACCTCATCCCGACCCCACCCCAGTCTCATGTGCAAGAAGCTACTCCGAGCTTCCAAACTGATTAACATGACGAACTACCCTTATCTCCACCATGTCGTCCAATAGCCCTTAGGACCCATCACTACCCCCCTAGGGCATCTTGATGGTCTCGTACCATAAGTGCGTGCACAAACAACAGTTTTCACATATGGCCATTATCTTTGGTGCCAATGTTCCAACGACCCCAACCCTAAACCCAACCTGCAGCTATTTGTCTAGGCCGGTCCATCGACCTGTCCCTAACACACTACTGCCAGTCCATCGAGTATTATTGGTCCTGACTCAGTACCATGGTGAAATCATATAACAAATTTCATTAGAAATTTTTATGGCATTCTTTAATCAAGTTTGTTTACGAGCTCCTGCTCGTGCCCACTGGCCTCGGGCCTAGTGCACGTATTTTTCCAAAACTAGGCATTTAGCCCCAAGATTTCAAAGACTGAGGCCTCTGGCCTATTTGAGCTATTCTAGTTCCTGTCAAGAAGATCTCCCAAATGTTTTAAGTATTGGCACACAGTCAAGGGAGAACACTTTTGACAAAAATTTTATTTTTAAATTAATCACACCAACCGAGTGTGATGATATCTCCACTTAAAAACTGGTAAGTGGTTTTCTCCTTTTCTCAAGGAAACTCATCATACCAATCGGGTATGATTATCTCTACTTATAACCAGTAAGTAGGTTTTATCAGTTAAAGATAGTACTCCTCATCCCAACCGTGTCACACCCCGACCCAGTTTGGTCGAATCACTATGATTAACATGCCGCTCCCTTGGTTTAAGAAGGGTTTCCCCTTTTTCTTTAATCAAGAGGAGTCATGCGTAATTTAAACCTTGTTCCCTAGAATGGCATATATCAATAAAAATGCAAGCTTAAAAGAACTTTAAGCATACTTGACAAATGGTAGATTCTAGTATTTTCTTTGGTCATGTTTCCCCTACTCCTGAAAAGGGATAAAAGAGGAGGTGAGTTTCTACAACTCAGTGAGTGGGAGTTGGAAGTAACTTTTCAAATCAATTAGTTTTAACTAAAATTGTGCCAGGGTTGTTGTTTTCTTACAAAGAAAGTTTTTTTCTCACATTCTGATTTTCAAAACCTTTTTCCTCATTTCCACATTAGGTGTGTTTAACAAACAACACATGCCCTTCATCAGGAAGGAAACATACAATCGTAGGTGCAGCCCGTCCACTGCACCCACTTGTGGCTCGGAGCATCTTTACCGGCCACCAAGATAGAAGCTCATCCACTTATACCCTAGGTTGAGTGGATGTTCACGACATCTGACCCTCGAACCCGAAAGCAACTCCGTGTCCGTATGAGGACAGAGACCTCATCCCAACCCCACCCCTATCTCACGCGCAAGAAGCTACGTCGAGCTTCCTGACTGCTGGCACGACAAACTGCCCTTATCTCCACTAGGTCGTCCAGTAGCCCTTAGGATGCATCATTACCCCTCTTGGGCATCTTGATGGTCTTGAACCTCAAGTGCATGCACAAACAATATTTTTCACATAGCCATTTATCTTTAGTGCCACTCGTCTAGCAACCCCGACCTGCAACTGTTTGTCTAAGCCGTTCCGTTGACCTAGCCCTGATGTACTATTGCCAGTCCATCGAGTATGTCAGTCCTATCTTGGTACCATGGTAAAATCATATAACCATTTCGTTAAGAGTTTTCATGGCTTTCATATCTCATGTTTGTTTATGATCTCCTTCTTGTGCCTACTAGCCATGGGCCCACTGCACTTGATTTTCCAAAATCGGGCATTTAGCCCTACAAGTTCAAAAACTAAGGCCTCTGGCTTATCTAAGCTGTTCTAGCTCTCATCAAGAAGGTCTCCAAAAAGTTTAAGCATTGGCATACAGTCAGGGGCAAACACTTTTGACAAAAATAAAGTTTCACTTCATCGCATCAACTAGGTGTGATGATATCTCCACTTACAACTGGCAAGCAAGTTTCTTCTTCCTTTAAGAAAGTCCATCATACCAACCGGGTATGATTTCCTCTACTTACAATGGTAAGTAGGTTTTAGCTTAGTTCACCCATCGTCCCATCTGGGTATGATGTCAAAATCCCACTTACAAGTGGCTTTTCATTTCTAAAGTGCTCATCATCCCAACCGAGTATAATGTGAATAAGCCCACTCACCCGATAACTGTGGTGTATTCCTTTCTAGTCGGTTTTTGCCTCCACTCTAGCTTATCCTTGCTGGTGTTTCGGTCTCTTGTGTTCCTACACGATTTGTGCATCCTTATTTATTAAAATTTGGAAAGCATCCTTTGTTTCTCACATATGAACGACTGGGCTCAAATTTGTTAATTAATTGCACTTCGGTCCCCAAAGTTCCTTTTAATTGACTTTAGGTTCCTAAAGCTAGCTTTTCTCTAAATTAATTCCCAAAACTTCCAAAAATTCTCTTTGAGGCCTCAATTTACTCAAAATTGTTTAAGGGGCTCAAGTTTTCCAAATTTCCAATTTGGTCACCAACTTTTCAAAAATTACCATTTTGCCCCTACTTTCTAAAAATGGAAATTTGGCCCCAATTATTTCAAAAATTGACCAATTGATACTCCAACATCTTTTTCATGTCCAATTGGCCTCCAATTTTTGGAAATTGCAAATAGGTTACTCAATTTTACGAAATCCCCAATTTTCCCCAAATTTTCCCCTTTCAAACTGGCCGAATTTAATTTCTTCAAATTGACCATTCAATCGGGGTTAATTGCTTCAATTGGAGGTGTAATTCTATTCCTACACTTCCATATTATTCAATTGAGCTTTGAATTGCATGAATTAAGGCCGAAATGGGCTCAAACGGAGCTTCGCCAAAAAATTGTGCGTAGAGAGAGAGAGCTTTGAAAGCCTACCGTAAGAGGTGCACCGGTCCGAGATTTCTATTGGGGAAGGTAGCTTTGTTCTTGAGGTACCTTCTAGGATCAAGATTTCCTAAAATTGACCTCGAATTGAGGGAGAATTTCGTTAGTGAAATTTCATAGTTTCTCACTCTAACTCTGACCGAGAATGATAGAGGAGGCCGAATTGGCTTACCTTTCAGCTCAATCGTATGAGGACTGTGGGGATGTTAGGAGGGCTTCATTTGGCTAGAGGAGGGCTGAATTTGGTTGATTTTAGCTCGGCTGAAATAGGGTAGCTTTAGTGCTTCATAGCTGCTTCACTATTTGATTCCGCTGGCGCTTCTCTAGCGATCCTCTGATCGAACAAAGGTTGCTGTGAGGTAGCTGACTTCCCCCTAGAGTCAAAAGAACCTGACCTCACCTTCTGAGGCTCAGAAAAATGCTAATGCTGGAGCTCTAGTTCGAGCTTCACCGAAAAATGGAGTAGTTGAGAGAGAATGGAGATTTTAGGTGTGAGGAGGGTGAATGGAGAGGAGCTTTTTATATAGGGAGCTCGGGGACTCTCTGCCCAACCGTTTCACATCTTGGTCAAGCTTATCCTCACCCTGAACGGAGACATTCTCTCTTCGTCAGTGTTGTCCATTCATGCATTGAATGAACAGTCTCGTCATCTAAAGGAAGAAGACGACACTGTTTTGAACCGGACTGGACCAGTCTAACTAGGTTCAATGTTTAAACTGGTTAGTTCAGGCCTGATTCGACCAATTTTCTCAAAATTAATAATTTCTAAATTTATCTAAATGCATTCTTAATCCAATGGTGGATTCAATTCCCTAATTTGAATATTTTAAGCCACCTAGGAAAATGAATTTAGCAATCGATTCAATGATGGTTCAAACCGGTTCAAGTCCGGTTCACCTAAACCAGTCTAGTTTTCTCTTCCAATTTGTTCCCAAGTCCATTTTCATGATTTTTATGACTAATTAAGTCACTTGGGGTTTGTCGATTTCCCATTTTTCCCTTTCTCTATGGTTTACGGTTCATGAATCGGTTCAGTTTTCTCTCTTGGGTTGACCGGTCCTTTCCCCAGTTTTCTTATCTTTAAGGGGCAGGGTTTACTAATCGGGTATGAAGTTAGATAATCCCACTCACCTGATGAATATGATGTGTTCATCCCTAGTCGATTTTCCAAGTTTACACAAGCTTTCTCTTGCTGGCTTTCTGGTTACACATGTCCCTACATGATTTGAGAATCCCTATCAATTAAGATTTGCCATAACAGCCATCGTTTTCTCACGTATGAGCAACTAGGCTCAAAATTGTTGATTAATTAAACTTAGGTCTCTAAAGTTCATTTTCTTTAACTTTCGATCCATAATGCCAACTTTTCCCCAAATTGAGTCCCAAGGCTTCCAAAATTCCCTTTAAATCCTCAATTCACTCAAAATTGTATAAGGGGCTCCAGTTTTCCAAATTTCCAATTTGGTCCACTACTTTTCAAAAATTACAATTTTATCCCTACTTTCCAAAAATGGCAATTTAGCCCAAAATGTTCCAAAAATTGATCAATTGGTCCCACAACATCTTTTTCATTGCCAATTGGCCTTCAATTTTGGGAAATTGCAAATAGGTTCCTCAATTTTTCAAAATCCCCAATTTTCCCCAAATTTTTCCCCAATTTCTCCCATTCAAGTTGACCGAATTTGATTTCATCAAATTGGCCATTCAATCGAGTTTAATTACTTTAATTAAAGGTATGGATCAGTTCATACACTTTCATATGATTCAACTGAGCTTTGCCGAAAAACTGCTCTTAGAGAGAGAAAGCTTCAAAGCTTACCGTTGGAGGTGCAGCAATCTGATCTCTCGATCAGGAAAGGTAGCTCTTGCCCTAAGGTTCCTTCTAGGATCAAGAATTGCTACAATTGAAGTCAAATCGAGGGTGAATTTAGTTAGTGAAATTCAACACTTTCTCTCTCTAAGTCCGATCTATAACGACTAAGGAGGGCCGAATTGGCTTACCTTTCAGCTCTGTTGAGGTCGTGTAAGGGCCGTGGGGGTGTTGGGGTGTTGGGGAGGCCTAGTTTGGCCTGAGGAGGACTGAATTTGGCTAAATTCAGCTTGGCCAAAATAGGGCAGCTTCGGTCAGTCGGAGCTACTTCAGTGTTTGACTCTGTCAACGCTTCTTCGGTAGTGTTCGGGTTGAAAGGAAGTTGCTATTAGGTAGTTGACTTCCCCCAAAGTCTATAGGACTCGACCTTGCCTTCTGAGGTTAAGAAAATTGCCCAAGTCGGAGCTCTGATTTAAGCTTCACTGGAAAATGGAGCAGTTGAGAGAGAATGGCGATTTGAGATGTGTGGAGGAAGAATAGAGAGAAGCTCTTTATATAGGGAGCTCGGGGACCCTCTGCCCGACCACTTTCCATTTTGGTCAAGCTTATCCTTGCCCTAAAATTGCATGAACAGAGCGGTTTCATCTTCATTGGTGATATATGTTTTCTGCATTAATGAACAGTGATGTCATCCCATGGAAGAAGATGACACTGTTCCAAATCGGACTGAATCGATCCAACCGGGTTCAATGGCATAAATCGGCCGATTCAAACCCGATTCAACTGGTTTTCTCAAAATTAAAAATTTATAAATTAATCTAAATTCATTATCTATCTAATGGTGGCTTCAATTTCTAATTTAAATATTTTAAGCCACCAAGAAAAATGAATTTAGAAATTGGTTCAAGTATGGTTCAAACCAGTTCAATTCGATTCATGGCCAATTCACCTTGAACCGGTCTGATTTTCTCTTCCCATTTGTCCCAAGATTTTTTTCCATGAATTTTATGACTCTTTGTTTCACTTGGTATTTTTCAATTTTCCTATTTTGCCCTTTCTTTATCGATTATAGTTCATGAACCGGCTCAATTTTCTCTTTTGAAACAACCAGTTCTTTTCCCAATTTTTCTTATCTATAAAGGGATGAGGTTTACAAAGTTCCTATCATATTGCTTTTATTCCCATGTTATTGGTATAAATCATTTTGTGGGCTCCCACGGTAAACTATGAAAGAAAAGTTTTGAATTTATGATGCATTTCATAAGTATTTTTCTATTATGAGCCTTAGTTTCATTCATTTTACCTTGGTGAAGGATCTTGTCATTATAACATCGAGGGGATTGGCGAGTTGCATGGGTCCCCGACCGACAAAATAGGGTTGGGCGTGATAGTTCGGATGAAGAAGATGGCAAGCGTGTGTACATGCACGCGTCTAAGTGTTGTGCGCCACGTGTATGTGGCACATGTGTGCGCCCGGTGGGGGCGCTCCGACTAGTTCGCACTATAGTGAACCGGTTTTCTGGCGAAGTTATGGGTTGGTTTGGCCATTTTTGGCGTTTCCTTGCAAGTTCACCTCTAATTTGACTGGTTCTTAGCCCAAACTAAATTTTTAAAAACTCCTCATTGAATTTCCTATCATTTTAGCTCAAGAACGTTCATCTTTGTATTTAATTTACCTCTTCTAAAAATCGGAGGGTTTTATTGCTTTGAGGTAGTTCGATTGATTTTGGCCTTCCTTTGGTCAATTCACCTTCGATCCGACTGGTTCTTGGCCCAATTCTTTTTCTAAAAAATACTACATCCCATTATAAGTTGATTGGGCTCAAGAATTTCTATCTTTAGATTTGTTTAACCACTCTTAAAAATTGATGGTCTTTTTACTTAATTCCTTAAATACCCCTTTTTAGCTTAGTTTCTATTTGGGCTTCTCCCGATCCTTTATGCTTGATCGGGGAAGGTTTCCTTAGGGTTATTATTCAGGTGTACTTCCTACTCCTAAGTTTGGAGTTTTATATAGATTCTCCATCTGATTTGATTTCCTTATTGGTTTGTCAGTATCCATATCAACTTTCTTGATCCACTCGAGTTTAGGTCTCGGTTTGTGTTTTTTCCGGTGTTACAACTTCTCCACTCCTTTTTTAGAATTTTGTCCCCAAAACTTAATCATTTGTTGAGGAGGACATTCATCTCTTATCCCACTCGGTCTTTCCATTACATTCTTTTGTTCTGACTTTCTTACTAGACTTAGCCTTGTCATTTATCTTAGGATTGGGATAACCCTTTTTCCACTACATCCATTGTGAATATCATGTTATTCCCTATAAGACTCCTTCTAGAGTTATTATTACCACTAATTCCTGCCAATCATCCTAGATTGCAAATCACACCTCTTGGTTACTCATATATTATCTCATTTATAACATCCTAATCCCTTATGGATATCATTGGTTAATACTTATACCTTGATCTTTGGATAAACGTGCCACTTACCTACATAAGTACTATTATGCACTTAGTCATGATGGGTGTTACCCTTTTTTCCATGTCCTATTTGTAAAAACCGCAAATGTCCTTACTTCTCCAAGTCAAGCCACAACACTTGTTCCAAAAGTATTTGTTTAATATCATGTGTATGAGGGTATTACTTTCTCTACCATGTTCGGGTATACGTGCCTACACAATCATACTAGTGCTAAGATACTTACTTCCCTAACGCATCTTATCTTCTCGTGTTGGCCTTACAAAACACGGATAAATGAATGACCATTTGTATTTTTCAAGACTTTCTCTTTTATCGACTGAATCCCTTCCATTTGTTGTATCCACAATTTGTGCCTCTTGTATTTCTTCTTAGGTCCAATCCACCTTATGGGTTAAAATGACCCGCAACCTGTCTTAAGGTCAAGAATATTGACCTAGTGTCCCTTTTACATAATCGTTCCATCATGGTCAAGCAATCCAAATTCACTTTTGTATATTATTCCATCGTCCAAATTCGTTAAAATAATAACATACCTTCCTTCGTAACATCCTAGTTATGGCGGTACATTTCTTATCACCAAATGGTGGTTCTCTTTATGTTTCCCATGACTCCCAAGTATTATACACCACAAGGTCCTTCCTAGGCATTGTCTCACTAATATCCTTACCTACAAATTCTTAATATCTAGACCAACCTTATTTGCTTAATGGTCCCCACACGTGGGTGGAGCTTTTCACTCTACCTATCACTTGTTGCGGTACCCTTTTACACAAGGGAAATTAAAATTTTGAGGTCTATTTCAAGCAACTCTCTCTTTATCATGCCTCATCCATCATGTGGGATTCCATCTTATTTCCTTATTTAATGACTCTTGTACTTTAACTTGTTGGGTACTTATAGGGTTTCCACTCTGGTCATGTCATTTGAGGCATCAACACCTTTTTTACACTTTTTTGAGGATTTAAAAAATCATCCTCCTTACTTGTACATAAAATTTAGACAGAGATTTCCTTAGTAGGATACCAATTTTTAGAATGATACCTTAGGTCCTTTTATAAAGCCCTGAATCATGGTACAGCCTAGTTACCATAGTCCCATCTAGTTTCTTCTAAATTTATGGAGTGCTTTACTATCATTTTTACTCAAATGCCCCTTGGCATATACCTCATTACCATGACTTGGTCATCTATGGTAAATGGGTGTCATTTTCTCTCACTCTAAACCCAATTAATTGTATCTCATGTCCTGGTATGTTATATCTAGTCATCGTCTGAGGTCTTAATCCAAAGTAAGATTCCTTAATGATCCTTGAGTCTTCATCCAAATTAGGCACTTACCCTAGCAGTTCCACTTATATGGTTACATATATCTCTTGAATGGATTTGTTCATCCTTCCTTACTCATTATATTGGATCCTTAATGCTCAAACTCCCATTAAACTTGTTTTTTTACCTTGTTCTCCTTAGAACATCGCCAAACCATATCTTTCTTGGGCTTTAGAGGAACTATTCTCAAATCTTGACAATTTATTATCATGGTATCTCAGGAACCTATCCTATCACGCCCTGGCCCAGTTTGGTCGAAATTCCCATGAAAAACCCGCCACTCTCCTAGTTTATAAAAGGTTTTCCCCTTCTCTAAACCGCGAGGAGTAAGGCGTTATTTTCACATATACCTTTCCTGTAATAACATTAATCAAAACTGAATATAAATTTTACATACTTGTCTTAAGGTTCAGCTACAAACAGATTTTTAAGGTTGGTTTCCCTTGGTTTCCTAAAAAGGGGTAAACGGAGGGAGTGAGTTTGACAACTTAGTGAATGGGTGTTAGGTGCGAATTTTCACAAAAACAACTTTAATCGGAGTGAGCCAAACTCCTTATTTCCTTTAAAATTCTTTCTTCCTTAAATTCTAGTTTTCAAAACCCTTTTCCAAGGTTTACTAATTCTTTTCCAAGGATTCTCAAATTCTTTCCAAGGTTTTCAAACCTCTTTCCCATTTCCATATTAGGTGTGTTTCACAAATAACAAATTCCATTCATCGGGAAGGGTACACACACATTCGTGAGATGCAGTTACGTCGACTACACCCACTTGTGGATCGGAGCGTCTTTACTATCCACCCTAATAGAAGTCCCTCACTTCTACCCAAAGTCTAAGTGAATGTCTCTAATGTCCTATCCTCAGACTCAAAATACTTCGTGTCCATATGAGGACGTAGACCTCATCCTGACCTCACCCCAGTCTTGTGCGCATGAAGCTATGTCAAGCTTCCCTGACAGCTCGCACGAAAAATTGCCTTATCTCCAGCATATCGTCCAATAGCCCCTAGGATGCATCACTACCCCTCTTAAGCGTCTTGATGGTCCCAAACCTCAGTGCATGCACAAAACAATAATTTTCCACATAAGCTATTTAATCTTTGGTGCCACTAGTCCAATGGCCTCGACCCTCAACTCGACCTGCAGGTGTTTGTCTGGACTGGTCCGTCGACCTATCTTGTCACACAGCCGCAAGTCCATTGAGTATGTCGGCCATGTCTTGGTACCATGGCCAAATCATATCATTTATTTAAAATTGTTATGGATTAATATCATGTTTATTTACAAGCTCCTGCTTGTGCCAACTAGCCTTGGGTCTACTGTACGAGATTTTCAAAATCGGGCATTCCAACCCCAAGTTCCAAAACCTAGGCCTCTGGCCTATCTGAGCTATGCGAGCTCCCGTCAAGATCTCCCAAAATCTTTAAGCAGTGGCACACATAAAGGTACCATCACACCAACCGGGTGTGAGGACATCTGTAAACCTCGCCCTTTTAAGCTGAGGAAAATCGGGAAAAGAACCGGTTCACAAACCTGATTATCAGGAAATGGGCAATTTAGAAATTTACAACACTCGGGTGAATCAAAGGGTTCATAAAACCATGGAAAAGAACCTTAATTTATGACACTCAGGTGAATCAAAGGGTTCATAAAACCATGGACAAGAACCTTAGGACAAATTGGAAGAGAAAAACCATACCAATTTAGATGAACTGGATCCAACTGGATTGAACCGGTTAATGAACCGAGTCGGTTCATGAATTAGAAACGATAGAGAACAGGCATATTAGAGAAATTTCAACTCCCTTGTGACCTGAAGAGATTTATAAACCTTGGAAAGAAACCTTAGAACAAATTGGGAGAGAAAAACTAAATCGGTTCGGGTGAATCAGACCTGAACCAGATTAAACTGGTTTAAGAAACGAGCTGGTTTATAAACAGAAATTGATAGAGAGATGGAAAGTGGGAATTTTATGGACCCTAAGTGACCTAAGGAGTCATAAAAGTTATGAAAAAGGACTTTAGGGTGAATTGGAGATGAAAACCAAATCGGTTCAGGTGAACTGGATCCGAATCGGGTTGAACCTATTTGAACTACTATTGAAATGGATACTAAATTCATTTTTCTAGGTGGCTTAAAATTTTTAAATTTGAGATTTGAGACCACCATTGGATAGAAAATGAATTTAGATAAATTTAGAAATTTTTAGATTTGAAAAACTCGGTCGAATGGGGGATGAACCGGCCAGTTTAAGCTTTGAACCCGGTTTGGACCAGTCCGGTCCAGTTCGGAACAGTGTCGTCTTCTTCCTTCAGATGACAGCACTGTTCACTCGCTGGAAAATTGAAGTAGTGCCGACGAAGAATAAATGTTTTCGTTTGGTACATTTCAGGCCATCAATGTCTATCATAAAGCTGGCAAACAGACAGCCAACAAGTCCCTGAGCTCTCTATATAAAGAGCCCCTCCCTATTCATTCTCTCCCCACCTGAAAACTCCATTCTCTCTCAACTGCTCCATTTTTTGGTGAAGCTCGAACTAGAGCTCCAACATGGGCACTTTTCTGAGCCAAACAAGGCAAGGTCAGGTTCTTTAGAACCGGGGAGAAGTCAGCTACATGCCTGTAGTCTCTGTTTGCTCCGAGAGTCATCAGAAGAGCGCCGACATGATGAAACAGTGAAGCAGCTCTAGCGGACCGAAGCTGCCCTATTTTGGCCGAGTTGAAATTGGCCATTTCAAGCCCTTCTAAAGCCAAACCAAGCCCTCCCAACATTTCCTCAACCCTCCCAACACTTCCTCAGCCCTCCCACAGCCGAACTAGGACAGAAAGGTAAGCCAATTCTACTCCCCTCTGTACTTTCCAACTAGTGCTAGAGAGAGAACCGGCATAATTTTGATGATGAAATTCTAACTCAATTAGACATCAATTGGTGTGATTCTTGATTCTATGATGAACCTCAGGATGAGACTATCTGCCTAGATCGAAAGCTTGGACCACCGTGCCCCCAACGGTAAGCTTTCGAAGCTTTCTCTCTTTATAGTCCATTTTCCAACGAAGCTCCGTTTGGGCTCATTCCAGTGTCAAAACTTGCGATTCAAAGTGCTATTGAATCATATGAAGATGGAGGAACTCAATTTTAACTTTAATTTCAACAATTAGAAGTGTTTAATTGTTCAATTTAATGAAATAAAATTCAGATGTGTTAATGAGTTGAAATTGGGGGAAATTGGGGAAATTTGGGAATTTTCAAAATTTGAAGGACCAAAATGTAATTTTATGAAATTGATGGTCAATTGGGCATGAAAATAATGTTAGAGGACCAATTGAGGAATTTTGGAATATTTGGGGCAAAACTTACCATTTTTGTAAAGGAAGGGCAAAATGGTAATTTTGGAAAAGTTTGGGGAACAAATTGGAAATTTAGAAAATTAAACCCCTTTTTGTGAAATTGAATAAATTGATGTCCTAAGATAAATTTTAAAAGTTTCGAGACTCAATTTGAGGAAAAACCGACATTAGGGGCTTAAAGTTAAAGAGAAATAACTTTAGGGACCTAATTGCAAATAGATAAAAGTTTGGTTTCTCATTCATTTGGAATGAATGAAGGCTATTAGGTCGAGTGATAATGAACCGAGATGTTCATATCATGTAGGAACATAGAGTACCGGGATTGCCAGCAGGGACAAACTCGCATGAAATACAAAGAATCGGTATAGTAGAATTCACTACATTAACGGGTGAGTGGGATTTTATATCATACCCGGTTAGGGATGATAAGTACCTCAAAATGAAAACCCACTACCAAGTGGTATTTTAAACATCACAACTTAGAGGAGTGATGTGAAAATCATGCGGAAAAACTACTTACCGGTTGTAAGTAGATCATACTGGTTGGTATGATGAAACTTCCTCGAAGGAAGTTGAAAACCTGTTCATCGGTTATGAGCGTAGATGTCCTTATACCCAGTCAGTATAATGGACAGTTGAAAATATATTTTTATCGGATCATCAAGATGCCCATGAGGGGTAGTGATACATTCTAAGCCCCTAGATGACCCGGTGAGTATAAGGGCAGTTCGTCGTACCAGGTGACCGTGCGAAATTTGGAGTAGTACTAAGCGCATGAGACTGGGGTGGGGACGGGATGAGGTCTTTGTCCTCATACGGACACGAAGAATTGATTTCGGGATTGAGAGTTGGATGTCATGAACATCCACTCATTCTCAGGATAGAAGTGGACATACTTCTATCTAGGTGGCCGGTAAAGTCGCTCCGAAGCCATAAGTGGGTTCAGTGGTCGTGCTAGCCTGCGAATGTGTATTTGACCTTCATGATGAAGGATGTGTGTTGGGTGATGACACACCGTGATTAATATAGAAATGGTGGTAAAAACCGAGATTTGAATTGAAAGGATTTTTGAAAGAAAAGAGTTTGGCACACTCTGATACAAATCTTTTTCATAAAAGTAAAAGTGTTGAAAAACTCATTCACTGAGTAGTCATACTCACCCCTCCCTTATATCCCTTTCAGGAAATTTCGGAAAGCCTACCCTTAAATACCATTAACTAAGATGCCTGTGAGATAGGTATGATAAATTTAATATTATGCAATTTTGATTTATGTTATTCCAGGAAAAGGTGCAGGTTTAAAGGACGCCTTACTCTTTACTATTTATAATAAGGGGAAACCCTTTGATAAACCGGAAGAGTGGCGTGTTGATCATGGGGATTTGACCAAATCAGGTGGGGGAATGACAACTAGAGTGGTATTAGAGCCTGTTTCCTCGAATAAATAATCAAGACTAGAAAATATAGTAACTGATAGGATTTGTCTTAAAAATTTTCAGATGGCTCCCAGGAGAGGAACCAAGAAAACTAGGAATTACTCTACTCAACACCTTGTCCTCGTAGGAAGACAACTCTAGAAGCTTACGAATGCCCGAGATATAGTAGAAGCCCCAAAGAACCAAACATCTGGTACCACCAAGGAGTACGGAGCCAAGACATGTTAGGGTCACAGTACTGTGCACAAAGGGAACCGAGCCAAAAGCCAAGAACGCCAGTACAAGCGTATAATCTTACCAAGGAGGATACTTGCCAGGAAAACCATAGCTTCCTATCTAGACTACGTTTTGTGATAGGGATAAAACCCTAACCTTTTGTATCCCCTTATTAATGAAGTACTCACATTCCTAAAATCCTATCTAACAATGTTGTGATCTTGCTAGGAAGATTGCCCCAAGGAAAGTAACCAAACAAACCCGCACTACAAACTAGGGAAATTTTCCATTTCAGTTAAGGAAATTGAAATAGAGAATTAAGAAAACTAGAAGGACTATTGGAATGACCCTTAGCAATGGAGAGGAAACTCTCAAGGTATCCAAACTCAATGACAAAGAAGCACCAAAATCAACAATTCCCTAGAAAAATGCCAGGAGGAACCACTTATGACCACATAATTACAAGTATGAACAATAGGGACAGTGCGTGGAGAAGTGCATAACCCTACTAAGGACAGGAATCAAGTTAACTTATAGGGGAATAGGACATGAAGTGAAAAACTGTCCCACACCGCAAGGAGTCAGGACAATATTTTCCAAGAATAATGCCCCCACAGCTACAGGAAACCTAAGAGAACCATCCTTAGAAAACAACTCTTGCTCAGAACTTCAATTACATCCAATAGTAAGCTTTTTAAGATCCTAGCATAATGGGAGCCAACTTTGCCACCGAAATTTTTTTCTTAAATTATTATTATTACTACTACTATCAAATATTATTTTAATATTAAATATTAATTTAAGTCACAATATCATATCAATACCATCATTGAGAATTTTCTCTTTCATATTATTAATAATTTTTAAATATTTCTAAAATTGAATAATACTATTTTTAGTAATATATCATAAAATAATAATAAAAATATTTTGTTATTATTCTTTAATTGTGATATATTTAATTTTTGGAAAAGTGATCTTATATTTTTTTTTGGATGAATGGGATTGAAAAGATTTAAACAAGGAAGAATTTGGAGTGTATGTAATGTAAAGGATTTTAATGGATTACATATATCTTAAAGTAAAAAATTAAAAAGATAAATTTATTTTTTAATTAAATTTAATAATTTATTAAGTAATATAATATATATATATACACATAATTAAATTATATCATAAGTTTTATATAATAGAATAAAATAGTAATGTAAAATTAAAATATATATAATAAAATATAATTTAAAATTTAAAAATATATAATAAAATATAATTTAAAATAAAAATATATAATTATATTATATATAATAAATTTATCACATTTTAATATATAATGTGATCATATTATATAATTAAATTATCATTATAATAAAAAATGATTTAATATTAAATATATACTAATATATAAATATTGTATAATTATAATAAAAATGATATATATTAAATACACTATATTATATATATAAACGACATATATTTTTATTATATAAATATTATTAATATATAAATATTATTAATATATCATTTTATTTATAATTAAAATAAATTATAATAAAAAGAATAATATATAAAATAATTTAAATAAAAAAATTAGTATTACATTTCAAGTTTTTTTACACAATTATTACATTTCAAGTTAAATGAATGAGTTTGGACTAATTTTATAGTTTATTTTACATACTATTAATTATTAATTTCTTAAAATCATTCTCCCTAACAATCCCTAAAAAAAACTCTCCCTCCAAATCCATAAATTTAAAGAGTGTAGTTTTTGTAACTTCCATATAAGGGAATGTTCTAGACTCTTTGCAATTCCGTTATCCTAAAAAGTAATTAAGCCATTACGATGGTATTTATCTAAGTTAACGCACGTATGTTAAAATCATATTCTCATCTTAGATTATAGTTACATGGCTAAGTAGTTCAGTTATACGTTTGAAGCTGAGAATAAATTAAACAATTACTAGTTGAATAGAATAAGAAAAATCTAATATGCATGTCTAGTTTTTGAACAATACTATTTTTTATTAGCAATTTTCTGAACATCGGAAAAATGCATGTGTCACGTCCTGACCCAGTTTAGTTGGATTCTTGTGATCAACCCGCCACTCTCCCGATTTATTAAAGGGTTTCCCCTGATTGTAAACAGTAAAGAATAAGGCGTCCTTTAACCTGCACATTTTCCTGGAATAGCATAATCAAAACTATATTAAATTTTAAAATTTACATACATGTCTTATAGACGTCTTAGTTGATAGTATTTAAGGGTAGACTTTTACGGGATTTCCTAAAAGGGATATAAGGGAGGGGGTAAGTACGACTACTAAGTGAATGAGTTTTCAAAGGTCTACTTTTAACTTTTAAAAAAAATATATTTATATGGAGTGTGTCAGACTCCTTTCTTTTTCAAAAATCCATTCACTTACTGGGGGATGCAATATCTTATCACTGTAAACAACTTGTAATCTTCATTATTATTAAGAAAAAATAATCAAATCGAGTTAATTGCTCACTCTATGGTACGAATTTGAAATTTCAAGTTGCATATGAATTTAAAACTACATTTGATAAATTAGAGAAATATTTTATTTTTATAAGATTTAAAAAATTACATTATTTAAAATTTATAAATTTTAAATATTAATAGATCTAAAACCATACTACCACATCTCATAATCTATAAAAATCTAAGTTTAATATCAATAAAATATAAATATAATGACCCAGATATCTACTCGGATTAAACAATTCCTAGTTGAATAGAATAAGAAGAATCTAATATGCATGTCTAGCTATTGAACAATACTATTTTTTATTAGCAATTTTTTGGATATCGGAAGAACGTCTGGGTAAATAATCTATTATGGATGGCAAATTTGAGTAGCAGAAAAAAATGAGTATCTCAAATATACGTCCACCATGATGTTAGTGAATGTTAGATCTCGTTAAAAATTTTCCACTTTCTTCCTTGGGATCGTCTCCAGACGGCCACAAGATCAATGTGAGTTTTGTAGACATGCAAGATCTCAATTTGTTTAATCCATTTTAGGCATAGATCACTTAAATAATTCAACTTATGGATTCTACATCAAATTGCTATCTTAGCTCAGTTGGTGTCGTTCTAGTAAATTGTTAAAACCTCCTTATATAGCTCAGGTGGTGTCGTTCTGGTATTTATGTGTATTAATATTATCTATTATTCCTATTAAATTGGAAAATTTATGGATATTTATGGGTATTAATTCAATGTATGTATTAATTTATAAGTATTTATTGTATTAATTCTAATAATTAAATGTATGTATTAATTTATAGATATTTATTGTATTAATTTATAGATATTTATTGTATTAATTTATGGGTATTTAAGGTAGGGGCATAGTACTAATACGAACAAAGTGCTAATAGTTTTATACTAAACCAAATTCACATAATTATCTTATTATTTTTACCTAAAGATTTTATTATGTATTTACCATATCCATTCCATCCAGTTATTTATTTCGATCAAAACAACACTTTTTTATTTTATTTTAAATTAAATTTGTTCCAATAATATCCATTAAATTTTAAAATTAATACAATTACATACAACAATATGTCAAAATTAATACAATAATATGACATATTTAGCAAACAACAACTTAAATTTATTTACAATTGTACATATTTTTTATTCTGCCACTTTATTTAGGTTTTTTTTATCAAAACAATATTTTAAACTATTAATTTTTCATCATGTATCAAGAATTGTAGCAATTACTAATATGAAATTCACTTTCCACCAATATTTCTCAAATTTTTCATCATTTCAGAAGTTGTATTTTTAATGCATAGTATACCACAATACATCCACTCACTCACAACAGTTTTGATAATATAAATAATAAAAATATATAAATTTGCAGTGAGATAGCTTCTACTAAAAAAAATAAAGTAGTGACATTATTGAACACACTAACTATCTGAGTAATCTCATTTGTAATTGACCAATCAAATTTACTAGGTAAAAATCTATAGTGTGCATCAATCAACTTCAAACGATGAAAAATATATTTGTACTCTAATACTACCTGTAATATTTTATAACTTGAGTTCCAACAGGTTTTGTAATCAAGAACAATATTGTTACTTGATTCGATATGTAGTTGACAAGCACTTTCCTCAATTTTCTCTCACTTCTAAGTAGTACTAGTTCAATATAATGCGTTTTTTCATATATTCTCGATGTTGTTTGCAATTATTTTCAACCCTACATTCACAATCAAATTTAGAATGTGTGCACAATATCGTATATATAGCATATTTTCACCCAACATCAATCAATTAAAAGGTAGTTTATCAATTAAAAGTTGTATTATGCTATCATTGGCAAAATAATGATCCAAAATGATTGTAGATGATTTGAAATAAATATTTCAAGCAATAAGTGAGATTGATACCTTATCATAGAAAACTTCACTTGTGTGTGGACACAGTACATGAAAGATCGTACAACAAAATAAAAACAAAAGAATTCATAATTCATAAATAACAAAGAAAACAAACATTAATATATTATTTTTTAAATCACTATCTCAATATATTGTAATTTTCAATCATTATTAATTTAATGATATTTTTTTTACGTTTCTAACGATATAAACTTGAATTGTGGTTATAACTTCCCTACAAAACTTTTAAAACATGTAAAGATCTACTATGTTCAATGGCTACCCATGTAGGATAAGCATTCTTGTAAGTTTCTCACAAAAGTCTGGTTGGTCAAACTTGAGTCACCAAGAATACATTTCTCCAATTATAAACTTTCATCAACAAACTTCATAAATTATTAATTAATATCAATAATTGTCCTTATTGAACATTTTTTCAAATATTTTCTCAAATAACTTTTACATTATTTACCATTTCCAATATATAAGCTTATACAGTATTGATCGTTAGTACTAGAGCTAACTACTACAATACCTACAACATCCATTGAATTAGATCCCAACGTTGATTGTAATTGTACATTAATCGGTATTGTTTAATCACTGTATGCCATCATATATTATTATATAAATTAATAATATAAATAATTAAATATAAAAAATAAATATAAATCACAAATAATTTAAATCGAGAATGCGTTCTATAAAGGATAGGTATTAGTAACAACACTATGACAATAAGTCGGTACTAGGAATGTTTGGCATACTATGATACTATGACAGATCACAATACTAGTATGTGATTTAGTGTCTCAATGTCGGATAGTGTTATGTCAAACATTATTAGTACCATGATCTAGTTTGAGATTACTATACGAGAGTCAGAGTTACCGATTACCTCAATTTGGGGCTTGGTGTCGTGACTCATGGTGGTGTAGGGGCTCGGGCTTGGATCCGCTCACCTAGGGCTGCTCGACAGCTCGATATGCTCATGTTTTGTGCTCAAGCTTGGGCATTGGATCAGGGCTCAACTCGGGGGATGCAATATCTTATAACCGTAAACAACTTGTAATCTTCATGATTATTAAGAAAAAGTAATCAAATCGAGTTAATTGCTCACTCTATCGTACGAATTTAAAATTTCACGTTGCATATGAATATAATACTACAATTGATAAATTAGAGAAATATTTTATTTTTATAAGATTTAAAAATTTACATTATTTAAAATTTATAAATTTTAAATGTTAATATATTTAAAATCATACTACAAATAGTATAATCCATAAAAATCTAAATTTAATATCAATAAAATATAAATATAATAACCCAAATATCTACCCGGATATTAATATAATAAGATTTTCTTCACTAAGCTAAAAAGAGTATCTTTTTTATCGGCTAGATTATATAAAACCATGAAAAGTATCTATGAGTCTCTTAAGGGACACCACAAGAGAAGGGAAGGGGTTTTAATAAGGTTATGATAAGAAATATGTAAAGAAAGAATAAATGGATATAAATAGATATAAGGGATTAGTGTATATGGGCTGAATCAATAATATTCATATAAAATATTATTTTATTACTAGAATAAAATATTAATATAAAATTTAAAAATATATAATTATATTATATATAATAAATCTATCACATTTTAATATATAATCAAATCATATTATATAATTAAATTATTACTATAATAAAAATAATTTAATATTAATTATATACTAATATAAAAATAATGTATAATTATAATAAAAATGGTATATATTAAATACACTATATTATATATATATAACATATATTTTTTATTATATTAATATTATTAATATATAATTTGATTTAAAATTAAAATAAATTGTAATAAAAAGAATAATATATAAAATAATTTAAATGAAAAAATCACTATAACATTTCAAGTTTCTTTTTTTACACTATTATTATATAATTATTACGCATTTATATACTTTCTTTTACATACCATTAATTATTAATTTTATAAAATCCTTCTCCATGACAATTTTTAAAAAATATTCTCCCTCCAAACCCATAAATTCAAACAGTGTAGTCTTCATAGCTCGTTACTCCTTACAAGGGGAATGCGATATGAATGATTAAACCATAGTGTGCGAGAAGCTTAGGTAATTATGGTTTTTATCGAATCGGCGGCGTAACTTCAAAAAAGTATAATTCTATTATTGTTATTAATTTGTTTCCAGAGTCTTCGTATTTCCAATTAGGTGCGATGCCAAAATTCCACATATAAATGGTTTTTATTTCTGATGTGCTAATCATTCCAAACGGGTATGATGTGAAATAAACCTACACACAATGATTTCCAATTTAGAAAAAGTGCTCATCATCCCAACCGGGTATAATGTAAATACGTTCACTCACCTTTTATCCATATATATGTTCATCCTAAAGGGATTATTAGGTATCCGTCCCTTATTGGTCTTATTGGTGTTTCTCTATTATGATACTTCTTCAATTTACTTAAATTTGGTTGTTGCATGTTGAATGTAAAGATTGAGAATTTCATAAGTAGGGAGTATTAATCTAGTATATCTAATGTAATCATGGCAAAGTTGATGTTTAAGGTGTGAACAAGGATTAGTGGATATCCAATTGCTATCTTAGCTTAGTTGGTGTCGTTCTATAAAATTGTTTGTTAAATGAGAAAAATTTATTACTGAATTATGGGTATTTATTTGTATTGATATTATCGGTTAGGAAATTGATGGGTATTTATGGGCATTAATTTAATGTATGTATTAATTTATAGATATTTATTGTATTATTTACAATAATTGAATGTATATATTAATTTATAGGTGTTTGTTGTATTGTATGTATTAATTTATGTGTATTTCAGGTTGGGGAGTAGGACTAATACGAAAAAGTGCTAATAGTTTCATACTAAACCAAATTCACATAATTATCTTATTATTTTTACCTAAAAGATTTTATCAGGTATTTACCATATCCATTTCATAGAGTTATTTATTTAAGTCAAAACAACACTTTTCATTTTATTTTAAATGAATTTTGTTCCAATTATATCAATTGAATTTTAAAATTAATACAATTACATACAATAATATGTCAAAATTAATACAATAATATGACATATTTTGCAAACAACAACTTAAATTTATTCACAATAGTACATATTTTTATTCTGCCACTTTATTTGGATTTTTTATCAAAACAATATGTTAAACTATTAATTGATCACGTATCAAGAATTGTAGCAATTATTAATATGAAATTGACTTGCCACCAATATTTCTTAATTTTTTCATCATTTTAGAAATTATAATTTTAATACATAATATACCACAATACATCTAGTCACTCACAACAGTTTTGATCATTTTGATCATATAAACAATAAAAATATATAAATTAGTTTTGATCATTTTGATCATATAAACAATAAAAATATATAAATTTATAGTAAGATAGCTTCTACTAAAAAATAAATTAATGACATTATTGAACACACTAACTTTTTGAGTAATTTCATTTGTAATTGACTAATCGTAATTTCATTTGTAATTGACCAATCGTAATTTTATTTGTAATTGACCAATTAAATTTATTAGACAAAAATCTATAGTGTACATCAATTAATGCATATATGTTAAAATTATATTCTTGTCATATATAATGGTTGCATTACTAAGTAATTTAGTTAAGTTGAGAATAAATTAAATAATTTTTAGTTGAATAGAATAACAAGAATTTAATAGGGTTATCTAAGTTTTAAATAATACTATTTTTTATTAGTATTTTTTTGGATAGAGAAGTACACCCGAATAAATAATCTATTATGAATGATAAATTTTGAGTAGCAAGAAAAAAAATGTGTATCTAAAATATCTGTCTACCAAAATGTCAGTGAATGTTAGATCCTGATAAAATTTTTCCACTTTCTTCTTTGGATCATCTCCAAACGAGCCACATGATAATTGTGAGTTTTGATCTCAATTTGTTTGATTCATTTTAAGCATAGATCTCTTAAATAATTCCATTTATGGATCCCTCCGATGTAGGAGTAATAATCATCAAATTTAGGGTGGTAATTTTGTTGTTGCCTGTTCTACTTCTGATCGCATAGTTAGTTCCCATTTTTGGACTATTGAGGGACCTTGCATGTTGTTTCAAGATTATGGATTGTACTTCTGATCGCATAGTTATTTCCCATTTTTGGACTATTGAGGGACCTTGCATGTTGTTGCAAGAATTAAGATTATGGATTGCAGGTTGATAGTATTACATTATGTTAAGAATATATATAATATTAGGAGATTCAATATTTGATAGATATAGGGATATATTTTGACAGATATAATATTCTTCAATTGGGTTTTTTTTTTGGAGCGAAACATACTCTCAACAGCCTTAACTTTTGCACGCCCGGTTCCGATGGATGATACCCGACACATTTGGAGAAGGCAGCCCATCCAGTTACAACTTGAGCCTGCTAATTGCCCTGACCCCTTTGCCTCCTATCTAATCAATGGAACTAGCGCAGGTGAATCTTCATCCTCCTCCCTTACAATTCTCAAGAAGCACATGGCGTATCTTGGCTGGACGATGGAATCACGATTTTGCGGTAATGTAACCAGACGATCGTTACATCTCGCCGGAAGGGAAGTGTTACTATTCTCTCTTTCAGGTATGCAGAAGACAGTGTGGCTGCACGGAATTGCCTCCTGCGTTAATCTATGAAGATGATTGTGCGTCCGCCGCTGCAATTGAAAGGCCAGCTCTGGCAAGATCTTCAGAGTTCAATATACGCGGCGACATTGGCTGTGATCGGGCACCTGCTAGCTGTGCTCAAGCTATTATTGAGTACCACATGCTCGGGGCCGAGGAGTGCCAGAGCGGGGCAGTCAAGGATTTGAGGAGGAGAGTCAAGGAGGAACTCCTAGCTATTGGCTGGTACGTCACCTATCAGCAAAGGGAAGGAAGGCGAGATATTGTTTACTACTCTCCTAGAGGAGGGCATTATTTCTCCCTTCGGAGGGCATGCAAACGTTGCATAAAAGATCTCGAAATTCAGCGGAAATCGTCAGGGAATGAGGGTGGTGTGAATGCTGGTGAGGTAATAAATGAGGCCAAGTTTTCAAGGAGAAAATCAATCATGTTTGAGAAAGCCTTGCAGCATCCAAAGAAAACCAGAAAGGTTTTGCCGCATGGAAGTCACTTAAGAGCTTTAGGTAAGCAAAAGCATGTGAAGGATCGTCAGAGTCAGCCTACAGCTCGTACTGTAAGGCCGGGCAAAAATATCCATGATACAGCCCCCAAGAACCTTTCTCAAAATCCCATGACCGTGCTGTCATGGTTGATTGATAATGATGTTCTCTTTCCGAGGACAAATGTCTACTGTCATGGAGATGGCAGTAGCTACACAAGTTTGATGAAAGGTCGCGTACAGCGTGAGGGCATACTTGATGCTCTCAAGTGTTCACCTTAAGGGGCTTTGTTTCTCATTGTGGAGGGACTTTCGGGACTCCTGCTGCAAGAATTTTCCTAGAGGATGGCAGGTCTCTCCTGGATTGCCAGATTCAGATTATGAAAAAAATAACCTATCTGAGGGAAGATGCAGTTGTTCACAAGAATTATGTAGAAAGGATTTATGATAATGATCACGTGTGTTCTATATGTAACTATGGGGGAGAAATAATATTATGTGATCGGTGCCTATCTTCATTCCATGGCACTTGTCTCGGTCTAAAGGTAACTTTGATTTTTCTTTTTCATTGCATCTTGTTTCTTATGAAAAGTTGAATGAGCTTTCTACCTGGAAATTAATATAAGACTATGTTGTTATTATGGTTTGTAGGAAGTTCCAGATAATGACTGGTTTTGTCCATCATGTTGCTGTGACTTTTGTGGTGATGGAAATCTAAGGAAGGAAATAGGCCCTCTCAAGAATTAGTAACTCGTTACCAATACGAGCTTAAATGTACATTTCATGCGTATGTTTTGCATAAGATCAGCTTTAAGTTGTGGAGTTAGCATCACATATTTCTTGATGTTGCTTGTGTAGATCATACTGCATGCTTGATTAAAAAAAGAGCAGATGAACATACTGATAATCACAGAGTAATTTGGTACTGCAGCAATATATGTGAACAAGTTCCAAACCCTCTCTAGTTTTCTTACTTTCTAGTGTATCATAAATGTTCCCACTTTCTTATTAATTTGTCTCTTGTTTAAGATCACTAACACTTTTGAGATAAAAGACAATAGCTCTATGATTGACAATGTTGTTATAATAAACCCCTGTGAATGGTATTAGGTTATGGAAGCTTAATTAGATTTACAATGATGCTTCCCTAAGCTTTGCTTGCCATTGTATATCTAAGAGCAAGCCTCACATTCATATTTACATATCTTTCTTCAAATAGGGTAATAATTGTGTATCCCAAAAGCTCAAAATACTGTTATTCCAATTGTAGATTCATGAAGGTCTCTTGGAGCTTGAAGGGAAGCAAATTGATATGGGTAGGGACGAGTTGACGTTGACTTTATTAAGGCTGATAATTTCAGAAGACATGATGATGCGGATCTCGTCGTGGAGTCAACTGCAGAAAATTACGCAAAGCTAAACATGTCTCTTGGTATAATGCACGAATGCTTCGAATCATTTTTAGATCCTCCATTAGGCAGGGATCAATTGAAGATATCATTTTCAATAAAGAGTGAGGCACTAAAAACTTGCCTAATACTTGTTTGTTTATGGTTTATTTTCATGATACTCTGAAATAAATCATTTGATTCACATTATTTTAGCAATATGTTTCTTGAAGCATATTAATATGATGCACCTTTTTGGAGTGGTGCAGATTGGAGTTAAACTGACTCAACTTTCGAGGGTTCTACACGTTACTTCTGGAGAAGAATGATGAGCTAGTCACTGTGGCCATAATCAAGTGTGCTTTCAATCAACTTATCCATCTCCACTTTTCACTTGAGCTTCATACATTCCTACATTAGCCTTTTGAGTTATTAATGTTATTCACTTCTCTGCCTTGCATAGGATCCATGGAGAAAATGTGGCAGAAATAACTCTGGTTGGAACAAGATTTAAGTTTCGTCCGTTTAGAATGTGCTTCAAAAGATTCGATCACACTTTTACTCTGCTTAATTTTAAATGTCCACCAATACATACAAGTATTGATATTATTATTTATCTCTTGCCATTGTTTTTTGTTTTGGCAGAAGTTAAAGGAGCTAGGAGTCAAGCGAATGACTTCACCTGCATCTACTAGCATGCTGGGTACTTGGACGGGTTCATTTGACTTTAAAGAGATGATAGTGCGAGAGAGATTAGAGTTTGTTAATTATGAATTGCTGAATTTCCACGACACTATTATGAGTCAAAAGCAATTGTTATATGCCCCATCGAAAGAATCAAATGTTGTAAGTATGAGAGTGCTTGGTAGTGACTAAAGGGTTGGTTATAATGGGAGGTTGATTTCATAGATGATGCACTCAGTCATTGGGAAGATGAAATACATGTATTATTAACATAATGGAGTTTAACTTCACCTCGGTAAACTATTCTTTACTTCTATGAAAAGTCCTCAAACAAGAAAGTAAAGGCATGTGTGGATGTTAGAGGGTGCATTTTTCAGTAAAAGTGCAATAGATAGTCTCTAAACAATTATACCCGCGAGTTTTATCATTGGATAAAGTAGAATATTTAAAAATTTTACTATTTAGTACAAAATATTTAAAATTTTTACTACAATATTTATTAAATTAAAGTTTAACTAAAACCTCAATTTTATTATTTTAACACTTAAATTAATAAGTAATACTAATATTACATATAATATTAAATTAATTAAATAAACAAAGTGGTCATATAACAACGGGAGGAGTATATATGTAGGTTTAGGCCCGAAGTGAGGCTATAGTGCAGCCACACCAATCTAAAGTTAGAGTATGAATGAACTTAATTGTTTTAAATCTTAGACTCGATATTTATTATTTATAAAATTTAGATTATATGTTTATGTATAATTATTGGATTTGATCGCAAATATCGAGTTTATATTAAGTAGGGTCTAATCATACATACCTAAATTTTGGTATGCGAGCTCGAATTTCTAGAACTTTGGATGAAATGCGAAAGATTGTGTACAGAAAAAAAACATTTCGTGGGAAGATTGCATCGGAAAGACGCAAAATTTTTCATTTTTGCACATGGATATTTTTTTGGTAACATGACCATTTATCCTACTAAAGAAGGACTAGGGTTGACCATTTTTCTAGATGTATTAATATTATCTTATTATTAAAAGATAATATTTAACATAAAATTTTTAGATTTTATAAATGAATAATTCATTTGTATATATTTTTATTAAAAAACTAGCATTGATCTAAAATATTTTTATATTAATAGAAAGTTATATAGTTGAATTAGTTATTTATAAATCCAAAGATTTTAGGTCAAATACTATCTTTTACTCTTAAGCAAAAATAAATACAATATTTTACTATAAAATAATGTTAATACAATTTCTATTTTTTTAGCATATAAGTTTTTTTGCACCAAATTTAGTACATCATTCCAAAACTAAAATATAAATTTAATTTATTTATGAATAAATTTGGGAAATTTGGAGTCCTATTTTACTTAGTCATCTCTATTTTATATTTTTTAATTTAATTTTATATTAAAATTTACCACTAGGTAGAATATCACACTTCATCTTCAATTACTATATGATGCAAGAACATTAAGCATGCTATTAAGAATTTTATTTTTTGGTACACTATCAAAAATTAGATTTAAATTTAAATTAGAATAATTTTGAGATAAATTACTTTATTAATTAGAAAGTATATCGATAAATTTACTAAATATTTAATGTTATAGTTATTTTAAAAATATTTACTAAGATATATATTATATTAAAATTTAACAAAAACCTCAATTTTATTAATTTAACAATTAAATTAATAACATTATTACAAATTATTATAAATTAATTTAAAAAATAAAACTAGAGTGACCACAGCGGTCAAGTAGGGATGTCAATCGGGTGGGTTGGGTCAGGTTTTTGTCGACCCGGACCCAACTCATGCGGACTCAACTTTTGGATCCTGACCGAGTGACTCGAACTCGTGTTCGTGTTTAGTCTATGGACTTAGAGGTCTTGGTCTCGAGTCTCAACTCCAAACTCGTAATTGGCCCATCCCGACTCGAATGACCCAAGTTAGTCTTGATTAGCTAAAAACTGACCCGATTAAACCAAAATCTACTCAAATGGCTGAAAATTGACCCGATTGGACCATAATTGACTTGATAAGCATAATCTGACCTAATAGACCTAACTTGACTTGATTGGCTAAAATTGACCCATATATTGGTCCAACACAACCTAATTAACTCAAACCGACCCTTACTAGCCTAACACGACCCAATAAGGCCAAATCGATCTGATTGGCCCAACTTGACTCGAATGGCTCAAATCGACCCTTATTGGTCCAACCTGACTTAATGTGCCCAACTCAAACCAATTGAGGTAATTCGACTTGATTGCCCCAAACAGACCTTTATCGACCCAAATAGACCCTTATTGCCTCAACCTGACGCAATAGTCTCATCCCGACATGATTGGCATGACACAGGTGTTATTGGCCCAAATCGAGCATTATTGTCATGCCCCGACTTGGTTTGGTCGGATTCTCATGAACAACCTGCCGCTCTCTTGGTTCAAGAGTGATTTTTCCCTTCTTTAATTTAAGAGGAGTCAGACGAAATCTCAAACTTGTTCCTTGGAATAACATATATCGAATAAAATGCAACCTTAAGGAAAAATTAAGCATACCTAACAGAGGATAAGGCTTGGTATTATCCGTAGTCATCTTTCTATTTCCTGAAAATGGATAAAAAAGGTGGGTGAGTTTTTACAACTCAGTGAATGGGTATTTTAAAAAAAATGAAGTTTCAATAAAATAGTTTTAAAATTGGAGTGTGTCAGACTCCTTAATTTCTTTAAAATATCTCATTTTTAAAATCTCGGTTTTTATAGCCATTACTCAATCCTCAATCATAATCGGTGTGTTTATCAACCAACACACGCCCTTCATCATGAAGGGAACACACAATTACAGGCCAGCCCGTCCACTGTACCCACTTGTGGTGTCGGAGTGACTTTACCGACCATCTAGATAGAAGCATGTCCAATTCTACCCTAAGAATGAGTGGATGTACGTGACATCCGACCCTCAATCTCGTAAATAAAGCTCCGTGTCCATATGAGGACAAAGACCTCATCCTGACCCCACCCCGGTCTCATGCGCATGAAGCTACGTCGAGCTTCCAAGACTACTAGCATGACTAACTGCCCTTATCTCCACCATGTCGTCCAATAGCCCTAGGACACATCACTACCCCTCTTTGGTATCTTGAAGGTCTCATAACTCAGTGCATGCACAAATCAACAATTTTCCACATAAGCCATATAATCTGTGGTGCCACTAGTCCAACGGCCCCGACCTTCAAATCGACCTACAGCTGTTTGTCTCGACTGGTCTATAGACATGTCATGTCGCACTACCGCCGGTCCATCGAGTATTTCGGTCTTGCCTTGGCACCATGGCCAAACAATTTATTCATTTAAAGTTTTCATGGCTTAAATTCATGTTTGTTTATGAGCTCCTACTTGTGCCAACTGGCCTAGTGTCATGCCTCGACTTGGTTTGGTTGGATCCCCGTGAACAACCCGCCACTCTCCCGGTTTATTAAAGGGTTTCCCCTTTTATAAACTGTAAAGAGTAAGGCGTTCTTTACACCTTTTTCCAGGAATAACATAAATCAAAACTGTATAGAATTTTTAAAATAACCATACCTATCTTGCAGGCGTTTAAATTTGAAGATCTTTAAGGATAGTTTTTTCGGGACTACCTGAAAGGGATATAAGGGAGGGGGTTTGTACGACTACTTAGTGAATGAGTTTCAAATGGTTTGACTTTCAACTTTTAAGAAAAACATTTATATTTGAGTGTGCCAGACTCCTCACTTTTCAAAAATCCCTTCATTTAAAAATTCGGGTTTTTCACCATTCGTTATTATCACATTTATATTGGCCTATGGCCCACTATGTGAGATTTTCAAAAACCGGGCATATTAGCCCCCAAGTTCCAAAATCGAGGCCCCCGACTTTTAAGAGCTATTCGAGCTCCCATCGAGAAGGTCTCCCAAATTGTTTAAGCATTGACACACAGTCAGGGGAGAACACTTCCGATAAAAGTATGTTTTCACTGTCCATTATACCAACCAGATATAATGACATCTCTGTTCATAACCGATGAACGGGTTTTCAACTTCCTTCGAGGAAGTTTCATCATACAAAGCGGGTATGATCTACTTACAATCGGTAAGTAGTTTTTCCGCATAGTTTACACATCACCACTCTAAGTCGTGATGTTTAAAATACCACATAGTAGTGGGTTTTCATTTCAATGAGCTTATCACCCCTAATCGGGTATGACATAAAATCCCACTCACCCGTTCGTGCAGTGAAATTCCACTTAGTCGAGTTCTGTCCCTAGTAAGTTGGACCTCGACTGGTGTTCCCGATGTCTCGTTCTCCTACACGAAATAAACATAGTTGTTCATTATTATTTGGCCTAACAGCCCTCATTCGTTCCAAATGAATAAGAAAACCCAACTTTATATATATTTACAATCAGGTACCTAAAGTTATTTTTCTTTAACTTTAAGTCCCTATTGCCGGGTTTTTCCTCAAATTGAGTCCCAAATTTTTTTAAAATTTATCTTAGGACCTCAATTTATTAAATTTCGCAAATAGGGGTTTAATTTCCCAAATTTCTAATTTAGTCCCTCAATTTTTCCAAAATTACCATTTTTCCCTTCCTTTACAAAAATGGTAAATTTTGCCCCAAAATTCCAAAATTTCTCAGTTGGCCCTCTAATGTTCTTATCATGATGAATTGACCCTCAATTTTATAAAATTTCATTTTAGTCCCTCAAATTTCGAAAATCCTCAAATTTCCCCCAATTTTAACTATTTAACACAGTCGAATTTGATTTTATCAAATTGACCGATCAAACACCTCTAATTGTTGAAATTGAAGTTGAAATTGAGTTTATACATGTTTATACAATTCTATAGAACTTTGAATCACAGGTTTTAACGCCAGAATGAGCTCAAATGGAGCTTCGCCAGAAAATATACTGTAGAGAGAGAAAGCTTTGATTTCTCACTAGTGAGGGCGCGACGGTCTAAGCTTTCTATCTGGGCAGGTAGCTCTTCTCCAGATGTTCTTCCTAGGATCAAGAATGACATCAATTGATGTTGAATTGGATTAGAATTTCATCATTGAAATTCATCTGACTCTCTCTAACACTGATCGGAAATTGCAAAGGGGAGCTGAATTGGCTTACCTTTTGGTCCTAATTCGGCCGTGGAAGGGCTGAGGAGGTGTCGGGAGAGCTTGGTTTGGCCTGAGAAGGGCTCGAATTGGCCAATCTCAACTTGGCCGAAATAAGGTAGCTTCGGTCCGCCGGAGCTGCTTCACTGTTCGATCACGCCGGTGCTTCTCTGGCGACTCTCATAACGAACGGATGTCACCACCGTGTAGCTGACTTCTCCCAGTTCTAATGAACCCGACCTCACCTTCTTTGGCTTAGAATTGACCCTATATCGGAGCTCTGGTTTGAGCTTCACTGGAAAACTAAGCAATTGAGAGAGAGTGAGCTTTTCAAGTGTGGAGAGGACGAATGGAGAGGGGCTCTTTATATAGGGAGCTCAGAGACCCGTTGGCCGTCCATTTGGCACCGTTATGACAGACATTGAAGACCTGAAACGTACCGTACGGAAATGTTTCTTCTTCGCTAGCACTGGTTCGATTTTTCGGTGAGTGAACAATTCTGTTATCCTAAGAAAGTAGATGACACTGTTCCGAACCGGGTTCAAAGCTTAAACCGGCCGATTCATCCCCCATTCGACCGAGTTTTTCAAATATAAAAATTTCTAAATTTATCTAACTTCATTTTCTATCCAATGGTGGTCTCAAATCTCAAATTTTAATTTTAAGCCACCTAGAAAAATGAATTTAGAATCCGGTTCAATAGTGATTCAAATCGGTCCAAACCGGTTCAATCCGGTTCGAATCCGATTCACCTGAACCGGTTTGGTTTTCATCTCCAATTCATTCTCTAGTCCATTTTCATGACTCCTCTAGCTTCTTAGGTCATTTAGGATCCATAAAATTCCCAATTTACCATCTCTTTCTCAATTCTGGTTCACAAACCGACTTGGTTCTTAAAATGGTTTAATCCATTTCGAGTCCAGTTCAACCAAACCAATCTGGTTTTTCTCTCCCACATTGTTCTAAGGTTCCTTCCCAAGGATTATAATTCACTTTGAATCACAAGGGATCCATAAGCTTCTTGGATTACCCATTCTCTAGTTCCGGTTCATGAATCGACTCAGTTCATAAACCGGTTCTATCTGGTTCGGACCCGGTTCTCTTGAACTGCTTTGGTCGTTCCTCCTCATTTCGTCCTAGGGTTCTTTTCCCAAGTTTATGAACCTTTTTGAGTCACATAGGAGTTAGAAATTTTCAAATTTGCTCGTCCCCTAACAATCGAGCTTGTAAACCAATTCGGTTTAAAGATTCAAATTTACCAGTTCTTTCCTCGGTTTTCTCATTACTAAAGGACGGGGTTTACACCTAGGGCCCACTATACGAGATTTTTCAAAATCGGGCATATTAGCCCCCAAGTTCCAAAACCAAGGCCTCCGACATATCTAAGCAATTCGAGCTCCCATCAAGAAGATCTCCCAAAAAGTTTAAGTAGTGGCACACAGTCAAGGGAGAGCACTTCCTACAAAAATAAAATTTTAGTTGTCCATCACACCAACCGGGTATGAGGACATCTTCGCTTATAATCAATAAGCGGATTTTTTACTTCCTTCCATGAAGTTAGATCATACCAACTGGGTATGATCTACTTACAACCGATAAGTAGTTTTTTTCACATAATTTCCACATCAATTGTCACGCCCCGACCCGGTTTGGTCGAATCCCCATGAACAACCCGCCACTCTCCCGGTTTATTTAGGGTTTTCCCCTCTTCTAAATCGTGGGGAGTAAACATCCTTCTCACTTGTACTTGCCTTATGGTTCAGTTACCGATAAATCTTTAAGGTTGGTTTTCCCTTGGTTTCCTTAAAAGGGGTAAAGGGAGGGGGTGAGTTCAAAAACTTAGTGAATGGGTGTTGGGTGTGAGTTTTCACAAAAATTAATTTCTTTAATCGGAGTGTGCCTGACTCCTTATTTCATAAAAAATGCTGTTCTTCAAATTTCAGTTTATCAAAATCTTTTTCCATGGTTTCCCAATTTATTTACAAGGATTCTCAAATCCTTTCCATGATTTTCATAACCTCTTTCCCATTTCCATATTCGGCGTGTTTAACATACAACACAAATCCTTTATCATGAAGGGATCACACACATTCGTGAGATGCAGTTATGTCGACTGCACCCCTTGTGGATCGAAGCGTCTTTACCATCTACCCTGATAGAAGTCTCTAACTTCTACCCGAAGTCTGAGTGGACGTCTCTGACATTCTACCCTCAAACCAAAAATACTAAGTGTCCATATGAGGATAGAGACCTCATCCTGTCCCCACCCCGGTCTTATGTGAATGAAGCTATGTCAAGCTTCTCAAGACTTCTAGTACAACCAACTGCCCTTATCTCCACTAGGTCGTCTAGAGCCCTAAGACGCATCACTACCCCTCTTGGGCATCTTGAAGGTCCCGTAACACAATGCATGCACAATCAACATTTTTTCACATAAGCCATATAATCTGTGGTACCATTGGTCCAATGGCCCCGACCCTCAACTCGACCTGCAACTGTTTGTCTTGACTAGTCCGATGACTTGTCATGTCGCAATACCGCTAGTCCATTGAGTATGTCAGTTCTGTCTCAGTACCATGGCCAAACAACTCATTTACTTTAGTTTTCATAGCTTAATAATCATGTTTGTTTACGAGCTCCTACTCATGCCAACTGGCCTAAGGCCCACTGTTTGAGATTTTCAAAATCGGGCATATTAGCCCCCAAGTTCCAAAACTGAGGCATCCGGCCTAACCGAGCTATTCAAGCTCCCATCAAGAAGATCTCTCAAAAATTTTAAGCAGTGGCACACAGTCAGGGGAGAGCACTTTCAATAAAAATAAACTTTTCATTTGTCTATCATACCAACCAGGTATGAGGACATCGCCGCATATAACCGATAAGCGGGTTTTCCACTTTCTTCTAGGAAGTTTCATCAAATCGATAAGTAGTTTTTCTGCTTGATTTCCACATCACTCCTCTTAGGTGTGATGGTTAAAATACCAATTAGCAGTGGGTTTTTATTTTCGAGGTGCTTATCATCCTAACCGGGTATGATATTAAATCTCACTCACCCGATAGTGTAGTGAATTTCCTATTAGCCGACTTGTTGCCTTTACGCGAACTTGTCTTAATTAGCGTTCATGGTACTTCATGTTCCTACACAGTATGAACATTCCTAGTTCATTATCCTTTGGCCTAATAGCCTTCATTAATCACACTTGAATGAAATAATCAAACTTTTAATTTATTTGTAATTAGGTTCCTAAAGTTATTTTTCTTTAACTTTAGGTCCCTAACACTGGTTTTCCCCCAAATTGAGTCCCAAAACTCTCGAATTCACTTTAGGACCTCAATTTATTCAATATCACATAAAGGGGTTCAAGTTTCCCAAATTTCCAATTTGGTTCCCTAATTTTTCCAAAATTACCATTTTGCCACTACTTTATAAAAATGGTAAGTTTTGCTCAAAAAATTCCAAAATTTGCCCAATTGGTCCTCCAACATCTTTATCATACACAATTGGCCCTTAATTTTATGAAATTGCCCTTTAGTCCCTCGAATTTTTGAAATCCCCAAATTTCCCCCCAATTTCAACATTCTAACTCAACTGAATTTGATTTTATCAAATTGACCAATCAAATGAGTTTAATTATTGAAATTGAAGTTACATTGGAGTTCCTACACCTTCATACAATTCAATTGCACTTTGAATCGCACAATTTGATGTCAGAATGAGCTCAAATGGAGCTTCAATGGAAAATTGGACTTAGAGAGAGAAAGTTTCGAAAGCTTATCGTAGGGGGCACGACGGTCTGAGCTTTCAATCTGGGCAGATAGTTCTTGTCCTGAGGTTCCTCCTATGATCAAGAATTGCATCAATTGATATTGAATTGAGTGAGAATTTAGTTATGGAATTTTTGTCGATTCTCTCTAGCACCAATCGAAATTTACAAAGGGGAGCCAAATTGGCTTACTTTCAGTTCTAATTCAGCTGTAGGAGGATTGTAAAGATGTTGGGAGGGATTGGTTTGGCTTGATAAGGACTCGAATTGGCCGATTTTAGCTCTGTCAAAACATGGCAGCTTTGGTCCGTTGGAGTTGCTTCACTGTTCGATCTTGCTGACGCTTCTCCGGTGACCTTCAGAGTAAATGTAGACTACAAATGTGTAGCTGACTTCTCCACGAATCCAAAGAACTCGACCATGCCTTATTTGGCTCAAAAAAAATGCCCAAGTCAGAGCACTGGTTCGAGCTTCACCGAAAAATTTAGTAGTTGAGAGAGAATGGAGTTTTCAGGTGTGAGGAGGATGAATGAGGAGGGGCTCTTTATATAGGAAGCTTGGGGACTTCTTAGCCGTTTGTTTGGTGCCTTAATGGTGGTCATTCATTGCTTGAAACTCCCTAATTGAAAACTTTTCATCTTTGCCGCGGCTACTCGATTTTCCGGTGAGTGAACAGTGCTGTCAACTGAAGGAAAAATATGACACTATTCCGAACTGGTCCAAACTTGGTGAAAAGCTTCAATTGGTCGGTTTAGGCTCGATTCGACCAAATTTTTCAAAATTAAAAATTTCTAAATTCATTCTCTATCCAATGGTGGCCTCAAATCTCAAATTTTAATTTTCTAAGCCACATAGAAAAATAAATTTAGCATCCGGTTCAATAGTGAGTCATCAAAGAATTGGACAAGTTTTTGATGACTCACTATTGAACCGGATGCTAAATTCATTTTTCTAGGTGGCTTAGAAAATTAAAATTTGAGATTTGAGGCCACCATTGAATAGATAATGAATTTAGAAAATTTTAATTTAAAAATTCGGTTAAATCGGGCCTGAACCGACTAGTTTAAGCTTTGAACCTAATTTAGACCGGTACGATTCGGTTCAGAATAGTGTCGTCTTCTTCCTTCAAATGACAGCACTGTTCACTCACTTGAAAATCGAGCAGCACTGGCGAAGATGAAAAGTCTTTGGCCAGGGAGTTTCAGGCAATGAATGACTGCCATTAAGGCACCAATCGGACGGCCAAGAAGTCCCCGAGCTTTCTATATAAAGAGCCCCTCAACATTCATCCTCTCCACACTTGAAAACTCCATTCTCTCTCAATTGCTCCAATTTCAGGCGAAGCTCGAACCAGAGCTCCGATATAGGGTTTTTTCTAAGCCAAAGAAGGCGTGGTCAGGTTCTTTGGATTTGAGAAGTCAGCTACATGTCTGTAGTCTCCATTTGCTTCGAGGGTCACCGGAGAAACGCTAACGTGATCGAACAGTGAACAGCTTCAGCGAGCTGAAGCTACCCTGTTTTGGCCGAGATGAAATCGGCCAATTCGAGTCCTTCTTAGGCCAAACCAAGCCCTCCCAACACCTCCACAATCCTCCTACAACTGAATTAGAGTTGAACACGAAGTACCGGGAACACGAAGTGTGATGAATAAAGGCTATTAGGCCAAAAGATAATGAATAAGGATGTTCATATCATGTAGGAACACGAAGTACCGAGAACGCCAACTAATACAAGTTCACGTGAAGGCAAGAAGCCGACTAAGAGAAAATTCATTGCACTATCAGGTGAGTGGGATTTAATATGATATCCTGTTGGGATGATAAGCACCTCAAATATGAAAATGCACTACCAAGTGTTATTTTAATCATCACACCTAGTAGGAGTGATGTAGAAATTACCCGAAAAAACTACTTATTAGTTGTAAGTAGATCATACCCGGTTGGTATGAAGAACTTCCTGGAAGGAAGTAGAAAACCCGCTTATCGGTTATAAGCGGAGACGACTTTATACCCGGTTGGTATGATAGACAAATGAAAAGTTTATTTTGTCGGAAGTACTCTCCCCTAACTGTGTGCCACTACTTAAAATTTTTGGAAGATCTTCTTTATGGAGCTCGAATAGCTCAGATAGGCCAGAGGCCTCAGTTTTGGAACTTGGGGGCTAATATGCCCTATTTTAAAAATATCGAACAGTGGGCTCTAGGCTAGTTGGCACGAGGAGGAGCTCGTAAACAAAAATGATTTAATCTATGAAAACTTTAGTAAATGAATTGTTTGGCCATGGTACTGAGATAGGACCGACATACTCGATGGGCTAGCAGTAGTGCGACATGACAAGTCTTTGGACTAGTCAAGACAAATAGCTACATGTCAAGTTGAGGGTTGGGGCCGTTGGAGTAGTGGCATCATAGATTATATGGCTTATGTGGAAAAATTATTGATTTGTGCATGCACTATGTTACAGGACCTTCAAGATGCCTAAGAAGGGTAGTGATGTGTCATAGGGCTCTAGATGACCTAGTAGAGATAAGGGCAGTTAGTCGTACCAGAAGTCTTGAGAAGCTCGACGTAACTTCATTGGGCATGCGACCGAGGTGGGGACGGGATGAGGTCTCTGTACTCATATGGACATGGAGTTTTGTTACGGGATTGAGGATCGGATGTCGTGTACATCCACTCATTCTTAGGGTAGAAGTGGACGTGCTAACCTACAAATGTGTGTTTCCTTCATGATGAAGGGCATATGTTGGTTGATAAACACGCCATTGTGATGAGAAATGGTTATGAAAACCGAGATTTGAGAATTAAGTATTTTTAAAAGAAAAATAAGGAGTCCGACACACTCTAATTCAAACTATTTTCTGAAAGTCATACCTTAAAACACCCATTCACTAAGTCGTTGAACTCACCCCCTTCCTTATATCCATTTTAGGTAACCCCGAAAAGTCTACCCAAAGAGCACCAGCTAACACACCTATAAGGCATGTATGATATGTTTAAAATTTTATATAGTTTTTATTTATGTTATTCCAGGAATGTTGCAGGTTTAAAGTACGCCTTACTCCTCACAGTTTTAGAAGAAGGGGTAACCCTTAGTAAGTCGGGAGAGTGGCGGGTTGATCACGGGGATTCAACCAAACCGGGTTGGGGCGTGACAACTTGAGTGGTATCAAATCCTGTTTCCTCGAATACATTATAAAGACTATATAACATAGTAAATAAGAAAACGTTTCAAATTTTTCAGATGGCTCCTTGGAAAGGAACCAAGAAAACTAGTACTAACTCTACTCAACACCTTTGTAGGAAGACAACCCTAGAAGCTCCCTATTATCCGAGACATAGTAGAAGCCTCAAAGGACCAAATGGGGAAGTATCCAAGGAGTATGGTACCAGGATATGTTAGGGTCAAAGTCTTGTGTACGAAGGGAGCCAAGCCTGAAGCTAGGAACACCAGCACAGTCGTATAACCTTACCAAGAACCCCGTAGCTTCCCATCTATTATGTGATCACATTTTGTAATAGGGCTAAAACCCCAACATCTTGTACTCCTCTATTAATGTAGTACACAAAATTAAAAAAAAAATCCTGTCTCTCAAATGATGTGGTCTTGCTAGAAAGATCGCCCTAGGAATAGTAAGCAAATCCACACTACCATCCCATTCAAGTTAAGGAAACTAAATCAAGGAACTAAGAAATCTAGGAGGACTCTTAGAGTGACCATTTGGCATAGAAGACTCAACAAGAAAACCCTCTTGGTGTTCACACTTAAGGACAGCAAAGCACAAAACCACTAGTAAGGCCTTGTGATAATCAAAGGATGGGAGGAACCATGACAGCCCACACAAGGGAATAACCTATTACAAGCATGAATGATGGGGATACTACGAGAACAACTGCCTAATCCTATTAAGGGAAAAGTACTGAGATAATTTGTTATAAGGTGTAGGAGAACGTGATAGGTAAAAGAAGGATTGTCTCACACTTCATAAAGAATTAGGGTAATACCTCCTAAAAAGTCATGAAAGACAAGAAGGATTGGTGACCAAAATCATGGAGCAAGTTAAATAAACGATTCACAAAGAGGTCAAGAAATTGTAAGGTAAATTGAAATTTAAACCTCTTCTTAAGAAGGTCAAACAGAAAGGGATACTACAAGAATAAATGTAAGGTACATGAAAAGTACACCTAGAACCCCCTCAGAAGGGGCAAACACGGAAAACATCCTCAAGAAATTTTAGGGTAGGACACATTAAGAGTGAAGAAGAGAAGAAATTCGCTACGAAGAGAACTCTATAGGGATGCATACAATTAAGTACCCCTTTAAGGGAATCATTGATGGGTGGATGGACATGACATGAAGTGCAAGGAACCCACCCTTAATTAAGAAATATTCCAAGGAAGGATGTATCAGGATGATCCAGTGTGACTTGCTTGGAAACAAAATAGCCAAATAACGACTCCAGGAGAAACTAGTGGAAAGGAGGCAGTTAACAAACTAGCCTTCGGGAGAACCATGGATTTAAGCCACGACAAAAAAGGGAGAAGTGAAAAGGCCAAAACATTGGAAAAGAAGGATGAAGGAAAATCCTTAAAGAGATCAATGGCCAAGACCAGATTTACAATTAAAAGCCTTGAGATGGTTAAGTGAGCCTCTCGGAGGATGATCAAGAGAATTTGAAACTAGGAGGATGTGATCTCTTCATAAAAGGAAATAAACATGTATTGGGGTATGAATGAGAATGAGGATGGAGTAAGAAAGACGCATCGTAAGATTTCAAGAGTAAAGGTAAGCATGAAAGAATGGCATAAAAGTATGACATTTAAAGTTAGGTGCCTTAGAATTTCAGGAGAAAAAGGTAAGAATCCTCCCAAAGAAGGAAACCCTAGGAAGGGATACATGTCCCAACAAAAATGGAAATAGAACCAGATGACGAGGGATTTAGAGATAAATTTGCAAATAAAATGCATGTTAAGATGAAGGGAACCCATGGAAGCATACTAGGAAGAACCCAAGGAGTAAGTTAAACCCAAGGAATGGGTGAGTCAAAAGATATAATCAAAAGATGATGTACGAGTAAGAAAGGGGTGGATTGCCCATAACAAGGGAATAGTATAAAGTACATCTAAGAAATCTTGGAGGGGTACGTCCTCTAGTTAACAAGTGACTAAAGTAAACGATTACCGACATCAAAACTAGTTGTGGTCTACGCTCACTTGATGTGGCCTAAAAAGAGTACGACTAATCATAAGGTGGAGTACATTAAATAAGAGCAATAACCCGACGTCCCTTAGATAAGGAATGAGGGAAGGAATGGGAATCTTAAGAAAATGGAGGATTAAAGGTGGGTAAATACCTAATATAGAAAAGAGTGTGAGGAAAGGAAGAAAGAAACTTTCAAGGAATGGTAAGAAGGTGGGCAAGTAGCTCCCAAAGTGGAAGCCTCCACTATGAGGGACATAATAAAGAACAAAATCCGTGAGAAGGAAATTTTCCCAAACAAAGTGATTGATACATAGATCGAAAGAGAATAACCCGGAATAAAGAATCATAAAAATGATCACAAGCGAGTAAGAATGGATTAAGGAAAAAGTGTAGTCCTTAAGGAAAGGACTCCACTAGAAATAAGGAAGTGCATAAGATGGAAAGAATTCCTGAGTGTCAGTAAGTCATGGGGAAAAACCCAATAATTGGAACCGGAAAGACCCAATAAAGAAGTTGGGGATAGACAAGTAGGTAAGAGAAATTGACACAATTATGTAAGATATGACCTCAAAGGCAAGATGGATGAGTGAATAAACAGTAAAGGTAATAGAAAATGTACTACCTGACAGAGTTATACAACCCTGGAAGGTTGGAAGGTGGGGAACACCCAATAAGGAAGTGTTCAAAAATTTTAATGCTCAAGGACAGATTTTGGAACATTGTCATACTGTTAAGGGATACGCAAGCCCAACAGCCCATGGAAGGATATGACTCAACTAAGGAAGAGTAAGTTAATTAAGCATAATAAGGTCAATATCGAATTTGGACCAAAGATGTAATAAGTAACGGATGAAGGAAGGGTCAAAATAAGACAAAAAAGTGATAATATAGAAACCCGTGAAAACAAGTACGTAATGCTCGAAAGAACACCAAGCTAAGGGTATCAACGACTAAGAGAATAACTAGACACCAAAACAATTGGATATTTTGGAACTCCTAATTTTGAAATCTTAAGTAAAGAATCTCAGGATGGAGAAATTATACTTAAGGAACGAAGGATGTGAATTTAAGGATATGACCTTAAATATTCCAGTGAGATATGCTTAGCTAAAGTAAGCTCCATGGAGTGAGAAATTGATGGGAAGGAAAAGAAAACCTTAAGTGTATGTGATATAAGGATAGATCGAAAAAACCAAGAAGGTTGTATGTCAATAAAATACAAGTTGATATCCAAGGGAAGTTCTTTCTAGTGCAAAAAACATTAAATAAGTTTTGGGGACAAAACTCCTAAAAGGAGGGGAGAGTTGTAAACCCCGCCCTATTGGAGTTAAGGAAACTGGGAAAAGAACCTGACAAACTGAGTGAGAAAACCGAACCGGTTCACAAACCCAATCATTAGAGAACGTGCAATTTGGGAAATATACAACTCCCAAGTGACCCAAAGTGTTAATAAAAAATTTGGTAAAGGACCTTAGGACAATTTGGGAGAGAAAACTAGACCGGTTCAGGTGAATCAGATCTGAGTTGGATTGAACCAGTTTATGAACCGAGTCGGTTCATGAACCGAAACTGAAAGAGAAAGAGCAAACCGGGAAATTTATGGATCCCGAGTGACCTAAACAATTCACAAAAGTCATGAAAAAGGACTTTAGGATGGATTTGAGATGAAAACCAAACCGGTTCAGGTGAACCGGATTCGAACAGGATTGAAGCGGTTTGGATTGGTTTGAACCACTATTGAACCAGATGCTAAATTCATTTTTCTAGGTGGCTTAGAAAAATCAAATTTGAGAATTTATGTAAACCCCATCCTTTAGTAATGAGAAAATCGGGGAAAGAACCAGTCAAATTGAATCTTTAAACTAAATTGGTATAAAAATTTGATTGTTAGGGGATGAGCAAATTTGAAAAATTCTAACTCCCATGTTACTAAAAAAGGTTCATAAACTTGGGCAAAAGAACCCTATGACAAAATGAGGAAGAAAGACCGAAGCAGTTCAATAGTACCGGGTCTGAACCGGATAGAACCGGTTTATAAACCGAGTTGATTCATTGAACCAGAACTGATAGAGAATGGGTATACCAAGACGCTTATGGATCCCTTAAGATTCAAAGAGGTTTATAATCCTTGGGAAGGAACCTTAGAACAATGTGGGAGAGAAAAACCATATCGGTTCGGGTGAACCGGACCTGAACCGGATTAAACTGGTTTAAGAATTGAGCCTATTTATGAACCATAATCGATTAAGAGATGGTAAACTGGGAATTTTAAGGACCCTAAGTGACCCAAGGAGTCACAAAAGACATGGAAATGGAATTGTGAAGGAATTCGGATGAAAACCAAACCGGTTTGGACCGGTTTGAATCACTATTGAACCTGATCCTAAATTCATTTTTCTAGGTGGCTTAAATAATTCAATTTGAGATTTGAGCCACCATTGGATATAAAATGAATTTAGATTAATTTAGAATTTTTTAGATTTGAAAAACTCGGTAGAATGAAGGGTGAACCAACCAGTTTAAGCTTTGAACCCGGTTCGGACCGGTCCGGTCTTTTTCGGAATAATGTCATCTTCTTCCTCAAGATGACAACATTGTTCACTCGCCAGGAAACTGAAGAAACACTGGTGAAGAGGAAACACTTTCATTTGGTATGTTTCAGGTTTTTAATTCTTGTCATAATGGTGCCAAATGGATGGCCAACGGGTCCTTGAGCTCCCTCTATAAAGAGCCCCTCTCCACACCTAAAAAGCTCACTCTTTCTCAGTTGCTTAGTTTTTCGGCGAATCTCGAACAAGAGCTCTGATATAGGGTCAATTATGAGCCAAAGAAGGTGAGGTCAGATTCATTAAAACTAGGGAGAAGTCAGCTACACGGTGGTGGTGTCTGTTCATCCTAAGAGTCGCCAGAGAAGCACTGGCATGATTAAACATTCAAGCAGCTCCGGCGGATCGAAGCTGCCCTATTTTGGCCGAGTTAAAATTGACCAATTCGAGCCCTCCTCAGGCCAAACCAAGCTCTCCCGACATCTCGTGAACCCTTCCACGACCGAATTAGGACCGAAAGGTAAGAAACCCAACAATAGGGACTTATAGTTAATTTGAGGTCCCAAGGTAAATGTTAAAAGTTTCAGAACTCTAATTTAGGGAAAAACCCAGCAATAGGGACTTATAGTTAAAGAAAAATAACTTTAGGGACCTAATTGCAAAAAATAAGTAAAGTTGGGTTTTCTCATTCATTTGGAACGAATGAGGGCTATTAGGCCAAAGAATAATGAACAACCATGTTCATTTTCGTGAAGGAGAATGAGGCATCGGGAGCGCCAATCGAGGTCCAGCTTACTAAGGACAGAACCCGATTAAGTGGAATGTCATTGCACTATCGGGTGAGTGGGATTATATATCATACTTGGTTGGGGATGATAAGTACCCCGGTATAAAAACCCACTATTTTGTGGTATTTTAATCATCACAATTGAGAAAGTGATGTGAAAATTATGCTGAAAAAAAACTATTTACTAGTTGTAAGTAGATCATACCCGGTTGGTATTATGAGACTTTCTCGAAGGAAGTTGAAAATTCGTTCATCAGTTATGAACGGAGATGTCCTTATACCGATTGGTATAATGGACAGTGAAAACCTATTTTGTCGGAAGTGTTCTCCCCTAATTGTGTGCCAATGCTTAAACTATTTGGGAGACCTTCTTGATGGGAGCTCGAATAGCTCTTATAGGCCGGGGGCCTCGGTTTTGGAACTTGAGGGCTAATATGCCCTATTTTTGAAAATTTCGAACAATGGGCCATAGGTCAATGGACACGAGCAGGAGCTCATAAAAGAACATGATATATATATATATATATATGTGTGTGTGTGTGTGTGTGTGTGTGTGTGTGTGTGTCATTAAAACTTAATAAGTGAATTGTTTGGTCATGGTACCAAGGCAGGTCCGACATACTCAGTCAACTAGTAGCAGTGCGACATGACCGGTCTCCAGACCAGTTAAGACAAACAACTATAGGTTGAGTTAAAGGTTGGGACCGTTGGGATAAATGGTACCACATATTACATGGCAATTTAAGAAAACTTTGTTTGTGCATGCACTATGAGTACGGGATCATCAAGACGCCCTTGAGGGGTAGTGATGTGTCCTAAGGGCCCTAGACGACCCAGTGAGTATAAGGGTAGATCATCGTTCTAAGTGTTTGTGCGAAATTTGGAGTAGCACCAAGCGAATGAGACCGGGGTAGGGACAGGATGAGATTTTTGTCCTCATTGGGACATGAAGAATAAAATTGCACTAATTGGCCCTCAATTTTTTAAAATTGTATTTTAGTCACTCAAATTTTCGAAATCCCTAAAATTTCCCCAAAATTTCCACTAATTTCAACTTTCCAACACAGCTGAATATTATTTCATCAAATTGACCAATCAAACAAGTTTAATTGTTGAAATTGAAGTTAAATTGGAGTATTAGCAAGTTTTGATGCCGAAACGAGCTCAAACAGAGATTCGCTGAAAAACAAAATGTAGAGAGAGAGAGAAAGCTTCAAATTCTCACCGTTGGGGCGCGGCGGTCCGAGCTTTCAATATGGGCATATAGCTCTCCTCCTGAGGTTCCTCCTAGGATCAATAATTGCATCCATTGATGTCAAATATGGTGAGAATTTTATCATTGAAATTCTGTCAGTTCTCTCTCTAGCACCGGTCGGAAATTATAGAGTGGAGCCGAAATGGCTTACCTTTCAGGTCTAATTCGGCCGTAGGAAGGCTGAGGTGGTGTTGGAAGAGCTTGGTTTGTCCTGAGGAGGGCTCAAATTAGTTGATTCTAGCTCGATATAAATAGGGCAACTTCGGCCCGCCGAAACTGCTTCACTGTTCAATCACACCGACGCTTCTCCGATGACCCTTGAAGCGAATGGAGACTACCACCATGTAGCTAACTTCTCCCCGGTTCTAAGGAATATGACCATGCCATCTTTGGCTCAGAAAAGACCCTATATCGGATGTAAAGCCTACCTTTTTGAGCTAAGGAAAATTGGGAAGAGAACTGGTCAAACCGAGTGAGAAAACTGAACCAGTTCAAAAACCCGATCAATTGTGAATGGACAATTTAGGAAATTACAACTCCCACATTAGAAGATAAAAACCAAATTGGTTCAGGTGAATGAGATTCCATAAGAACTTTGAAGTTAAGCGTGCTTGCCCGAGAGTAGTGTGAGGTCATCCCTATTCATTCTCCTCACACCCGAACACTTCTCTCTGTCTCTCTACTACTCCATTTCCCGGTCAAGCTTAAACCAGAGCTTCGACTTGAACATGTTTCTTAATCTCAGAAGGAGAGGTTGGGCTCTTTAGAACCAGGGGGAAGTTAGCTATCTGATAGCAAACTCTAGTCAATTCGAGAATCACTAGAGAAGCGTCGACATGATGGAACAGTGAAGCAGCTCTAGCGGACCGAAGTTGCCCTATTTCGGCCGAGTTGAAATTGGCTATTTCGAGCCCTCCTCAGGCCAAACCAAGGCTTCCCAACACTTCCTCAGCCATCCCATGACCGAATTAGGACTGAAAGGTAAGCAAATTTGGCTCCCCTCTACAATTTCCAGCCGATACTAGAGAGAGAACCGGTAGAATTTCAATAATGAAATTCTAACTCAATTCAGCATCAATTGATGCAATTCTTGATTCTAGGATTAACCTCAAGAAGAGAGCTATCTGCCTAGATCGAAAGCTCGGACTGTTGTGCCCTCACCAGTGAGAAAGTGAAGCTTTCTCTCTCTATAGACTATTTTCCAGCGAAGCGCCATTTGAGCTTGTTCTGGCATTAAAATCTGTGATTTAAAGTTCCTTAGAATAATATGAACATGTAGGAACTCAATTTCAACTCCAATTTCAACAATTAGAGGTGTTTGATTAGTCAATTTGATGAAATCAAATTCAGCAGTATTGAAGAGTTGAAATTAGGGGGAAAATTGGAGGTTTTCGAAATTTAAACGACCAAAATGCAATTTTATGAAATTGAGGGTCAATTTGGGCATGACAATAATGTTAGAGGACCAATTGAGGAATTTTGGAATTTTTGGGGCAAAAATTACCATTTTTTTAAAGGAAGGGCAAAATGGTAATTTTGGAAAAGTTAGGGGACCAGATTGGAAATTTGGGAAATTAAACCTTTTTTTGTGAAATTGAATAAATTGAGGTACCAAGATAAATTTTAAAAGTTTCGGGACTCAATTTGAGGAAAAACCGACATTTGGGGACTTAAAGTTAAAGAGAAATAACTTTAGGGACCTAATTGTAAATAACTAAAAAGTTTGGATTTTGTCATTCATTGGAAATGAATGAAGGTTGTTAAGTCAAGTTATAGTGAACAAGGATGTTCATATCGTTTAGGAACACGAAGTACCGGGAATGCCAGCATGGACGAGCTTGCGTGAATATACAGAACCGGTCTAGTGGAATTCACTACGTTAACGTGTGAGTGGGTTTACTAACATCATACCCGGTTGGGATGATGAGAACAACATAAAGTTAAAAACCACTTACCGGTTGTGAGTGGGTTTACTAACATCATACCCGGTTGGGATGATGAGCACAACTTAAAGTTAAAAACCACTTACCGGTTGTGAGTGGGTTTACTAACATCATACCTGGTCGGGATGATGAGCACAACTTAAAATTAAAAATCACTTACCGGTTGTGAGTAGAAATTTTATATCATACCCGATTGGGCAATGGTAAGTACCTCGGTTCGAAAATCCACTATTAAGTGGTATTTTAAACATCACTACTTAGAGGAAGTGATGTGAAAATTATGCGGAAAAACTACTTACCAGTTGTAAGTAGATCATACCCAGTTGGTATGACGAGACTTACTCGAAGGAAGTTGAAAACCTGTTCATCGATTATGAATGGAGATGTCCTTATACCAGTCGGTATGATGGATAGTAAAAACCTATTTTGTCGGAAGTGCTCTCCCCTGACTGTGTGCCAATGCTTAAACAATTTGGGAGACCTTCTCGACGGGAGCTCGAATAGCTCTTATAGGTCGGGTGCCTCGGTTTTGGAACTTGGGGGTTAAATGACCGATTTTGAAAATCTCATACAGTGGGCCCAAGGCTAGTTGGCACGAGCAGGAGCTCGTAAATGAACGTGATATATGTGCCATAAAACTTAACAAACGAATTGTTTGGCCATGGTACCAAGATAGGACCGACATGCTCAGTCAACTAGCAGTAGTGCGACATGACAGGTCGACGGACCAATTAAGACAAACAGCTGTGGGTTGAGTTGAGAGTCGGGGCCGTTGGACCAGTGGCACCATAGATTGCATGGTAATATGAGAAAACATTATTTGTGCATGCACTGTGAGTACATGATCATCAAGACATCCATGAGGGGTAGTGATGCATCCTAAGGGCCTTGGACGATCCGGTGAGTATAAGGGCAGATCGTCGTTCCAAGTATCTGTGCAAAATTTGGAGTAGCACCAAGTGCATGAGACCAGGGTGGGGACAGGATGAGGTCTTTGTCCTCATACGGACACGAAGAAGTGATTCTGGGATCGTGTGTCGGATGTCACGTACATCCACTCATTCCTAGGGTAGAAGTGGTCGTACTTCTATCCGGGTGGCAGGAAAATTTGCTCCAAAGCCACTAGCGGGTTTAGTAGTGATACTAACTTGCGAATATGTGTAACCTTCATTTTGAAGGATGTGTGTTGGGTGATGACACACCGGTAACTAAGAAATGGTGGAAAAACCCAAATTTTTAAACGAAGGAATTTTTGAAAAAAAAAGGAGTCTGGCACACTCCATAAAAATATTTTTCTTAAAAGTCAAAAGATTTTAAAAACCCATTCACTAAGTAGTCATACTCACCCCCTCCCTTATATCCATTTCAGGAAATCCCGGAAAGCCTACTATTAATGACCGTCAACTATGATGCCTGTAAGACAGGTATGTAAAGTTTTAAATTTTATTCAGTTTTGATTATGCTATTCCAGGAAAAGGGGCAGGTTAAAGGACACTTTACTCTTTACGGTTTATAATAAGGAGAAATCCCTTAATAAATTGGGAGAGTGGCGGGTTGATTACGGGGATCTGACCAAATCAGGTAGGGGTGTGACATCCGAGCTCTAGTTCGAGCTTCACCGAAAAACTGAGTAGCTCAGCGAGAGTGAGGTTTTCAAGTGTGGAGAGAATGAATGGAGAGTGGCTCTTTATATTGGGAGCTTGGGGACTTGTTGGCCGTCCGTTTGGCACCCTTATAATAGTCATTGATGGCGTGAAACGTATTGAACAAAAATGTTTCCTCTTCACCGGCGCTGCTTCGATTTTCCAGTGAGTGAATAGTGTTGTCATCTGAAGGAAGAAGACAACATTGTTCCGAACCAGACCAGACTGATCCGAACGAGATTTAAAGCTTAAACCGGCCGGTTCAAGCCCGATGTGACCAAGTTTTTCAAAATTAAATATTTCTAAATTCATCAAAATTTATTATTTATCAAATTGTGGCCTCATTTCTCAATTTGAAATTTTCTAAGCCACGTAGAAAAATGAATTTAGCATCTGATTCAATAGGGATTCAAACCAGTCCAATCCGGTTTAATCCAATTCGGATTTGGTTCACCTAAGCTAGTTTGGTTTTCATCCCCCATTCATCCTAAAGTCCTTTTTCATGACTTATGTGACTCTTTAGGTCACTTGGGATCCATAATTTTCCCGGTTTGCCCTCTCTCTATTGGTTCTGGTTCATAAACCAACTCAGTTCATAAATAGTTTCAATCTGGTTCAGATCCAATTCACCCGAACCGGTCGAGTTTTTCTATCACAATTTATCCTAAGGTTCTTTTCCAAGGTTTATGAACCCTTTCGGTTCACTTGGGAGTTGTAAATTCTCCAATTTGCCCGTTCCCCAATAATCGGGTTTGTGAACCGGTTCAATTTTCTCACTTGGTTTGACCAGTTTTTTTTCAGTTTTCCCAAACACCAAAGTGCGGGGTTACAACTCTCCTCTCATTTTAGGAGTTTTTTCCCCAAAACATATCACTCTTTTTGTGTACTAGAATGAACTTTCATTGATATAAAAATTTTCTAGTTTGTCATCTTACAAATTCTCGGTTGTTTTCATTCATCCCTTACATCACATACCTAAGATTTCTCATCTCATTATCATCCTTTCCTCATTCCAAAGAACTTATTTTATTTAAGCATATCTCCCTAGAAGACTTGGAGTCATTTCCTTTATTTACATTCTTCCTTTCCCAAGGCACCATTTCTCCATTTCAAACTCCTTTACCTTAGACTTTAGGACTACGAGTTTTGGTCATTTTCTTCCATTGGTTTTTAACGTTTATCACCTTTTTATCCTGCATGGATCCTTTCTTCATTCTTTGGTTATCACCTTTACACTTGACTTCATCATGCCTTAATCATAGATCCTTCTTTGCCTAAGTCATATTTTCCCTCGGGATAGTTGTGCAAACCCCGCACTTTTAAGTTAAGGAAAATCGGGAAAAGAACCGGTCAAACCGAGTAAGAAAACTGAGCCGGTTTATAAACCTGATCATTTGGGAACAAGCAATTTAGAAATTTACAACTTCTGAGTGATCCAAAGGGTTCATTAAACCTTGGAAAAGAAACTTAAGACAAATTAAAAGAGAAAAACCAAATTGGTTCCAGTGAATGTGATCTCATAAGAACTATATAGTTAAGCATGCTTGCTCGTGAGTAGCCATAATTTGATAGATAATAAATTCAGTCAAAAATTTTTATGCGTATGTATGCCTTATCTTAAATAGCCATAAATTAATATATATTTAATTATTGTAAATAATACCAATAATTTAATACCTAAATTAAATTATTGGAATTAATACCAATAATTTATGTCAATATTAATACTAGTAATAAATCTCTCCTATTTAATACACGATTTTACACCTATATAAAGAGGTCATTCCCATTCATTCTCCTCACACCTGAACACTTCTCTCTCTCTCTACTGCTCCACTTCTTGGTGAAGCTCGAACCAGAGCTTCGACTTAAACATTTTTCTTAACCTCGGAAGGAGAGGTTGGGCTCTTTAGAATCGAGGAGAAGTAAGCTATTTGGTACCAACTCCTGTTAATCCGATAACCGTTAGAGAAGCGTCGGCATGATGGAATAGTGAAGCAACTCAGGCGGACCGAAGCTACCTTATTTCGGCCAAGTAGAAATCGGCCATTTTGAGCCCTCCTCAGGCCAAACCAAGCCCTCCCAACACTTCCTTAGCTCTCCCACGGCCGAATTAGGACTGAAAGGTAAGCCAATTTGGCTTCCCTCTACAATTTCCGGCCGATTCTAGAGAGAGAATCGACAGAATTTTGATGATGAAATTCTAACTCAATTCGGCATCAATTGATGCGATTCTTGATTCTAGGAAGTGGTCATGCCTCAAAGGTCACGAAAGACATGAAGGATTGGAGATCGATACCATGGAGTAGGTTGCATAAACGGTTCACAAAGAGGTCAAGAAAAAACGAGGTGAAGGATACCGCATGAATTGGGATAAGGCACATGGGAAGCATACTTAGAACCCTCTCATAAGGGGTAAACACAGAAAAATGTCCCTTAGAACTCTAGGGAATGGCACAGTGAGAGTGAAGAAGAGAAGGAATATACTGTGAAGGGGAACTCTAGAGGGATGCATACAACTAAGTGCCTTGAAGGAATCATTGGTTAGCAGATGGACATAACATGGAGTGCAAGGAGCCAACCCCTCATTAGAAACTACTTGAAGGAAGGATGTATCGGAGGCCAAGACTAACTTGCTTTGGAAAAGTGATATAATTTTAGGTACAACTTCCTTAGGAAAATATAGAGAAGTCAAAGTGGAGAGTCCTACCGAGGAAGAAAATCTTGGAAAGACATATGCATCCCAACTAAGAGATAATGGAACCAAGAAAAAGGGACAAAGAGATAAAACTTGCAAATGAAGCACAAGCCAAGGTGAAAGAACCAAGAAAGCATGCTTGAGCGATCCAAGGAAATAGTTTAAAGGAAAGAATGTCCATGAAACATTAAGAAATGCAAGTCTTCTAAATAAAATGTGGCTAAGAAGGAATAACCACATTTGGTAAGATGGGTCAAAGTCCACACGCGCATTTGAAGTCTAAAGAGTGGACGACTAAGCATAGTGCCGAATGCACGGAATAAAATTAATAATCGGAAGTATCTCATGTAAGGAATAAGGGACAAAACAAAAGTAGTGGGTAGACAAGGATCTAAAGTAAACAAATGTCCTAACATAGATAAGCGTACGAGGAAAGGGAGAAAAGAAACATTCAAGCAATGGTAAGAAGGTTGAGCATGTAGCTCCTAGAACGAAACCCTCTACCTTGAAGTATATATTGAAGAATGGAAACGTAAAAAGGGAACTCCCTGATTAAAATAATAAACTAAAAAAGGGTCAAACAGGAATAACAAACTATGAAAGGTTATGAACAAGTAAGAGTGGATTGAGGCCAAAGGAAAATCCTTGAGTAAAGGATGTCATTGGGAATGATGATGGACCTAAGAAAGGACAAATCCCAGCATGTCAGTAAAACAATCGGAAATCAAATAATTGGAACAAAAAATACTCAATAAGGAAGTCAAAAAAGGACAAGTGGGTAAGGAGAAACGACACCGTTATAAATTGATGTGGATAACGGTAAAGGTAGTCGAGTAATACTACCAAACAAAAAGAGAGATGAATTTATACAATTCTTGAGAGTTGGGAAAGTTAGGAATAATCCTAAAGGTGGTGTCTTGAAAATCTAACGAACACAGAGACAAGATTTTAGGAAACCTCATGCTGTAAAGGGCAGGTAGACCCGACAGCATTGAGGAAAATGTGACTCAAGATAAGGAAGTGTCAGTTAGTAAAAATGACAATGTCAAACCAAAAATTTGGACTGAATTGTAATGAGCAACGAATGAAAGAAGAGTTGAAATAGGACAAAAAGGTGAGGACAAGAAAATCCGCAAAAACAAGTACGTAATGCTCTAAAGTACATCAAGCTAAGGGTTTCAACGACTAAGAGGTTAACCAGACACAGGAATGGTTTGGTACCGTGGAACTCCCAATTTGGAGTACAAATGCTCAAAGGGAAGAATGTTGCTCTAAGCAAAGAAAGATATAAAATCTAAGCACATACCCTGAAGTAAGGTATGTCTAGTTATGACAAACTCCATGGAGGGAGTAAATAATATAAAGGAAACAGAATTCCTTAGGTGAAGGTTGTAAAAGGGGCTAATGGAAAGGGCGAGACAAAAGTTGCATGTTAAGTAAACACCAAAGGGGCATCAAAGGAAATGATTGCTCATGCAAGGTTGCTAATTAAATTTTAGGGACAAAACTCCTAAAAGGAGGAGAGAGTTGTGAACCCCGCACTTTTGAGTTAAGGAAAATCGGGAAAAGAACCGGTCAAACCGAGTAAGAAAACCGAGCCGGTTTACAAACCCGATCATTTGGGAACAAGCAATTTGGAAATTTACAACTTTCGGGTGATCCAAAGAGTTCATTAAACCTTGGAAAAGAAACTTAAGACAAATTAAAAGAGGAAAACCAAATTGGTTAAGGTGAACGAGATCTAATAAGAACTCTATAGTTAAGCGTGCTTTCTCGAGAGTAGTGTGAGGAGGTGAAGCTCGAACTAGAGCTTCGACTTAAACATTTTTCTTAACCTCGAAAAGAGAGGTCGGGCTCTTTAGAATCGAGGAGAAGTCAGCTATTTGGTAGCAAACTCCAGTCAATCTAAGAATTGCTGGAGAAGCGTCGGCAGCATGGAACAGTGAAGCAGCTCCGGCGGACCGAAGCTGCCTATTTCGACCAAGCTGAAATCGACCATTTTGAGCCCTCCTCACGCTAAACCAAGCCCTCCCAACACTTCCTTAGCTCTCCCACGGCCGAATTAGGACTGAAAGGTAAGCCAATTTGGCTCCCCTCTACAATTTTCGGCCGATTCTAGAGAGAGAACCGACAAAATTTTGATGATGAAATTCTAACTCAATTCGGCATCAATTGATGCATTCTTGATTCTAGGAAAACTCGGACCACCGTGCCCTCACCAGTAAGTAATCGAAACTTTCTCTCTCTCCAGTCTATTTTCCGGCGAAGCTCTATTTGAGCTCGTCCCGATGTTAAAACTTGCGATTCACATTGCTAAAGTATCGTATGAACATGTAGAAACTCAATTTCAACAATTGAAAATGTTTGATTAGTCAATTTGATGAAATCAAATTCGACTGTGTTAAGAAGTTTGAATTGGGAGAAAATTGGGGATTTTCAAAGGTTCGAAGGACCGAAATGCAATTTCCTAAAATTGAGGGTCAATTGGGTATGATAAAAATGTTATAGGGCCAATTGAGGTATTTTACAATTTTTGGGGTGAAATTTACTATTTTTGTAAAAGAAGGGCAAAATGGTAATTTGGGAAATTAATCCCCATTTTGTGAAATGGAATAAATTGAGGTCCCTTGATAAATTTTAAAAGTTTCGGGACTCAATTTGAGGAAAAATCGGTATTAGGGACTTAAACTTTAAGAGAAATAACTTTAGTGACCTAATTGCAAATAAATGAAAGTTTGACTTTCTCATTCATTTGGAATGAATGAAGGCTATTAGGCCGAAGGATAATGAACCGAGATGTTCATATCATGTAGGAACATGAAGTACCGGGAATGCTAGCAAGGAGAAGCTCGTGTGAATACAAAGAACCGGTCTAAGTGGAATTCACGGCATTAACGGGTGAGTGGGTTTACTAACGTCATACCCGCTTGGGATGATGAGCACAACTCAAAGTTAAAAACCACTTACCGGTTGTGAGTGGGAATTTTATATCATACCCGAATGGGGATGATAAGTACCTCAGTATGAAAACCCACTATTAAGTGGTATTTTAAACATCACAACTTAAAGGAAGTGATGTGAAAATCATGCAGAAAAACTACTTACCGGTTGTAAGTAGATCATACCCGATTGGTATGATAAGATTTCCTTGAAGGAAGTTGAAAACCCGTTCATCGGATATGAATGGAGGTGTCCTTATACCTGGGCTATATAATGGATAGAGAAAACATATGTTTTGTCGGAAGTGCTCTCCCCTGACTCTGTACCAATGCTTAAACAATTTGAGAGACCTTCTCGACAGGAACTTGAATAGCTTTTATAGGCCGGGGGTTTTCAGTTTTTGGAACTTGAGGGCTAAATGCTCATTTTTAAAAATCTCGTACAATGGGCCCAAGGCTAGTTAGCACAAGCAGGAGCTCGAAAATGAACATGATATATGTGCCATAAAACTTAATAAGTGAATTGTTTGGCCATGGTACCAAGATAGGACCGACATGCTCAGTCAACTAGCGGCAGTGCGACATGATAGGTGGATGGACCAATCAAGACAAATAACTGCGGGTTGAGTTGAGAGTCTAGGCCGTTGGACCAGTGGCACCACAAATTACATGGAAATATGAGAAAACATTTTTTGTGCAAACACTGTGAATTCGGGATCATAAATACGCCCATGAGGGGTAGTGATGCATCCTAAGGGCACTAGACGACCTGGTGGCTATAAGAGCAGTTCGTCATTCCAGGTGTCTGTGCAAAATTTGGAGTAGCACCAAGCGCATGAGACCGGGGTGGGAATAGAATGAGGTCTCTGTCCTCATATGGACACGAAGAATCGATTTCGGGATTGAGGGTTGGATGTCGCATACATCCACTCATTCCTAGGGTAGAAGTGGTCGTGCTTCTATCCGGGTGGTCGGTAAAGTCGCTCCGAAGCCACTAGTGGGTTCAATGGTCATGCTAACCTGTAAATGTGTGTAACCTTCATGATGAAGCATGTGTATTGGGTGATGACACATCGTGGGTGAAGACACATCATCGTTTACTCTTTCGGACGATTTTTTCAATAGGAATTTATTCCCTTCAATTGGATCTGTTTAACTTCCTATTTGGGTTTCCCTATCTTCCTACAAGTAGGTCGTACTTGACCTTCCCCAAACACTCACTTAGTTATTTGTACATCTTACTAAGGTTCTTATTCTGCTCGATCTTTTACGATACTTCCTCCATTGTTTTTCTTAACCTAGAGCTTTCTCCTTGCTCAATCCAACTTCCTATTCTCATCCTCCTTCTAATGTCTCCTGTTCTGGAGTTCTTTTATTTGATCACTCTACCATTTGTTAGAAGTTCTATCTTTTAATCTTCACTTAAAACTTAAGGATCTTGTATGGTTCATCCACACTAGCTTTTCTTTCCTCTTTTGGTCCCATACCTCTGCTTTCCACAAGTCTCCCTATCTTATTGAGTTCCTAAGAAACCATATTTTTTGTTCTTTTCAAGTAGTTGCTATACTTGGGCTTTCTTTCTATTCTTATTTCTTCCCATCTTTACTTGATGGTCTTGACATCCTTGGTTTTCCCTCATACTTACTTCATTTTCCTCTTGATCAACTTCCATTCTTCTAGTTCCCTTTGGAATATTCTACTTATTCTTGTTTTTCCTTACTATTATTCTTCGAGCCTATCCTTAACTCTCCATAAATCTGTACCCTTTGATGTTCACTTCCCTTTGTCCAAAAATTTCTTCCCTTTTTAGTTAAGATCTCTCTTATTTGAATTCCTAATTAATGTACTACTTAGGGAAATTCTTAAGGGTTGAGGTTAACTATAATTAACTTGTCTTTTATTACTTAGGTGATTTCCTACCTTTATTTTAATACTTATTATCACACCCTTTTTCTTTGAATTTATCAAAGAACTCAGAAGTTTTAAAAAATTTTCACTTTCATTCATTCAAGGAATATTTTCTTGCCATACTTGGCTTATTACAGGAATTTTCTACCCCCTAATCCCTTGGGGTCATAAGACTAGAATTAACCCTAGAACGGTTGTGGGATTCTTGATCAAAAGGCTCTGAGGAATTGGTTGGGGTCCATTCATATTCCTTAATAGGATGAATTTCATGTATGGTCTCCAATCCGTATCGCTTTAGTACCTCAACCTCGCACTCATAAGTCCACTTCATCCATTGAGAGGGATTGAAGCTAGGTTGAGTGGGTGGAGGTACTTGGTGAACCTTCATGAAGGTGGAATATGCATCCCAATAATTATCTCAGGCCTCCTTTTTGGTTGTATTCCCTTCCAATTATTGTGGGACTGGAGGAGGAGGGGTTGGGCTTCTAGGAGGTGATATTGGTTCCTCTTGTTTGGGAGGAGGGTATATGATGCCTTCCGGTTCCAGTAAGGCTCCTACCAGTTTTCGGTAGTCTTCCACCATGTCCTTGGGTACTTGTTTCCCGCCCCTTAGGAACCTTTGTATGACTTCCTCTCTTGTGTTAGGTGTCTTTTTCAGGGTTATGGGTGGAGAACTGGATTTTACCACGAATTTCCTAGGAACTCTTCTTCCTACACGATAGTTTTGAGTTGGATTAATATTAGGGCATAATATTGATAATGTTTCAAGGGAACTAGGCTCTAATACCACTCAATTTGTCACACCCCGACCCGATTTGGTTGGACCCCCGTGAGCAACCTGCCACTCTCCCAGTTTATTAAAAGCTTTCCCCTTCTTTAAATCGCAAGGAGTAATGCGTCCTTTAAATCTGTACCTTTCATGGAATTAAATTAATCAAAACTGCATAAAATTTAAACATTTCTTACCTGTCCTACAAGTGTAGTTTAACTTGTAGGTCTTTGGGTAGGTTTTTCCCTAGGTTACTTGAAAAGGAATATAAGGTAGGGGGTGAGTATAACGACTCAGTGAATGGGGTTTTAAAATTAACTTTTAGGAAAAATGTTTGAATCGGAGTGTGCCAGACTCCTTATTTTTCTTTTAAAAAATATTTTATTCTCAATTCTTGGTTTCCATAACCATTTCTCATTACCACGGTGTGTTTATCACCAAACACACATCCTTTATCATGAAGGTAAAACATGCAATCATAGGCCAGCCCGTCCACTGTACCCACTTGTGGCATCGGAGCGACTTTACCGGCCACCTAGATAAAAGCACATCCACTTCTACCCTGAGAATGAGTGAATGTTCGCGACATCCAACCCTCAATCCTGTGACAAAACTCTGTGTCCATGTGAGGATAGAGACCTCATCCTATCCCCACCCCGGTCTCATGCACTTGAAGCTATGTCGAGCTTCACAAGACTTCTGGTATGACTAACTGCCCTTATACCCACCAGGTCGTCCAGAGTCTTGGGACGCATCACAACCCCTCTTGGGCGTCTTGAAGATCCCGTAACACAGTGCATGCACAATCAACAGTTTTTCACATAATGCCATATAATCTTTGGTGCCACTGGTCCGATAACCCCGACCCTCAACTCGACCTGCAACTATTTGTATTTACTAGTTTGAAGACCCTCAACCCGTATAAGGAGTAATGTGTCCTTTAAATCAGTATGAACATTCTTGTTCATTATCATTTGGCTCAATAGCTTTCATTCATTATGAATGACTAAAAATATCTAACCTTTTAATATTTACAATTTGGTCCTAAAGTTCTTTTTCTTTTACTTTAGGCTCCAAATGCCGGTTTTTCCCCAAATTGAGTCCCGAAACTTTAAAAATTCTCTTTGGGACCTCAATTTATTCAAATTCACAAAAAGGGGTTCAAGTTTTCCAAATTCCCAATTTGGTCCCCAATTTTTCCAAAATTACCACTTTATCATTTCTTTACAAAAATAGAAGTTTTACCCCAAAAATTCTAAAATTTGCTCAATTGGTCCTCTAATACTCTTATCATGCCCAATTGGCCTTCAATTTTATAAAATTGCATTTTAGTCAACCAAATTTTTAAAATTCCCAAAATTTCCCCCAATTTCAACTTTACAACACAGCCGAATTTGATTTCATCAAATTGACTGATCAAACAAGTTTAATTGTTGAAATGGAAGTTAAATTGGAGTTCCTACATCTTAATACGATTCAGTTGCACTTTGAATCGCAAGTTTTGATGCAAGAAAACAGAACGTTGGTAGAGAAAGATTCAAATGCTCACCATCGAGGCGCGACAGTCCGAGCTTTCAATATGGGCAGATAGCTCTCCTCCTAAGGTTTTTCCTAGGATCAAGAATTGCATCCATTGATGCTAGAGCGAGAATTTTGTCATTGAAATTCTGTCGATTCTCTCTCTAGCACCGGTCGAAAATTATAGAGTGGAACCGAATTGGCATACCTTTCAGTTCTATTTCGATCGTAGGAGGGCTGAGGTAGTGTTGGGAGAGCTTCATTTGGCCTGAGGAGGGCTCAGATTAGCCGATTTTAGCTCGACAGAAATAGGGCAGCTTCGGTCCGCCAGAGCTGCTTTACTGTTCGATCACGCCGGTGCTTCTCCGGTGACCCTCGGAGCGAATGGGGACTACCATCATGTAGTTGACTTCTCCCCGGTTCTAAGGATCCCGACCATGCCTTCTTTGGCTAAAAAAAGACCCTATATCGAAGTTATGGTTTGAGCTTCACTGGAAAACTAAGTAGCTGAGAGAGAGAGGTTTTTAGGTGTGGAGAGGATGAATGGACAGGGGCTCTTTATATAGGGAGCTCGGGGACTCGTCGACCATTTGTTTGGCACCTTTATGGGAGTCATTGATGACCCGAAATGTACTGAACGAAAACATTTCCTATTCGTTGGTGCTGTATCAATTTTCCAATGAGTGAACAGTGTTATCATATGAAGGAAGAAGATGACACTGTTCCGAACTAGATTGGACAGGACCGGTCCAAACCGAATTCAAAGCTGAAACCGGCCAGTTCGGGCTCGATTCGACCGAGTTTTTTAAAAATAAAAATTTCTAAATTCATCAAAATTCATTATCTATTAAATGGTGGCCTCAATTCTCAAATTGAAAATTTCTAAGCCACCTAAAAAATGAATTTAGCATCTAGTTTAATAGTGATTCAAAATGGTCCAAACCAGTTCAATCTGGTTTAGATCTGGTTCACCTGAACCAGTTTAGTTTTCATCCCCCATTCATCCTAAAGTTCTTTTTCATGACTTATGTGACTCTTTAGGTCACTTGGGATCCATAATTTTTCCAGTTTGCCCTCTCTCTATTGGTTTCGATTCATAAACCGATTCAATCTAGTTCAAATCCGGTTCACCTGAACTAGTATATGAAAGCCATGAAAAATCTTAATGAAATGGATATGTGATTTCGTCATGGTAACAAGATAGGACTGACATACTCAATGGATGGAACCGTTGGACCAGTGGCACCAAAGATAAATGGCTTCATGGAAAAACTATTGTTTGTGCATGGATTTGAGGTTTAGGACCATTAAGACGCCCAAGAGGGGTAGTGATGCGTCCCCTAAGTGCTACTGGATGACATGGTGGAGATAAGGGCAGTTTTTCATGCTAGCAATTAGGGAAGCTCGACGTATCTTTATGCGCATGAGACCGGGTTGGGGTTAGGATGAGGTATTTGTCCTCATATAGACATGGAGATGATTTCAGGTTTGAGGGTCGGATGTCGCGAACATCCACTCAGACCCAGGGTAGAAGTAGACAGGCTTCTATCTTGGTGGCTAGTAAAGTCGCTCCAAGCCATAAGTGGGTGCAGTGGACGAGCTGCCCTACGAATGTGTGATCCCTTCCTGATGAATGGTGTGTGTTAATTGTTAAACACACCTAATGTGAAAAAATGAGGAAAAAGGGTTTTTAAAAACTGGAATTAGAGGATAGAATATTCTTAAAGGAAATAAGGAGTTTGGCACACTATGATTATAGCTGTTTTATTTTTGAAAACTCACTCCCAACACCCATTCACTGAGTTATAGAAACTCACCCCTCTTTTATATCCCTTTTTAGGAGTAGAGAAAATGACTAAGGAAAACACCCGCATCTACCCTTTGTTAGGTATGCTTAAAAGTTATTTTAAGCCCACATTTTTATTGATTTATGTTATTCCAAGGAACAAGGTTAAATTATGCTTGGCTACTCTTGATTAAAAAAAGGGGGAAACCCCTCTTAAACTAAGGTAGTGGTGAGTTGATCACGGGGATTCGACCAAACTAAGTCAGGGCATGACATGCTGACCGAGCAACTGACTGTGCGCATTTTGCTACGCGTCGTGTCTATTGACAGGGCGCTGACCTAGCAACGGTTCATTGACCGGTCTAGTCCGACCAGGTCTAGCGACCCAAAATCGTAAATTGGTCGATTCTGTCCCGATTCGACCAGATTTCTAAATATTAAATTTTCTAAATTTATCTAAATTCATTCTCTATATAATGGTGGCTTCAATTTTCCAATTTGATATTTTTAAGCCACCTAAAAAAATGAATCTTTGAACCGATTATTCATGATTCACCCAATTCACTCCAATTCCATTTGGTTTAGGTCTGGTTCACCTTGAATCGGTCTAGTTTTCACACCCAATCCACTTCATGGTTCTTCTCCATAATTTTTTGTAAATTATTGGCTACTTAGGATTTTGAAATCTTAGTCTTAAACCCTTATTTTACCCATTTTTTTGGTTCTGATAGACACCCGGTTTTTCTTTCGAAAGTATTTGGGGTTTTCCCTTGGTTTAGTTCTTTATCTCAAAAGGGACGAGTTTTACAGAGCAATTCAAAAGAAGCAAGAGCTTTGATCACTGGATCCTCACCGGTAAAAAATCAAATCTTTCTCTTTCTACACCAATTTTCCGGCAAAGCTTCATTCGATCTCATTTTTTAAGCTGTTTTTAGCGTGCTAAAGCTTGAAATGACAAGGGAGACATATGGAAGATGAATAAGATCATGAAAGGGATCAATTACCCGAGTTTAAGTGGTCAATTTAATGAAATAAGATTTTGGGGGTCAAAATGCGATTTTTGGAAAAAAAAATTGGGCAATTCGGAGATTTTTGTAAAATCGAGGGTTGAATTGCAATTTAAGGAAAATTGGGAGGCTTTTATGAAATTAACTCCTAATTGAGGACCAATTGTAAATTTTGAAGAAATTGAGGGCCAATTGGAAATTTTTGGAAAATTGGGGACCAATTGGTAATTTTAGAAAAATTAAGGACCTATATGTAAATACTTGGAAATAAGAGGTCTTTATGCCAAGCCTTCCTTATGTGAATACTCGAACTATGTAGGAACTAGTTGTACGAGTACTTGTGCAGAGGAACACTATTGCATTCGGAATTCAGTTCGGACGAGTACGTCACAGTACCCAGTGAGTGGGAATTTTCCAACATCATACCCATTGGAATGATGAGCACCGTTTTCAGTTTTAAAAATCATTTTCTAGGAATGTTCTCCCTTGACTACATGAAACTACTTAAACATTTTAGTAGGCATGTGGCCTCAGTTTTGAAACTAATAGGGCCCAAGGCCCAATTTTGGAAAACTCGTAAAGTGGGCCCAAGGCCAATGGGCACAGGCCGAATCCCATAGACAAATAAGTTTATGAGTCATGAAAATTTTTCTTAACTAGTTAATTGTGTGAACTGCCACTATGTCAAAGTCGGGTCATTAGACTCAATGGGTTAGTAGTTGTTGATCCAAAGCCAGGTTGTCGAACCTATTGGGCCAGTATGTTATAGAGTCGAAGTCAAGTTGTCGGGCTCGTTGTATCGGTTGCACCAAAGATGATGGATAAATTTTCTAAAACTATTGTTTGTGCATGCTATGAGTTTGGAACCATCGAGGCGCTTGGTATGGGGTAGTGTTGGTTCCAAGGAAAGTTGGATGACCTAGGGAGTATAAGGGAAGTTTGTCGTCCAGTATGTCAAGAAGCTTAGGGAGCTTAATGTGCTCTAAGATCGAGGTCGGAGGGGAAGATGTCTCATCCCACTATAGAGGACACGGAGAATATTAAGGTTTGGGGGATGGGCGGTAAGGCTCACTCAGACCTGTGGCAGAAGGTGAGACCTCCTACTAGGGTGATCAGTAAAGGCACTCTGGACCACAAGTGGAGTAGTCAGGGACTACTCTAGAATGTGTGAACTCTTTGTGATAAAGGGTGTGTGGTTGAATGCTAAACTAATCCCAAGCAAGGGGAAGTATAGAAATATTTTTTTTATAAAAGAAGAAAAACCACAAAACCTAAAATCAAGGAAAATGTTACAAACTTTGTTTTGAAAACTCACCCTAACACCTGCTCATTGAGTTGTAGAAACTTACCCTCTCCCTTTAAACCTTTTTCAAGAAATAAGACAACCTTTAAGGAATCATTACACCAAGCCAATAAAATTAGGTAATTTATTTTTGTTATTAGTTTTGTATAATGTTATTTCAGGGAACAATGATAGAATGAACACATGACTCCTCATGGTTTGGAAGTGGTGACTCTTCCTAGACCAAAGGGAGTGGCGGGTTGCTCACGAGGTTTCAACCAAACCGGGTCGAGGCGTATCAACTTTAGTGGTATCAGAGCAAAGTTCCCTCAAATTCATTCTCAAGTTTATATAGTCTATAAATTAAACAAAAACTACCCACCTTGAAGGAAGATGGCCCTAATAAAATTTTCCAAACGAACCCACCCAACCTCAGGATCAGTAAGGATCGCTACCTCGAGTGTAAGGAGTAGCAAAGGAACCTATGAGCTCAAAAGAGCTCAACACGAGGAAATGGCTACAGATCAAAGGGCACTCCGTGAACAATTGAGGAAAATATTCAATATGCCAAACCTTCCCAAGGAAAAAAGAGAACCCCTGGCGGAAATTGCACTTCCTTGGAGGGAACAAACACCTCCCCCAACACCCCCAACAACAAGAAAGAACCCCAACACAAGAGGAGGCCTAGAAGAACTATTGGGAGGCTTATACTAATTATGTGAGGGTCTTCCACAAACTCCCGCCCATCCAAGTGAGCCCCAAACCTGTAAACATGATGCGACAAGCCTACAAGTATGAGGTCGTAGTGCTAGAGAAGTACAGGAGCGAAGTGACTCACAAAGTCAAAGTCCAAAGGACACCAAACAACGCAATCCCACCCTACTCCAAGGAACCTAGTCTGAACCCGTATAAGGGATGTGAGGGACATTACTTGGACACAAGCTCGTCATCCTCAGAACCATCGAACAAGGGGTCCTAGAACAACCCAAAGGTGGATTCCCGATCTATGGACATGTGGGTTAATATGAGAGTGAGATGAGTACATGTAATAAGCTTATGCTGGCAAAACCTTCCTTAGATAAATAAAAAAGATTCTCTATGGAAAATAATGAAGATCGATTAATGGATAGTCGAAGAATTAAATAATAACCTTTGCAACAGGACAAAGGGGTGTCAAATCCGTAAGATCTAAGGAAAATAAATAGGCTTCCCTCTAAATGAGTCGAGGATCGAGAACTCCCCAAATGTAAAGGCTAGGAGTTCTGGCCTATGATAGGAACAATAACTCACTCGCTAAAAGGAGACAAGAGGATTGGAGAAGACTTGGAACTCAGGAAGATGACAAACGTGATAAAAGAATGGGAAGTGTGGTAAGCCGACACCAAGGAAGGCCCCAAGGTACCACAAACGACATACAGAGATAGAGTCCGATAGGAAAGCCATAAGGAAGGAACCACCCGTCATACACGACGGATAACAAACTAAAGCAAGGCATCCTATAAAATGCCCGGGACACGGATAAATTAAGGAGGAGTCATTGAAGGCAATAGGGACCGAAGGTAGGACTGAGAGAAGCTGTAAACGGAGTGGGACATAGAGATATGAATGAAGGGAATTCCCCTTGTGGGGTACAAGCCATATGGATACAAAGAGGGAAGCACCTCCACAAGAGAAGGCAAATCCCAAATGTCGAAAACTTAATAGGAGATCGTGAGATGGCAAAGGGTGACCCACTTTGGAAAAGCGGAGGAGAAACCAGGTAGGGTTACATATAAACCTCGCGGTGGAGGAAATGACTAGTGACCATGGGATGACCAAGGAGGATAAAATGGTGTCCTAAAGAAGGACGAAGGAAACTCTTAACACAACCAACGACCAAAAAGGAATTTATGATAATTGATATAAAAAGGGTGACCAAACTCAAGCTGTAAGAAGGATTAAGTAAGCCACTTGAAGGGAGGTCAAGAAATCTCAGAACATAAGGGATTTGAACTCTTCCCTAAGGAGGTAAACATGTAACGAGATACAAGTAGGAATAAGGATATGGTATTGTTGAAATAGTATAAGATATTTAAGGTAATTACGATATAATCTTAGTAATTAAGATTATATCATATATTCTATTTAAGGTAGTTAATAAATAGACATGTATATAATTGAGTTAGGATTTGGAGAAAATATGGAGGTTTTAATTTCTCATCCCCAATGCCTCTCTATCAATATATTCGTTTTCTCTTTCCCTAATCCAGTTTTCTAACATGGTATCAGAGCTAAGGTTTTTTGCTATTTTCAAGGTTTTTTTATCTCAAGACACGGAATAACTGAATTGTCGTAGAAGATGGAGAAAACGGATGCAACATTAACAAGAAGGGAGTTGACGGAAATTTTAGAAGGTATGGCCAAATTGCTTGTAGGAAGAGACGATGTATCGCCTCAACATAACAATACTATCAATCGAGATTTGAAATTGGAATTACTCCCAATAGAGTAGAGACTTGAAGGAACAAGAAACTATTTGAGTTGGTCGAGAAAGATGAGACTCATACTAGAGTCAAAATATTTGGAAGACTACATTGACGACTCGTATGAAGAACCCACTGATACTACCAGCACATCATGGAAGGTGTGGAGGGCGACTAATTCTCTGGTGGTTGAATGGATAATAGGATCACTTTCTCCTTCTATCGCGGGGTTGGTAGAAGATATTAGTAAAGCATCTGATATATGGAAGATTTTGGTTACTCAATTCTCTGGTATTGGGAATATGATGACTATGATTGAGACTGAAGATAAGTTGGACGCACTAAAGCAGGGGAGCGAAGTATAATAGAATACAGTACTAAGCTGAAAAGGTTATGATCCGAACTTGATTGTTATGATCCATTAATTACATCTGATCCTTTAGATACAGCTTCTATTAAAGCATGGATGGAGCAACGACGTGTGATTCGCCTCCTGAGGGGACTAAATCTAGAATATGAATACAAGAGAGCAATGATATGTCATCAGTCTCCAATTCCTTCGATGGAAGATGTTATTGCTGCACTAATTCATGAGGAGTCAAGACAAAAGGTTATGAACACTTCTAAGATATCAGCAATACCAGTTCGCTCTACTCTAGCAAAATCGATTATTGACAACCAACAATGCTATAATTGTGGGAAGAATTGACATATTAGCTGGAATTGTTCCTCGACACGTATTCCTACATGGGGTGGAACAAGTCATAGCATCAGAGGACATGGAGCTCGAGGTCAAGGTCGAGGTTGTGTATGATTTGGGGGACAAACCTATCGTGCTAAAGGTGCTGACATTTTAAACGATGACATGTGTTATGCTAATGCTGACTCAGGTACTATTGCACATGCATTTTCTTCTAAACCATCTTTCACAGAATGGATTATTGATTCAGGCACATCTAGACACGTGACAGGAACCTCAGTAGAGTTTATTACATATACTGGTTCTCCACCTTTTTCCCATAATAGAGTTTAAACTGCTGATGGCACATTTCAACCGGTTATGGGATTCGGCTCAATTAAATGCACTTCATCAATTACATTATCATCAGTTCTACATGTCCCATCATTTCCGGTTAATCTATTATCAGTTAGTGCAGTTAGTGATCAATTGAACTGTCAAGTAATCTTTGATCGAGATTCATGTGTCATTCAGGAAAGGAATACCAAGAGAATAATTGGGACTGGACGGAGGCTTAATGGATTGTGGTATCTTATGAGAGATGAGTCTAGCGCAGCTTTAACCACTACTTTGTCTAAACGAGCAATAAATGAAGTCATATTGGAGCATCGTCATCTTGGTCATCTATCGTTTGAGAATCTTAAGAGGGTAAGGCCTGACTTGATGAATAATGTAGAACGTAGCAAGCTTGTATGTGATGCTTGTGAGTTTGGAAAACATACAAGAACACGTTATTCTTCTACTGGTTTAAGAAGTATTTCACCATTTTTGTTGATACATTCTGATGTTTGGGGACCATGTCCAGTTACTTCGATTGGCAAATTCAGATGGTTTATTACATTTATTGATTGTTACTCAAGGATGACATGGGTATATTTGATGAAAAATAAATATGAGACATTGGTTTGCTTTAAAGATTTTTTAGCTTTGGTACAAACACAATATAATGCCAAAGTGAGTACTCTTCATACAGATAATGGTACTGAATATGTTAATAGAGAATTCTCATCATATTTATCTACAAAGGGGATTCTACATCAGACCATATGTCCAGATACACTAGAACAAAATGGAGTGGCAGAACGGAAGAATCGACACTTGTTAGAGGTAGCTCGCACTCTTCTATTTACAATGAATGTTCCAAAATATCTATGGAGTGAAGCAGTATTGACGACAACATATTTAATTAACCGGATGCCTTCTTAGATATTAAACTTTCAATCTCCTTGTGAACTTTTGATGGGACGCAACATACATGCAGTTCGTCCTCGTGTATTTGGTTGGGTATGTTTTGTGAGAGATCATCGTCCCACAGTAACTAAACTTGATCCACATGCATTGAAGTGTATTTATGTGGGCTATTCTAGCACTCAGAAAGGTTACAAGTGCTGGTGTCCAAGCGAGAGAAGACTTTTTGTGAGTATGGATGTAACATTTCGTGAGAATGAACCCTTTTATGGTAAATCAACAACGTCATCCACAGTGCTAGATGATTTGACTGAAGCACAACATGGAAATGAAGAGAGAATTAGTGATAATAAAGAAGATGATGTCATTGTAGGTATAATCCCATGTCCTAAGAGATCGAGTAGCAATGAAGGAGGGACCAATGAACCAGAATTGAAGGTTTATAGTAGAAGGAACAAGAGTTGTGCTAAGGGGGAGGAAGATAAAGAAGATGATGGAGAGCTACAAGAACAGATACTTATACCACACTCATTGCCCCCATATGTCCCAGATGCCCATCAATCTTCTGACGATTTCTCATCATCACCGGATGTCCCAGATACCCACCAATCTTCTAACGATTCCTCATCATCACCGGATGTCCCAGATACCCATCAATCTCCTGACGATTCCTCGTCATCACCAAATGGTAATGAATCTCTGTCCATTGATATACGTAAAGAACCTAGAGCTAATGCAGGAAAACCTCCAATTAGATATGGTTATGAACATGATATATCTAATTATGTCTCATATGAATCTGTCCCATCTGCATACAAGACTTTTATTGTATCATTACAGTTAGTGCACGTACCAAGAAATTGGCAAGAGGCCAAAAATGATCCAAAGTGGCTTGTAGCAATGCATGAGGAGATGCGTGCATTTGAGAAAAATAAGACTTGGGAACTGGCATTACTTCCAAGCGGAAAAAAGGTTGTTGGATGCAAATGGGTATTCACTATTAAGCAAAATGCTGAAGGAAAGGTTGAAAGGTATAAAGCAAGATTGGTAGCAAAAGGCTATAGCCAGACGTATGGAATAGATTATGATGAGACATTTGCACCAGTTGCTAAAATGAGTACCGTCAGAATACTTATATAATGTGCTACCAACTTTGGATGGAAATTACATCAATTAGATGTAAATAATGCATTTTTGCATGGAGACTTACAATAAGAGGTATATATGGAGATTCCACCTAGATTTGATACAATAAAGACCACTGGGAGGGTATGTAAACTTAAGAAGTCTTTGTATGGACTCAAACAATCACCAAGAGCTTGGTTTGACCGATTCTGACATGCAATAGTTAGAATGAGGTATCAATAATGCAATGGAGATCACACAGTTTTCTATCGACACTCAAATAGTCAAGTTGCTATCCTTGCAGTATATGTAGATGATATTATTATAACTAGAGATGATAGCGATAAGATATTGCGACTAAAGCAAAGATTGAGCAAAGAATTTGAAGTGAAAGATTTGGGTGCACTTAAGTATTTTCTCGGTATTGAGATAGTCAGGTCTAGGACAGGCATAGTGCTTTCTCAGAGAAAATATCTATTGGATCTACTTACTGAAACAAGGATGTTGGGTTGTTGAACTGCTGCCACTCCAATTGAACCAAATCATAAGTTATGTGCTCAATCAGGGGACCTAATGGATAAAGAACAATACCAAAAAATTGTGGGACGACTTATCTATTTGTGTCACACACGACCGGACATCACATATGCGGTTAGTATTGTAAGTAGATATATGCATGATCCTAGGACAGAACATTGGGAGGCAGTTATGCGAATATTGAGATATCTAAAGAGTAGCCCGGGAAAAGGCCTTTGGTTCAAGTCTCGAGGTCATACTAAAGTTGAAGGATTTTGTGACTCTGATTGGGCTAGTTGTGTAGATGATAGAAGATCGACATCAGGTTATTGCGTGTTTGTTGGAGGTAATCTTGTATCTTGGAGAAGTAAGAAATAGGAGGTGGTCGCAAGATTAACGGTAGAGGCAGAATACAGAGCTATGACTCAAGGCATATGTGAGATAATATGGATAAAGAACTTATTGATGGAGTTATGTTTATTCATAAAAGAACCCATTAAGTTATGGTGTGATAATAAATCAGCGATCAGAATTGTTAACAATCCAGTTCAACATGATAGAACCAAACATATTGAAATTTATCGATTCTTCATCAAAGAGAAACTTGAGAGCAAGATCATGGAGTTACACTACATGAAGACTGGAGAATAATTAGCAAATTGTTTAACTAAAGGATTAGGACCTAAAGAGTGGATTAATATTTGTAACAAGATAGGAATGATAGACATTTATCGCCCATCTTGAGGGGGAGTGTTGAAATAGTATAAGATATTTAAGGTAATTACGATATAATCTTGGTAATTAAGATTATATCATATATTCTATTTAAGGTAGTTAATAAATAGACATGTATATAATTGAGTTAGGGTTTGGAGAAAATATGGAGGTTTCAATTTCTCATCCCCAATGCCTCTCTATCAATATATTCATTTTCTCTTTCCCTAATCTAGTTTTCTAACAGGTACAAAAGACATGTCCATGAAATTTCCAAAGAAAGAGTAAACTGGAAGAAGGGTGTCATAAAATTACTCTAGGGTCTAATACCCATAAGGACGTATGTAAAGGGGGTAGTGGTTCCCGACTCCCCCCGAGCTCAGTCCCTTGGCTGACCCTGTTCTATGTGTGTGATCTCGTATGTGGGTTCATAGATGGAAATCTCTATTCCGAAGTAGGAGAATAGATGATGAAACCAACGAAAGGACTTTATACAAGAACAAATATTTATTCCACAATCCATACCTCTAGATGCCTTTAGTATTCATCAACCTTCTAATGGTTCATCCACGTCATCGAATGGTAATGATTCTTTACTTATTGTCATTAGTAGAGATCGTAGAGCTAATGTAGGGAAGCCTTCAATTAGATATGGTTTTGAGAATAATATATCTAATTATGTTTCATATGCATCTGTTCCACCTGCATATAAGTTGTTTATTGTGTCACTATAGTCAGTACGCATACCAAAGAATTGGCAAGAGGTTAAACGAGATCCGAAGTAGCTTGGAGCAATGCATGAGGAGATGAAAGCACTAGAGAAGAATAAAATGTGGGAGCCTACTCAACTTCCAAATGGTAAAAAAATTGTAGTATGTAAGTGGGTATTCAATATGAAATAGAATGTCGAATGAGAAGTTGTGAAATAAAAAAGCAAAGTTGGTTACAAAAGGTTATAGTCAAACATATGGAATAGAGTATGATGAGGCTTTTGCACCCATAGTTAAGATGAGCAATGTCAAGATGGTTTATTTCATGTGCCTGCTAATTTTGGGTGGACATTACATCAAATGGATGTAAAGAATGCATTTTTACATGGAGACCTACAAGAGAAAGTATATATGGAGATTCCACTTGGATTTGGTACAATGAATATTGTGGGGGAGGTATGTAAATTGAAGAAATCTCTGTATGGACTCAAACAGTCACCAAGAGCATGGTTTGATCGATTTCAACGTGAAGTGGTCAAAATGGGTTACCAGCAATGTAACGAAGACCATACATATGGTTTTCTATAGACACTCTAATGGTCAAGTTGCTATTCTCGTAGTATATGTGGATGATATTATCATCACTAGGGGTGATGATGTTGAGATATTGTAGTTGAAAAACATGATAGGACCAAACATGCGAAAATTGTTCGATTTTTCATTAAAAAAATTGATATGAAGATTGTGGAGTTACAATATATGAAGACTAGTGGACAACTAATAAATTTCTTAATTAAATGTTTAGATTCTAAATAGTGAGATAATATTTGTAACAAAATGGGAATAATAGATATTTACGGCCAAGGGAGTGCTGAAATATTCTAAGATATTTAATGTAGTTATGATATAATCTTATTAGTTAATATTATATAATAGATTATATTGAAAGTAGTTACAACATAATATTAGCTTATAAATAAACATGTCTTGAGTTAGTAAGTGAAAAAAAATAAGTTATTTCAGTTTATTATATCTATGATTTATCTATCAACATATTATTTTTCTCTAATTTAATTTTATTACAAGAATTTTTCATAATAAAATCTTTGGTTCAATGCTAAAAATGTCTAAGAACATGATCATTTTTTGTACAAATATGAGATATTGGAGACTGATGCTAATTTTATTGAATTCAATGAGAAATAAATATTTTTAATGATAAAGAAGACAAAAAAACTAGAAATGAGATATGGTTCATAGAGATCATGATTTGGAAATAAAATGGTGCAAATACTTACCAATAATTTATATTTTATATCAATTTTAAAAAATAAATTATTAAGTTTGGATCAATTTTAATAAATAGAGTATATAATAAGAGGTGTAATATTTCAAATTTATATTATTGAAGTTTAAAACGTCTTAAAACAAGTATTACATCAAAACAACTAAATAAGAAAAAATTAAAAGATACTCTACCTGAATGGTATGATTTAGAACTTATTGGTTGAAATGGATGTGTGCTCATAATATTTCCAAAATTGTCACTATCAAGATATAATAGACTAATACTCAAATATTTATGAACTTATTTATTTAAAATCCAAAAAAACAATAGGAAAATGTGTGTTTTTCTTAAAATAACAGTTTAAGTATTTTCTATATTTAAAATGCTTAAATTCACATTTAAAAAAACTATAATCATATTTAAAATCAGTGGAGCCAATTGAGGTATAAAATAGTTGTATTTAACCATTCATCCATCCATTCAGAAGTTTTTAACATTTTTTTTAACAACAAAAACCTCCCCTTGACAAAATATCTTTGTCTCAAGCAGTCTCAATTTCATAGTACAAAGTCTGAAAGGGGATATGCTGGAAAAATCTCTCACACACACACACGACTGTCCAAAAAATAACTAATGAAAAACAGTTTTGTTATGATAGAACAGAAAAGCTTCATATTGTTATGCATACTTGAGGGCAGTTCAGTTCTATTCCCACCTTTAAAAGCATAACTGAACTACAACTACCTAGTAGGTGCCGCACAGTTATGAGCTAGCTAAGATGGGAATATGATTTTAGCATATCAGAAGCCATCTGTCCCACAAATTGATTTTCACCCAAGCTTCAGCTCCTGCATCTCCTTTGATAGCACTTCAAGGCTCCATAGTTTCTTACCGTGTCTAACTTCCCATCAGAATCAGCAGCCATAACCGACCCCTTTGAAAACGATTTTGTGAAGCTTTGTTCCGCTTGAAGTTGAGATGGTTCATATACCTTTCAGAAAGAAAACAGAATGAATTTCCAACAAATACGGAAATATGATGATGATAAGCTTCATCAGCATAGAGATTAAAGATATTGAAACCTTGGGATGTTCTTGAACTGAAGTTCTGGATCCATCGGCATCTGCTGCACTATTTAAGGAAAATGCACAATCAGTGTGATGAAAGAAACTGACAACTTTAAGGAATTATGCTCATCTTTAATGTGTGCTTCAGAAACAAAATCCAGTATGAGTTCTATTCAAGATATACCACTGTCTCATTATAATCCCGAAAAACAAAGAGAGATGATATTGAAGCCTACATTGTGCATTGGTTAACAGATTCAATCCCCTTTGGAGCCTTGGGTTGAAATTCTTCTGAGACAATATTCAAACCTTCCAATGCAGTATCAGGACTCCGTATTGAGTGATCAGCAAAGGTGAGCAAGAAGTTTTCTGTTCAGTGGACAGCAAGGAAAGTGAAAAATAATAGTGGTTCTAAAAGTTTGATCAATTTTTAAATTTGGTTATAAAATTTTGAAAATACCTCTTCTAGTAAATTTTTTAGTATAACATCACTTCTGTATATGAGCACACATTAGTTAAAGGCAATTGTTGATGTGATATGCACATCAATGTTAAATCAACTTATATCAAATTGGATCAAACAAAATATTAAGAATATAAGGCCAAAAAATCAAATCGATTTAATGAAAATCTAACTCTCATCAACCTAAGCATGCCTTCTGAATTGAAAAAAAAAAGCATAATTCTACCACCCTTCTCCAAGTTTATCAATTGCTCCCATCCTTCATACCCCATATCTTAGCCGTTCTAAACATGGATCTTTCAAACTTTTATAAATGGGATTAAAAAAATATTCAAGATTTAGAATATGTACTATTATTTTCCCAGAAGGAAAGTGGATAATATAGATTGATGTTTCAAAATGCAAACTTTCCCAATATGGTCAAGGGAGATACCAGACAGTTGATTCTTTCGATGGGGCATCTAACAACTGCTTTTGGCACATAATAGTGTCCTGGAAATTCAGCAATGCATAATTAACAAGCCTTAATCTCTCTAGCTCTCTCATCTCCTTAAAGCCAAATGAACCGGTCCAAGTACCCAGCATAATAGGAGAAGAAGGCAAAGCCATTCGCATGACTCCTAGCTCCTTGAGCTTCTGCAAATACAAAGAATAATGGCAAGAGATAAAGAATGATATCAGTACTTGTATGTATTTGTTGGACATATAAAACGAAGCATGACAAGAGCAGGATAGAACCTTTTCAAGAGTACCCATCAGGGCATGGCACATTCCAAGTCGACGAAACTTAAACCTTGTTCTAATAATAGGTATTTCTGCCACATTTTCTCCATGGATCCTATGCAAGGAAACGAGAAGTGAATAACATTAATAACTCAAAAGGCTAATGTAGGAATGTATGGAGCTCAAGTGAAAAGTGAAGATGGATAAGTTGATTGAAAGCACACTTGATTATGGCCACAGTGACCAGCTCATCATTCTTCTCCAGAAGCAACGTGTAGAACCCTCAGAAATTGAGTCGGTTTAACTCCAATCTGCAGCACTCCAAAAAGGTGCATCATATTGATATGCTTCAAGAAACATATTGCTAAAATGATGTGAATCAAATGATTTATTTCAGAGTATCATGAAAATAAACCATAAACAAACAAGCATTAGGCAAGTTTTTAGTGCCTCACTCTCTATTGAAAATGATATTTTCAACTTGATCCCTGCCTGATCGTGGATCTAAAAATGGTTCGAAGCATTCGTGCATTATACCAAGAGCCATGTTTAGCTTTACCTAGTTTTCTGCAGCTGACTCCACGACAAGATCCACATCATCATGTCTTCTGTAATTGTCAGCCTTAATAAACGTCAATGTCAGCTCATCCCTACCCACATCAATTTGCTTCCCTTCAAGCTCCAAGAGACCTTCATGAATCTACAATTGGAATAACAGTATTTTGAGCTTTTGGGATACACAATTATCACCCTATTTGAAGAAAGATATGTAAATATGAATGTGAGGCTTGCTCTTAGATATACAATGGCAAGCAAAGCTTAGGGAAGCATCATTGTAAATCTAATTAAGCTTCCATGACCTAATATCGTTCACAGGGGTTTGATTATAACAACATTGTCAATCATAGAGCTATTGTCTTTTATCTCAAAAGTGTTAGTGATCTTAAACAAGAGACAAATTAATAAGAAAGTGGGAACATTTATGATACACTAGAAAGTAAGAAAACTAGAGGGGGTTTGGAACCTGTTCACATATATTGCTGCAGTACCAAATTACTCTGATTATCAGTATGTTCATATGCTTTTTTTTTTAATCAAGCATGCAGTATGATCTGCACAAGCAACATCAAGAAATATGTGATGCTAACTCCACAAGTTAAAGCTGATCTTATGCAAAACATATGCATGAAATGTACATTTAAGCCCGCATTGGTAACAAGTTACTAATTCTTGAGAGGGCCCTATTTCCTTCCTTAGATTTCCATCACCACAAAAGCCACAGCAACATGATGGACAAAACCAGTCACCATCTGGAACTTCCTACAATTTAAAAGTGATTAAAAGTGAAATGCAAATACTGTGTAAACTTATATATTGAAAATGGTAAACAATTTAAAAGTGATTTGAGAAAATATTTGGGAAAATGTTCATGAATGACAACTATTAATATTCGTTAATAATTTATGAAGTTTGTTTATGAAAATTTATAATTGGAGAAAGATATTGTTGGTGACTTGAAATTTGATGAACCAGACTTTTGTGAAAGATTATTATAGGTTTAAAAGTTTTGTAGGGAAGTTATAACCACAATTCAAGTTTATGTCGTGGAATACAATTATTTATAATTGTATTAAGTTATATACTATTAAAAAAAAGGCATTATAAGATATTTTTTAGAAGTTGAGTAGTTGGATTGCTATCAATAGTGATACGTAGACGTTAGAAATGTAGAAAAATAGTTATATGGTAATAATCCGTCATTATATTAATAGTGATTGGAGATTACAAATTCGTATATTGATATAATAATTCAAACATCGATATATTTATGTTTATTTTCTTTATTATTTGTGATTTATGAATTTTTTTATATTTATTTTTTTGTATGTTCTTTTATGTAGCTTGTCCACACACAAGCGAAGTTTTATGTGAGAATCTATCAAATTCACTTATTAATTGAAATATTTATTTTAAATTATCTACAATCACTTTGGATTCATTTACGATATTGTGTGCACATTTTAAATTTGATTGTGAATGTAGGGTTGAAAACAATTACAAACAACATCGATAATATACTAGAAAACATGTTATATTAGACTAATACTCCTTAGAAGTGGGAGAAAATTGAGTAAAGTGTCAACCAACTACATATTAAATTGGGTAAGAAGGTTTTTCTTGATTCCAAAACCACTTGGAACTCAACTTATAAATATTACGAGCAATATTAGAGTATAAGTATATTTTTTAACGTTTAAAGTTGCTTGATGCATACTATATATTTTTGCCTAGTAAATTAAATTGGTCAATCACAAATGAGATTATTAAGAAAGTTAGCTGTTCGACGATGTCACTAATTTATTTTTAGTAGAAACTATTCAACTATAAATTTATATATTCCTATTGTTTGTGTGATCAAAATTGTTGTGAGCGAGTGTATGTATTGTGATATAGTATGCATTAAAACCAAACTTCTGAAATTATGAAAAAATTAAAAAATATTGGTGGAAAGTCAATTTAATATTAGGAATTGTTACAATTTTTTATCAACTATAGAAAATTGATAGTTTAACATATTATTTTGATAAAAAACTAAATGAAGTGATAAAATAAAAAATATGCACAATTGTGAATACATTTAAGTTGTTTGCTAAATATGTCAATACGGGAGAAAAGAGGACCGTTGTAACTATTAAAAATTTTGCCCGTACAAGTAGTGGAAGTAACTTGAAAATTAAATATATTTTTCGTTCTTTTATCAAGTTTGAACAAGATAAAAAAAGGCAATAGTATCAAAGTTTGAGATGTGCTTATATTTGGATGACAACATAATTGAAAATTTAGAATGATTCAATATACTCTAATGGTGGAAAATGAATTATGTTCGATATCTAACATTATCAAGCATGACTAAGTATGTATTGGCTATTACGATTATAACAGTTGCTTCGCAATTAGAATTTAATATTAACAGGTGCATTATCAATACGTCCCGTAGTAAACTTGTTGATTATGCAGTTGAGACACTCATTTGTGCACAAATCTGGTTACGGGCAAAGTTACCCGTAAGTTATTTATTTAGAATTATATACATATATATATATATATATTCTTATTATAATTCCTTTCCATTGTTAAATTTTACCAATAACGATACTATTGATGAGTTTGATTATGATACTGATAATGACTTCTTGGCCCAATTGATGAGTGTTAATGATTATGAAGCTAGACCAAGTATTACATGATTATTGAATGTATTTTGTATTGTTGTTTATAAAGTTAGTTTATATTTTGTACAATTTGATTAAATTTTATGATCTTTTAAATTTAAAAGTTGTTTGTTGAATTATTTTTACTATTTTTATGTAGAACAAGTATTGTAAATTTAATGAAAATGCACAAATTATGTTAATTATTTAAAAAAACACAATTTCTACAAAAAAAAAAGGTTGAGTTGATCCTATTGGGTCGAGTTGGGCCAATCTTGTCGGGTTTGGGACACTCGAATTAGGTTGGGCTAATAAGGGTCAATTTGAGATAATCAGGTCAGGTTGCACCAATAAGGGTCGTTTTATGCTAATATGGGTCGGGTTGTGCCAATTATATCAGGTTTAGACCATCGAGTGCCAATAAGGGTCGAGTTAGGACTGATTGGGTCGAGTTGAGCCATTCAAGTCGTTTTTTTGCCAATAAGGACCAGGTTGGGCCAATAAGGGTCGGGTTAGGCCAATAACGGTCGGCTTGGGCCATTCGAGTTAAGTTAAGGCAATCGGGTCGGGTTAAACCAAGCGGATCAATTTGGGCCAATAACACCCATGTCATGCCAATTGGGTCGAGATGAGACTATTGCGTCAGGTTGAGGCAATAAGGGTTCATTTGGGTCGATAAAGGTTAATTTGGGGCAATCGTGTCGAATTAACTAAATTGGTTCGAGTTGGGCATATTAAGTTGAGATGGACCAATAATGGTTGATTTGAGCCATTCGAGTCGAGTTGGGCCAATTAGATCAATTCGGCTTTATTGGGTCGTGTTAGGCTAGTGAGGGTTAGTTTGAGTTAATTGGGTCGGGTTGGACCAATATATGGGTCGATTTTAGCCAATTGAGTTGAGTAAGGCCTATTAGGTTAGGTTGTGTGTGTCAAGTCGGTCATGGTCCAGTCGGGTCAATTTTCAGCCATTTGAGTCGATTTTGGTTTAATCGGGTCAGTATTCAGCTAATCATAACTAATTTGATTACCCGGAAAGGGGTAAAGGGAGGGGGTGAGTTTGACAACTCAGTGAATGGGTGTTGGAAGAGAGTTTTCATAAACATAATATCTTTAATCGGAGTGTGCCAAATTCCTTATTTCCTTTAAAAATAGTCATTTCCTCAAATCATGGTTTTCAAAATATTTAGCCCTGACCCTCAACTCGACCTGTAGCTATTTGTCTAGATCTATCTGTCGACCTGGTTTTGTCGCACTACCGCTAGTCCATTGAGTATGTCGGTCTTGTCTTGGTACCATGGCAAAATTACATAATTCATCCATTAAGAATTTTCATGGCTTAAACATCATATTTGTTTATGAGCTCCTGCTCGTGCCAACTAGCCTTGGGTCCACTGTACATGATTTTCCAAAACCGGGCACTAGCTCTCGTATAAAAGGTCTCCCAAAAGTTTTAAGCATTGGCACACAATTAGGGGGGAACACTTCTGACAAAATAATCTTTCCACTCATCACACCAACCATGTGTAATGACATCTCCGCTTACAACCAACAAACGAGTTTTCTCCTTCCTTCGAGGAAGTCTATCATACCAACCAGGTATGATCTACTTACAACCGATAAATAGTTTTTTCCACCTAGTTCTCACATCACTCCAACCGGGTGTGATGTTAAAAATTTCACATATAAGTGGTTTTTCATTTTTGAGGTGCTCATCATCCCAACTGGGTATGATGTGAATAAACCCACTCACTCGATAATCGTAGTGTATTCCTTCTTAGTTGATTTTCGCCTCCACGCTAACTTATCCTTGCTAGCATTCTGGTCCTTCGTTTTCCTACACAATTTGGATATCCTTATCTATTAATATTTGGCATGACAACCTTCATTCCTCACGTATGAACAACTAAGCCCAAAATTTTTAGTTCATTACACTTAGGTCCCTAAACTTTAATTTTCCTTTACTTTAGGTCCCTAATGCTTACTTTCCCTAATTGAGTCCCGAAACTTCCAAAAATTCACTTTGGGTCTTCAATTTACTCAAAATTGTTTAAGGGGCTCAAGTTTTCCAAATTTCAAATTTGGTCCCCAACTTTTAAAAAATTACTATTTTGCCCCTACTTTACAAAAATGACAATTTGACCCCAATATTTTCAAAAATTGACCGATTGGTCCTCCAACATCCTTTTCATAGCCAATTAGCCCTCAATTTTAGGAAATTTCAATTTGGTCCCTCAATTTTACGAAATCCCAAAATTTCCCAAAATTTTTCCCAAGTTCCCCCTTTCAAATTGGCTAAATTTGATTTCATCAAATTGACTATTCAATTGGGGTTAATTTCTCTAATTGAATGTATGGATCTATTCCTACACTTCCATACGATTCAATTAGGCATTGAACCACATCATTTGGGTCCAAATGGAGCTCAAACGGAGCTTCGCCAAAAAATTGAACATAGAGAGAGAAAGCTTCGAAAGCTTACCATCGAAGGTGCGGTGGTCTGATCTCTCTAATAGGTAAGATATCTTTCTTCTTAAGGTATCTCCCATGTTCAAGAATTCCTACAATTGATCTCAAATTGTGGGAGAATTTCGTCAGTGAAAATTCTATAGTTTCTCTCTCTATCTCTGATGTGCAACGACCGAGGAGGGCCGAATTAGCTTACCTTTCAGCTCATTTGAGGTTGTCTAAGGGTTGTGGGGATGTTGGGAGAGCTTGGTTTGGCATGAGGAGGGCTGAATTCAGCCGATTTTAGCTCGGTCGAAGCAGGGCAACCTTGGTCCGCCGGAGCTAATTCATTATTTGATTACGCCGGCACTTCTCCAATGATCCTCGAATCGAACGGAGGTTGCTATCAGATAGCTGACTTCCCCTAGAGTTTAAAGAACCCGACCTTGCCTTTTGAGGTTAAGAAAAATGCCCAAGTTAGATCTCTAGTTCGAGCTTCACCAAAAATTTGAGCAGTTGAGAGAGAATGGAGGTGTGAGGAGGATTAATGGGGAGGAGCTCTTTATATAGGAAGCTCAGAGACTCTCTGACCCTCCGTTTGACACCTTTATGGCGATCATTCATGGCCTGAAGTGCCCTGAACGGAGACGATTCAACTTCCTGGCGCTGTCTGTTCTTTCAGTGAGTGAATAGTGCTGTCATTTGAAGGAAGAAGACGACACTGTTACGAATCGGACCGGACCGGTCCGAACTGGGTTCAATGCTTAAACTGGCCGGTTTAGGCCTGATTCGACCGAGTTTTTCAAAATTAAAAATTTATAAATTTATCTAAATTTATTCTCTATCCAATGGTGTCTTAAATTCCTCAATTTGAATATTTTAAGCTAACTAGAAAAATGAATTTAGAAACTGGTTCAATGTTGGTTCAAATCGGTTCAATCCGGTTCAAGTCCAGTTCACCTAAACTGGTCTGGTTTTCTCTTCCAATTCATCCCAAATTCCTTTCCCATGAATTTTATGACTATTTAGGTCACTCAGGATTTGTAAATTTCCTTTTTTCCCCTTTCTCTATCGTTAAGGTTTATGAATCAACTCAGTTTTTTATTTGGAAATAACTAGTTCTTTTCCTAGTTTTCTTATTTATAAAAGGACGGGATTTACAACTCTCCCCTCATTTTAGGGGTTTTGTCCTCAAAATAATTACACGTGAAACAAATGAGGGTACCCATCCCTTATCACACTCTCAGTCTCCCATGTCTCTTCTTGCACGGGTCCGTTCTGCCAAAAAACATTGACCATAGGAATTTTCTTGTTCCTTAAGTTCTTGTCCCTCCAATCGATGATTCCCACCGGTTCTACTTGATAGGTCAAGTTCTCTTCTAAATCTGGTGGAGGTCGATCCAATATATGGCTAGGATTAGGTTGGTACTTCCAGAGTACCGAGACATGGAATACATCATGTATTCTTTGTAAATCTAGAGACAGTTTTAGTTTATATGCCACCGGTCCTATCCTTTGGACTATTGTGTAGGGACTGATGTACCTTGGTTTCAACTTCCCTCATTGTTGAAACCTAAGTATTCCTCTCCATGTAGATACTTTTAGAAATACTTGGTCTCCCACATCAAACTCCAAATCTCAACTCTGATGATTAGTGTAGCTCTTTTGCCTATCCTGAGTGGCCTTTAGTCGACTCCTGATTATCTTGATCTTTTCTATGGTATCCTCAATTAATTCAACCCTTTCTAGCTTTCTTTCCCTCACTTCTTCCCAAAAGAAGGGGGTACGACATGGTCATCCATAAAGGGCCTCATAAGGGGCCATTTGAATACTGTCCTGATAATTGTTATTGTACACAAATTTCATTAGACACAAGTATTCCTCCCAACCCTTATCCATAGTGAGTACGCATGTCCTCCAAGGTTTGGATCATTCGCTCAGGCTGTCCATCGTATGAGGGTGAAATGCCATACTCATGTGGAGATTATTTCCCAAGGAAATTTGCAAACTCGCCCAGAAACTAGAGGTAAACCTAGGGTCTCGATCTGACACTATGCTCACTGAGATGCCATGGAGTCCCACCATCTCCCTCATATATAGGACACCAGTTGTTCCACTGAATCCATCACTCTTATAGATAAGAAATGGGCAAACTTGGTCAATCTATCCACAATGACCCAAATTGTGTCTCGTCCCTTCCTAGTCACAAGTAGTCCCATGATAAAGTCCATGGTGATGTGCTCCCATTTTCATTTCGGGATTGGCAATGGTTGTAGCAGTCTTGATGGTTTCTGATGCTCAGCTTTAATTTGCTGACAAGACAAACATTGGGCTACATATTCCGCAATATCTCTGTTCATTCCTTTCCACCAATAACCTTGTTTGAGGGTACGGTAAATCTTAGTACTGTTTGTATGCATCGCATACACAGAATCATGTAACAAGGGTAAATAAATTCATTCTTCCTAACTGTTGCAACAAGGGTAAGTAACTTGTATTTATCTGCGCTGCCTCAGTTTGGTACTTGCGACTTAGGGCATCTGCCACTATATTGGCCTTCCCGAGGTGATACTCTATCACAAGGTCATAGTCTTTAACCAATTCCAGCCATCTCCTCTGGTGGAGGTTCAACTCCTTCAAAGTTAATAAGTATTTAAGACTCTTGTGATCAGTGTTTATCCTACACTTAACCCCGTATAGGTAGTGTCGCTAAATCTTTCGGGCGAACACTATTGTAGCTAATTCCAAGTCATGGGTAGGGTAATTCTGCTCATGTACCTTAAGTTGTCGCGAGGAATAAGCGATAACCTTTCCTTGTTGCATTAGTACACATTCGAGTCCTTTTCTAGATACGTCACTATAGATAGTGTACTCCCCCGCACTTGGGTCACAAAGGGAGAGTACAAGTGCCATTATCAAATGGGTTTTTAACTCCAAGAAAGATTTTTCATAGCTTTCACCCCACTTCTACTCTACTCCTTTTCTGGTGAGATGAGTCAAAGGGGTAGCTATCTTAGAGAAATCCTGAACAAATCGTCTGTAGTATCCCACTAAGCCTAGGAAACTTTGTATCTCCAAGGGGTTCTTCAGTGCTTTCCAATCGGATATGGCCTTCACCTTTGCTGGGTCTACCTTAACTCCATCTTTGGACACTATGTATCCTAAGAACCCTACCTCCTACAACCCTAACTAACACTTGGAGAATTTTGTATATAAGTAATTTTCTCGTAGTATCTTCAAGGTGATAGCCAAATGTTCTTCGTGCTCCAGCCTAGTTCATGAGTTCATAAGAATGTCATCTATAAATACTATCATGAATTTGTCCAAGTGTGGTTGGAACACCCAGTTCATTAAATCCATAAAGGTTGTAGGGGTATTTGTCAAGCCAAATTGCTTCACCCTAAACTTATAATGTCCATATTGAGACCGAAATGCAGTCTTAGGAATATCTTCCTCTTAGATTCCGAGTTGGTGATAGCCCGACCGAAGGTCTATCTTGGAAAAATAGGCTGCTCCTTTTAGTTGGTCAAACAGGTCATCAATCCGTGGAAGTGGATACTTGTTCTTGATGGTAACCTGGTTCAACTTTTAGTAATCTATGCACAGTCTCATGCTCCCGTCCTTTTTCTTTACGAATAGGACTGGTGCACCCCATGGAGACTGGCTAGGGAGTATGAAGTCCTTCTCCAACAGTTCATTCAGTTTCTTCTTCAATTCCTTCAGTTCTTTCGGGGCTATGTGATAAGGGGCTTGAGCTATGAGGTTTTTTCCTAGGATAAACTCTATGGTGAACTCCAATTGTCAATTTGGGGGCAATCCGGGTAATTCTTCTAGGAATACATCTGGATAGTGTTTAACTACTAGAATGTCTTCGGGTCCTTTCTCCTCAAACTTCTCGTTGATGATTGTTTCCAGAAAAGCCTTACAACCTTTATGTGTCATCTTTTGGGCTTTTTTTTTTATATGGGACACCATCTGTACTTCACTCTTCCTCCGATCTCCTTGGAATTTCAGTCCGATTATCTTAGAAGTGTGGAAGGTTACTATCTTCCTTCCACAATCCATCCTAGCTTGATGGGTACTTAACCAATCCATTCCAAAGATTATTTCTACCTCTCTTAGAGTTAATGAAATCAAATCTGCTTCTAGTTTGATTCCTCCAATCTTTATCTCACATCCCTTCAACTGTCTGTCCCCTTTTAACCCTTCTCCTAAGGGTGTGAGGATGCTAAGACTTTGTCCTAGAAGGGTGAGTCCTAGGGGCAAACTTGGGATTAGGTCCTTTTTTGATAAAAGATCTTTCCGCTCTTGAGTCGAAGAGGGTGTAGACCTTTTGTCCCCACAAATGTACATACCATGGTTGAAGAAACACATGTTTTTAGAAGAAAAAGATTTCCTTTATTGAATGAAATTTCAAATTACAAGTTTTTCTTAATCTAGTTGGGAGGGTTTTGGGAAGTACCCGCTATGGTACTAGGTTCTTTCCTAGCCTCTTCCTAGGTGAGGTTGTATACCCTAGTTGGTACTCTGGCTGTGTCATCCTACCTAGTAGTCCTGGGGTTCCCTTGGGGTGGTCCAGTCATGTTTCGTTGCTTGTTTTCCATAAGAGTGGGGCATTCTTTTGCAAAGTGCCCCACTTGACCACATGCAAAACAGGACAAGCAAGCTCCCTCGTGATACCTTTGGCACTTAGGACAACGACAGTTTCCTTGTGGTAGGGTAGGGGTTACTCTCTGAGGAGGTGGTGGCACATCCTTCCTCTTTTGAAATCCCACTATATTTCCCCATCTTGGACCATTATGCTTGTTTCGTCCTCCATGACAGTTTTGGCTCTTGTCCTCCTTCCAGGTTGTCTGCTCCATTCGGCGGTGTCGGGTCTACACTAGTCGCTCACATTCGTGAGTCATACTGATCACTGCTGCCAGATTCGTGGGGCGTCCTAATACTCCCATACGGTCTCGTATGTCCATATTGAGACCGTCCATGAATAGCTAGCATATGTCTACGGTCCGGCCTGGTCATGGGCAAAGGGTCTTAACTTATTGAATTTAGTTTCATACTCTGATATAAAGTTAAGCCCTTGTCGTAGTCGGAGGAAATCCTGCTTCTTCTTATTAATTAAATGAGGAGCCAAGTACTCCTCTGCGTACCTCTCCTCAAACTTTTCCCAGGTGGGTGTGGAGGTATGCAGGCTCCATACATTATTCGACCATCTTTTGGCGCTAGCTTCTAGGAGGAATTCTCTCAGGATCACTATGTCCTCTAGTGATATCCTAACTATCCCCATTAGCTTCTTGATGTTGGCCAGCCAGTTCAATGTAGTGCCAGCATCTTTCTCTCCGAGGAAAGGCTTACACCCCTACTAACAGAGTGTATTGAGGTATTTGAGGATGTCAAATGAAGGTGGATGGTTAATAGGAGGAGGACGAGATTGTACTTTGTCATGCCCCGGCCCAGATTGGCCGGGGTTTGATGAATAACCCGCCACTCTCTAAAGCCTCCAAGAGGGGCTCCTCAGGGTATCAAGAAAGTCAGACATATTACCTGTCATGTTTTCCCTAAATAACATTAAATAAAACTGAAACTTTTAAATTTGTGTACTAGGTTTTGGGTCTGGGGAAGAAGAGCTAGTGTAGTTGCGTTCCTTCCTGAAAATATTTAGAGGGAGGGGGTGAGTTTGACAACTCAGTGAGTGGGAGAAACTCTTTTATGAAGGCCCAATTTAGCAATTTCAATTATTTGATAATTCAACAATTTCTTCTTGGGTTCCTCAAATCAACAACTGACCTCCTCTCATTGGAGTGATCACACATTCGCAGAATGATCCTCGACCGTGCCACTTGTGGATCGTAGCGTCTTTACCATCCACCTGGATAGAGGGATACTACCTCTACGTGGGGTTTGAGTGGACATCAATAGTCCGAAACATCAAACCCCCAATTACTTCACCATGTCTGCTCAGTAGGACAAGACCTCATTTCCCCTACCGCCTCAGTGTCACGCCCTGACCCTGTTTGGTCGGATTCCCATGATCAACCTGCCACTCTCCCGGTTTATTAAAGAGTTTCCCTTTATTATAGACAGTAAAGAATAAAGCGTCCTTTAAACCTGCACCTTTTCCAAGAATAACATAGACAAAACTGCATAATAATTTAGATTTATCATACTTGTATCACATGCATCTTAGTTGATGGTCTTTAGGGGTAGACTTTCTGAAATCTCTTGAAAGGGATATAAGGGAGGGGGTGAGTACGACTACTCAGTGAATGGGTTTTCTAAAAGTTTAGACTTATAAGAAAACATTTATTATTGGAGTGTGCCAGACTCCTTTCTTTCCAAAAAAATCATTTCATTCAAATTCTCGTGTTTATCACCATTTCTTTTTATCCACGGTGTGTCATCGACCAACACACATCCTTCATCATTAAGGTTACACACATTCATGGGTCAACACGACCATTGAACCCACTTGTGACTTTGGAGCAACTTTACCGGCCACCTAGATAGAAGTACGTCCACTTTTACCTTGAGAATGAGTGGATGTTCATGACATCTGACCCTCAATCCCGAAATCGATTCTTCATGTACGAATGAGGACAGAGACCTCATCTTGTCCCCACCCCAGTCTCATGCGCTTGGTGCTACTCCAAATTTCACACAGACACCTAGAATGACGATCTGCCCTTATACTCACCGGGCCGACCAGGGCCCTTAGGACACATCACTACCCCTCATGGGTCTTAATGATCCCGTACTCATAGTGCATGCACAAACAAAGTTTTCTTAAATTGCCATGTAATATGTGGTGCCATTTGTCCCAACAGTTCCGACCTTCAACTCAACTTGTAGCTGTTTGACTTGATTGGTCCAGAGACCGGTCATGTCGCACTGCTACTAGTTGACTTAGTATGTCGGACCTGCCTTGGTACCATGACCAACCAATTCATTTATTAAGGTTTAATGGCATATATATATATATATATATCATGGTCTTTTATGAGCTCCTGCTCGTGTCCATTACCTATGGCCCACTGTTCGAGTTTTTCAAAAACAAGGCATATTAGCCCTCAAGTTCCAAAATCAAGGCCCCCGACCTATAAGAGCTATTTGAACTCCTGTCAAGAAAGTCTCCCAAATAGTTTAAGCATTGGCACACAGTTAGGGGAGAACACTTCCGACAAAATAGGTTTTCTCTATCCATATACCGATCGGTATAAAGACATCTTCGTTCATAATCGATAAACGGGTTTTCAACTTCCTTCGAGTAAGTCTCATCATACCTATAAAGAGAGAAAGCTTCGATTACTCATTGATGAGGGTACGATGGTCCGAGCTTTTGATCTGGGCAGATAGCTCTCGTCCTGAGGTTTATCCTAGAATCAAGAATCATATCGATTGATGCCAAATTGGATTAGAATTTCATCATTGAAATTTGACCGACTCTCTCTCTTACACCGATCGAAAATTGTAAAGGGGAGCCGAATTGGCTTACCTTTCGGTCCTAATTCAGCCGTGGAAGGGCTGAGGAAGTGTTGGGAGGGCTTGGTTTGGCCTGAGGAGGGCTCGAAATAGGGCAGCTTTGGTCCGTTGGAGCTACTTCAGTGTTTCAACACGCCGGCATCTCGTCGGCGACCCTCAGAGTGAACGGAGACTACAGACGTGTAGCCGACTTCTCCCTGGTTCTAAAGAACCCGACCTCGCCTTGTTTGGCTCATAAAAGACCCCATATCGAAGCTCTAGTTTGAGCTTTGCCGAAAAATGGAGCAGTTGAGAGAGAATGGTGTTTTCAAGTGTGGAGAGGATGAATGGGGAGGGGCTCTTTATATAGAGAGCTCGGGGACCCGTTGGCCGTCCATTTGGCACCTTTATGACAGGCGTTTCTTTCTCGCTGGTGCTACTTCAATTTTTCGGCGAGTGAACAGTGCGGTCATCCTGAGGAAGAAGATGACACTGTTACGAACCGAACCGGACCGGTCCGAACCGGGTTCAAAGCTTAAACTGGCCGGTTCACCCCCCATTCAACCGAGTTTTTCAAATCTAAAAATTTATAAATTCATTCTCTATCCAATGGTGGACTCAAATCTCCAATTTGTATTATTTAAGCTAATTAGAAAAATGAATTTAGGATTCGATTCAATAGTGGTTCAAACCGGTCCGAACCAGTTCGGATCCAGTTCACCTGAACCGGTTTGGTTTTCATCCCCAATTCCTTCACAAGTCCATTTCCATGTCTTTTGTGACTCCTTAGGTCATTAGGGTCCATAAAATTCCTGGTTTACCATCTTTTTATTGATTCTGGTTCATAAACCGGCTTGGTCCTTAAACCGGTTCAATCTGATTCGGGTCCGGTTCACTTGAACGGATCTGGTTTTTCTCTCCCACTTTGTTCTAGGGTTCCTTCCCAAGGTTTATAATTTTCTTTGGGGCACAAGGGAGTTGAATTTCTCTGATTTGCCCGTTCTCTATCAGTTCTAGTTCATGAACCGACTCAGTTCTTAAACCGGTTCAATCCATTTGGATTCGGTTAATCTAAACCGGTGTGGTATGAACTCTTCCTATTTGTCCTAAGGTTCTTTTCCATGGTATTATGAACTATTTGTATCGCCCGGGAGTTGTAAATTCCCAAATTGCCCGTTCACAAGTGATCGGGTTTGTGAATCGGTTCGGTTTTCTTACTTGGTTTGACTGGTTCTTTTTCCCGGTTTTCCTTAGCTCAAAAGGGCGGGGTTTACACTTGGTCTTCATATGCAGGAAGCTCATTGGCTTCACAACCTACTGAACGATGAAACCGCCCTTATCTTCCTTCTGTCATCTAGTAGTTCTTGGGTTCCATCACTACCTCATGCCAGGTGTCCTGATGGCCTGAACATCACGATACATGCATAATCAATAATCTTTTTGAATTATAGCCCTTATCTTTGACCCTCTAGCACAACAGTTTGTCGGCTTGGCTTCAGCCCACCATGCATACTAGCCTAATAAGTTCGAAAACCTAGCTTTGATAGAGCAGCGGTCATGCCCAACAAACTTGACAACTCAACTTGGCTCGATTGGTATTACACAAGGTTCCCATTATTTAGGTCTTTTAGCATCATATATCACATTTCTGTTCTAGACCGGGTCCACACCCGTATCCATCTGCCTTGGGCCCATTAGTATCTTGAGCCTACGACCAGAATTAGCACCCAAATATTTTAAGAAGAGTTACCCAGTTAGGGGATGCTAATTCTGAGCAAAATAACTTTCAATGCTAAACTGTCATTCTAACTGGAATGGACATAATAGTAGTTCCCACTCACCCGGTGATTTTGATGGGGTTGCGCTAGTGGAGTCTAGCCTCGCGATCTCTTTTACAAAAGCCGGTGCTCGAGTAGTTTGCTCCTACATGGCACGAATGTCCTCGTTGGACTAAGGAATCACATTTCTTTGCGTATGTGCATATCATACTTTGCCTTAATTGCACTTTAGTCCTTGAGGGTTGTGCATTTATCTTTACATCCTTTGTTGCTCATTTTTCTTTAATTCGGTCCCCATATATTCCAATTATCTTTTTTGGTCCTTAATTTTATCAACATTGCCCTTGGGTCCCTCTATTTTCTAAAATTGCCATTTAGCCCCAAACTTTCCCAAAATTATAATTTGACCCCAAATTCTCAAAATTTGCAAATTGTTCCTCCATTAGATCCAATTTGCCCAATTGACTCTCAATTGGGAGGGAATTGCATAAAAAGACCCTCAATTTTGTCAATTTTTCATTTGGTCCCTAATTTTCAAAAAATTCCCAATTTGCCCAAACTTTTAAAAAGTTGCATTTTTGTCTCGAATCACAACTTCATTTAATTGGCGCCCAAAACTTGGTTAATTACCCTCATTCTTGGTTTAAAACATCTCCTCTATTTTTTTTTATCGCCATTTCAAGTTTCAAATCGCCCGATTTGGATCGTAAATGAGCTTAAATAGAGCTTAACTGGAAAATACAGTCTAGAGAGAGAAAGCTGCCATATCTTACCGGTGAGGGGTCTGGTGGTCGAAGTTGTGGCTACCACCATGTTGCTTTTGTCTCGGGGATCCTCCCTGGATCAAACCACGCTTCACTTGGTGACCTGAGTAGTGTGAATTTTAGTGTTAATGTTTTTGTAGAATTCGGCCGTGCATAGTGTTTTCTGGTGAAGGGCGGCGGAGGGAGCTTACCTCCTTAGCTTGGGTGAAGGTCGAGACACCACCAGGTAGGGCATAAGGAGGGGTCTGACTTGGCCGCAATTGGCCGGGGAGGGCTCGAAGTTGGTGGCAGGAGGCTGGCTGGTATCTGGCCGGGGAGTGGTAGCATTATTTGAGCTTCCTCATTCCTCATTGGTGACTCTCAAGCTAAATGGAAGGTAGGGTCAGGTAGAGGTCTTCTTTCTGATTCCAAAGACACCCAATGTTGTTTCGAAGGTTGAGAAAAGTCCTGTTTCCAGAACTCTAGTTCGCGGCTCACCGGAAAATGTACTCTTTTTCTTCTTTGGTCGATTATGGAATGCTGAGAACAAATGATGGGGTGCTCTTTATATAGGGAGTTTGACCAGTCCGGTCCAACTGGGTTCGTTGTCCAAAATTCAAAAATTGGTCGGTTCGAACCAGGTTCAACCATTTTTCTCAAATTTGAAAATTTCTAAATTCATTTTCTATCTAATGGTGGTCTCAATTTTCTAAATTGACATTTTTAAGCCACCTAGAAAAATGAATTTGTGAACCGGTTCACTATGGTTCATGCTGGTTCCGGTCCGGTTCACCCCGAACTAGTTCGGTTCTCTCCTCAATTTCACTTCTGAGTTCTTACTTGAAATTTTTGTGAATTTTTGGTCACTTGGGATTTTCCAATCTCCCTTGTTAGCTATTTTTTGTTTATTAAATGACTTATTTTTTCATATATAAACCTATACCAGTTCCTTTCCCGATTTTCTTTGGTCCCAAAGGACGGGTTTTACAACTCTCCCCTCTTTTTAAGAGTTTTGTCCTCAAAACTGTTACACATCAAATAATTGCGGATATCTATCCCTTATTGTTGACTCGACCTCCCATGTCTCTTCCTCCACTTTGTCATTTTGCCGAGTATCCTCACCATGGGAATATTCTTGTTCTGGAGGTTCTTCTCACACCGGTCGAGGATCCGAATGGGTTCTACTTCATAATTCAAATCTTCCTTGATTTTCGATGGTGGCTCATCTAGCACGTGGCTGGGGTCAGGTTCGTACTTTCGCAGTAGGGACATGTGGAAGACGTCATGGATCCTCTATAGGTCTAGAGGCAATTCCAATTGGTAGGCTACAGGTCCGACCCTACGAATGACAGTGTATGGGCCAATGTACCTGGGTTTCAACTTCCCTATTTGTTGGAATATGAGTATCCCTTTCCAAGGTGACACCTTTAGGAACACTCTGTCTCCAACCTCAAATTCCTGGTCCTTCCTCTGGTTGTCTGCATAACTTTTCTGCCTATCTTGGGCTGCCTTAAGTCGGTTCCTTATGATTCCGATCTTCACCAATGCATCCTCTATCAACTTGATTTTCTCAAGTTTTCTTTCTCCTACTTCCTCCCAAAACAATGGCATACGACAAGATCATTCGTAAAGCGCCTTGTAGGGTGCCATCTCAATGCTGGCCTAGTAGTTGTTATATGCGAATTCCATGAGGCACAAGCGGTCCCCCAATTTCTTTTCATCATTAGAATGCATGCTCGTAGCATGTCTTCCAAAGTCTGGATTGTCCATTCAGATTGCCTATATATTTGAGGGTGAAAAGTAGTGCTCATATTGAGTTGGTTCCCCTAGTGCCACTTGCAGGTTGGGCTAGAATCGAGAGGTGAAACTCGGGTCTTGGTCTAATACTATACTTATTGAGACTCCGTGGAGTCGTATGATTTCCCTCACGTATAGGGTGACGAGCTTCTCTATCAGGTCTATTACCCAGATGGGTAGGAAATGTGAGGACTTGGTCAGTCGGTCCACGATAACCCATATGGCATCCCGACCCCTTCTTGTTATAGGCAGCCCGGTCATGAAATCCATGGTGATGTGCTCCCATTTCCATTCTGGAATCGGGAGAGGCTACAGTAGCCCAGAGGGTTTCTGATCTTCAGCCTTAATTTGCTAACAGGATAGGTATTTAGCCATGTACTCTGTGATCTCCCTCTTCATTCCCTTCCACTAATATCCTTGTTTTAGGGCGCGATACATTTTCGTAATACTTTAATGCATATCATACATCGAGTCGTGTACTTCTTCTAGTATTCCCCTTTTTAATTCTTGGTTATTTGGTACACAGACCCCCCCCCCCTTTGAAGGTTATTAACCCATTGCTCCTGACTGCGATGTCTAGTGTTGAGCTGTTCTCATTTCACTCCCAATGTGGATGGAGTTCCTTGTCTTCCTTTTGTAAAGCTAGTATTTTGTCCACTAGGTCGGGTTGTACTACTAGGTTGGATATTAGGTTACCTTGGCCCTTGTCCATGCGGAGGTCCACCCTTAAATTGCACAATTGGCTTAGTAAGGGTAGATAGCTGGTAGTAATGGAGGACATTCCCGTGTGGTACTTGCGGCTGAGTGCGTCTACATGACATTGGCCTTACTGGGGTGGTACTCGATTGTAAGATCATAGTCCTTCACTAGCTCTAGCCACCTTCTATGCTGCAAGTTGAGCTCCTTTTGGGTTAATAAGTATTTCAAGCTCTTATGATCAGTGTAGATACGACACTTTACTCTGTACAAATAGTGGTGCCATATCTTGAGGGCGAACACTATTGTGGCCAGTTCGAGGTTGCGAGTGGGGTAATTCTTCTCATGGGGCTTCAATTGTCGTGATGCATAGGCAATAACTTTTCCTTGTTGGATCAGGACGCATCCTAGTCCTTGTCCGGATGCATCGCTATACACTGTATATTCCCTAGCATTTGCATTAGGTAAGGCCAGTACTAGAGCCATTGTTAGTCGATATTTGAGCTCTTGGAAGGACTCCTCGCACTTGGTATTCCACCTGTAGTCAACTCCCTTCCTTGTAAGGCAATTTAAGGGAGATGCAATTCTGGAAAAGTCTTCCACGAACTTCCAGTAGTATCTGGCAAGGCTGATGAAGCTACGGATCTCAGTTGGGTTGGTAGGGGCTTTCCAACTTGAGATAGTTTCTATTTTTGGCTGGATCCACCTTTACTCTGTCTTTGGATACTATATGTCCTTGGAAGCTCACTACTTGAAGCCAGAACTCGCACTTGGAGAATTTGGCATACAATCGGTTTTCTCACAAGATACATAGAGTTATCTTCAGGTGTGCCCAATGCTCCTCTTTGGTCCAGGAGTATATGAGGATATCGTCTATAAATATGATCATGAACTTGTCCAAATATGGCTTGAACACCTAGTTCATCAGGTCCATAAAGGTCACGGGTGCATTTGTCTGTCCAAGGGGCATTACCTTGAACTCGTAATGCACGTATCATGATCGAAATGCAGTTTTCTATATATTCTCTTCCCAAATCTTGAGTTGGTGGTATCCTGATCGTAGATCGATCTTGGAGAAGTAGGCAGCCCCTCTAAGTTGATTGTATAAGTCATCTATCCTGGGGTGGGGATACTTATTTTTTATCGTTACCTGGTTCAATTTCTGGTAATCGATGTAGAGTCGCATACTGCCATCTTTCTTCTTAACGAATAACATTGGTGCACCCCACGGGGACTAACTTGGGCATATGAATCCTTTCTCTAAAAGTTTGTCCAACTAGTCTTTCATCTCCTTGAGTTTTGCGGGCACCATACAGTAGGGTGCTTGGGATATAGGGTGAGTGCCTGACACTACCTCAATTATGAATTCTAGTGTACGAAATGGTGGTATGCCATGGGAATCTCTTCTAGGCACTTCTTTGGCAAGTCGTTTCAAGTGACCTAGGCGAGGAATACCTTACATCCTTTCGTAGTAAGTCCTGGGCTTCCATACAGGTCATCAGGTATATTATGGTTCTCCCTCTGTCCCCTTTAAATACAACTTCTTCCTTCCTAGGGGCATGGAAGGTTTTCCTCTTTTTCCCACAGTCTACTTGGGCTTGATGCATGCTTAGCGAGTCCATCCCCAAAATGACTTCTACTTCTTGTAATGAAAGAGGAATCATACCGGCTTCTAGGGTTATCCATCCTACTCAAACTTCACAAGCCTTAACGTACATGTGTCTTTCTATGGTTTTGCCTAGTGGGGTGAGGATGTGGAGGGGTGGTCGGAGATGGGACGTTTCCTTTGGAAGCTTCGAGACTAGGGTTTCCTTGATGAAAGATCGTTCTGCCCCTGAGTCAAAGAGGGCGTATCTTTCCTTTCTGAATACTTGTACGAAGCCTGAGTGGAAATTAACGAAAATTTTCAGGGAATGCATTTTAATAAATCCAAAAAGGGGATTATAGGGCTCTGGCTACATACTCGACTTATGAGGAGGGGGGTTGGGACGTACCAGCCACCATATTGGGGTCCTTCTGGGCTTTTTCATGGGTTACATTGTAGACTCTGGCTGGAACTCTTGTGTGTGCTTCCCGTCCCCCATTGTTTGGCCTTGAATTTCTGGGCAGTGGTGGCAGAGCATTTCATGGGGCATTTTCCTATGCCCTTGGACAACTCCTAATGTAGTGCCCGAACTACCAGTACCCGTAGCATGTTATACATGCTTCTTCATGGTTTCTCTGGCACTGGGGGCAATAGGTGTAAACCTCATCCTTTGATAATAAGAAAATCTAGAAAAAGAACCGATCATTTCTAAAGAGAAAACCTAGTCAGTTTATAAATCGTAACTGAGTGACCTAAAGAGTCACAAAAATCATGAGAAAGGACTTTAGGATGAATTGGAAGTGAAAACTAAACCGGTTCAGGTGAATTGGACCTGAATCGGATTGAACCGGTTTGAACTACTATTGAACTGATTTCTAAATTCATTTTTATAGGTGGGTTAGAAAATTCAAATTGGAGAATTGAAGCCTTCATTGGATAGAGAATTAATTTAGAAAATTTTAATTTGGAAAAACTCTATCAAATTGGTCCTGAACTGGCCCATTTAAGCATTGAACCCGGTTCGGACTGGTCAGGTCCAGTTTGGAATAGTGTTGTCATGCCCCGACCCACTTTGGTCTGATCCCCATGATCAACCTGCCACTCTCCCAGTTTATTAAAGGGTTTCTCCTTATTATAAACCGTAAAGAGTAAGGCATCCTTTAAACCTGCATGTTTCCTGGAATAACATAAATCAAAACTACATAAATTTCTAAATTTATCATACGTGTCTCACAGGCGTGTTAGTTGATGTTATTTAAGGGTAGGCTTTCTAAAATTTCCTGAAAGGGATATAAGGGAGGGGGTGAGTACGACTACTCAGTAAATGGGTTTTCGAAATTTAACTTTTCAGAAAAAGATTTGTATTGGAGTGTGCGAGACTCCTTATTTTCTTTCAAAAATCCTTTTATTTCAAATTTCTATTTTTATTACCATTTCTTATTAATCACGGTGTGTCATCACCCAACACACATCCTTCATCATGAAGGTCAAAAACACACAATCGCAGGCCAGCCCGTCCATTGAACCCACTTGTGGCATCGGAGCGACTTTATTGACCACCTAGATAGAAGCACGTCCACTTCTACCCTGAGAATGAGTGGATATACGCGACATCCAACCCTCAATCCCGAAATCAATTCTTCGTGTTCATATGAGGACAGAGACCTCATCCCGACCCCACCCCAGTCTCATGCGGTTGAAGCTACATAGATCTTCGCAATGTCACCTAGTCCACCTGGTCATCCAGGGCCCCAGGACACATCACTACCCCTCTTGGGCATGTTAAAGGTCCCATACACATATTGCATGCACAATCAGTATTTTCATATCAAGCCATGTAATCTGTGGTGCAATTGGTCCAACGGCTCCAACCTTCAACTCAACATGCAACTGTTTCTCTTGACTAGTCTGGAGACCTGTCATGTCACACTACTACTAGTTGATTAATTATGTCGGTCTTGTCTTGGTACCATGGCCAAATAATTCATTTATTTAAAGTTTTATGGCATATAACTCATGTTTGTTTACAAGCTCCTGCTCATGCCAACTGGCCTTGGGCCCACTGTACGAGATTTTCAAAATTGGGCATATTAACCCCCAATTTCTAAAATAGAGGCTCTCGATCTATCAGAGCTATTTGAACTCCCATAAAAAAGGTCTCCCAAATTGTTTAAGCAGTGGCACACAGTCAAGGGAGAGCACTTCCAACAAAACACATTTTCAACTATCCATCATACCAACTGAGTATAAGGATATCTCCGCTCATAACCGATGAACGGGTTTTCCACTTCCTCCGAGGAAGTTTCATTATACCAACCGGGTATGATCTACTTACAATTGATAACTAGTTTTTTTGTGTTATTTTTGTATCACTCTTGTAAGTTGTGACGTTTAAAAATACCCCTTAATAGTGGGTTTTCATTTTGAGGTACTCGGGTATGATATAAAATCCCACTCACCCGTTAATGCAGTGAATTCCACTAGACCAGTTCTTTGTATTCATGCGAGCTTGTCCTTGTTGGCATTCCCTGTACCTCGTGTTCCTACACGGTATGAACATCTCGGTTCATTATCACTCAGCCTAATAGCCTTCATTCATTCCAAATGAATGACAAAACCAAACTTTTATTTATCTACGATTAGGTCCCTAAAGTTATTTTTCTTTAACTTTAAGTCTCTAATGCAGGTTTTTCCTCAAATTGAGTCCCAAAACTTTTAAAATTCCCCTTGGTACATCAATTTATTCAATTTTGCAAAAAGGGGTTTAATTTCCCAAATTTCCAATTTGGCCCCCCAACTTTTCCAAAATTACCATTTTGCCCTTCCTTTACAAAAATGGTAAGTTTTACCCCAAAAGTACTAAAATTCCTCAATTGGCCCTTTAACATTCTTATCATGCCCAATTGACCCTTAATTTTTTAAAATTGCATTTTAGTCCTTCAAATTTTAAAAATCCCCAAAGGAAGCCAAGCGTGAAGCTATAAACGCCAGCAAAGGGCGTATAATCTTACCTAGGAGGATGCTTATCAAGAATTCCTTGCCTCCTTATTTATTTAATGACCACTTTTTGTAATAGGGCAAATACCCCAACATATTGTACTATTCTATTAATGAAGTACTCCCAATTCCTAGAAACCTTGTCTCTCAAAGAATGTAATCTTGTTGGGAAGATGGCCCCAAAAAAAGTAACCAAACAAAACTGCGATTCCCTAGCCACCATGGAGATCAAGGATAAAGAAATGAATCAAAGAGATTATTAGGAAAAGAAGGCATGACAAGAAAACCGTCATGGTAAGGAGTATAAGAAAACTCTTGGAGTAACTAAGCAAGAAACAACCTATTATAAGGTACAAAGGAGATAGGACATAAAGGATTGTCCCGCACCACTAAGATTTAGAACAATACTTTACAAGAAGGAAGAGGTGGAAAGGCCAAATATTGGAGAAAAGAAGGATGAAAGAAATCCTTAAAAGGACCAATGACCAAATTAACGACGTAATTCAAGCTAAGAAAGGAGTAGGTAAGCCTTTCACATATTGGTCAGGAAATTTTGAAACAAGGAAAATTTAAACTCTCCCTAAAAGAAATAGATGTGTACTGTGGTATGAGTAGGGATGAGAGAACCAAAGATATACCTGCAAAATTTCAAGAGCAAGGATAAACAGAAGGGGATGTCAAAGGATGCCATTTAAAGGTAGATATTCCCTAGAACCAAGGAAAAAGGGGAGAGTCCTATTGAGGAGGGAAACTTGGAAAGGCATATGTATCCCAACTAAGAGATAATGGAACCAAGTGAAAGAGACAAAGAGATAAACTTATAAATGAAGCGCAAGCTGAGGTGAAAGAACCAAGAAAGTATACTGGGATGATGCAAGTAAGAATGAGTGGACTACCTATACTAAGGTAATAAAGGAAAGAACGCCCGAGAAACGTTGGGAAAGCAAGTCTTCCAAATAAGATGTGGCTAAGGAGAAATAACCACGATTATTGAGACGGGTCGTAGTCTCACACACAAAATAAAGCCTAAATAGAGGATGGTTGAGCATAGTATGAAGTACACGAAATAAGACTAATAAAATCCTCAAATAAAGAATATGGGATGAAATGGAATTTTAAGATGGGAAAGGATTCTAAGTGGGCAAATGCCACATTATAGAAGGAAAAGTAAGGAAACAGAGGAAGAAACCATCAAGGAATAGTAAGAAGGTTGAGCATGTAGCTCCTAGGATAAAAGTCTCTACCTTGAGGGACATAGTGGAGAATGAAACCGTAAAAAGGGAACTACTCTAACAAAACAATAGACAAATAGACCAAAAGGGGACAAATGGGAATAATGTGCTAAGAAATGATTACGAACAAGTAAGAGTGGATTAAGGACAAAGGAAAATCCTTGAGTAAAGGATGTCATTGGGAATGAGGGCGGACCCAAGAAAGGATGAATCCCAGCTTGTTGGTAAATTATTGGAAAACCCAATCATTGGAATTGGAAAGACTCAACAAGGAAGTTGAGAAAGGATGAGTGGGTAAGGAAAACCGACACAACTGTGTAACTTGATTTGATAACGGTGAAGGTAGTTGATAAATACTACAAGAAGAAAAGAGGGATGAAGTTATACAATCCTTGAGAGGTTGAAAATTTGGAATAACCCTAAAGGAGTTGTTCTGGAAATCTAATGGACATAGAGACAAAGTCTAGAAAATATCATGCAGTAAGGGGGTATGTAAACTCAATAGTCCCGAGGAAAAATATGACTCATAATAAGGAAGAGTCACTTAGTAAGCATAACAAGGTCAAACATAAATTTGGACTAAAATTATAATGAACAACGGATGAAGGAAGAGTTGAAATAGGATGAAAAGGTGATAATAAGGAAACCGATGAAAACAGGTATGTAATGTTCTAAAGGACATCGAGCTAAGGGTTTCAACGACCAAGAGGTTAATTAGACGCGAGAATGGTTAGGTATCTTGGAATTCCCAATCCTGAGTACGGGACCCCAAATAGAAATATGTTGCTCTAAGCAAAGAAAGATGCAAATCTAAGGATATACCCTTAAGTAAGATATGTCTAGGTATGATAACTCTATGGATGGAGTAAATAAAATAAAGGAAGAGAAATTCCTTCAGTGAATGATGTATAAAGGGTAAATTGGGAGAACAAGATAAGAGTTTGCATGTTAAACAAATACCAAATTGATATAAGAGGAATTGGTTCCTCATGCAAGGTTGCTAATTAAGTTTTGGGGACAAAAATCCTAAAAGGGGGGTGGGGGGGGGGGGGGGGAGTTGTAAACCCCGCCCTTTTGAGTTAAAGAAAATCGGGAAAAGAACCGGTCAAACCGAGTAAGAAAACCAAACCGATTTACAAACTCGATCATTTAGGAACAAGCAATTTGGAAATTTACTACTTTAGGATGATCCAAAGGGTTCATAAAACCTTGGAAATGAACCTTAAGACAAATTAGAAGAGAAAAACCAGATTGGTTTAGATTAACTAGATCCCATCAAAACACCGAAGTTAAGCGTGCTCGTATGAGAGTAGGGCAAACATTTCTCTCTCTCTCTCTCTACTGCTCAATTTCCCGGTGAAGCTTGAACTAGAACTTTGACTTGAGCATTTTTCTTAACCTTAGAAGGAGAGTTCAGGCTCTTTAGAATCGAGGAGAATTTAGCTACATGCATGTAGTCTCCATTTGCTTCAAGGGTCACCGGAGAAGCGCTGACATGATAGAACAATGAAGCAGCTCCGACGGATCAAAGCTGTCCTATTTTGGCCAAGCTGAAATCGACCAATTTGAGCCCTCCTCAGACCAAACCAAGCCATCCCAACACTTCCTCAGGCCTCTCATGTCCGAATTAGAACGTAAAGGTAAGCCAATCCGGCTCCCCTCCGTAATTTTTGACCGGTGTTAGAGAGAGAACTGACAGAATTTCAAAGAAGAAATTCTAACTAAATTCGGCATCAATTAATGAAAATTTTAATTCTGGGATGAACCTTAGGACAAGAGCTATCTGCCTAGATTGAAAGCTCGGACTGTTGTGCCCCCGACGGAAGCTTTCTCTCTATACAGTCTATTTTTCGGCGAAGCTCCGTTTGAGCTCGTTCCGGCATCAAAACTTGCGATTCAAAGTGCTATTGAATCATATGATGATGTTGGAACTCAATTTTAACTTCAATTTCAATAATTAGAAGTGCTTGATCGATCAATTTGATGAAATCAAATTTGGCTGTGTTAAGGAGTTGAAATTGGGGGAAAATTGGGCATTTTCAAAATTTGAAGGGCCAAATTGCAATTTTATAAAATTGGGCATTATAAGAATGTTAGAGGGCCAATTGAGGAATTTTAGAATTTTTGGGGTAAAACTTACCATTTTTGCAATGGAAGGGCAAAATGGTAATTTTGGAAAAGTTGGGTCACCAAATTGGAAATTTGGGAAATTAAACCCCTTTTTGTGAAATTTAATAAATTGAGGTCCCAAGGGAAATTTTAAAAGTTTTGGGACTCAATTTGAGGAAATACCGACATTTGGGACTTAAAATTAATGAAAAATAACTTTAGGGACCTAATTGAAAATAAATAAAAGTTTATTTTTCTAATTCATTTGGAATGAATGAAGGCTATTAGACTGAGGGATATTGAACATAGATGTTCATATTGTGTAGGAATACGAGGTATCAGGAACGCCAACAAGAACAAACTCGTGTGAATACAAAGAACCGGTCTAGTGGAATTCAATACATTAACGGGTGAGTGGGCTTACTAACGTCATACCTGGTTGGGATGATGAGCATAGTTTAAAGTTAAAAACAACTTATCAGTTGTGAGTGAGATTTTATATCATACCTGGTTGGGGATGATAAGTACCTTGAAATGAAAACCCACTATTAAATGGTATTTTAAACATCACAACTTAGAGGAGTGATGTGAAAATCATAAGGAAAAACTACTCACCGATTGTAAGTAGATCATACCCGGTTGGTATGATAAAACTTCCTCGAAGGATGTTGAAAACCCGTTCATCGGTTGTGAGCGAAGATGTCCTTTTACTCAGTCAGTATAATTGATAGTTAAAAATATATTTTTGTTGAAAGTGCTCTCCCCTGAATATGTGTCAATGCTTAAACGATTTGGGAGACCTTCTTGATAGGAGCTTGAATAGCTCTTATAGACCGGGGGCCTCGATTTTGGAACTTTAGGACTATTATACCCGGTTTTAAAAATCTTGAACAAGTGGGCCATAGGCCAGTGGGCATGAGCAGGAGCAGGTAAGAAAACTTGAGATATGTGCCATAAAACTTTAATAAATGAATTGTTTGGCTATGGTACCAAAACAAGACCGACATATTCATTCAACTAGTGGTAGTGCGACATGACAGGTCTCTAGACCAGTTAAGACAAACAGCTACAAGTTGAGTTGAAGGTCGGGGCCGTTGGACTAATGGTACCACAAATTACATGACATGATAAGAAAATACTGTTTGTGTATGCACTATGATTACAGGATCAGAAGGATGTGTGTTGGGTGATGACATATCGTGATTAAATAAGGAAATGGTGGTAAAACTCGAGATTTTAAAATGAAAGGATTTTTGAAAGAAAGGAGTCTAGCACACTCCAATACACTTCTTTTTCCTAAAGGTTAAAATTTTGAAAGCCCATTAATTGAGTAATTGTACTCACCCGCTCCCTTATATCCCATTCAGGAAATTTTGGAAAGCCTACCCTTAAAGACCATCAACTAATACGCCTGTAAGATAGGTATGATAAATTTAAAATATTATGCAATTTTGATTTATGTTATTCCAGGAAAAGGTGCAGGTTTAAAGGACGCCTTACTCTTTATGGTTTATAATAAGGGGAAACCTTTTAATAAACCGGGAGAGTGGTGGGTTAATCACGGGGATTCGACCAAACCGGGTCGGGGTGTGACAATAGGCATGTAGCTTAATTCTCTCTGATTCTAAAGAACCTGACTAAATTGGGTTGGAGCTCTGGTTCGAACTTCACCGGAAAATGGAGTAGTTGAGAGAGAATGGAGTTTTCAGGTGTGGAGATGATGAATGGGGAGGGGCTCTTTTTATAGGGAGCTCGGGGACTCCAACGGCCATTTCATGAATTATTTCTACATCAAATACTATTTGGGACAGATTCAACTTCACCTCATTCACCTGCATGAATAAGAGATTAAGGACTTCCATGAAAAAGCAGCAGTAAGCAAGCATAGTTAAGTCTTAACTACAAGACAAGAATCTTGAACTGGCAGGGGGCAACAGAAAAATAAGAACCATACAGTAGTTTTCAACTTTTGGAGGTATTGCCATAATAATGATGACAGAAAAAAAAATGCTTAAGAGATAAAAGGAACAAGTACAAGATTCTATTAGACCTACATATTTCGGAATGAAAAAGCCGATCAGCCTTTAGTCATTGAAGATAAGCTCAGATATCTCTTTATGAAAATTGGACTGGTAAGAGAACTTTTTCCATAATAATTTTACTCACTAGTATAACATGAAGCCAACTCATTGACATCACATGCTACAGAAAATTGTGTACAAATAAAAACACAATGAGTAAACATTCATACCACTCGAGAAAGAGTTTTCATTGTATATTGTTATGGGATTGGATAAAGATAACTCCTTGATCTCTTTAGCCAGTTGCAGAATCTGTCGAGGAGAAAAATATTACCATACAACAAGAGGAAACTTTGGATATTCTTTTAACAAGTGAGGGAAGTGCCACTAAGATGAAGGAGAACAGTTTCTTGAAATCTATTCCAAGTATGGGAATGACTAATTGACAATGACCCAACAAAAACACCTACAACTGCATATCATATATCTTCAGTCACTGAAAGAAAGGATTAGTTTCACCATTGAAGAAAACAAAAAGGAGCAGCACGATGTTTTGGAATATCCATGTGGCAGATACCACAAGGCACAAAAGGAAGAATTCTAGTTCACATTTTCAATTTTTATATGGGTATAATCTATTGAAATTATGTCAAGAACCAAAAGAATTAATGCATATGCAACATATATTACTGTCCTTAATAAGTGATCCAAGAACAAAGTCTGATCTGATCTGTTTGATCAACAGGAGCCATAGCTCCATCTTTACATGCGAATAAACCAACATCCACACTTGCAGCAAAAAGGAATTTTTATAATTTTCAGAATTGTTTCAGTACATATAATTTCTTAATATGAACTCGTTTATTATGCGCACATGAAATCTGCAATACCTAGGCAACAAGAGCAGCGATATCAAACTTGTTGGATGAGACCACAACTTCATCAACCCTCTTAAATAGCTCATCAAGGTGTGACATGAGCTCAGAAAGTCCACCACTTCTTAAAACAATTGAACGAGTTAAACCTGCTAGTTTTTCCAATGTTGTAGCGATAACAAGCACAATTAGCCCACATACATTTGCAATGACACCTATCTTGGTTTCGACCCGTATCAATTTCATAGTACAAAGTTGAGTTCTTTTTGCTTAACCTGAGAGGGGACTTTGTCTTTCATCCATATGCTGGAAAAATACATGATTCAAGAACAACTGTACAGAACATTACTATTGAAAAATGGTTTTGTTCTGACATAACAGAAAAGCTCCATATTGATATGCATATTTGACTGCAGCACTATTCAACTAGCAATTGTCTACTCCGATTCTCGGGTTCAAATGCATAACTGAACTACAACTACCTACAAGGCAACCCAGCTATGAGCTAAGATGAGAATAGGATTTTAGCATTATCAGAAGCAATCCATCCCATAAATTGATTCTCACCCAAGTTTCAGCTTGTGCTATGTTTTCTAGTGCGTCTCCTTTGATAGCATCTCAAGACTCCATTGCTTCCTACTGGGGCTAACTTCCCATCAGAATCAGCAGCAATAATCGACCCCTTCGGAAACCGTACTGTGAAGTTTTGTTCGGCGTGAAGTTGAGATGGTTCATATACCTTTCAGAAAGAAAACAGAATGAATTTCCAACAAATATGGAAATAGGATGAGGATAAGCTTCAGAAGCAAAGAGATTAAAGATATTGAGACCTTGGGATCTTCGCGAATTGAAGTGCTGGATCCATCGACATCTGATGCACTATTTAAGGAAAAAGCACAATAAATGTGATGAAAAAACAGACAACTTGAAGGAATTATGGTCATCTTTAATGTATGTGTCAGAAACAGGATCCAGTACTGAGTTCTAACCAAGATATACCACTGATGCATGGCAGTTTCATTATAATCCCAATAAACAGAGAGATGAGATCGAAGCTTACATTGTGCATTGCTCGACATATTCAATCCCCTTCGCAGCCTTGGACTGAAATTCTTCTGAGACAGTGCTCGAACCTTCCAATGCAGTATCAGGACCCTCATTTTGATGATCAGCAAAGGTGAACAAGAAGTTTTCTGCTCAATGGACATTAAAGAAAGTGAAATTTTATAGTGGTTCTAAAAGTTTGATAAATTTTTAAATTCGGTTCTAAAATTTTGAAAAGACCACTTTCAGTAATGTTTTGAATATAATATCACTTGGTATATGAACATATAATAGTTAAAAGCAACTGATGATGTAATATACGTACATCAATGTTAAACCAACTTATATCAAACTGAACCAAAAAAAATATTAATGCATACAAGGGCAAAAAAATCAAATAGGTTCAATGAAAAACTAATTTATCAACTAAATATGCCTTATGAATTAAAAATAACATAAATCTACCACACTTCTCCAAGTCTATCACATTGCTCTGCCCCTCATACCACATATCTTAGCTTCTCTAAACATGGCTCTTTCAAAGTTTGAGAAATGGAATTAAAAATTATCCAAGATTTAGAATATGCACAATAATTTTCCCAGAAGGAAAGTGAGTTTTCATGGGAATATAGATTGATGCTTCAAAAGACAAACTTTCCCAGTATGGTCAAGGGAGATACCATTTGACATAGTCGATTCTTCAGATGGGGTATCTATGAACTGCTTTTGGCACATAATGGTGTCCTGGAAATTCAGCAATGTGTAATTGACAAGCCCTAATCTCTCTGATTCCATCATCTCCTTAAAGCCAAAAGAGCCAATCCAAGTACTCAGCACGCTAGGAGAAGCAGGCAAAGTAATTCGCTTGACTCCTAGCTCCTTCAGCTTCTACAAAGACAAAAGGACAATGGAAGAGATAAAGAATGATATCAGTACTTGTATGTATTGCTGGACATGTAAAACGAAGCTTGACAAAGCAGAACCGAACCTTCTCAAGAGTATCCATCAAAGCATGACACATTCCAAGCCGGCGATACTTAAACCTTGTTCCAACAAGAGGTATTTCTGCAACCTTTTCTCCATGGATCCTATGCAAGGCAATGAGAAGTCAATAACATTAATAACTCAAAAGGCTAATGTAGGAATGTATGGAATTCAAGTGAAAAGTGAAGGTGGATAAGCTGGTTGAAAGCACACTTGATTATGGCCACAGTGATCAGCTCATCACCCTTCTCCAGGAGCAAGGTGTAGAACCCTCGGAAGTTGAGCCGATTTAACTCTGACCTGCAGCACTCCAAAACGGTGCATCATATTGATAAGCTTCAAGAAACATATTGCTAAAATGATGTGATTTATTTCAGAGTATAATGAAAATGAACCAAAAACAAACAAAAAAATGGCAAGTTTTTTGATGCCTCACTCTCTATTGAAAATGATATCTTCAACTTGGTCCCTGCATGATTTAGGATCTAAAAATGGTTTGAAGCATTCGTGCATTATATCAAGAGCCATGTTTAGCTTGACGTAGTTTTCTGCACCCGACTCCAAAACGTGATCCACATTATCATGTCTTCTGAAATTGACAGGCTTCATAAACGTCAATGTCAGCCCGTCCCTGCCCACATTAATTTGCTTCCCTTCAAGCTCCAAGAGACCTTTATGAATCTGAAATTGGTATAACACTATTGTGAGCTTTTGGGAAACACAATTATCACCTTACTTGAAGAAAGATCTGTAAATATGAACGTGGGGCTCCCTCGAATATATACATTGGAAAGCAAATCTTAGGGAAACATCATTGTAAATCTAATTGAGCTTCCATGGCCTGATGCCATTCATCAGGGTTTGATTATAACACCATTATCAATCATCGAATTATTTGTCTTTTATCTCAAAAGTGTCAGTGATCTTAAACAAGAGACAAATAACAAGTTTGGTTATCCATGTGTATCGCATTTAGAAAGAATCATAAGAAAGTAGGAACAATTATGATACACTAGAAAGTAAGAAAACTAGAGAAGGTTTGGAACCTGTTCACATTTATTGCTGCAGTACCAAATTCCTCTCTGATTATCAGCATGTTCACCTGCTCTTTTTTTAATCAAGCATGCAGTATGATCTGGACAAGCAACATCAAGAAATATGTGATGCTAACTCCACAACTTAAAGCTGACATTATGCAAAACATATGCATGAAATTTAGGTGGTGAAATATAAACTAACTGTACATTTAAGCTCGCATTGGTAACAAGTTACTAATTCTGGAGTAGGCCCTATTTCCTTCCTTAGCTTTCCATCACCACAAAAGCCACAGCAACATGATGGACAAAACCAATCACCATCTGGAACTTCCTACAAATCATATAAACAACATAATCTTATATTAATGTCCAGGTATAAAGAAAGCCAGTTCCACTTTTCGTGAGAAACAACATTAAATGGAAAAAACCAAAAGATAAGTTACCTTCAGACCGAGGCAAGTGTCATGGAATGAAGATGGGCACCCATCACATAATATTAGATCACCCCCATAGTTACATATAGAACACACATTGTCATTATCACAAATCATTTCTACATAATTCTTGTGAACCGCTGCATCTTCCCTCAGATGGGTTCTTTTTTTCATAATCTGAGTCTGACAATCCAGGAGAGACCTGCCATCCTCTAGGAAAATTATTGCGGCAGGAGTGCTAAAAGTCCCTCCAGAATGGGAAGCAAAGCCCCTTATGGTGAACACTTCAGAGCAGCAATCACACTTGATGCCCTCACGCTGCACACAACCTTTCATCAAATTCCTGTAGCTGCCATCTCCATAACAGTAGACCTTAGTCCTCGGCAACAGGACATCATTATCCATCAACCATGACAGCACTGTCTTGAGATTTTGAGAAAGGTTCTTGGGGGCTATATCCTGTATAGTTTTGCCCGGCCTTACAGCAGGAGCTGCAGGCTGACTCTGACTATCTTTCACATGTTTTTGCTTACCTAAAGATCTCAGTTGACTTCTCTGCAGCAAAACCTTTCTGGTTTTCTTCGGAGGCAGCAAGGTTTTCTCATACACAATTGATTTTCTCCTTGAAAACATCACCTCATTTATTGCCTCACCAACATTCACACAACACTCATTCCCTGACGATTTCCCTTGAATTTTGCAATCTTTTATGCAACCTCTACATGCCGTCCGAAGGGAGAAATAATGCCCTCCTCTGGGAGAGGAGTAAACAATCTCTCGCCTTCCATCCCTTTGCCGATAGGTGAAGGACCAGCCAATAGCCAGGAGTTCCTCCTTGACTTTCGACCTCAACTCCTTGACTGCCCCAGTCTGGCACTCCTGAGACCCGAGCTTGCAGTACTCAACAACAGGTTGAGGACAGTTAGCAGGTGCCTGATCACAGCTAATGTCGTCGTGAACCTTGGACTTTGAAGATCTTGTAAGAGCTGACCCTTCAGGTGTAGCAGCAGCTGCATAATCATCTTCATATATTAATGCAGGAGCAGATTCCATGCAGCCACACTGTCTCCTGCATACCTGAAAGAGAGAATAGTAGCACATGCCATCCGGCGAGATGTACCGTTGTCTCGTCATATTGCCGCAAAATCTTGACTCCATCTTCCAGCCAAGATAAGCCATGTGCTTCTTGAGAATTGTAATGGAGGAAGAGGAAGATTGATGGGCACAAGTTCCACTGATTAGATAAGAGGCAAACGGGTCCGGACAACTAGCACGCTCAGGTGGTAAGAAGATGGGCTGCCATCTCGAAATATCTGGGGTATCATCCATTGGATAGACCAGCACCCGCACCACAAAAGTTAAGGCTGTTGGGTATGTCTCACACCAAAATCCCAATTGAAGAATATTATATCTGCCAAAATATATTCATATATCCATCAGATATTGAATTTCCTAATATTATATATTTTGTTAACATGTCGTGGAAGGACAGACAAATGAGAAGGCAGAAGATCAAATCATACAGTCCCTTGGAAAGTTTCCTTCCAGAGTAATTAGTGCACAAAACTAAAATTCATCAACACGGGATCGATATGAAAGGCAGTTTAAAAATCTTATGCATCCAGATACTTGATCGGAAAGACCACAAATTTCAAGAGGAAACGGACCAAAAGCAGTAGCTCAGAAACAAATTGCAAAAAGAGTAGCCTAATGAAGCCAACAAGCGCATAAAAAATAATTCATGAGTATCGGATATATTAGACCCTGCACAGATAAACACAAACAAATCAGATATTTCAACAATATCCAGGGTCCCTCAAGAGTCCAAAAACGGGAACTAACTATGCGCTCCGAACCAGAACATGCAACAACAAAATCGCCACCATAAATTTGATTATTATCAATACTATAGGAATCCACACATGGAATTATTTGATCTATCAGAAAACGGATCTACGTCTACAATGGATCAAACAAATTGAGATCTACAAAAAAGAAGGGCAGGGCTGAAAAACTGACGGTGATTTTGTGTCTCAGAGATGAACGGGGGAGACAATTGGAGCAAATCAATGAAGACGCAGAGTCGCGGTAACCGAGGAGGAGGAGGCTTAAGGGGAATCGGTCGATCAGGTTTGGGTGGAGGTGTGATGAGGTCGGGGAGATGGGTGAAAAAGAGGAAAAAGAGAAGATGCCGGTGGCCGGCGGTCCGGCGGAGCAGCGAGGCGGGACTCCCGATCTTGGGGAGAGGGGGAGCAGTTATCTGAGGGCCTGGGACCCGTGCCCTAATCTATAATTAAATCGGAAATTATTTTTGGAAATATTTTATTAAACAAAAATGGCAATATTTTATTAAACAAAAAATGGCAATATTTTAAAAATATTACGTGATGCAGTTTTTAAAAAATATTTTACTCGTATAGAAATAGAAAATTCTGTGCAATGATATTATGTTTTATTGAAATGATATTATTAAATCCGACTTAAATTATTATATATTACTAATATAATATAGGATGGTAATATTAATAATAATTATGTTTTATTCGCTACTCTAGTTTTTTATTAATTTATTAATATAATAATAATATTATTTATTAATTGAAGTGGTATATTAATAAATGAGGATTTAATTAAAGTTTAATTTAATATATATATATATATATATATTTAGTAAGATATTTTTAAAATAACTAAAATTTTAAAAATTTTGTACTAATTTATAAATTTATTGAAAGATTTTTGAATAAATAAAATAATTTACTTTAACATTATTTTCATTTTAAATGAGATTGCCTTTTAAGATATAAGGGAATAAATATAATAATGAAGGGAGAATTGAATTTAGGAATAATGGTTGTTGCTTAGAAAAATTACATCCAATTCCTTCATTGCAAGCTTCGGAGAAACGGCGTTCTAATGCTCTCACGGGAAACATATTCGCCCAATCCCTGCAGTAGCACTCGTACGGCATCCTTAATTTCTAGTTCTCCGGATCTTTGAGATTCATTCGGTTGTCTAGCTTTTCACAGAAATTTCCTTCTTCCAAAGTACCCATATGAGAGGAGGCACACTAATAAGACGCCCACTAGACTGAAATTTCGATCCGACTACTTTCTCTACAAATTCAGGCAGAAAGAGATTTAATAGCCAAAAGATGACAAATGCCCGTACTAGTGGAGAGAGAAAAAGTTACATTAGTAGAATAAAAATGTAAAAGTATGATTTTGAAATTATGCACACCAAATTTATTCTATTATATTGTAATTTATATAAAATATTTTATAAGATTATAAATAAATATAATTGTAGAAATTTGTATATTTGTAGGTACAAATATTGGTTGTTGTACTTGTGCAATACTTTGGTGATAGTATTGGCATATGTGGTCCCAATTTGTTTGAATTTAGTTAAGGTGGAGATAACTGAGCTAGTTGAGTTGGTGACTTAGTTTTTACTCCCCGTAAGCTCAAGGGTAGGTCACAGAGATGGAGGTTGGATCGCAAGAGAAGATAGCGAGCACATGAGAGATCATTAGTGAGGATATCAGCCAATTGAGCGTCAGTGTCAATAAAACGAACAATAAGTTGATCAGAGCTGACTTATTCGTGAATAAAATGGTAATCAATTTCAATATTTTAGTTCGGGTGTGAAAGACAGAATTAACAGTCAAATAGATGGAAAATTTATCACACTAGAGGATGGGTGGTCGGGAGAGAGGAAGATGAATTTCTTGGAGAAGAGATTGGAGCCAGATCAACTCAATAGTGGCGGTCCTAATACTTTTGTATTTAGTCTCGATGCTGGAACGAGCAACGATGCTTTATTTTTTGGAGCACCATGAAATCAAGTTGCGACAAAAAAAGATAGTAAAACCACTAGTAGAGCGACGATCACCCAGGTTAACAACCCATTCAGCATCTAAAAAATAGTGAAGATCAAGGGTGGAGTGACGCCAAAAGGTGAGACCAAGATGTGAAGTACCTTTAAGATAACGTTGAACACATTTGATGACAGTCCAATGGGCATCAGTGGGTTGATGCATAAACTGGCAAGCCTATTAACATCATAGGAAATATCAGGTCGAATGAGGGAGAGATATTGAAGAGAGCCCACAATCTGACGATATCGAGTGGGACCACATAGAGCGGCCTCGAAATGAATAGATAGGCGAGGATCGAGAGTGAAGAATGTAGAAATGGGCTTGTAAGTAGACATGGCAGCCTTGGAGAGAAGGTCTTGAATATATTTGTGCTGCGTAAGAGGAAGGCCCATAGAAGAAGTGGCAGCTTCGATACTGAGGAAGCAGTGAAAAGAGCCCAAATCTTTGATAGAAAATTCAGTTTATAGAGCCTAGAGGATAGTGAAGGTGGGAGCATTGGGAGATCCCATAATAATAAGATTATCAACATATACAAGGAGGAAGATAGTGAAGTCCAAGCTATTATATATAAAATGAGATCTATCCAAGATAAAGACACATAAGCCCAACTGTTGCAGAAACGAACTCAGATGGAGAAACCAAGCATGTCACGTCCCGACCCGGTTAGGTCGAATCCCTGTGATCAACCCACCGCCCCTTTGGTTCAAGAGGGATTTTCCCCCTTTCTTTAATCAAGAGGAGCTATGCGTAATTTAAACCTTGTTCCCTGTAATAGCATAAATCAATAAAAATTCAAGTTTAAAAGAACTTTTAAGCATACATGATAGAGGGTAGATCCTGGTGTAGGACGATCGATAGGAGTTGGAGAAGACGAAAAGAAGCAAGAATCGAAGAAATTGAGGACTTACATGCCATCAATTGGACAAGGAAAGATTTGAACATTCATAAGCTTGAAATGGGGAAGAAGATGAAGTGCAATTTGGGGGTTATGGGGGAATTTATGCAATTTTTGAAAAGAGGACTAAACAACAATTTCACAAAATTGAGGGTGTTTTCATGAAATTCACCCCAATTGAGGGTCAATTGGGGAATTTGGGCAAATTTGGGGGTAAATTGGAAATTTCTAAAAGTTGGGGACTAAATTATAATTTTTGAAAACTTGAGGACTAAAGGACAACTTTGGTAAATTAAGGGCTAAATGGTGAAATTCAAAGAGTTAAGGATCCCACAAGGATAATTGGAAACCCAAGGTGCTTAATGGAGATTAAAGAGAAACTAGGGACCCAAGTGTAATTTAAGCAAAGTATGGGGCCCTAGGTGCAAATATGAGAAAGTATGTAACCTACTCATCACCACGTCCTGATACGAACATTCGTATCCTAGAGGAACGAATTTCTCGAGCGCCGACCCTAGAAGCCACCAAGGAGAGAGATTCCGTCGACACGACCCTACCGAGATTATTGGGTGAGTGGGAACCACTATGACGTCAATTCCAATTAGAATGACAGTTCAACTTTGAAAACTATTTTCTCGGAATTAGCCTTCCTTGACTGGGTGACTCTGCTTAAAATATTTGGGAGCTAATTCCGGGCTTAGGCTCGAGATGCCAGTGGGCTTAAGGCCGATGGATACGAGCGTGGACCCGTCCAGAACAAACATGTGATATATGATGTTAAAAGACCTAAATAATGGGAACCTTGCATGATACCTGTCGAGCCAAGCTGAGTTATCGAGCTTGTTAGGCCAAACTGCTACTTTGCCGAAGTTAGGTCATTGAACCTATTGGGCTAGTATGCGTAGGTCGAAGCCAAGCTGATAGACCGTTGTGCTAGAGGGCCCAAGATAAAGGCTATAATTAAAAGAGATTGTTGCTTGTGCATGCACTGTGATGTTTGGGCCATTAGGACACCTATCATGAGGTAGTGATGGAGCCCGAGGACTACTGGACGACCCAGGGTGCATAAGGCCAGTTTCGTCATTTAGTAGGTCGTGAAGTCGAGTAGCTTCCTATGCATGGAGACCAAGGCAGTAAGGGAAATTGATGTCTCGTCCCACCGAGTGGACACGGTGAAGTAATTGGGGTTTGATGTGTCAGACTATTGATGTCTACTCAAACTCAGGGTAGATGCAGCACACCTCTATTTGGGTGGATGATAAAGGTGTTCGGTCCACAAGTGGCACAGTCGATGACTTTTCTGCGAATGTGTGATCCCTCCTATGATAGGAGGAAGGTTGTTGATCATGTGGAATGCGTGAAATAACAAAGGCATAATTTAAAAGACAAAAAAGATGAATTCAAGTAAAACGTTATAGTAGTTTCCCTTACTGAGTATTTTTACTCACCCCCTCTCTCACCCCTTTTTCAGGATAACACCCAGATGAAAAGTCCTTAGATGCGCTCAGGCCCTCAAGGTATGCTTCCTACCCCCAACTTAAATTAAGGGTTTGAATGTAAACACACCTTTACCTTCCTTGTCTCACTTGGGTAGGTATATCCGAATGATGCTGGAAAGGGTGGCGGGTTGATCATAGACTCCAATCACACCGGGTCGGGGCGTGACACATGATATCCATCCAGTGGGGGTCATGACGAGCTTGAGCAAATGTGCAAGGTTCCTGAGATGAAGCCACAAATAGAGATGGACTGATAGTAAAATGTCGCGGGGGGTAAAGTACCATCATAAGAACGGGTAATCATATAAGAGGCCAACAGAGCAGGAACCACAGGCACAAGAGAACCAATGGACATAACCTTAAGGGGAGAGGTCTCATGCGTATATAAAGGAGAGTCGGGTATCATACCTAAGCACGAGGAGGGAGCCGAGACAAGTGAAGGAATTGGGAGGGTTGGTGGAGAGTGTGTAGCAGGAGTAGAGGAGACTGAAGTATCTTTTAAAAAAGAAAAAAAATAGTTTCATGAAAAATAATAGTGCGACAAATAAATATGCATCCAATGTGAGGGTTTAGGACACGATATCCGATAAAATTGGAGGGGTAACCAATAAAAACACAAGGGAGAGAACGAGGTTGAAGTTGGTGAGAGAGGTAGGGACGCAAGTACGGAAAACAAAGACGGTAAAAAAATATGAAGAGAAAAATAATTGGGAGACTCTCCAGTGAGTATCTGAAGAGGGGAACGAATGTTAAGAGATTTAGTAGGAAGACAGTTGATGAGGTGGACAATAGTCTTGAATGAAAAATGACAATGTGAGTGATTGATGGATGGTGAAGGAGGGTGAGCCCCATGTCAACAATATGACGATGTTTGCGTTTAGTAAAGACATTCTATTGAGGTGTGTGAGGGCAAGAAATATGGTGAATAATACCTGTAGACTATAATTCAGATTGAAAGGAATGGGACAAAAATTCCTTGGTGCCATCGAATTGTGAGTGTTTAATGGTGTAACCAAGTAAATTTTCTACTTGGAGGCGAAAAGCTCGGAAGATAGAGAGAATTTTAGAGCGGTGCTTCATAACATAGAATCAGGAGAACTTATTATAGTCGTCAAGGAAATGAATGTAATATGTATGACCTGTGTGAGATAGAATAGGTGATGGTGCCCAAATATCTGTATGAACAAAGTCAAGAGGGGTGAGACTTTTATGATTAGTTAATGGAAAAGATTGTTGAGTGATTTTGCCACGATCACAATATTCACAAAAGGGTAAAGGAGAAATATTCTTCATTGAAAGATGTTGAGAAAGCATAGGATTGACAATTGGAAATGCTGGATGGTCCAAGCATTTATGCCACAACAAGAACAGAGACAAAACGACTAACAGATGCAATAGGTAAAATAGGAAATGAGGAAGGACAGTTACAAAGATAATATAGTCCACCCTTACGGCTCCCGCACATAACTCCTGATGAGAAAATAAATCTTTAATAAGAAAGTAAGTAGAATGAAACTCAAAATAGCAACGATTATCTTTGGTAAATTGGGAGACAAATAAGAGATTTAAAGATATCTTAGGGACATAGTAGACATGATGAAGGAAAAATTTAGGTGTGGGAGATGATAAGGTGGCAGAAGAACCAGAGTGTAAAATAGGTAAACATGTCTCGTCTCCGATCACCAGGTGCTCAAGAAGTGGTTGATCGTACTGTATAGTCATATGAGACAAATTGTTAGTGACATGATTGGTAGTTCTTGAATCAATATACCAATAAAGGTGATGGAGGTCGATGTCACTATGGTGTGAATAATGAACTTGTGGTCTTAGAGTGACGAGTTTTAATTTGTAGGCCAAACAATGGGAGGCCAAGTGATCAATAAGCTCACACAATTGATAAGTTGGGCTGGACGTCCTTGGGTAAAAGGGCCTATGGCCTATTCGATCATGTCACGACCTGACTCAGTTTGGTCGGATTCCCGTAATCAACTCACCGCTCCCTTGGTATAAGAGGGGTTTCCCCCTTTCTTTAATCAAGAGGAGACAAGCGTAACTTAAACCTTGTTCCCTAAAATAACATAAATCAGTAAAAATGTGAACTTAAAATAGCTTTTAAGCATACCTGATAAATGGTAGATCCATGTGTTTTCTTTAGTCATGTTCTCTCTACTTCTGAAAAGGGATATAAATGAGGGGTGAGTTTCTACAACTCTATGAGTGGGAGGGGGTTGAGAGTGAATTTTCAAACATATAGTTTTTAATTAAGTGTGCCAAGGTTTGTTGTTTTCTTTAAAAAGAGATTCTCCTCAAAATTTAGTTCTCAAAACCCTTTTTCCTCAATTCCACATTAGGTGTGTTTAGTAGACAACAAACACCCTTCAATAGGAAGGGAACACACATTCGCAGGGCAGCCCATCCACTGCCTCACTTGTGGCTCAGAGCATCTTTATCGGCCACAAGATAGAAGCCCATCCACTTTTACCCTGGGTTTGAGTGGATGTTTGTGACATCCGACCCTTAGACCTGAAAATAACTCTGTGTCCGTATGAGGACAAAAACCTCATCCTGACCCCACCCTGGTCTCATGCACAAAAAGCTACGTCGAGCTTCCCGACTGCTAGCATGACAAATTGCCCTTATCTCCACCATGTCGTCTAATAGTCCTTAGGACACATCACTACCCTATAAACCCTGTCCTTTTTATAATAAGAAAATTGGAGAAAGAACTGGTCATTTTTCAGATTTGAAAATCTAGTTGGTCTACGAACCTAATTATTAGGAAACGGGCAAATTTGGGATTTTACAATTCCCAAGTGAATAAAAAATGGTTCATGAACCTTGGAAAAGAACATTAGGACAACTTGGGAGAGAAAAACTAGACCGGTTCGGGTAAACCAAATCAGAACCAGATTGAACCAGTTTATGAACTAAGTTGGTTTATGAACCAGAACCGATAGGGAGAGGGTAAACCGAAAAATTTATGGATCCCGAGTGAACTAAAGAGTCACATAAGACATGAAAAAGGACTTAAGGATGAATGGGGGGTGAAAACCAAACCGGTTTAGGTGAATCGGATCCAAACCAGATTGAACTGGTTTGGATCGGTTTGAACCACTATTGAACTAGATTCTAAATTCAATTTTCTAGGTGGCTTAAAAATTTCAAATTTGAGATTTGAGGCCACCATTTGATAGAAAATGAATTTAGATAAATTTAAAAAATTTTAGATTTGAAAATTTTAGTTGAATTGGTGGTGAACCGGTCGGTTTAAGCTTTGAACTTGGTTTGGACCGGTCCGGTCCGGTTCGGAACAGTGTCATCTTCTTCCTTGAGATGACAACATTGTTCACTCGCCGGAAAATCGCACGGCGTTGGTGAAGCTGAAAAGTCTCCGGCCAGGGAGTTTCAGGCAATGAATGACCACCATTAAGGCACCAATTGGATGGCCAAGAAGTCCATGAGCTTCCTATATAGAGTCCCTCCTCATTCATCCTCTCTACACCTGAAAACTCCATTCTCTCTCAACTGCTCCAGTTTCCGGTGAAGCTCAAACTAGAGCTCCGACTTGGGCACTTTTTTGAGCTAAACAAGGTGAGGTCAGGTTATTTAGAACTGGGGAGAAGTTAGCTACACACCTATAGTCTTCGTTTGCTTCGAGGGTCACCAGAGAAATGCCGGCGTGATTGAACAATGAAGCAGCTCCAGCGGACTGAAGCTGCACTATTTTGGCCAAGCTGAAATTGACCAATTTGAGCCCTCCTTAAGCCAAACCCAAGCTCTCCCAACACTTCCTCAGACCTCCACGGTCGAATTAGGACTGAAAGGTAAGCCAATTCGACACCACTCTACAATTTCCAATCGGTGCTAGAGAGAACTAATAGAATTTTAATGATAGAATTCTAATCCAATTCAACATTAATTAATGTCATTCTTGATCCTAGGAGGAACCTTATGAGAAGAGCTATCTGCCCAGATAGAAAGCTCAGACCGCCACGCCTTCACCGGTGAGCAATTGAAGCTTTCTCTCTCTATAGTCTATTTTTCGGCAAATCTCAGTTCGAGCTCGTTCTAGTGTTAAAACTTACGATTCAAAGTGCTATTGAATTGTGTGAAGATTTAGGATCTCAATTTTAACTTCAATTTCAATAATTAGAAGTGTTTGATCGATCAATTTGATAAAATCAAATTCGGTTGTGTTAAATTGTTGAAATTGGGGGAAAATTGGGGATTTTCCAAATTCGAAGGACCAAAATACAATTTTATGAAATTGAGGCTCAATTGGGCATGATAAGAATATTAGATGGCCAATTAAGTAATTTTAGAATTTTTGGGGTAAAACTTACCATTTCTATAAAGGAAGGGCAAAATGGTAATTTTGGAAAATTTGGGGGCCAAATTGGGAATTTGGGAAACTTGAACCCCTTTTTATGAAATTGAGTAAATTGAGGTCCTAAGAGGAATTTTAAAAGTTTTGGGACTCAATTTGGCGAAAAATTGGCCGTTGGGGCCTAAAGTAAGAGGAAAAATAACTTTAGGGATCAACTTACAAATATTGGAAAAGTTGTGAATCTAGTCATTCAACTAAATGTGGTGATCAAGCCAAATGATAATAAACAACGATGTTCATTTCGTGTAGGAACACGAGACATTGGGAACACCAACTGAAGTTAAGCTTGCTAAGGAAACCGACTAAGTGGAATTTCACTGCAAGATCGGGTGAGTGAGATTTTTATATCATATCTGGTTGAGATGATAAGTACCTCAAAATGAAAACATACTACTTAGTAGTATTTTAAACATCACAACTTAGAGGAATAATGTGAAAATAATGCGAAAAAACTACTTACTAGATGTAAGTAGATTATACCTGGTTGGTATGATGAAACTTTATCAGAGGAAGTGGAAAACCCATTAATCAGTTATGAGCGGAGATATCCACATACTCGGTTAGTATGATGGATAGTTCAAAATATATTTTTGTCAAAAGTACTCTCCCCTGACTGTGTGCCACTGCTTAAACGATTTGGGAGACCTTCTTGACGGGAGCTTGAATAGCTCTATTAGGTAGGAGGGCTCAATTTTGGAACTTGGGGGCTAATATGCTTGATTTTGAAAATCTCGAACAGTGGGCCATAGGCCAGTTGGCACGAGCAGGAGCTTGTAAACAAATATGAGATATATGCCATAAAACTTTAAATAAATGAATTGTTTAGCCATGGTATCAAGTTAGGACCGACATATTCAATCAACTAGTGGCAATGAGACATGACAGGTCTTCGGACTAGTCAAGACAAATAGTTGCAGGTTCAATTGAGGGTCGGTGTTGTTGAACCAGTGGCACCATAGATTATATGGCATGATGTGAAAATACTGATTGTGCAAGCATTGTGATTACGGAACCTTCAAGATGCCCAAGAGGGGTAGTGATGTGTCCCAGGGCCCTGGACGACTTGGTGGGTATAAGGGCAGTTCATCGGACTAGGTGACCTTGCGAAGCTCGACTTATCTCCACCATATCATCTAATAGCCCTTAGGACGCATCACTACCTCTCTTGCGATTTAATGGTCATGTACCTCAAGTTCATGCACAAACAATAGTTTTTCCAAATAGTCATTTATCTTTGGTGCCATTTGTCATGCCCTGACCCAGTTTGGTCGGATCCCCATGATTAACCTGTCACTCCCTTGGTTCAAGAAGGGTTTCCCCTTATTTTTAATCAAGAGTAGCTAGGCGAAATTTCCACTATGTTCCCTAGAGTAACATATATCAATAAAAATGCAAGGTTAAAAAGAAATTTAAGTATAGTTGAAAGAGGGTAAATCCTGGTGTTATCCCTAGTCATTTATCTATTCCTGAAAAGGGTGGGTGAGTTTCTACAACTCAGTGAATGTGTTATGCCCCGACCCAGTTTGGTCGAATCCCCGTGATCAACCCGCCACTCTCCCGGTTTATTAAAGTGTTTCCCCTTATTGTAAACCGTAAAGAGTAAGGCATCCTTTAACCTGCACCTTTTCCTGGAATAGCATAATCAAAACTACATGAAATTTAAAACTTTACATACCTGTCTTACAGGCATCTTAGTTGACGGTCTTTAAGGGTAGGCTTTCCGGGATTTCCTGAAAGATATATAAGGGAGGGGGTGAGTACGACTACTCAGTGAATGGGATTCAAATCTTTTGACTAAAAAAAAAATTTTAATGGAGTGTGCCAGACTCCTTTCTTTTCAAAAATCCCTTCATTTCAAAATTTGGGTTTTTCCATTATTTCTTAGTTATCGCGGTGTGTCATCACCCAACACACATCCTTCATCATGAAGGTTACACACATTGGCAAGTCAGTATCACTACTGAACCCGCTAGTGGCTTCGGAGCAACTTTTCCTACCACCCAGATAGAAGCACGACCACTTTTACCTTGGGAATGAGTGGATGTACACGACATCCGACCCACAATCCCGAAATCACTTCTTCGTATCCGTATGAGGATAGAGACTTCATCCTGTCCCCACCCCGGTCTCATGCCCTTGGTGCTACTCCAGATTGCGCATAGACACCTGGAACGACGAACTTCCCTTATAGCCACTAGGTCGTCCAGTGTCCTTAGGACGCATCACTACCCCTCATGGGCGTCTTGATGATCCCGTACTCACAGTGCATGCACAAACAATGTTTTCTCATATTGCCATGTAATCTGTGGTGCCACTCGTCCAACGGCCCTAACTCTCAACTCAACCCGCAGTTGTTTGTCTTGACTGGTCCGTCAACCTGTCATGTCGCACTACCGCTAGTTGACTGAGCATGTCGGTCCTATCTTGGTACCATGGCCAAAAATTCACTTGTTAAGTTTTATCACACATATATCATGTTCATTTACGAGCTCCTACTCATGCCAACTAGCCTTGGGCCCACTGTACGAGATTTTCAAAATCGGGCATTTAGCCCCTAAGTTTCAAAACCGAGGCCCCCGACCTATCAGAGCTATTCGAGCTCCCGTCGAAAAGGTCTCCCAAATTGTTTAAGCATTGGCACACAGTCAGGGGAGAGCACTTCTGACAAAACATATGTTTTCTCTATCCATTATACCACCCGGGTATAAGGACACCTCCGTTCATAACCGATGAATGGGTTTTCAACTTCCTTCGAGGAAGTCTCATCATACCAACCGGGTATGATCTACTTACAAATGGTAAGTAGTTTTTCCGCATGATTTTCACATCACTTCCTCTAAGTAGTGATGTTTAAAATACCACTTAATAGTGGGTTTTCATACCGAGGTACTTATGATTCCCAACCGGGAATGATATAAAATTTCCACTCACAACCGGTAAGTGGTTTTTAAATTTTAAGTGGTGCTCATCATCCCAACCGGGTATGATGTTAGTAAACCCACTCACCCGTTAATGCCGTCAATTCCACTAGACTGGTTCTTGGTATTCACGCGAGCTTGTCCTTGCTGGCATTCCTAGTACTTCGTGTTCCTACACGATATGAACATCTTGGTTCATTACCCTTCAGCCTAATGGCCTTCATTCATTTCAAATGAATGAGAAAGTCAAACTTTCATTTATTTGCAATGAGCTCCCTAAAGTTATTTCTCTTAACTTTAAGTCCCAAATGCTGGTTTTTTCCTCAAATTGAGTCCCAAAACTTCTAAAATTTATCGTAGGACCTCAATTTATTCCATTTCATAAAAGGGGATTAATTTCTCAAATTTCCAATTTGGTCCTCCAACATTTCCAAAATTACCATTTTGCCCTTCCTTTACAAAAATGGTAAGTTTTTGCCCCAAAACTTCTAAAATTTCTAAATTCGTCCTCCAACATTATTTTCATGCCCAATTGGCCATCAAATTCATAAAATTTCATTTTAGTCCTTTGAATTTTGAAAATCCCCAATTTTCCCCCAATTCCAACTTCTTAACACAGCCGAATTTGATTTCATCAAATTGACCCATCAAACGTTTCCAATTGTTGAAATTGAAGTTGAAATTGAGTTTCTACAGGTCCATACAATTCTTTAGAAATGTGAATCGCAAGTTTTAACGCCTGGACGAGCTCAAACGGAGCTTCGCCAGAAAATGAACTATAGAGAGAGAAAGCTTCGATTACTCACCAGTGAAGGCACGACGATCCGAGCTTTCGATCTGTGCAGATAGCTCTCATTCTGAGGTTCATCCTAGAATCAAGAATCGCATTAATTGATGCGAAATTGGATTAGAATTTTGTCATTGAAATTCAGTCAACTATCTCTCTAGCACCGATCGAAAATTGTAAAGGGAAGCCGAATTGGCTTACCTTTCGGTCCTAATTCGGCCGTGGAAAGGCTGAGGAAGTTTTGGGAGGGCTTGGTTTGGCCTGAGGAGGGCTTGAAATGGCCAATTTCAGCTTGGTCGAAATAGGGCAGCTTCGGTCCGCCGGAGCTGCTTCACTATTCCATCATGCTAGTGCTTCTCCATCAATTCTTGGATTGATTGAAGTTTGCTATCAGATAGCTGTCTTCTCCCCGGTTCTAAAGAGCTCGACCTTTGATCAAGTAAAAGCTCTGGTTCGAGCTTCGCTGGGAAATGGAGCAGTAGAAATTTCGGGTTAAAAAAAATCATACTTCCCAAGAGGTCACCCATCCTCACACTATGAATTTCTTTTGACCGAAATTTCGGGTTAAAAAAAATCATACTTCCCAAGAGGTCAACCATCCTCACACTACTCTCGAGCAAGCACGCTTAACTTCAAAGTTCTTATGGAATCTTATTCATATGAACCAATTTGATTTTTGTTTTTAAAATTGTCTTAAGTTTCTTTTCAAAGGTTTAATGAACCCTTTGGGTCACTTGGAAGTTGTAATTTCCTAAATTGCCCATTTACAATTGATCAGGTTTGTGAACCGATTCGGTTTTCTCACTCGGTTTGACCGATTCCCTTCCCGGTTTTCCTTAGCTCAAAAGGGCGGGGTTTACAAAATGGGTATGTGAAAAAGAGTTTCCAATAAAATAATTTTGAATTGGAGTGTGTTAGACTTCTTGTTTTCTTTAAAATTATTTCTTCCTTAATTTCACGATTTTCAAAATGATAACTCATCATTATCCATAATTTGTGTGTTTAACACTCAACACATGCCCTTCATCATGAATGGATCTCACATTTGTAGGGCAACTCGTCCACTGCACCCACTTGTGGCATCAGAACGACTTTACCGGCCAGCTAGATAGAAGCCCATCCACTTCTACCCTAGGAATGAGTGGATGTTCACGACATCTGACCCTCAAACCCGAAAAGAAACTTTGTGTACGTATGAAGACAAAGACATTATCCCGACCCACCCCGGTCTCGTGCGCATGAAGCTACGTCGAGCTTCCCTGACTGCTGGCACGACAAATTGCCCTTGTCTCCACCATGTCTCTAGTAGCCCCTGTGATGCATCATTACCCCTCTTGGACGTCTTGATGGTACTAAACATCTGTGCATTTACAAACAAAGTTTTCCATATAAGCCATTAATCTTTGGTGCCACTAGTCCAACGGCCTCGACCATTAACTCGATGTGCAGCTGTTTGTCTAGACTGGTCCGTCGACTTGTCTCATCGCACTGCCACCAGTCCATCGAGTATGTCGGTCATGTCTTAGTACCATGGCCAAATCACATCATTCATTTAAATTTTCATGGCTTAACATCATGATTGTTTATGAGCTCCTACTCATGCCAACTAGCCTTGGCTCCACTCTACGAGATTTTCAAAATTGGACATTCTAGCCCCCAAGTTCCAAAATTGAGGCATCTGGCCTCTCAAAGCTATTCAAGCTCCCGTAAAAAGGTCTCCCAAAATTTTTAAGCAATGGCACACAGTCAGGGAAGATCACTTCTTGAAAAAAAAAATACTTTTTCGCCCGTCTATCACACCAACCAGGTGTGATTACATCTGCGCTTACGATAAACGGGTTTTCCACTTTCTTCCAGGAAGTTTATCATACTAACCGGGTATGATCTACTTACAACTGATAAGTAGTTTTTTAGCGTAGTTTCCACATCACTCCAACCAGGTGTGATGTTAAAATTTCACATAGTAGTGGTTTTTCATATTTGAGGTACTTATCATCCCAACCGGGTAAGATATGAAAATTCCCACTTACCCGATATTAGTAGTGTATTTTCCTCTTAACCGGCTCTTTGCCTCACGCGAGCTTATCCTTTCTAGTGTTCTCGGTTCATCGTGCTCCTACACAATTTGAACATTCTTGTTCATTAACATTCGGCCTGATAGCCTTCATTCCTCACAAAAGAACAAAATGCCCAAAATTTTAATTATTTATAATTAGGTCCCTAAAGTTTTTTTCTTTACCTTTAGGTCCGAAATGCTAATTTTTTTCTCAAATTGAGTCCCGAAACTTCAAAAATTCACTTTGGGACCTCAATTTACTCAAAATCACAAAAACGGGTTCAAGTTTCCAAAATTTCGAATTTGGTCCCCAAGTTTTCAAAAATTACTATTTTGCCCCTACTTTTCAAAAATGGCAATTTGACCCCAATAATTCAAAAAATCAACCAATTAATCCTCCAACATCTTTTCCATGGACAATTGGCCCTCAATTTTGGGAAATTGCACTTTAGTCTCTCAAATTTTCGAAATCCTCAATTTCTACATAATTTTCCCTTAATTTCCCCCTTTCAAACTGGCCAATTTGATTTCATCAAATTGATCGATCAATCGAGGTTAATTGTTGAAATTGAAGGTAAAATTAAGTTCCTACACATCTATACGATTCAATTGCACTTTGAATCGCATGAATTAACACCTGAACGAGCTCAAGCGGAGCTTCGTCGGAAAACTGGACTTAGAGAGAGAAAGCTTCGAAAGCTTACTGTCGGGGGTGCGGTGGTCCGAGCTTTTGATCGAGGCAAGTAGATCTTGTCCTAAGATTCCTCATAGGAACAAGAAACACCTCAATTCATGTCGAATTGAGGGAGAATTCAATCAGTAAAGTTTCATCAGTTCTCTCTCTAACAATGATCGAAATTTATAGAGGGAAGCCAAATTGGCTTACCTTTCCATTCTAATTTGGTCATATGAGGGTAGAGTGAGTGTTGGGAAAGCTTGGTTTGGTCTGGGGAGGGCTTGATTTGGCCATCTTTAGCTTAGCTAAAATAGGGCAGCTTCGGTCCGCTGGAGCTGCGTTACTATTTGATTACACTAGCGCTTCTCCGGTGATCCTTAGACTAAATGGTGATCCCCGAGTCTAAGGAACATGACCATGCCTTCTTTTGCTTAAAAAAACCCCTAAGTTGGAGCTCTGGTTTGAGCCTCATCGGAAAACTGAGTAGCTAAGAGAGAGTGAAGTTTTTAGGTGTTTGGATGATGAATGGTGAGAGGCTCTTTATATAGGGAGCTCAGGGACTCTCTGTCCGTCCGTTTGGTACATTTATGACACTTATTGATGGCCTGAAATGTCCTGAATGGAAAAATTTCCTTTTCGTTAGCTCTGCTCAATTTTCATATGAAGGAAGAAGACAACACTGTTCCGAACCGGACCAGACCGATCCGAACCAGGTTCAACGCTTAAACTGGTCAGTTCAGGCCTGATTCGACCGAGTTTTTAAAAATTAAAAATTTCTAAATTCATTCTCTATCCAATGGTTGCTTTAATTCTCCAATTTGAATTTTCTAAGCCACCTAGAAATATGAATTTAGCATCCGGTTCAATGATGGTTCAAACCGGTTCAAACTGGTTAGGATCTAGTTCACCTGAACCGATTTGGTTCTCTCCCAAATTTTCATAAAGTCCCTTTCCAAGGTTTTTATGACTCTTTGGGTCACTCAAAAGTTGTAAATTTCCCAATTTGCCTATCTGTTAGTGGTTGGGGTTCATGAACCGATTCGATTTTCTCACTCGGGTTGACTGATTCTTTCCCAGTTTTCCTTAACTCCAAAGGGAAGAGTTTACAACTCTCCCCTTCTTTTAGGAATTTTGTCTTTAAAACTTATTCAACATTCTTCATACTGGAAAGAACTTCCCTTGGTATCAACTTGTTGTTTGTTGACATACAACCTTGTCGGTTGTTTCCATTTACCCCCAGTACAACACACTCTTATAGATTTCTTTTCCTTCCCATTATCCATTCCATGGAGCTTACTTTAGTTAAGCATACCTTACTTGAAAGTTTAAGGTTAATTCCTTAAATTCACATCCTCTATTCTTTAAAGCATAATTCTTCATCTTGAGGTTCTTTACTTATGGTTCTAGGATTGGTAGTTCCAAGATACCCACTCATTCCTATGTGTAGTCACTTCCTTTGTCATTAATACCCTTAGTTCAGAGTCCTCTCGAGTAGCATCTACTCACTTCATAGATTTTGGTGTTAACTCCTTTTATCCAGTTTGGACCCTTCCTACGTCCTTCCTTAGTTTCAATGGCGTCCTTTTCTCAAGAACTTTCTCTTATTTTAGTTAACCCTTATTCTTTTGTGATCACTTCAAAATTCTTATAAGAGTTGATCTTCTTCGGTTTTATGTATCAATTGCTTACTTGTGATCATTCTCTTATTTCGGTTTTTGCTCTTTACCTTGTTCCTTACATCAGAGACATTTACCTTGGGAACTATACGTTCAACCCCCTCTTCATTTCTTTGAAATTTTCATTTATTTCCTTTCTTCACACCCCCTTCTATAATAGGGCATTCGTCCTTTTAAATCATTCTCTATCTAAAATTTCAATCATCTTTCTTATTCTTTTACCTGTGACATTTTCAACTCTTGATCCCATTCCGTGTACTCCACACTATGTCTAGTCATTCTCTCCTTAGGCTCTATCAACTTGAGCGTTGATCACTATCGATCCTGACATTAGTGATCCTTACTTAAATCCCTTCCTAACTAAGGGTTTAACTTTTCCAAGGGTTCTTAGATGTGTTTCCCTCTATTTCCTCTTTTATGGGCAATCCATCCCTGCCTTACTCGCATGACCTCCTTTGATGTGTTTTCCTACTTACACATTACTTGAACTTAACTTGCTCCCTAGGTCCTCCTGAGTACCTTTCCTTTATACTTGATCTTTCCATTTCGACCAACATGTCTTGGATGAATTTATCTCATCTCCATTTCTATTAATCCCATTTCCTTTTAATTGTGTAACTTTTGTCCTTACAAGGTTTCTTTCCTTGGCAGTTTATGTTCTTTTCTCTCGGGTTCTCTTACAGTCCTGCTATTTAGAATATTTAACTTAAAAAGTATTCCCTAATGCCATCCTTTTCTACTTACACTACTCTTCAGAACTTATATGTACTTCATCTTCGTTCTCCTCTTTTTCCTATATCCATCCATTTCTTTTAGATAGGATTCACATCAGCCTTATTTTAAGATTTCACGATTATCCTCTAAGAGGCTTACTTAATTTTCTCCTGTCTTGAGTTTGATTGTTAACTCAATTTGGGTCGTTGATCTCTTTGAAGATTTTGCCTTCATCTTAAATTTTTAAATGTTTGACCTTTCCATCTCTCTGGAGTTCAAATTTATACTTCTCCTGAGGGTCAGTTCATTAATTACCTCGTTCTTATCATTCTCTTTATCATATGATTTTGAGATCGTCGTCTCTTGAGTCGTATTGTTCTTGATACCCATCTCATTCTCTTTTTAGGGTGTAGTCCTCACTACTTTCCAGTCCATCTTAGGACGTTGTTTATTCTCCTAGATGATCTGGTTGTTATGAGTTATTTTCTTCAATTGGGTTTGTCTAAAAATCCCTATTTGGTTCCTCCACTCTCTTGCAAGTAGATTACGCTTGGCCCTCCAGGTATTTACTTAGTCACCTATGTCTTTTAATGAGGTCCTAGTTTCTGCTCCTCCTTCTAGGGACTCTCATCTTGGGATTTTCACGTTCATTCTCCCTACTGCTCCTTGAAAGTTCTTACTTTATTCTTTTCTTATACTTTCTAACCTTTGTATGGTGATTCACTCTGGATTTCTTCCCTATCTTCTATTCCTTTTTGTTCCACATCATTACTTCCAAACAAAGTCCCTTATCACTATTGATTTCCTAAGGATTTGTGTCCTAACTCTTTTCCAAGTATTGGTATTATTCTTGGGGTTTCTTTCTATTGTACTTCTTTCCTTTCTCCTTTCTCCTTATCCTGTCTTAATTGTCTTAACATTTTTAGTGCTTCCCATATCCTTCTTACTTTCTCCCTGGTCAGTTTCCATTCCTTTGGTTTTCCTTGTGATAGTCTAATCCTTCTTGTTTCCTTACTTTTATCATATAGTCTTTCCTTTACTCCTTAGACTTCCACTCATTCCATGCTCTTTGATACAAACTTTCCTTACTCCTGGCTTCTCCTTCCTTCCCTTAGTTAAGATCTGTCCTCCTTGGTGAACTTTAGTAGATTCTTTTAGGGTTCCTTATCAAGTCCCTTTTTTCTTTCTCCGATTTGAAAACTTACTTGGCTACCTTGGAGGTTGGGTTAACTCGAATTTTCCTTTACCCGTTACTTTTGTCGGTATACTCCTATTTCCATCAGTTGTATTTATCAAGAGACTAAATTTGAGGAGAAATCGTATTTTATTCATTCAGGAAATAGTTCTTGCCATTCTTGGCTCATTATAGAGATTTTCTACCCCATAGTCCCTTAGGGTCATAGGCTGAGAGTTAGCCTTAGAACGACTGTGGGATTCCTGATCAGATGGCTCTAAGGAACTAGTTGGGGTCCATCCGTATTCACTTATGGGATGAACTTCATGTATGGCCTCCTATCCGTACCGCCTCACACTCATATGTCCACTTCATCCATTGGGATGGATTGAAGCTGGACTGAGTAGGTGGGGGTACTTGGTGGACTTTCATGAAGGTGGCATACGCATACTAATAGTTGTTCCAAGCCTCTTTCTTAGTTGGATTCCTCTCCAGTTGTTGTGGGGCTGGAGGAGGGTTGGGCTCCTAGGAGGAGGTATAGGTTCCTCTTGCCTTGGAGGAGGGTATGTAATGCCTTCTAATTACAAAAAGTCATGGACCCTAAGTGACCTAAGGGGATATAAAAGTCATGAAAAAGGACTTTAGGGTAAATTGGACATGAAAACTAAACCCGTTCAGGTGAACTGGATCCGAATCGGATTGAACCAGTTTGGACCGGTTTGAACCACTATTGAACAGATTCTAAATTCATTTTCTAGGTGGCTTAAATAATTCAAATTTGAGATTTGAGGCCACCATTGGATAGAAAATAAATTTAGATGAATTTAGAAACTTTTAGATTTGAAAAACTCGGTCGAATGGGGGGTGAACAGGTCGGTTTAAGCTTCAAACCCGGTTTGGACCGGTCCGGAATAGTGTTGTCTTCTTCCTTCAGATGACAACACTGTTCACTCGCCAAAAAATCGAAGCAGCGCCGACGAAGAAGAAACATCTCCGTCCAATACGTTTATGGCCATCAATGTCTATCAAAAAGGTGCCAAACAGATGGCCGATGAGTCCCCAAGCTCCCTATATAAAGAGCCCCTCTTTACACCTCAAAAGCTCACTCTCTCTTAGTTGCTTAGTTTTTCGGTGAAGCTCGAGCCAAAGCTCTGATATAGGGTCATTTCTGAGCCAAAGAAGGCAAGGTCAGGTTCTTTAGAACCGAGGAGAAGTCAGCTACACACCTGTAGTCTCCATTTGCTTCGAGGGTCGTCGGAGAAACGCCGGCGTGATGGAACAGTGAAGTAGCTTTGGCGGACCGAAGCTGCCCTATTTTGGTCGAGTTGAAATCGGCCATTTCATGCCCTCCTTAGGCTTAGCCAAGCTATTCTAGATTTTGGAACTTGTGGGCTAAAATTCTCGATTTTGGAAAATCAAGTACAGTGGGCCCAAGGCCAGTTGGCACGAGCAGGTGCTCGTAAATAAACATGATGATAAGCCATGAAAATTCTTAATGAATGATTTATGTGACTTGGCTATGGTACAAAGATAGGACCAACATATTCGATGGACTGGCGACAGTGCGATTGGACCATGTCGACGGACCGGTCTAGACAAATAGCTACAGGTCGAGTTGAGGGTGGGGGTCATTGGACTAGTGTCCCCAAAGATAAATGGCTTTGTGGAAAACTTTTGTTTGTGCATGCACTTGAGATTAGGAACCATTAAGATGCCCAAGAGGGGTAGTGATGTGTCCTAAGGGCTATTGGATGACATGGTGGAGATAAGGTCAGTTTGTTGTGCCAGCAATTAGGGAAGCTTAACATAGCTTCATGCGCAAGAGGTCGGGGTGGGGTCGGGATGAGGTCTCTGTCCTCACACGGACACAGAGTTGATTTTGGGTTTGAGGGTCGGATGTCACGAACATCCACTCATTCTGAGGGTAGAAGTGAACGAGCTTCTATTTAAGTGGCTAGTAAAGTTGCTCCGACGCCACAAGTGGGTGCAGTGGATGGGTTGCCCTGTGATTGAGTGATTCCTTTATGATGAAGGGTGTGTGTTGATTGTTAAACACACCTAGGGTGAATAATAAGGAAAAGTGTTTGAAAACCAAAATTTGAGGAAGAAATGATTGGAAAGGAAATAATGAGTCTAACACACTCCAATTAAAAACTATTTTTATGAAAACTCATTTTCAACACCCATTCATTGAGTTGTAGAAACTCACCCCTCTTTTCTATCCCTTTTCAGGATTTAAGGAAAATGACTAAGGAAAACACTCGGACCTACCTTTTGTCAAGTATACTAAAAAGTTATTTTTTTAACCTTGCATTTTTATTGATTTATGTAATTTCAGGGAACAAGGTTAAATTATGCCTAGCTCTTCTTGATTAAAGAAAAGAGAAAACCTCTCTTAAACTAAGGGAGCGGCGGGTTGCTCACGTGGATCCAATCAAATTGGGTCGGGGCATGATAACTTAAGTGGTATCAGAGCCTAGTTCTCTTGAAGCATTGTCAATACTATGCCCTGACACTAACGAAAACTTAATTACCGTGTAGGAAGGAGAACCCCTAGAAAGTTTGTCATGAAATCCAATCCTCCACACATAACATTGAAAAAGACGTATACCCCCAGGGAGGTAGGTGTTCAACAATTCCTGAAGGGTGAGAAGAGAGTGCCCAAAGATATGGTTGAGGATTATAGGAAACTTGTGGGAGCCCTTCAAGAGCCAAAAGGCATTATTTATCCTACTCCAAAACATGAAGAACCTATCCCTCCTCCAAGGAGCCCAACACCTTCTCCAGTCCCACAACAACTAGAGGAAAATCCCACTAAGAAAGTGGCTTGGGACAACTACTAGGATGCTTATGCCACCTTCATGAAAATCCACCAAATAACCACACCTACTCAGTTCAGCTTCAATCCTTCTTAATGGATGAGGTGGAAATATGAGTATGAGGCTGAGGTATTTGCCCTGACCCTGTTTGGTTGGATCCTCGTGATCAACCCGCTACTCTCCTAGTTTATTAAAGGGTTTCCCCTTATTATAGACCATAAAGAGTAAGGCGTCCTTTAAACCTGCACCTTTTCTAGGAATAAAATAAACAAAACTACATAAAGATTTATCATACCTATATCACAGGCGTCTTAGTTGATGGTCTTTAAGGGTAGGGTTTTGAAAATCTCCTGAAAGGGATATAAAGGAGGCGGTGAGTACGACTACTCAGTGAATGGGTTTTTAAAACTTTTTATCTTTAGGAAAAAGATAAATTTTGGAGTGTGCTAGACTCTTTTCTTTCAAAAATCATTTCATTCAAAATCTTGGGTTTTATCACCATTTCCTTATTTAATCACGGTGTGTCATTACACAACACACATCCTTTATCATGAAGGTTCAACACACATTCACAGGTCAGTACGTCCACTGAACCCACTTGTGGCTTCGGAGCGACTTTATCGACCACCCGGATAGAAGTACGTCCACTGAACCCACTTGTGGCTTCGGAGCAACTTTATCGACCACCTGGATAGAAGTACGTCCACTTCTACCCTGAGAATGAGTGGATGTTTGTGACATCCGACCCTCATTCTCGGAATAAATTCTTTGTGCCCATATGAGGACAGAGACCTTATCCCGTCCCACCCCGGTCTCATGTGCTTGGTGCTACTCCAAATTTCACACAGTCACCTGGAACGACCAACTGCCCTTATTTATACTCACCGGGTCGTCTAGGGTCCTTAGGACGCATCACTACCCCTCATGGGCGTCTTGATGATCCCATACTCATAGTGCATGCACAAACAATGTTTTCTTATCAAGCCATGTAATATGTGGTGCCACTAGTTCAACGGCCATGGCTATCAACTCAACTCACAGTTGTTTGTCTTGACTGGTCCGTCTACCTGTCATATTGCACTACCGCTAGTTGACTGAGTATGTCGGTCCTATCTTGGTACCATGGCCAAACAATTCCTTTATTTAGAGTTTTATGGCATATAATTCATGTTTGTTTACGAGTTCCTACTCGTACCAACTAGCCTTGGGCCCACTGTACGAGATTTTCAAAATCGGGCATATTAGCCCCCAAGTACCAAAACCAAGGCTCCCAGCCTATAAGAGCTATTCGAGCTCCCGTCAATAAGGTCTCCCAAATAGTTTAAGCATTGGCACATAGTCAAGGGAGAGCACTTCCGACAAAATTATATTGTCAACTGTCCATTATACCGACCCGATATAAGGACATCTTTGTTCATAACTGATGAACGGGTTTTCAAATTCCTTCGAGGAAGTTTCATCATACCAACTGGGTATGATCTATTATAACCATAAGTAGTTTTTTCGCATGGTTTTCACATCACTACTCTAAACTGGGTATGATCTATTATAACCGTCGTGATATTTAAAATACCACATAGTAGTGGGTTTTCATTTCAATGTGCTTATCATCCCCAACCGGGTATGATATAAAATCCCACTCACAACCGGTAAGTGGTTTTTATCTTTAAGTTGTGCTCATCATCTCAACTAGGTATGATGTTAGTAAACCCACCCACTCGTTAATGCCGTGAATTCCACTTAAACTGGTTCTTTGTATCCACGCAAGCATGTCCTTACTGGCGTTCCCGGTACTTCGTGTTCCTACACGATATGAACATCTCAATTCATTATCCTTTGGCCTAATAGCCTTCATTCATTCCAAATGAATGAGAAAGTAAAACTTTCATTTATTTGCAATTAGGTCCCTAAAGTTATTTCTCTTAAACTTTAAGTCCCTAATGCTGGTTTTTCCTCAAATTGAGTCTCAAAACTTTTAAAATTTATCAAGTGACCTCAATTTATTCCATTTCACAAAAAGGGGATTAATTTTCAAAATTTCTAATTTGGTCCCCCAACTTTTCCAAAAATTTCCATTTTGTCCTTCCTTTACAAAAATGGTAAATTTCACCCCAAAAATTCTAAAATTCCTCAATTGGCCCTCTAACATTTTTATCAAGCCCAATTGACCCTCAATTATAGGAAATTTCATTTCAATCCTTCGAATCTTCGAAAATCCCTAATTGTTCCCCAATTCCAACTTCTTAACACAGTCGAATTTGATTTTATCAAATTGACTGATCAAACGTTTCCAATTGTTGAAATTGAAGTTGAAATTGTGTTTCTACATGTTCATATGATTCTTTAGCAATGTGAATTGCAAGTTTTAATGTCAGGACGAGCTCAAACAGAGCTTCGCCAAAAAATGAATTGTAGAGAGAGAAAGCTTTGATTACTCACCGATGAAGGCACGCCAGTCTGAGATTTCGATCCAGACAGATAGCTCTCATCCTAAGGTTCATCCTAGAATCAAGAATCGCATCAATTGATGCTAAATTGAGTTATAATTTCATTATTGAAATTCTGTGGGTTCTCTCTAGCACCGGCCGAAAATTGTAGAGAGTAGCTGAATTAACTTAATTTTTAGTCCTAATTCAGTCGTGGGAGGGTTGATGAAGCATTGGGAGGGCTTGGTTTGGCATGAGGAGGTCTCAAAATGGCCGATTTCAACTTGGACAAAATTGGGCAGCTTTAGTCCGCCGGAGCTACTTCACTGTTCCATCATGCCGGTGCTTCTCCAGTGATTCTCAGATTGACTGGAGTTTGCTATCAGATAGTTGAATTCTCCTCGGTTCTAAAGAGCCCGACCTCTCCTTTCAAGGTTAAAAAAAATGTTAAAGTCAAAGCTCTAGTTCGAGCTTCACCGAGAAATGGAGTAGGAGAGAAAGAGAAAAAAGTGTTCAGGTGTGAGGAGAATGAATGTGGATGACCTCTTTATATAGGTGTAAAATCATGTATTAAATGGGAGAGATTTATTACTAGTATTAATATTTTCATAAATTATTGGTATTAATTCTAATAATTTAATTTAGGTATTAAATTATTGGTATTAATTACAATAATTAAATATATATTAATTTATGGCTATTTATGAGGTCACCTATCCTCACACTACTCTCGGGCAAGCACGCTTAGCTTCAGAGTTGTTATGGGATCTCATTCACCTGAACCAATTTGGTTTTTCTCTTCTAATTTCTTAAGTTTCTTTTCTAAGGTTTAATGAACCCTTTGGATTACCCGGAAGTTGTAAATTTCCAAATTGTTTGTTCTCAAATGATCGGGTTTTTAAAGTGGCTCAGTTTTCTTACTCGGTTTGACCAGTTCTTTTCCCGGTTTTCCTTAACTCAAAAGTGCGGGGTTTACAACTCTCTCCTCCTTTTAGGAGTTTTGTCCCCAAAACTTAATTAGCAACCTTGCATTAGGAACCATTTTCTTTGATGTCCATTTGTTGTTTGTTTAACATGCAAACTCTTCTCTTGTTCTTTCAATTAGCCCTTTTTACCTTCTTCACTTAAGGGATTTCTTTTTTTTAATATTATTTACTCCCTCCGTAGAGTTTATCATAACTAGACATATCATATTCCAGGATATATCCTTAGATTCATATTTTTTTTTGCTTAGAGCAACATTCTTCCCTTTGAGATTCCGTACTCAAGATTTGGGAATTCTAAGATAACTAATCATTCCCATGTCTAGTTATCTTTTTGGTAGTTTAAACCTTTAGCTCGATGTTCTTTCAAGCGTTACTTACTTGTTTCCATGATTTTTCTTTATTATCACTTTTTTTCCTATTTTGATCCATCCTTCATCCGTCATTAATTACAACTTCGGTCAAATTTATGTTTGACCTTGTTATGTTTACCAACTAACTCCTTACTCGAGTTACATTTTACTCGGGATTGTTGGTGCTTATACGTCCCTTACGACATGACATAGTTCTGAACCTGTCTCAATCCATCAGACTCCTACAACACCTCTTTTAGGTTTGTTTCCAACTTTCTAGCCTTCTAGGGGCTGTATAATTTCATCCCTCCTTTCATCGGGTATTATTCCTCAACTATCTTTACTGTTACCCAATTATCATTCGTATCTTGACAACATTTCTTATATAACCATGTCAGTTTTCCTTACCCACTTGTCCTTTCCCCACTTCTTTATTGGGTCTTTTTGGTTCCAATTATTTGGTTTCCCAATAGTTTACCAACAAACTAGGATTCTTTCATTCTTAAGTCCTTGGCATTCCTTCTTCAAGGGTTTTTCCTTTTTCCTTAATCCAGTTTTACTTACTCATAATCACTTCATGATTCTTCATTCTACAATAATTACTTTCGATCTATGTGTCGATTACTTTGCTTGGGAAGGTTCCCTCCTACCCTGGTTTTGTTCTCTACTATGTCCTAAGTCTCGAAACTTTTAAAATTTACCTTGGGACCTCAAATTATTTAATTTCAAAAAAATGGGGTTTAATTTCCCAAATTTCCAATTATGTCCCTCAAATTTTCCAAAATTACCATTTTGCCCCTTCTTTAGAAAAATGGTAAGTTTTTGCCCCAAAAATTCTAAAATTTCTCAATTGGCCCTCTAATATTCTTATCATTATCAATTGACCCTCAATTTTAGAAAATTATATTTTGGTCCTTCAATTTTTCAAAAATCCAAAAATTTCCCCCAAATTCAACTTTTCAACATTGACGAATTTGATTTCATCAAATTGGCCAATCAAACACCTGTAATTGTTGAAATTGAGTTCCTACATATTCATACAATTCTAAGAAACTTTGAATCATAGATTTTAACGTCGGAATGAGCTCACCAGAAAATAGACTGTAGAGAGAGAAAACTTCAATTTCTCACTAGTGAAGGCGCGACGGTCAGAGCTTTCTATCTGGACAGGTAGCACTCCTCCAGAGGTTCTTCCTAGGATCAAGAATGACATCAATTGATGTCGAATTGGATTAGAATTTCTTCATTGAAGTTCGGCTGACTCTCTCTCTCTAACAACGATATGAAATTGTAATGGGGAGCCGAATTGGCTTACCTTTCGGTCCTAATTCGGCCGTGGAAGGGCTGAGGAGGTGTCGGGAGAGCTTGGTTTAGCATGAGGAGGGCTCGAATTAGCCTATTTCAACTCGGCCGAAACAGGGCAGCTTTGGTCCGCCGGAGCTGCTTCACTGTTTGATCATGTCGGTGCTTTTTCGACGACTCTCGGGACGAACGGACGCTACCACCGTGTTGCTGACATCTCCCCAGTTCTAATGAACCCGACCTCACCTTCTTTGGCTCAAAATTGACCCTATATCGGAGCTCTAGTTTGAGCTTCAATGGAAAACAAAGCAACTGAGAGAGAGTGAGCTTTTTAGGTGTGGAGAGGACGAATGGAGAGGGGCTCTTTATATAGGGAGCTCGGGGACCCGTTGGCCATTCGTTTGGCATCGTTATGGCTAGTTCACCCCTCATTCGACCGAGTTTTTCATATCTAAAAATTTCTAAATTTATCTAAATTCATTTTCTATCCAATGGTGGCCTCAAATCTCAAATTTGAATTATTTAAGCCACCTAGAAAAATGAATTTAGGATCCAGTTCAATAGTGGTTCAAACCGGTCCGAACCGGTTCGGATCCGGTTCACTTGAACTAGTTTGGTTTTCATCCCAAATTCCTTCACAAGTCCATTTCCATGTATTTTGTGACTCCTTGGGTTACTTAGGGTCCATAAAATTCTTGGTTTACCATCTCTTAATCGATTTCGGTTCATAAATAGGCTCGGTTCTTAAACCGGTTTAATCTAGTTCTGGTCCGGTTCACCCAAACTGTCATGCCCTATCCCGGTTTGGTCGGATCCCCGTGAACAAACCTGCCACTCTCCCGGTTTAGTAAAGGGTTTCCCCTTATTATAATCCGTAAAGAGTAAGGCATCCTTTAAACCTGCACCATTTCCTGGAATAGCATAATCAAAACCGCATAAATTTTTAAACTTTACATACCTGTCTTACGGGCATCTTAGTTGATGGTCTTTCAAGGTAGGATTTCCGGGATTTCCTAAAAGGGATATAAGGGAGGGGGTGAGTACGACTACTCAGTGAATAGGTTTTCAAAGGTCTACTTTTAACTTTTAAGAAAAACATTTATATGGAGTGTGCCAGACTCCTTTCTTTTCAAAAAAATCCCTTCATTTAAAATTTTGGATTTTTCCATTATTTCTTAGTTACCGGTGTGTCATCACCCAACACACATCCTTCATCATGAAGGTTACACACATTCGCAAGTCAGTATCACTACTGAACCCGCTAGTGGCTTCAGAGCGACTTTTCCTGCCACCCGGATAGAAGTACAACCACTTCTACCCTGGGAATGAGTGGATGTACGTGACATCCAACCCACAATCCCGAAATCACTTCTTCGTGTCAGTATGAGGACAGAGATCTCATCCTGTCCCCACCCCGGTCTCATGCGCTTGGTGTTACTCCAAATTTCGCACAGACACCTGGAACGACGAACTGCCCTTATAGTCACCAGGTCGTCCAGTGCCCTTAGGACGCATCACTACCCCTTATGGGCGTCTTGATGATCCCATACTCACAGTGCATGCACAAACAATGTTATCTTATTAAGCCATGTAATCTGTGGTGCCACTGGTCCAATGGCCCCGACTCTCAACTCAACCCGCAGTTGTTTGTCTTGACTGGTCCGTCAACCTGTCATGTCGCACTGCCGCTAGTTGACTGAGCATGTCAGTCCTATCTTGGTACCATGGCCAAACAATTCACTTATTAAGTTTTATGGCACATATATCATGTTCGTTTACAAGCTCCTGCTCATGCCAACTGGCCTTGGGCCCACTGTATAAGATTTTAAAAAAACTGGGCATTCTAGCCCGCAAGTTCCAAAATCGAGGCCCCGGCCTATAAGAGCTATTCGAGCTCCCGTCAAGAAGGTCTCCCAAATAGTTTAAGCATTGGTACATAGTCAGGGGAGAACACTTCCGAAAAAATAGGTTTTCACTGTCCATTATACCAATCGGTATATGGACATCTCCGTTCATAACCGATGAACGGGTTTTCAACTTCCTTCGAGGAAGTCTCATCATACCAACCGGGTATGATCTACTTACAACTAGTAAGTAGTTTTTCCATATAATTTTCACATCACTTTCACTAAGTGGTGATGATTAAAATACCACTAAATAGTGGGTTTTTATACCGAGGTACTTATCATTCCCTACCGAGTATGACATAAACTTTCCACTTACAACCGGTAAGTGGTTTTTATCTTTAAGTTGTGCTCATCATCCCAACCGGGTATGATGTTAGTAAACCCACTCACAACTAGTAAGTGGTTTTTAACTTTAAGTTGTGCTCATCATCCCAACTGGGTATAATGTTAGTAAACCCACTCACAACCGGTAAGTGATTTTTAAATTATGAAGTGTGCTCATCATCCCAACCGGGTATGATGTTAGTAAACCCACTCACCCGTTAATGCCGTGAATTCCACTAAACTGGTTCTTTGTATTCGTGCGAGCTTATCCTTGCTGGTGTTCCCGGTATTTCGCGTTCCTACACGATATGAAAAACCTTGTTCATTATTACTCGGCATAACAGCCATCATTCATTTCCAATGAATGAGAAAACCCAAACTTTTAGTTATTTTGCAATTAGGTCCCTAAAGTTATTTCTCTTTAACTTTAAGTCCCTAATGTCAGTTTTTCCTCAAATTGAGTCCCGTAACTTTTAAAATTTATCATGGGACCTCAATTTATACAATTTCACCAAAAGGGGTTTAATTTCCCAAATTTCCAATTTGGTCACCCAAATTTTCCAAAATTATCATTTTGCCCTTCTTTTACAAAAATGGTAAGTTTTGCCCCAAAAATTCCAAAATTCCTTAATTGGTCCTCCAACATTATTTTCAAGCCCAATTGGCCCTCAATTTCATAAAATTGTATTTTGGCCCTTTGAATTTCGAAAATCCCCAAATGTTACCCCAATTTCAACTCTTCAACCCTACCGAATTTGATTTCATCAAATTGACCGATCAAACACTTCTAATTATTGAAATTGGAGTTGAAATTGAGTTCCTGCATGTTCATATGATTCTAAGAAACTTTGAATCACAGATTTTAATGTTGGAACGAGCTCAAACGGAGCTTCGCCGGAAAACAGACTGTAGAGAGAGAAAGCTTCGATTACTCACCGGTGAAGGCACGGCGGTCCGAGCTTTCGATCTGGGCAGATAGGTCTCGTCCTGAGGTTCATCCTAGAATCAAGAATTGTATCAATTGATACGAAATTGGATTAGAATTTTGTCCTTGAAATTCGGTCGACTCTCTCTCTAGCACCGATCAAAAATTGTAAAGGGGAGCCGAATTGGCTTACCTTTCGATCCTAATTCGGCCGTGGAAATGCTGAGGAAGTATTGGGAGGGCTTGGTTTGGCTTGAGGAGGGCTTGAAATGGCCGATTTCAGCTTGGCCGAAATAGGGCAGCTTCGATCCGCCGGAGTTGCTTCACTATTCCATCATGTCAGCGCTTCTCCAACGATTCTCGGATTGACTGGAGTTTGCTATCAGATAGCTATCTTCTCCCCAGTTCTAAAGAGCCTGACCTTTGTTCAAGTCGAAGCTCTGGTTTGAGCTTTACCGGGAAATGGAACAGTAGAGAGAGAGAGAGAGAAGTGTTAAGGTGTGAGGAGAATGAAATGGGGATAACCTCTTTATATAGGCGTAAAACCCGTGTATTAAATGGGCGAAATTTATTACTAGTATTAATATTGCCATAAATTATTGATATTAATTTCAATAATTTAATTTCGGTATTAATTCCAATAATTTAATTTTGGTATTAAATTATTTGTATTAATTCCAATAATTTAATTTAGGTATTAAATTATTAGTATTAATTACAATAATTAAATATATATTAATTTATGACTATTTATGATAAGTCATTCATATAAAAAATTTTAACCGAAATTTCGGGTTACAAAAAATCATACTTCCTATGAGGTCACCCATCCTCACACTACTCTCAAGCAAGCACGCTTAACTTTGAAGTTCTTATGGAATCTAGTTTACCTGAGCCAATTTGATTTTTGTTTTTTAGTTTGTCTTAAGTTTCTTTTCCAAGGTTTAATAAACCCTTTGGATCACCCGAAAGTTGTAAATTTCCATATTGCTTATTCTCAAATGTAAACCGGCTTGGTTTTCTTATTCGGTTTGACCGGTTCTTTTCCCAGTTTTCCTTAACTCAAATGTGCGAGGTTTACAACTCTCCCCTCCTTTTAGGAGTTTTGTCCCCAAAACTTAGTTAACATCCTTGCATAATCAATCATTTCCTTTGATGCCCCTTTGGTGTTTGCTTAACATGCAAAGTCTTCTCTTGTTCTTTTAATTAGTTCTTTTTACATCCTTCACTTAAGGAATTTCTTTTCCTTTATATTATTTACTCCGTCCATGGAGTTTATCATAACGAGACATACCTTACTTCAGGGTATATTCTTAAATTTATATCTTTCTTTGCTTAGAGCACATTCTTCCCTTTGAGGTTCTGCACTCAAGATAGGAAATTCCAAGATACCTAACCATTCCCATGTCTAGTTAACCCCTTTGTCGTTGAAACCTTTAGCTCAATGTTCTTTCGGGCGTTACGTATTGGTTGCCACGGTTTTCTTTATTCTCACTTTTTCATCCCATTTTGACCCTTCCTCCATTCGTTGTCTATTATAACTTCAGTCCAAATTTTTATATTCGACCTCATCATGCTTATTAGCCGACTCTTCCTTACTTTGAGTCATATTCTCCTTGGGATTGTTGGGCTTACATACCCCTTACAGCATGACATTTTCTAGGACCTGTCTTTGTCCATTAGATTTCTAGAACATCTTCTTGAGGGTCTCTCTTAGCTTTTATTTTTTGACCTTTCAAGGATCATATAACTTCATCCCTCTTTTCTTTTGATAGCATTCCTCAACTATTTTTTTTACCGTTATCCTCTCATCCATCATGCCTTTGAAGTTATGTCTCACATAACCGCATGGATTTCTCTTACCTACTCATCCTTTCCAAACGTTTTGTTGGGTCCTTTCAATTCCTATCGTTGGGTTTCCTGATGATTATTGACATACAAGGATTTTTTTCCTTCTTATGTCCTTTCTCTTCTTTAGTGACATCCCTTATTCAATGACTTCCTTTTTCCTTAATCCACTTTTACTTGCTCATAAATCACTTCATGATTCTTCATTCTACAATAATTGCTTTCGATCTATGTGTCGATTACTTTGCTTGGGAAGGTTCACTCCATCCAGTTTTTTCATTATCTTTGGCTGTCCGCCGTTACTAGTTTTTCTCTTTCTACATGGTTCTCCTATTCTCTCCAAACAGGTCATAATGGACCATTACAATACTTCCTTCCTTGGAAAACATTTCCTAAATAAGGGTTGGTTCCATTTCCTCTTAATTGGGATACACATGTCTTTCTGGGGCTTCCTTCCTTGGTAGGATTCTTTGCCTTTCCCCTGACATTCTTTTCTTACATTTGCTCTAGGGGATTTCTACCCTTACATTTGCTTCACTATTTCATTACACCGGCGTCTCGCCGACGACCCTCGGAGTGAACAGAGACTACAGACGTGTAGCTGACTTCTCCCCAGTTCTAAAGAACCTAACCTCATCTTGTTTGGCTCAGAAAAGGCCCCATGTCAGAGCTCTGGTTCGAAATTTGTCGAAAAATGGAGCAATTGAAAAATAATGGAGCTTTTAGGTGTGGAGAGGATGAATGGGGAGTGGCTCTTTATATAGGGAGCTCGGGGACCCATTGGCTGTCCGTTTGGCACCATTATGACTGACATTGAAGAGCTGAAACACCCTGAACAGAAGCGTTTCTTCTTTGCTGACATTTCTTCAGTTTTCCGGTGAGTGAACAATGTTGTCATCCTGAGGAAGAAGATGACACTGTTCCGAACCAGACCGGACTAGTCCGAATCGAGTTCAAGCTTAAACCGACCAGTTCACCCCTCATTCGACCAAGTTTTTTAAATCTAAAAATTTCTAAATTCATCTAAATTAATTCTCTATCCAATGGTGGTCTCAAATCTCAAATTTGAAATTTTTAAGCCACTTAGAAAAATGAATTTAGGATCTGGTTCAATAGTGGTTCAAACCGGTCCAAACCGGTTGGAATTCGGTTTACCTAAACCGGTTTGGTTTTCATCCCCAATTCCTTCACAAGTCCATTTCCATGACTTTTGTGACTCCTTAGGTCACTTAGGGTCCATAAACTTCCCGGTTTACCATTCCTTTATCTATTCCGGTTCATATACCGACTCGGTCCTTAAACCGGCTCAATCTAGTTCGGGTCTAGTTCACCCGAACCGGTCTGGTTTTTCTCTCCCACTTTTGTTCTAAGATTCCTTCCCAAGGTTTATGAATTTCTTCGGAGTACAAATGGAGTTGAATTCCTCTATTTTTCTCGATCTCTATCGGTTCCGGTTCATAAACCGACTCGGTTCATAAACAGACTCGGTTCATAAACCTGTTCAATCCCTTTTGGACTCGATTCATCCAAACCGGTCTAGTTTTCCTCTTCCAATTCATCCTAAGTTTCTTTTCCATAGTATTATGAAACCTTTGGATAACCTGGGAGTTGTAAATTCCTAAATTGCACGTTCATAATTGATTGGTTTTGTGAATCGGTTCGGTTTTCTCACTCAGTTTGACTGGTTCTTTTCTCGGTTTTTCTTAACTCAAAAAGGTCGGGTTTACAAATTATGACATTGTGATAGAGTATCACCCTGTAAAGGCAAATGTTGTAGCATATGCCCTAAGTCACAAGTACCAAACTAAGGTGGCACAAGTATAGACAAGTTTGCTACCCTTGTTACAACAATTGGGAAGGATGGAGATGAACCTGAGGATGGACAAGCAGGAAAAATGCTTGGTGGCTAATGTGGCGGTGAGGCCTAATCTAACTGAGCATATTAAGGCGCAACAAAAGGCTGATAAAGAACTCCAATCTTATTTGGACCTGGTTAACAGAGAAAGGAAACCGGACTACGACTTGCGAGGTGGTGGGGTACTAACCTACAAGAGTAGGGTATGTATGCCTCAAGATAAGGTGTTGAAGAGGTTAATTCTGGAAGAGGCACACAATTTGGTGTACACAATGTATTCGGGCAGAACCAAGATGTACCGCATCCTCAAACAAGAATACTGGTGGAAAGGCATGAAGAGGAACATTGCAGAATATGTAGCCTAATGTTTGTCCTGTCAATAGATAAAAGCAAAGCATCAAAAATTGTCAGCACTGTTTATAACCCTTACCAATTCCAAAGTGGAAATGGGAGCACATCACCATTGACTTCGTCATGGGTCTACCGGTGACAAGAAAGGGTCGAGATGCGATTTGGGTCATCGTGGATAGATTGACCAAATCAGGTCATTTCCTTTCTATAAGAGTGACGGACACAGTAGAATAGCTAGTCATCTTATACATGAGGGAAATGGTAAGGCTTCATGGTGTTCTAGTGAGTATAGTATCGAATAGAGATCTGATATTTACTTCTAGGTTTTGGCCAAGTTTACAAAACGCCATGGGAACCAAGCTTTATATGAGCACGGCATTCCACCTTCAGACATATGGTAGTCTGAGCGAACCATCCAAACCTTGGAAGATGTGCTGAGAGCGTGCGTACTCACCATGAATAAAAGCTAGGAGGAATACTTGTGCTTGATGAAATTTGCTTACAATAATAGTTATCAAGCAAATATTCAAATGGCTCCCTATGAAGCCCTTTATGGACGACCATGTCGTACCCCTCTATTTTTGGAAGAGGTGGGAGAAAGGAAGTTAGAAAGGGCAAAACTAATTGAGGATGCCATGGAGAAGATAAAATTAATAAGGAGTCATCTTAAGACCGCACAGGACAGGAAAACGTGTCACGCCCCGACCCGGTTTGGTCGAATCCCCGTGATCAACCCGCCACTCTCTAGATTTACTAAAGGGTTTCCCCTTATATTATAAACCGTAAAGAGTAAGACGTTCTTTAGACCTGCATCTTTTTCCAGGAATATCATAAATCAAAATTTCATAGTAATTTAAATTAATCGTACCTGTCTTGCAGGCGTTTAATTGTGCAAGTCTATTAAGGTTCGACTTTCCGGGACTTCCTGAAAGAGGTATAAGGGAGGGGGTGAGTACAACTACTCGGTGAATGGGATTCAAATCTTTTGACTTTCAAAAAAAATATGTATATGGAGTGTGCCAGACTCCTTTCTTTTCAAAAATACCTTCATTTAAAAATTCGGGTTTTTTCATTATTCTTAGTTACTGGTGTGTCATCACCCAACACACATCCGTCATCATAAAGGTTACATACATTCACAGATTAGTATGACTACTAAACCCACTAGTGACTTCGGAGCGACTTTACCGGCCACCCGGATAGAAGCACAACCACTTCTACCATGGGAATGAGTGGATGTACGCAACATTCAACCCACAATCCAAAAATCACTTCTTCGTGTCTGTACGAGGACAGAGACCTTATCCCGTCCCCACCCCGGTCTCATGCGCATGGTGCTACTCCAAATTTCGCACAGACACCTGGAACAACGATCTGCCCTTATACTCATTGGGTCGTATAATGGCACATGTATATCATGTTTCTTTACGAGCTCCTGCTCATGCCCATTGGCCTATGTCCCACTGTTCAAGTTTTTCAAAAAATTGGGCATTCTAGCCCTCAAGTTCCAAAACCAAGGCCTTCGGCCTATAAGAGCTATTCGAGCTCCCGTCAAGAAGCCCTCCCAAATAGTTTAAGCATTGGCACCCGATTAGGGGAGAACACTTCCGAAAAAATAGGTTTTCACTATCCATTATACCGATCGGTATAAGAACATCTCCATTCATAACCGATGAACGAGTTTTTAACTTTCTTCGAGGAAGTCTTATCATACCAACTGGGTATGATCTACTTACAACCGGTAAGTAGTTTTTTCGCAAAATTTTCACATCACTTTCTCTAAGTGGTGATGATTAAAATACCACTAAATAGTGAGTTTTTATACCAAGGTACTTATCATCCTCAAGCAGGTATGATATATAATCCCACTCACAACTGGTAATTATTTTTCATCTTTAAGTTGTGCTTATCATCCCAACCGAGTATGATGTTAGTAAACCCACTCACACGAATGTGCAGTGAAATTCCACTTAGTCGACTTCCATCCTTAACAAGCTAGACCTCGACTGTCGTTCCCGATGTCTGGTTCTCCTACACGAAATGAACATAATTGTTTATTATTCTTTTACCTAATAGCCCTCATTCATTCCAAATGAGTGAGAAAACACAAATTTACTTATATTTACAATTAGGTCCCTAAAGTTATTTTTCTTTAACTTTAAGTCCCTATTGCTGGGTTTTTCCTAAATTTGAGTCCCGAAAATTTTAAAATTTATCTTAGAACCTCAAATTATTTAATTTCGCACAAAGGGGTTTAATTTCCCAAATTTCCAATTTGGTCCCCAACCTTTCCAAAATCACCATTTTGCCCTTCCTTTACAAAAATGGTAAGTTTTTCCCCAAAAATTCCAAAATTCCTCAATTGGTCCTCCAACATTATTTTCATGCCCAATTGACCCTCAATTTCATAAAATTGCATTTTGGTCCTTTGAATTTCGAAAATCCCCAATTGTTCCCCCAATTCCAACTCTTTAACACAACCGAATATAATTTCATCAAATTGACCAATCAAATACCTCTAATTGTTGAAATTGAAGTTGAAATTGAGTTCCTCCATGTTCATACGATTCCATAGAACTTTGAATCATAAGTTTTGACATCGGAACGAGCTTAAACGGAGCTTTACTGGAAAACTGACTGTAGAGAGAGAAAGCTTCCATTACTCACCGGTGAAGGCACGGCGGTTCGAGCTTTCGATCTAGGCAGATAGTTATCATCCTAAGGTTTATCCTAAAATCAAGAATCGCATCAATTGATACCGAATTGAGTTAGAATTTCATCATTGAAATTCTTTCGGTTCTCTCTCTAGCATCGGTCGAAAATTGCAAAGGAGAGCGGAATTGGCTTACCTTTTAGTCCTAATTCGGCCATGGGAGGGCTAAGGAAGTGTTGGGAAGGCTTGGTTTGGCCTGAGGAGGGCTCAAAATGGCCGATTTCAACTCGGCTGAAACAGGGCAGCTTCAGTCCGTCGGAGCTGTTTCACTGTTTCATCATGCCGACATCTCGTCGACGACCCTCGGAGTGAACGGAGACTATAGACGTGTAGCTGACTTCTCACCAGTTCTAAAGAACCCGACCTCACCTTGTTTGGCTCAGAAAAGACCCCATGTTAGAGCACTAGTTCGAGCTTCACTGGAAAAGGGAGCAGTTGAGAGAGAATGGAGTTTGGAAGAATGGAGTCGACGGCCAAAAATTCCTCGAGCCTCCTATATAAAGAGCCCCTCCTCATTCTTTCTCTCCACACCTGAAAACTCCATTCTCTCTCAGTTACTTAGTTTTCTGGCAAATCTCGAACCAAAGCTCCGATATAGGGTCATTTGTGAGCCAAAGAAGGAGTGTTAAGGTTCTTTAGAACTGGGGAGAAGCCAGCTACATGCATATAGTCTCCATTTGCTCTGAGAGTCACCCGAGAAACACTGGCGTGATTGAACAGTGAAGCAGCTCCGACGGACCGATGCTGCCATGTTTCAGTCGAGCTAAAATCGGTCAATTTGAGCAATTCTTGATCCTATGAGGAAACTCAAGAGGAGAGTTATCTGCCCCGATTGGAAACTTAGATTGTCGCGCCCCCATCGGTGAGCAATTGAAGCTTTCTCTCTCGATGTTCTATTTTCCAATAAAGCTCCATTTGAGCTCGTTTCGGTGTCAAAACTTACTATTCAAAGTACTATTGAATCGTATGAAGATATAGGAACTCAATTTTAACTTCAATTTCAACAATTAGAAGTACTAGATCGGTCAATTTGATGAAATCAAACTCAGTTGTGTTAGGGAGTGGAAATTGGGGGAAAATTGGAGATTTTCAAAAATTTGAAGGACTATAATGCAATTTTATAAAATTGAGGGTCAATTGGGCATGATAAGAATATTAGAGGGCCAATTGAGAAATTTTAGAATTTTTGGGGTAAAACTAACCATTTTTGTAGAGAAATGGCAAAATGGTAATTTTGGAAAATTTGGGGGCTAAATTGGGAAGTTGGGAAACTTGAACACTTTTTTATGAAATTGAGTAAATTGAGCTCCCAAGAGGAATTTTAAAAGTTTTGGGACTCAGTTTGGGGAAAAATCAGTAATTTAAGACCTAAAGTAAAAAAGGAAAAATAAATTTAGGGACCAATTTGTAAATATTGGAAAAGTTGTGAATTTAGTCATTTATAATGAATGAGGTGATCTAGCCAAATGATAATGAACAATGGTATTCATTTCGAGTAGGAACACGAGACATCGGGGACATCAACTAAGGTTAAGCACGCAAGGAACGAAAACTGACTAAGTGGAATTTCACTGCACGATCGGATGAGTGGGATTTTTATATCATACCCGGTTGGGATGATAAGTACCTCGGAAATGAAAACCAACTATTAAGTGGTATTTTTAAATGTCACAACTTATATGAGTGATGTGAAAACGACACGAAAAAACTACTTACCTGTAAGTAGATCATACCCAATTGGTATGATGAAAACTTACTCGGAGTAAGTGGAAAACCCATTCATCGGTTATGAACGGAGATATCTTCATACTCGGTTGGTATGATAAATAGTTGAAAATATAATTTTGTCGGAAGTACTCTCCCTTGATTATGTGCCACTGCTTAAACGATTTTGGAGACCTTCTTGACATGAGCTCGAATAGCTCTGATAGGCCGGAGGCCTTGGTTTTGGAACTTGGGGGCTAAAATGCCTAATTTTGAAAATCTCGAACATTGGGCCCTAGGTCAGTTGGCACGAGCAGCAGCTCGTAAACAAACATGAAATTATATATCCCATGAAAACTTGAATAATTGAATTGTTTGGCCATGGTACCAAGACAGGACCGACATACTCAGTCAACCAGTGGCAGTGCGACATGACATCTCTGGACTGGTCAAGACAAACAGCCGCAGGTTGAGTTGAGGTTCGGGGCCGTTGAACCAGTGGCACCATAAATTATATGGCATGATGTGAAAATGCTGATTGTGCATTCACTGTGTTTACGGGACCTTTAAGACACCCAATAAAGTTAATGATGTGTCCTAGGGCCATAAACAACCCGGTGGATATAAGGGTAGTTAGTCATACCAAGTGACCTTGTGAAGCTCGACGTATCTTCAAGCACATAAGACTGGGGTGGGGGTGGGATGAGGTCTCTATCCTCATACAGACACAGAGAATTTTTACGGGATTAAGGGTCGGATGTCACAAATATCCACTCATTCTTAGGGTAGAAGTGGACGTACTTCTATCTAGATGGTCAGTAAAGTCGCTCCGACGCCACAAGTGGATATAGTGGATGTACTTGCCTACAATTGTGTGATTGACCTTCATGATGAAGGATGTGTGTTGGATGATGACAGACTGTGATTAATAAGAAATAGTGATAAAAACTAAAGTTTGAAATGAAAGGTTTTTAAAGGAAAATAAGGAGTCTGGGACATTCTAAAACTAACATTTTTTCTAAAATTTAAATTTAAAAAAAAAACCATTCACTGAGTCGTTGTACTCACCCCCTCCCTTATCTCCCTTTTAGGAAAATCCTGGAAAGCCTACCCCAAAAGACCTTCAACTAATATGCCTATGAGATAGGTATGAATTGTTTAAAATTTTATGTAGTTTTGAATTTTGTATTCCAAGAAAGGTACAGGTTTTAAGGACGCCTTACTCTTCACGGCTTATAAATAAGGGGAAACCCTTAGTAAACCGGAAGGGTGGTGGGTTGATCACGGGGATCCGACCAAACTGGGTCGGGGCATGACAGAAGTTCTCTCCCCTGACTATGTGTCACTGCTTAAACGATCTGGTAGACCTTATTGAAGGGAGCTCGAATAGCTCTATTAGGCCAAAGGCCTCGATTTTGGAACTTGAGGGCTATTATGCCCAATTTTGAAAATCTCGAACAGTGGACCATAGGTCAGTTGGCACGAGCAGGAGCTCATAAACATACAATAATTATATGCCATGAAAACTTGAATAATGTAATTGTTTGTCCATGGTACCAAAACAGGACCGACATACTCAGTCAACTAGCGACAATGCGACATGACAAGTCTTCGGACTAATCAAGACAAACAGTTGCAGGTTGAGTTGAGGGTTGGGGCCGTTGGACTAATGGCACCACAAATTATATGGCATGATGTGAAAATACTGATTGTGCATGAAATGTGTTTACAAGATCTTCAAGACGCCCAAGAGGGGTAGTGATGTGTCCTAGGGCCTTGGACGACCTGGTGGATATAAGGGCAGTTAGTCATACTAGGTGACCTTGCGAAGCTCGATATAGCTTCAAGCGCACAAAACCGGGATGGGGTCAGGATGAGATCTCTATCTTCATATGGACACAGAGAATTATTGTGGGATTGAGGGTCAGATGTCGTGAACATCTACTCATTCTCAGGGTAGAAGTGGACATGCTTCTATCTAGGTGGCCGATAAAGTCGCTTCGACGCCACAAGTGGGTTCAGTGGACGTACCGGCCTGCAATTGTGTGATTGACCTTCATGATGAAAGATGTGTTTTGAAAGCCGAGATTTTAATGTGGAGAAAATTTAAAGGAATTAAGGGGTCTGGCACACTTTAACTTGAAAACATTTTTTTTAACTCCATTTTTAAAATACCCATTCACTGAGTTGTGAAAACTCACCCCTCTTTTCTATCCATTTTTTGGAAAAGAGAAAATGACTAGGAATAACACTGAGCCTTACCCTCTGTCAAGTATGCATAAATTCTCTTAAGCTTGTATTTTATATCATATATGTCATTCTAGGGAACAAGGTCAAAAATATGTCTGGCTCCTCTCGGGTAAAAGAAGGGGGAAACTCCTCTTGAACCGAGAGAGTGGCAGGTTATTCATGGGGATGTGACCAAACTGGGTCATGGCGTGACAGAAAATATTATTTTTATTGGAAGTGCTCTCCTCTCACTATGTGCCACTACTTAAACTTTTTGAGATAACTTCTTGACGGGAGCTCGAATAGCTCAGATAGGTCGGAGGCCTCGGTTTTGAAACTTAGGGGCTAATATGCCTGATTTTGAAAATCTTGTACAGTGGGCCAAAGGCCAGTTGGCACAAGTAGGAGCTCGTAAACAAACATGAGTTTAAGCCATTAAAACTTTAAATAAATGATATGTTTGGCCATGGTATAAAGATAGGACCGACATACTCAATGGACTAGCGGTAATGCGACATGACAGGTCGACGGACCAGTCAAGACAAACAACTATAGGTCTAGTTGAGGGTCGGGGCCATTGGACCAGTGGCACTAAAGATTAAATGGCTTATGTGGAAAACTGTTGTTTTGTGCATGCATTGAGGTACGAGGCCTTTAAGATGCCCAAGAGGGGTAGTGATGCATCCTAGGGGCTACTAGATGACATGGTGGAGATAAGGGCAGATTGTCGTGCCAGCAGTCAGGGAAGCTCGACGTAGCTTCATGCGCATGAGACTAGGGTAGGGTCGGGATGAGGTCTCTACCCTCATACGAACTTGGAGTATGGATGTGGACAGAGACCTCATCCTGACCCAACCCTGGTCTCATGCGCATGAAGCTACATTGAGCTTCTATCTAGGTGGCTGGTAAAGTTGCTCTGACGCTACAAGTGGGTGCAGTGGACATGCTGTCCTGAGGATGTGTGTTCTCTTTATGATGAAGGGCGTGTGTTGGTTGATAAACACACCGACTATGGTTAATAAGGAATGATGGTTTTGAAAACCAAGAAATTGAGAAAAATGGTTTTAAGAAAATAAGGAGTCTGGCACATTCCAATTCAAACTATCTTTATGAAAATCAAGTTTTAAACACTCATTCACTAAGTTGTTGAACTCACCCTCTCCCTTATACCCCTTTTCAAGTAACCAAGGGAGAACCAACCTAAAAACCTCCAGTTAACCACACTAGCAAAATAGGTATGAAAAGTTTAAATTTTATACAATTTTGATTAATGTTATTCCAGGAAAGTTATAGGTTTAAAGGATGTCTTACTCCTTACAGCTTAAAGAAGGAGAAAACTCTTAATAAACTGGGATAGTGGTGGGTTGATCACGGGGATCTAACCAAACTAGGTCAGGACGTGATAAATTCATTTTTCTAGGTGACTTAAAATATTCAAATTGGGAAATTGAAGCCACCATTGGATAGATAATAAATTTAGATGAATTTAGAAATTTTTAATTTTGAAAAACTCAATCGAGTCAGGCTTGAACCGGCCAGTTAAAGCATTGAACACGGTTTGGACCGGTCCGGTCTGGTTCGGAACAGTTGTCTTCTTCATTCAAATGACAGTACTGTTCACTCGACGGAAGATGGACAACACCAACGAAATTGAATCGCCTCCGTTAAGGGTGTTTCAGGCTAAGAATGAGCACCATAAAGGTTCCAAATGAACGATCAGTGATTCCCCAAACTCCCTATATAAAGAGCTCATCCTCATTCATTCTCCTCACACCTGAAAACTCCATTCTCTCTCAATTGTTCCAATTTCTGATGAAGCTCGAACCAGAGCTCTGACCTGGGCATTTTTCTCAACCTCAAAAGGTGAGGTTAGGTTCTTTAGACTCTAGGGTAGTTAGCTATCTAGCATCGTCTATTCGATCCAAGGACCGCCGGAGAAATGCCAGCGGAATTAAATAGAGAAGCATCTCTAGCGAACCAAAGCTGCCTTATTTCGGTCGAGCTGAAATTTGCCAAACCAAGCTCTCCCAACATCCCAACAGCCCTTAGATGACCGCAATTGAGTTGAAAGGTCAATTGTAGGAATTTTTTATCCTAGAAGATACCTCAGGAAGAGAGCTATCTTCCCCGATAGAGAGATTGGATCGCCACACCTCCGACGGAGCATGAGGGATCGGACCGCCAGCAAGAGAAGCTCGCGTCAACTTAGAAAACCAACCGAGCACGAACACGTCACGGTTAACAAGTGAATGTGCTAATTTGCACTTCATACCTGGTTGGGATGATCATCAACTTTTCTAAATTAGAAGACACCGTGAGTGGGTTTATTCACATCATACCTGGTTGGAATGATGAGCACTTCGGAAATAAAAAATCACTTCTATGTGGAATTTTGACATCATACCCGGTTGAAGTGATATGAGAACTATGCGAAAAAACAATTTGCCAGTTGTAAGTAGAGAGATCATACCGAGTTAGTATGATGAACTTCCTAGAAGAAAGGAGAAAACTTGCTTACCGGTTGTAAGCGGAGATATCATCACACCCGGTTGGTGTGATGTATGGAAAGTTTATTTTTGTCATAAGTGTCCTCCCTTGACTTTGTGTCGATGCTTAAAATTTTTGGGAGACCTTGACATGAGTTAGAACAGCTTAGATAGGCCAGAGGCCTCGGTTTTAGAACTTGTGGGCTAAAATGCCCGGTTTTGGAAAATCACGTACAGTAGACCCAAGGCCAGTTAGCACGAGCATGAACTCGTAAACAAACATGTGATATTCATGCCATGAAAATTCTAAATGAATGGAATGTGTGATTTTGCCATGGTACCAAGATAGGATCAACATACACGATGGACCGGCGGTAGTGCGTCAGAGCCATGTCGATGGACCGGCCTAGACAAACAATTGTAGGTCGAGTTGAGGGTCGGGGTCGTTGTACCAGTGGCACCAAAGATAAATGGCTTTGTGGAAAATTATTATTTGTGCATGCACTTAAGGTTCAAGACCATCAAGATGCCTAAGATCTGTAGTGATGCGTACTAGGGGCTACTGGACGATATGGTGGAGATAAGGGCAATTTGTCGTGCCTATAGTCAGGGAAGCTCGACGTAGCTTCATGTGCATGAGGCCGAGGTGGGGTCAGGATGAGGTTTTTTTTCCTCATATAGACACGAAGTTAATTTTGGGTTTGAGGGTTGGATGTCACGAACATCCACTCATACCCAGGGTAGAAGTGGACGGGTTCTATCTAGGTGGTCGGTAAAGTCGCTCTAACCTTCGACGCCACAAGTAGGTGTAGTGGACAAGTTGTCCTGCGAATGTGTGATCCCTTCTTGATGAAGGGCGTGTGTTGACTGTGAAACACACCTAATTTGAAAAATGATGAAAAAGGGTTTTGAAAATGAGAAATTGAGAAAAGAATATTTTTAAAAGAAATAAGGAGTCTAGCACACTCCTATAAAAAATATCTTATTTTTGGAAACTCTCTCTCAACACCCATTCATTGAGTTGTCAAACTCACCCCCTCTCTTTACCCCTTTCTAGGTAACCAAGGGAAAACCCATTTAAACACTTTCCTTTTAGTTGAACCTCCAAGATAGGTGTGTAAGTTTTAATGTATTCAGTTTTGATTAATGTTATTCCATAAAAGATATAGATGAAAAGGACGTCTTACTCATCGCCATTTAGAGAAGGGGAAAGTTCTTAATAAATCAGAAGAGTGGTGGGTTGCTCACGGGGATCCGACCAAATCGGGTCGGGCATAATAGTTATTGAATCAGCTTGGGGATCTATGCCTTTGAATACCCTCAATTCGATATGTTTTCAACTTGGTCACACTGCCAAACACCTCTGAAATTGGAGTCAAGATAATTGTAATCATGCAAGAAAGAAGGAACTAGCGAAAGTGAATCCTACATCACCTAGGGGCATTGACATAAGATCTTGGCTGGTATTTAGGCTTGATCAAGCTTGGAAGGAGGAGGAACTATACTGGAGCCAAAGGCCGAGGATTAAATGGCTACGTGAGCGAGACAGAAACACAAAGTTCTTCCATCAAAGCACTATGATTCGACGAAACCGTAATATCATTCTTGCAGTGAGAGGCACAGACGGTAGTTGCCTCATAGAACAGGACCAAATTATAAAGGGCTTTCACGACTACTATAATAATATATTTATAGAGGGACAATGTGATGGAATTGAACATAACCTAAGTGTTATGGAGGGAGCTATCTCTGAAAATGACAATAACATGTTGATCAGCCCAGTCACAAGAGAGGAAATGCAAAGAGCAACCTTCCAGTTGAGGGGGAATAAAGCAGCAGGTCCATATAGGTTTAATAGTCTATTTTTTCAATTTTGCTGGTGGATTATCGGGACTGGCATGTTTTCAGTTGTGTGTGATTTCTTCTTAACATGACATCTCCATTGACTACTCAATGAGACATATACTATTCTTATACCAAATGTAGTTAATCCAAAGGAAATGTCTCACTTCCGGCCTATCGCCCTTTGCAATTTCATATATAAGATCATTTCAAAAATTCTGGTTTACATACTAAAGCCTCTTATGGATAAAATAGTTTCTAAAAAGCAAAGTGTATTTATCCTATAATGTGTAATACATGACAATATAGGTATAGCCCATGAGTGATTTCATTTTTTAAATAGCAAAAAGAGAGGAAAGAAAGAATGGTGCGAAGTGAAACTTGATATGTTAAAAGCCTATAACCAAGTGGAGTTGCCCTTTTTGGAGAGATTTTTAATTAAATTAGATTTTTATATTATATTTGTTTCATGGATTATGGAGTGTGTATCTTCAGTCTCGTACAAGGTCATTTTGAACGGGCAAATGACATATCCCATCCAATTGACTATGGGTATCAGATAGGGAGATCCTCTCTCTTCATATCTCTTTATTTTAATAGCAAATGTCCTTTCTAGAAATATTACTAAAACTGTTTATAAGAATGAGTTAAGAGTTCTCAAGATTAACAAGTATTGTCCAACTGAATCACATTTATTTTTTGCCGACGATACACTATTTTTCCTTGAGGCATCTGAGGATAGTGCATCATGTCTATTGTGATTATTGAGTTAATATTTTATGGCTTCGGGTTAAAAGATCAATTTAACCAAAGCTTTTTTATATTTCAGTGCAAACAGAGGGCCATCAACTCGAAAAACAATTAGCAACAACTTAGGCATAGGCAATGGTGAAGTCAATGATACATACCTTGGTCTGCCTATATTCTGGGGACGCAATAAATGGAAAACCCTCCATTTTTTGAAGGAAAAAATAATACAGAAACTCCAAGGGTGGAAATCAGCATACTTGTCTACAAGTGGTCGAGAGATTCTTATAAAATCTACCATTTGTGCTATACACACATATGTTATGAATTATTTTTTACTACCATAGGTTTGGTGTTTAGAGGTGAACTTACTTTTATCACAGTTCTGGTGGAGTAACTCTAGTGACCATAAGAAGATCCCCTTAGTTAATTGGGCCAAACTTACCGATATCAAGGAAAGAGGAGGGATGGGCATTAAAGATCTCCATATATTCAATTTAGCATTGCTAATTAAGAACATATGTAGGATCCATAATCAGCCATCTCTCTCAGCTACTCAAAGGTAAGTATTACAAATATAATGACATTTTCTCAGCTGGTCCTAGTAACCATCCCTCCTAATTATGGAAGAGTTTATATATAGGTAAATAACAACTGCGTGAAAGGTTGTATTTACAAATAGGTAATGGGAACCAAGCCCGTGTTTGAAAGGACAACTGGATTCTTGCTCTCCCCAACAGACATTTACAACATCAAACAAATGATGAGTAAGCCAACCAAATCCTAGTAAGTACCTTTATTGATAGAAGTACATGTACATTGCGGTTAGATAGTATCGAAAGATATCTTGCCCCAAGGGGAAATGAAGACAAAATTACTATTGCTCTCATTTCTTTTACCCGAGAAGAAAGGTTGATATGGCCTTGGGAACAGATTGGTAAAGTTACGGTAAGATATGCCTATACTTTCATCTTATATCGTAAACATTCTGAGTACATATCAGTTCTTTTCTCCTATTTAGTTATAAACAAAAAAAAATGTGGACAACACTTTTGCAAATTGATTATATTCCAAATATTATGAACTTTTTATGAAAAATAATGTCGAATGTTTTGTCGATTCATGACAACTTATTTCTGAGAAAATTCATATATTTTAATACATGTTCCATATATGTTGAAGTTAAAACCATACATAATTTACTAATTAAATACGCATGAACTAGATTAGTGTAATTTGTAAGGTGTAGGTTAAGAATTAAAGAGTTTGTTAATTTGTCCCTAATTAAATAGATTAAATTTTAGTTATATAATTTAAAATAGAAGCATTGAAGTGCAAATTTACTATAATATATTGGACGATATAAAAGTAATGAAATAGAACTATATTTCTAGTAACTATATAATATTGTTAAAATAATAGGTTATATTGGAGAATATACGTTAATAATGATCAAAGTTGCACTAGAAGTGATACAGTAAATATTAATGCAGGCTAGTATTGGAAGTCGAGGCACAATCTATACTGAAAAGACTAAAACTTGTAAAAAAAAAAAAGGAATTATAAAAAATTATACTTTAATTTAAATTTTAAAAGTAATAATTAGAAATTTCATTAATTTTTTGTACTTATATTAGTCTATTATATAGAGTTTTTATATTGTCAAGTTACACTAATTAAATGATTAAATAACTCTTATACAAATTTATTAACATAATGGTAACTAAAGCAATTTAAATAAATAAAAAAAACAATTCATCCATCCATTCACAAGTTTTTAACATTTTATTTTTGGAACAACAAAAACCTCCCCTCTCACAAAATATCTTGGTCTCGGGCAGTCTCAATTTCATAGAATAATGTCTAAAAGGGGATTTAGCCTGTCCAAAAAATTCCTAATGAAAAACAGTTTTGGTATGACAGAAAAGCTCCATATTGATGCATACTTGAGTGCAGTTCAGTTCTATTCCCACCTTCAAAAGCATAACTGAACTACGACTTACCCAGTAGGTGCCGCACAGCTATGAGCTAGCTAAGATGGGAATAAGATTTTAGCATATCAAAAGCCATCTGTCCCACATATTGATTCTCACCCAAGCTTCAGCTCCTTTGTGCATCTCCTTTGATAGCACTTCAAGGCTCCATAGTTTCTTACCTATGTCTAACTTCCCATCAGAATCAGCAACTATAACTGACCCCATTGAAAACGGTTTTGTGAAGCTTTGTTCCGCATGAAGTTGAGATGGTTCATATACCTTTCAGAAAGAAAACAAAATGAATTTCCAACAAATATGAAAATAGGATGATGATAAGCTTCAGCAGCATAGAGATTAAAGATATTGAGACCTTGGGATGTTCTTGAACTGAAGCCCCGGATCCATCCGCATCTGCTGCACTATTTAAGGAAAATGCCCAATCAATGTGATGAAAGAAACTGACAACTTGAAGGAATTATGCTCATCTTTAATGTGTGCTTCAGAAACAAAATGCAGTATGAGTTCTATTCAAGATACACCACTGATGCATGTCAGTCTCGTTATAATCCCGATAAACAAAGAGAGATGATATTGAAGCCTACATTGTGCATTGGTCAACATATTCAATCCCCTTCGGAGCCTTGGGCTGAAATTCTTCCGAGACAATATTCAAACCTTCCAATGCAGTATCAGGAGGACTCTGTATTGGGTGATCAGCAAAGGTGAGCAAGAAGTTTTCTGTTCAGCAGACAGTAAGGAAAGTGAAAAATAATAGTGGTTCTAAAAGTTTGATCAATTTTTAAATTTGGTTATAAAATTTTGAAAATACCTCTAGTAAACTTTTGAGTATAATATCACTTGGTATATGAGCACACAATAGATAAAGGCAATTACTGATGTGATATGCACATTAATGTTAAAGCAACTTATATCAAATTGGATCAAATCGATTTAATGAAAAACTAACTCTCATCAACCTGAATTGAAAAAAAAAGCATAATTCTACCGCCCTTCTCCAAGTTTTATCACATTGCTCTATCCCTCATACCCCATATCTTAGTCACTCTAAACATGGCTCTTTCAAACTTTTATAAATGGGATTAAAAAAATATTCAAGATTTAGAATATGTACCAGAAGGAAAATGGATAATATAGATTGATGTTTCAAAATGCAAACTTTCCCAATATGGTCAAGGGAGATACCGTTTGACATAGTTGATTCTTTGGATGGGGCATCTAACAACTGCTTTTGGCACATAATTGTGTCCTTAAAGCCAAGTGCAGGCAAAGCCATTCGCTTGACTCCTAGCTCCTTTAGCTTCTGCAAAGACAAAGAACAATGGCAAGAGATAAAGAATGATATCAGTACTTGTATGTATTGCTAGACATGTAAAACGAAGCATGACAAGAGTGGAACCAAACCTTCTCAAGAGTATCCATTAGAGCATGGCACATTCCAAGTCGACAAAACTTAAATCTTGTTCCAACAAGAGCAATTTCTGCAACCTTTTCTCCATGGATCATATGCAAGGCAATAAAAAGTCAATAATATTAATAACTCAAAAGGCTAATGTAGGAATGTATGGAGCTCAAGTGAAAAGTGAAGGTGGATAAGTTGGTTGAAAGCACACTTGATTATGGCCACAGTGACTAGCTCATCATTCTTCTCTAGGAGCAACGTGTAGAACCCTCGGAAGTTGAGTCGGTTGAGCTCTGACCTGCAGCACTCCAAAAAGGTGCATCATATTGAAATGCTTCAAGAAACATATTGCTAAAAAGATGTGAATCAAATGATTTATTTCAGAGTATCATGAAAATAAACCATAAATAAACAAAAATTGGGCAAGTTTTTGATGCCTCACTCTCTATTGAAAATGATATCTTTGACTTAGTCCCTGCCTGATTGAAGATCTAAAAATGGTTCGAAGCATTCGTGCATTATACCAAGAGCCATGTTTAGCTTTCCGTAGTTTTCTGCAGCTGACTCCACAACGAGATCCGCATCATCATGTCTTCTGAAATTATCAGGCTTAATAAATGTCAACGTCAGCTCGTCCATGCCCACATCAATTTGCTCCTCTTCAAACTCCAAAAGACCTTCATGAATGTGCACTTGGAATAACAATATTTTGAGCTTTTGGGATACACAATTATCACCTTACTTAAAGAAAGATCTTAAATATGAATGTGGTGCTTGCTCTTAGATATACAATGGCAAGCAAAGCTTAGGGAAGCATCATTGTAAATCTAATTAAGCTTCCATGGCCTAATACCATTCACAGGGGATTGATTATAACATCATTGTCAATCATAGAGCTATTGTCTTTTGCTTCCTACTGGGGCTAACTTCCCATTAGAATCAGCAACAATAATCGGCCCCTTCGAAAACCGTTCTGTGAAGTTTTGTTCGGTGTGAAGTTGAGATGGTTCATATACGTTTCAGAAAGAAAAAAGAATGAATTTCCAACAAATATGGAAATAGGATGAGGATAAGCTTTATCGGCAAAGAGATTAAAGATATTGAGACCTTGGTATCTTTAAGGAAAATGCACAATAAATGTGATGAAAAAACCGACAACTTGAAGGAATTATGGTCATCTTTAATGTATGTCTCATAAAGTACTGAGTTCTATCCAAGATATACCACTGATGCATGTCAGTTTCATTATAATCCCGATAAACAAAGAGAGATGAGATCGAAGCTTACATTGTGCATTGCTCGACAGATTCAATATAATAGTTAAAAGCAATTGATGATGTAATATTCGTACATCAATGTTAAACCAATTTATATCAAACTGAACCAAACAAAATATTAATGCATACAAGGGCAAAAAAATCAAATAGGTTCAATGAAAAACTAATTCATCAACTAAATATGCCTTATGAATTAAAAATAACATAAATCTACCACACATCTCCAAGTCTATCACATTGCTCTGCCCCTCGTACCACATACCTTAGCTTCCCTAAACATGGCTCCTTCATTCTCTATTAAAAATGATGCCTCACTCTCTATTAAAAATGATATCTTCAACTTGGTCCCTGCATGATTTAGGATCTAAAAATGGTTTGAAGCATTCGTGCATTATATCAAGAGCCATGTTTAGCTTGACGCAGTTTTCTGCACCCGACTCCAAAACGTGATCCACATTATCACGTCTTCTCAAAATTGACAGGCTTCATAAACGTCAATGTCAGCTCGTCCCTGCCCACATTAATTTGCTTCCCTTCAAGCTCCAAGAGACCTTTATGAATCTGAAATTGGTATAACACTATTGTGAGCTTTTGGGAAACACAATTATCACCTTACTTGAAGAAAGATCTGTAAATATGAACGTGGGGCTCCCTCGAATATATACATTGGAAAGCAAATCTTAGGGAAACATCATTGTAAATCTAATTGAGCTTCCATGGCCTGATGCCATTCATCAGGGTTTGATTATAACACCATTATCAATCATCGAATTATTTGTCTTTTATCTCAAAAGTGTCAGTGATCTTAAACAAGAGACAAATAACAAGTTTGGTTATCCATGTGTATCGCATTTAGAAAGAATCATAAGAAAGTAGGAACAATTATGATACACTAGAAAGTAAGAAAACTAGAGAAGGTTTGGAACCTGTTCACATTTATTGCTGCAGTACCAAATTCCTCTCTGATTATCAGCATGTTCACCTGCTCTTTTTTTAATCAAGCATGCAGTATGATCTGGACAAGCAACATCAAGAAATATGTGATGCTAACTCCACAACTTAAAGCTGACATTATGCAAAACATATGCATGAAATTTAGGTGGTGAAATATAAACTAACTGTACATTTAAGCTCGCATTGGTAACAAGTTACTAATTCTGGAGTAGGCCCTATTTCCTTCCTTAGCTTTCCATCACCACAAAAGCCACAGCAACATGATGGACAAAACCAATCACCATCTGGAACTTCCTACAAATCATATAAACAACATAATCTTATATTAATGTCCAGGTATAAAGAAAGCCAGTTCCACTTTTCGTGAGAAACAACATTAAATGGAAAAAACCAAAAGATAAGTTACCTTCAGACCGAGGCAAGTGTCATGGAATGAAGATGGGCACCCATCACATAATATTAGATCACCCCCATAGTTACATATAGAACACACATCGTCATTATCACAAATCATTTCTACATAATTCTTGTGAACCGCTGCACTTACCTCAGATAGGTTCTTTTTTCATAATCTGAGTCTGACAATCCAGGAGAGACCTGCCATCCTCTAGGAAAATTCTTGCAGCAGGAGTGCTAAAAGTCCCTCCAGAATGGGAAGCAAAGCCCCTTGTGGTGAACACTTTAGATCAGCAATCACACTTGATGCCCTCACGCTGCACACGACCTTTCATCATATTCCTGTAGCTGCCATCTCCATAACAATAGACCTTAGTCCTCGAAAACAGGACACCATTATCCATCAACCATGACAGCACTGTCTTGAGATTTCGAGAAAGGTTCTTGGGGGCTATATCCTGTATAGTTTTGCCCGGCCTTACAGCATGAGCTGCAGGCTGACTCTGACTATCATTCACATGCTTTTGCTTACCTAAAGATCTCAAGTGACTTCTCTGCAGCAAAGCCTTTCTGGTTTTCTTCGGAGGCAGCAAGGCTTTCTCATACACAATTGATTTTCTCCTTGAAAACTTCACCTCATTTATTTCCTCACCAGCATTCACACAACACTCATTCCCTTGAATTTTGCAATCTTTTATGCAACCTCTATAGGAAGGGAGAAATAATGCCCTCCTCTGGGAGAGGAGTAAACAATCTCTCGCCTTCCTTCCCTTTGCCGATAGGTGAAGGACCAGCCAATAGCCAGGAGTTCCTCCTTGACTTTCAACCTCAACTCCTTGACTGCCCCAGTCGGGCACTCCTCAGCCCCGAGCTTGCAGTACTCAACAACAGGTTGAGGGCAGTTAGCAGGTGCCTGATCACAGCTAATGTCGTCGGGTACCTTGGACTTTGAAGATCTTGTAAGAGCTGACCTTTCAGGTGCAGCAGCAGCAGCTGCATAATCATCTTCATATATTAATGCAGGAGCAGATTCCATGCAGCCACACTGTCTCCTGCATACCTGAAAAAGAGAATAGTAGCACATGCCATCCGGCAAGATGTACAGTCGTCTGGTCATATTGCCATGTGCTTCTTGAGAATTGTAATGGAGGAGGAAGATTGATGGGCACTAGTTCCACTGATTAGATATGAGGCAAATGGGTTCGGACAACTAGCACACTCAAGTGGTAAGAAGATGGGCTGCCATCTCGAAATATCTGGGGTATCATCCATTGGATAGACCAGCACCCGCACCACAAAAGTTGAGGCCTTTGAGTATGTCTCACACAAAAATCCCAATTGAAGAATATTATATCTGCCAAAATGTAATCATATATCTATCAGATAATGAATTTCCTAATATTATATATTGTTAACAAGTCGTGGAAGGACAGACAAATGAGAAGAAAGAAGATCAAATCATACAGCCCCTTGGAAAGTTTCCTTCCAGAATACTGCATTATAAGGCATAACTTATATGGAATAAAAGTCCATACCATAGAGCTGTATAGATAATTAGTGCACAAAACTAAAATTCATCAATAGGGGATCGATATGAAAGGCAGTTTAAAAATCTTATGCATCCAGGTACTTGATCAGAAAGGCCACAAATTTCAAGAGGAAACGGGCCAAAAGCAGTAGCTCAGAAACAAATTGCAAAAAGAGTAGCCTAATGAAGCCAACAAGCGCATAAAAAATAATTCATGAGTATCGGATATACTAAACCCTGCATAGATAAACACAAACAAATCAGATATTTCAACAATATCCAAGGTCCCTCAAGAGTCGAAAAACCGGAACTAACTATGAGCTCCGAACCAGAACATGCAACAACAAAATCGCCACCATAAATTTGATTATTATCAATACTATAGGAATCCACACATGGAATTATTTGATCTAATCATAAAACGGATCTACGTCTACAATGGATCAAACAAATTGAGATCTACAAAAAAGAGGGGCAGGGCTGAAAAACTTGCTGTGATTTTGTGGCTCAAAGATGAACGGGGGAGACAATTGGAGCAAATCGATGAAGACGCAGAGTCGCGACAACCGAGGAGGAGGAGGCTTAAGGGTAATCTTAGGTGGAGGTGTGATGAGGTCGGGGAGATGGATGAAAAAGAGGAAAAAGAGAAGATGCCGGTGGCCGGCTGTCCAGCGGAGCAGCGAGGCGGAACTCCGGGGAAAGAGGCCTCCAAGAACCTTTATCGAAATCTGAAGACGGTGCTGTCATGGTTGATGGATAATGACGTGCTGTTGCCGCCGATGACTAAGGTTTACTGTAATGAGATAGCAGACGGGAATTTGATGGAAGATTGTCTGCAGGGTGAGGGAATCAACTGTGATTGTATTTATTATATAATTATATTATTTGATATAAATATTATTAATATATAATTTTATTTATAATTAAAATAAATTATAACAAAAAAATAATATATAAAATAATTGAAATGAAAAAATTACTATTACATTTTAATTTAAATAAATGAGTTTGGAGCAATACTATTACTTTCCTTTACATACTATTAATTAATAATTTTGTAAAATCATCGTCCGCGTGATGGAAGAAATGAGCCCACCCGAGCGAGACAGCCGTGGCTGATGATGCGATGCGTTGAGGCAAGCGTCTGACAACCCTTCCAAATCTGTCAGGCAAATTCCTACCCTACCCTACCCTACCCCATCCATGTTCTATTGGACCGGGTCCTTACAAATTAATCGGGTTGTGTGATGGACCAGTGAACCGGTTTGATATGGAGTGGTTAAACTCTGGCCACCAAAGGGCTTAGCAGGGTTCTATAGGGCTTCACTTCATCGGCCTTTTGAGGGCTTTAGCCCAAGTAGCTCTTGCAGTGGTGGTTAGCATCCAATTATCAATCTATAGCTGCGCGGGCGACCCAGATTTATGCAATTTTAGCCCTTATTTTGTGAGGATCATATTATGGATGGGTTCCATTCAATACTGTCTTCTATTGTTCCTTATCTCAAGAACAAGCATGTGGCTGTGGGGGTGCTACTGTCAGGAAATTGCCTAGAGAGAGAGAGCAAAAAGTTAAAGGTTGAATCCAATGGAGGCTCGGAGAGAGAGGGGAAGGGAAGGCCCCCGCAAGGCAAGCCGCCTTCTCCTTGAACTCAAAAAACTTCGTTAGCGCGTTAATTTTGACTGAAGTGTAGTCTGGTTCGGTCCCACCACCACATTTTCTCCGCGGTACTCCAAAATCCAACTCTCCATTTTATTCCCACGGTTAATCCCTAATTCATACCCCTCTTGAAAAAAAGGATTCTCATGTCCTAATTTCTGAATGATTTGACATACACAAGAACCATCTTTACATGGGCAGCAGACGGTCTGCTCTGACTTGAAAAAGGACACTAGAAGGAGAAGAATTTTCCTCTTGGGAACGTTTTCTCACATTCTTTTTTCTGTCCTTCAGGAGCTAATTCTCCTTCAGAGAAAAAAGTAGTATTATCAATAAAAAGTATGCAGAAAGGAATCTATATAAACAATATTTCATTGAAATAAAAAATTGAGTTGTGTATAAATTTTAGGATTAGTCAAATCGTTACAAGCCGACAATAGTAGTGCCTGACCTGAAAATCACCAAAAAGAGAGAGCTTTATAACTGATGCAGCCTACAAGTTCACAGACGAAAATCACAAGTATGAGAACTTCTAGCAAATAACTTGATCCTTATTTTTTTTACTTTTGATGCGACAAGTGATCTTTTCAAAATTCTGCAAACAAAATATGATCAGTAAAAAATAAAATTAGGAAGCAAAGTTCATTGAAAGGAAAGAAATTCAAATCAAGATATGACAACTGAATTTGCCTTGCCAACTTGCCGTAGAGCAGAGAAGAAGCTTTCCTCCTCTTCACGAGTCCAAGCAGCCCATTGGCGAGTAGGTCTTTTATCTGCTTCAGTAACAGAAACAGATCACAACCGCAACTTGCTGATTTTCTATTATGTCCATTCTAAAGAAAATCCAGAATGCCCTACGAAATAAAATATCATACCGGGTTGTGGCAGCATAGCGTGACCAGATGTAAAAGCAGGTGCAATTGCATTTTCATCAGAAGTCAAAGTACCCTCAAATTGAAGGTGTGCCTCACTGAGTGAGGGATCTTGTTGTTCTATCTGCATGGTTATCCCTCTCAGAAGAACTTTACATTTTCATGCTTGACAGCTCCAACACTCAAGTTTCTTCAACGAAACTCATGCCAATAAAAAGCAGGCGGTTCTATTGTGACAAGAAAAATCAGAAAACATCAGGATTATGAGCCACAAAGAGTGCTAAGAGGATGCTCATTTTACCAACAAATTACATGACCATATCAGTCCTTAAAACTGGCTCTAGCCACCGCATATAGCATTCTTGGTTTCATAAAAATAGTGAAACTAATGAAATACATTAGAAAGCAGAAAGAATTACGTAGGAACCTATATCAAATCCAATATATTTCGATCCAAATTTGATCAACATGCAGCAATTAGATTGATACAAAGGTTCTAGTTCGACATTTCATGATCTTTCTGCACTATGCAAGCATATGCATGGATTATAGGATTATGTACCGTGTGGCTTAGTAGCTGAATGATCTTTTTAAAACTATGAACAGCTAAAAGAGGTGTACAAATTCAGGTATGAAACAAGACTTTCTCAAACTGATCCCAACCTTTTGATTTATTAGCAGAATCCTCCTGATTAAAGAGCGAAAGCAACTAACCTAGCCAACAAGTTGCAAAGGAATCAGGTGATCTGCCTACAGAGCAGCAGTTAGAATTTTTAAATCGAAAGCCATCAGCACAATAATATAATAAATTGAAAAGCACCAGTTCATCATTTGATCTAAAAGCACCTGATTTCCAAGGAAGTCAAAGCAGGCGAGATAAGCTCGACGCACCTAGAAATGGATCCAATCGAACGCGGTAGATGAAGCGAAAAACAGCCGCAAGAAATTGCCCAGCAGGCGCTAAGAGAAGCCCAACAGGCGGTGGTGGCAGATGGAAAAGCAAAAGAAATTAACGAAGGAAGTAAATTAACTATACTTCCTCAGGCTCACATTTCCCCCCAAAACTGAAACAAGCATATATTATATATATACATGGCAGATAAATTTATCTTTGGAAGCAACTAGACTATGCTCCTTTGTTTCATCCATTTTATTATTTATACTTACAATTGGAAGATTGACACAATTAATATTATATTAATAAAAATAAAATAATATATATTTTTTAATTTTATAAGATTACAGAATTTACATCATTTATACTTTCTAATTAAATATATATTTAATATTTTATAAACATATAATATTTTTTAATTATATTTGAATGAGTAACATTAAACAAAAATAATTTATATTTTACTTGTATAAAATAAAAATATATAATATTTTTATTATATCCATGGTTAAAAATTCTAAAAATAATACTAGTTTTTTTGTAAATATAATTATTAATATATTAAGTAAAATAAAAAAATATTATAATTTTATATGTAAAAAAATCATAATTTAGCAATACTAATTTTTAACTTGATATAAATATAATATTCATACCATATTATATAATAAATGTAAAAAATAATCTGTAGTATTTAGTTATGTTGGCTAACTCTAGATTTAAATTGCACCACCTCCTCGAGTGAGAGGGTTAGTTAGAGCAATCAAGAAAAATATACTCATGGGGCTTTAAAAATGGTGAGATAGTGAGAGCATCATTTGCCGGTGTTAAGATTGATACTAGATATTATAAGATTTATTAAATGATAAATTATTAATAGTTTAAAAGTAAATAAACATTTAATTGTGATATAACTAATTTTGGAGTGAAATAATAAAATTCACTTTATCAATATATTTAAAAAGGTAATACATAAACTTTCTTCTATTATATCTTATCTTACCTTAATTGATTAACTCACTTTTATTTATATATATATATTTGTTTTGATAACTATATAAGGTTTAAACTAATATAATTCAAGTCAATTTGTCTCATTGATATGGGGAGCTAAATCCTTGAAATTAGTGTTCAAATGTACATTATCTTATATTTGATAGGGGTTAAAGATTGCTCTCACCATTACTTATTTAAACCTTTTCTTATATGTTTTTAAACCATTTCAGAGGAACCCTTGTAAAAGTATAATTCGTACCATCTTTAACAACCGTGGTTAAAAATATTTTTTCATTACTTAATGGTCGATGGAGCAGCACACCCTAAAAAAATGATGTAAAAATATAATAAAATAAATATTTTCTTATTAATAATTAGATAATATTCAATTAAATGTGGTAATTAATAACTTATAATTGATTATATATTATACACTAGTATTATTGAATTTCATTTATAGTATATAACTTTCTTATTAATGCAATTTGATACTACATCTAGCTATATTTGAGAATTACTATAATTGTTTATTTTTAAATTTCAGTTATTATTGTCACAAGAAGAAGAAGATTATGTATATTTTTTATATTATTACTATATCTCTTTCATTATTTTATTATGTATATTCCATATTTACTTTTGAAACTTGCAAAATTAACATAAGTTATTCAGTAGTATCAGTTCAATTTCCAAGTAATATTACAGTTGTAACGCCTCGACCCAGTTTGGTCGGATCCCCATAAGCAACCCACCACTCATTTCCTTTAAAAAGGATTTTTCCTCAAACTAAGTTTCCAAAACCTTCTTCCATTACCATATTATGTGTGTTTAACTTTCTTAGTTCATCCCCTTGTCTCGGGAGACGTTTAGCAAACAAACACATGCCCTTTATCAGGAAGGGTACACACATTCGCAGGTGCAACCCATTCACTACACCCACTTGTGGATCGGAGCGTCTTTATCGTCCACCAATATAGAAGCCCGTCCACTTCTACCCTTGGTCTAAGTGGAACGTCTCACACGTCCGACCCTTAGACCCGAATGCCACTTCATGTTCGTATGAGGACGAAGACCTCATCCAAACCCCACCTCGGGCTCATACGCAAGAATCTCCTAGAGCTTCATTACTGACTACTACGACAAACTACCATTATCGCCCCCATGTCGTCCAATAGCCCTTGGGACCCATCACTACCCCCTAGGGCATCTTGATGGTCCCATACCACAAGTACATGCACAAATAAGAGTTTTTTCACATATAGCCATCATATTTGGTGCCAACGGTCCAACAACTCCAATGCTCAACCTGACCTGCAGTTGTTTATCTAGGCCGGTCCGTCGACCTGGCCTTGACGCACTATTGTCAGTCCATCGAGCACTGTCGGTCTTGACTCGATACCATGGCAAAATCATACAACCAATTTCATTAGAAATTTTTTGTAAACCCCGTCCTTTGATAATCAGAAAAATTGGGAAAAGAACTAGTAATTTCCAAAGAGAAAACCGAGTCAGTTTATAAATCGTAACTGATAGAGAAAGAGCAAACCAAGAAATTTATAAATCTCGAGTAACCTAAAGAGTCATAAAAGTCAAGGGAAAGGACTTTAGGATGAATTAAAAGAGAAAACCAAATCGGTTCAGGTGAACTGGACCTAAACCAGATTGAACCGGTATGAATCACTATTGAACCAGTTTCTAAATTCATTTTTCTAGATTGATTAAAAAATTCAAATTGGAGAATTGAAGCCACCATTGGATAGAAAATAAATTTTGAAAATTTTAATTTTGAAAAACTCGGTCGAATCAGGCCTGAACTGGCCAGTTTAAGCATTGAACCCGGTTTGGATAGAACTGTACCGACGAAGATGAAAAGTCTTTGTTCAAGGCATTTTTTGTCATGAATGATCACCATAAAGGCGCCAATCGGATGGTCGAGGAGTCCTCAAGCTTCCTATATAAAGAGTTCATCCTCATTCATCCTCCTCACACCTAAAAACTCCTTTCTCTCCCTACTGCTCCATTTTTTGGTGAAGCTCGAACCAAAGCTCCAACTTGGGCATTTTTCTAAGCCAAAGAAGGTGAGGTCGGGTCCATTAGACTCGGGGAGAAGTCAGCTACTCGAGGTGGTCACCAATCGATCCGAGGATTGACGGAAAAGTGCCAGCGTAATCAAACAGTGAAGCAGCTTCGACAAACAAAAGCTACTCTATTTCGGCCGAGCCAAAAATGACTAAATTGAGCCCTCCTTAAGCCAAACCAAGCTCTCCTAACACTTACACAACCCTCAAACGATCAAATTAGAGCGGAAAGGTAAGCCAATTTGGCTACACTCTGTAATTTTTTATCAGTGTTAGAGAGAGAACCGACGCAACTTTACTAACCAAATTCTCCCTCAATTCGACATGAATTGATGTAATTCTTGATCCTAGGAGAAACCTTAGGATGAGAGCTACCTACCCCGATCAAAAGCTTGGACCACCGCACCCTCGACGTAAGCTTTCGAAGCTTTCTCTCTCTAAGTTCAATTTTCTGACGAAGCTCCGTTTGAGCTCAATTCGGACCCAAATGATGCGATTCAAAGCTCCATTGAATCGTGTGGAAGTGTAGGAACTGATCCATACCTTCAATTGGATCAAATAACCCCGATAGAATGGTCAATTTGATGAAATCAAATTTGGCCAGTATGAAAGGGGGAAAATTGGGAAAAAATTAGGGAAATTTGGGAGTTTCGTAAAATTGAGGAACCAAAGTGCAATTTCCCAAAATTGAGGGTCAATTCACCATGAAAAAGATGTTGGAGGAGCAATTGGTCAAGTTTTGGAATTTATTGGGGTTAAATTGTCATTTTTGTAAAGTATGGGCAAAATGGTAATTTTTGAAAAGTTAGGGACCAAATTGGAAATTTGGGAAACTTGAACCACTTTTTGTGATTTTGAATAAATTGAGGTCCAAAAGTGAATTTTAGAAGTTTTGGGACTCAATTTGGGAAAAATTAGCATTAGGGACCTAAAATTAAAGAAAAAGAATTTTAGGGACCTAAATGTAAATAATTAAAAGTTTAGGCATTTTGTTCATACATGAGGAATGAAGGCTATTATGCCAAATATTAATAAACGAGAATGTCCAACATTGTGTAGGAACATGAAGGACCGGAGTGCTAACAAGGATAAGCTCGCCTGGAGGTAAAAAGTCGATCAAGAGGGATACAATGCACTTATCGGGTAAGTGGGATTTTTCAAATCATACCCGGTTGTGATGATGAGTACTCAGAAATGAAAAACCACTACTATGTGGAATCTTAACATCACACCTGGTTGGGGTGATGTGAGAACATGCGGAAAAACTATTTACCAATTGTAAGTAGATCATAAATGGTTGGTATGATGAACTTCATGTAAGGAAGTAGAAAACCCGCTTACTGGTTGTAAGCGGAGATGTCATCACACCCGGTTGGTGTGATGGATGAGTTGAAAATTATTTTGTCAGAAGTGTTCTCCCGTGATTGTGTGCCAATGTTTAAAAATTTTGGGAGACCTTCTTGACGAGAGCTCGAATAGCTCATATAGGCTAGAGGCCTCGATTTTGGAACTAGTGGGCTAAAATTCACGGTTTTGGAAAATCACGTACAGTGGGCCTAAGGCCAGTTGGTACGAGTAGGAGCTTGTAAACAAACATGATGATAAGCCATGAAAACTTTTAATGAATGATTATGTGATTTGGCCATGGTACCAAGATAAGATCGATATACTCGATGGACTGGAGGCAGTGCGATAAGACTAGGTCGACGGACCAGTCTAGACAAACAACAAGAGGTCGAGTTGAGAGTCGGGGTCGTTGGACCATTGGCAGCAAAGATGAATGGCTTTATTGTAAACCCCGCATATTTGAGTTAAGGAAAATCGGGAAAAGAACCGGTCAAACCGAATAAGAAAACCAAGCCGGTTTACATTTGGGAATAAGCAATATGAAAATTTACAACTTTCGAGTGATCCAAATGGTTCATTAAACCTTGGAAAAAAAACTTAAGACAAACTAGAAAACAAAAATCAAATTGGTTTAGGTAAACTAGATTCCATAAGAACTTCAAATTGGAAGTATGACTTTTTGTAACCCGAAATTTCGGTACTAATATATATTTAATTATTGTAATTAATACCAATAATTTAATACATAATTAAATTATTGGAATTAATACAAATAATTTAATATTGAAATTAAATTATTAGAATTAATACCGAAATTAAATTATTGGATTTAATACCAATAATTTATGTCAATATTAATACTAGTAATAAATCTCGCCCATTTAATACACGAGTTTTACGCCTATATAAAGAGGTCATCCCCATTTCATTCTCCTCACACCTTAACACTTCTCTCTCTCTCTCTACTGCTCTATTTCTCGGTAAAGCTCGAACCAGAGCTTCGACTTGAACAAAGGTCGGGCTCTTTAGAACTGGGGAGAAGATAGTTATCTGATAGCAAACTCCAGTCAATCCGAGAATCGTTGGAGAAGCGCCAGCATGATAGAATAGTGAAGCAACTCCAGCGGACCGAAGCTGCCCTATTTCGGCCAAGCTGAAATCAGCCATTTCAAGCCCTGCTCAGGCCAATCCAAGCCCTCCCAACACTTACTCAGCCTTTCCACGACCAAATTAGGACCGAAAGGTAAGCCAATTCGGCTCCCCTTTATAATTTTCGATCGGTGCTAGAGAGAGAGTCAACCAAATTTCAATGACAAAATTCTAATCCAATTCCGCATTAATTGATGCGATTCTTGATTCTAGGATGAATCTCAGGATGAGAGCTATCTGTCCAGATCGAAAGCTCGAACCGTCGTGCCTTCACCGGTGAGTAATCGAAGCTTTCTCTCTCTATATAGTTCATTTTCCAGCGAAGCTCCGTTTGAGCTCGTCCCGACATTAAAACTTGCGATTCACATTTATGAAGAATCGTATGAAATGTAGAAACTCAATTTCAACTTCAATTTCAACAATTGGAAACGTTTGATGGGTCAATTTGATGAAATCAAATTCGACTGTGTTAAGAAAGTTGGAAATGGGGGAAAATTGGGGATTTTCGAAATTCAAAGGACCAAAATAAAATTTTATGAAATTGAGGGTCAATTGGGCATGAAAATAATGTTGGAGGACCAATTGAGGAATTTTGAAAATTTTGGGGCAAAATTTACCATTTTTGTAAAGGAAGGGCAAAATGGTAATTTTGGAAAAGTTAGGGGACCAAATTGGAAATTTGGGAAATTAAACCCCCTTTTGTGAAATGGAATAAATTGAGGTCCTATGATAAATTTTAGAAGTTTCATGACTCAATTTGAGGAAAAATTGGCATTTGGGACTTTAAGTTAAAGAGAAATAACTTTAGGGACCTAATTGCAAATAAATGAAAGTTTGACTTTCTCATTCATTTGGAATGAATGAAGGTGATTAGGCCGAAGGATAATGAACCAAGATGTTCATATCGTGTAGGAACGCGAAATACTGGGAACGCCAGCAAGGACAAGCTCGCGTGAATACAAAGAACCAGTCTAGTGGAATTCCCGGCATTAACGGGTGAGTGGGTTATTCACATCATACCCGGTTGGGATGATGAGCACAGTTTAAAGTTAAAAACCACTTACCGGTTATGAGTGGGTTTACTAACATCATACCCGGTTGGAATGATGAGCACAACTTAAAGATAAAAACCACTTACCGGTTGTGAGTGGAAATTTTATATCATACCCGGTAGGGGATGATAAGTACCTCGGTATAAAAACCCACTATTTAGTGGTATTTTAATCATCACCACTTAAAGAAAGTGATGTGAAAAATATGCAAAAAAAAAAACTACTTACCGGTTGTAAGTAGATCATACCCAGTTGGTATGATGAGACTTCCTCGAAGGAAGTTGAAAACCTGTTCATCGGTTATGAACGGAGATGTCCTTATACCGGTTGGTATAATGGATAGTGAAAACCTATTTTATCAGAAGTGTTCTCCCCTGACTATGTGCCAATGCTTAAACTATTTGGGAGACCTTCTCGACGGAAGCTCGAATAGCTCTGATAGGCCAGGGGCCTCGGTTTTGGAACTTGGGGGCTAAATGCCCGATTTTGAAAATCTTGTACAGTGGACCCAAGGCCAGTTGGCACGAGTAGGAGCTCATAAACGAACATGATATATGTGCCATAAAACTTAATAAGTGAATTGTTTGGCCATGGTACCAAGATGGGACCAACATTCTCAGTCAACTAGCGGCAGTGCGACATGACAGGTCGAGGGACCAGTCAAGACAAACAACTGCGGGTTGAGTTGAGAGTCGGGGCCGTTGGACTAGTGGCACCACAGATTACATGGCAATATAAGAAAACATTGTTTGTGCATGCACTGTGAGTACGGGATCATCAAGATGCCCATGAGGGGTAGTGATGCGTCCTAAGGGCACTGGACGACCTGGTGGCTATAAGGGCAGTTTTTCGTTCCAGGTGTCTGTGCGAAATCTGGAGTAGCACCAAACGCATGAGACCGGGGTGGGGACAGGATGAGGTCTCTGTCCTCATACGGACACAAAGAAGTGATTTCAGGATTGTGGGTCGGATGTCACGTACATCCACTCATTCCCAGGGTAAAAGTGGTCGTACTTCTATCCGGGTGGCAGGAAAAGTCGCTCCGAAGCCACTAGCGGGTTCAGTAGTGATACTGACTTGCGAATGTGTGTAACCTTCATGATGAAGGATGTGTGTTGGGTGATGACACACCGGTAACTAAGAAATAATGGAAAAACCCAAATTTTTAAATGAAGAGATTTTTTTGAAAAGAAAGAAGTCTGGCACACTCAATATAAATATTTTTCTTAAAATTTAAAAGTAGACGTTTGAAAACCCATTCACTGAGTAGTCATACTCACCCCCTCCCTTATATCCCTTTTAAGAAATCCCGGAAAGCCTACCTTGAAAGACCATCAACTAAGATGCCTGTAAGACAGGTATGTAAAGTTTAAAATTTCATGTAGTTTTGATTATACTATTCCAGGAAATGGTGCAGGTTTAATGGATGCCTTACTCTTTACGGATTATAATAAGGGGAAACCCTTTAATAAACCGGAAGAGTGGCGGGTTATTTACGGGGATCCGACCAAACCAGGTCGGGGAGAGACATTTATAGAAAAACTTTGTTTGTGCATGAACTTGATGTTCATGACCATCAAGACGCCCCAGGAGTGGTAGTGATGTGTCCTAAGGGCTACTAGATGACATGGTGGAGATAAAGGCAAATTGTCATGTCAGCAGTCAAGGAAGCTCGACATAGCTTCATGCGTACGAGACCGAGGTGGGATTGGGATGAGGTCTCTATCCTCATACAGATACGGAGTTGCTTTTCGGGTTTGAGGGTCGGATGTCGCGAACATCCACTCATTCACAGGGTAGAAGTGGATATGCTTATATCTAGGTGGCTGGTAAAGTTGCTCCGACGCCACAAGTGGGTGTAGTGGATGGGCTGCCCTGTGAATGTGTGATCCCTTCATGATGAAAGGCATGTGTTGATTGTTAAACAAACCGATTTTGGATAATGAGGAAATTAATTTTGAATAACCGGTAATCCAAGGAAGAAATTATTGTAAAGGAAATAAGGAGTCTGACAAACTCAAATTCAAAACTATTTTATAGAAACTCATTTTTCAAACATTCATTCACTAAGTTGTCGAACTCACCCCCTCCCTTTACCCCTTTTTAGGTAACCGAGGGAGAAACCTACTTAAAGATCTTCTACTAGTTAAATCTGCAAGACAAGCATGTAGGTTTAAATTTATTCAGTTTTGATTAATGTTATTATAGGAATGGTATAGGTATAAAGGATGTCTCACTCCTCATGGTTTAAAGAAGGGAAAGCCCTTAATAAACTGGGAGAGTGGCGGGTTGCTCACGAGTAGCCGACCAAACTGGATCAGGGCGTGACAACTTGAGTGGTATCAGAGCCTGTTTCTTCGAATACATGATCAAGACTAGAGAATATAGTAACTCATAGGGATAATTTTAAAATTTTCAAATGGCTTCCAAGAAAGGAACCAAGAGAACTAGAGCCGCAGTCTCCGACACTGTCCAACCACCCTTACCTATGGAAACTCCCCAAGGAGCCCATACAACCCCACCTGAATTAAGCTCAGAGCACCAGAGGTTGTACGAGGAGTTCACTCGAGTATTTGGACAACCTAACCTCGTTCCTGAGGCAATCACCAATTCTCGGGCTAAACTAGAAGAAATACAATCCCATACTCCTCATGTTAGCCATCCCCCTCCAATTAACATTCCCAAAAATCTCAAGACTCTTCATTAACTAGGGTGTAAGCCTTTCCTCGAACAGAAACATGCTAGTGCCGCCATGGATTGGCTGGCTAACATTAAGAAGCTGATGGGGATAGTCAAGATATCACCAGAGGACATGGTGATCCTAACAAAATTCTTCCTGGAGGGTAGTTCCAAAAGATGGTGGGATAATGTCCGAAGCCTGCATACCTCTACCCCCACCTAGGAGCAGTTTGAGGAGAGGTACATGGAGGAGTACCTGACTCTTCATTTGATTAATGAGAAGAAGCAGGATTTCCTCCGACTTTAGCAAGGGCTTAACTCAATATCAGAGTACGAGACCAAATTCAATGAGTTAAGACCCTTTGCTCTTGATGTGGCTGAACCAACAGACATATGCCAACAGTTCGTGGACGGACTCAATATGGATATACGAGACTGTATGGGAGTACTAGGACACCCCACGGGCTTAGAGGCAGTGATCAGTATGGCTAACGAATGTGAGTGACTGGTGCAAACCCGACGCTGTCGGATGGAGCAGATGACCCAAAAGGAGGACAAGAGCCAAAACCGTCAAGGAGGATGGAAGGAGCATAATGGTCCAAGATGGGGAAATAGAATGGCATTTCAAAAGAGGAAGGATATGCCACCACCTCCCTAGAGAGTAATTTCTACCCTGTTGCAAGGAAACCCTCGTTGTCCTAAGTGCCAAAGGTACCACGAGGGAGCTTGCTTGTCATGTTTCGCATGTGGACAAGTGGGGCACTTTGCAAAGGAATGCCCCACTCTTAGGGAGAACAAGCAAAGGAATATGCTTAGACCACTATAAGGGAACCCCAGGAATCCCAAGCCTGACGCTACAGCTAGAGTACAGGCTAGGGTATACAACCTCACCCAATAAGAGGCTAGGAAAGACCCTAGTACTATAGCGGGTACATCCCAAAACCCTCCCAATTAGATTAAGAAAGAACCTATAATTGAAATCTTATTCAATAAAAGAAATATTTTCTCTAAAAATATGTGTTTCTCCAACCAGGGTACGTGCAATTGTGGGGATGAAAGGTCTACGCCCTCTTCGACTCAGGAGCTAAGAGGTCGTTCATCAAAGAAGACCTAATTCCAAGCTTATCCCTAGAACTCACTCCTCCAGGACAAAGTCTCAACATCCTCACACCCTTAGGAGAAGGATTAAATAGAGACAAGTAGTTGAAAGGATGTGAGATAAAGATTGAAGGAGTCAAACTCGAAGCAAATTTGATTGCATTACCTTTGTGGGAAGTTGAGGTAATCATTGGGATGGATTGGTTAAGTAACCATCAGGCTAGGATGGACTGTGGAAAGAAGATGGTAACTTTCCACACTCCTGAGACAAATGGACTAAAGTTCTAAGGAGACCGAAGGAAGGGTGAAGTACAGATGGTATCCCATATAAAGGCCCAAAAGATGATACAGAAAGGTTGTACATCTTTTTTGGCCATGGTTATCAACAAGAAGTTTGGGGAGAATGGACTCGAAGACATCCCGGTGGTTAAACACTACCTAGAAGTATTTCTAGAAGAATTACCTAGATTGTCCCCAAATCGACAATTGGAGTTTACCATAGAAATCATTCCAAGTACAAACCCCATATCCCAAGCCCCTTATCGCATGGATCTAGCAGAATTGAGGGAATTGAAGGAGCAATTGGACGAGCTATTGGAGAAGGACTTCATACGTCCTAGCCAGTCTCCATGGGGTGCACCAGTCATGTTTGTAAAGAAAAAGGATGGGAGCCTGAGATTATGCATAGATTATTGGAAGCTGAACCAGGTCACTATCAAGAATGGATATCCACTTCCATGGATTGATGATCTATTTGACCAACTAAGAGGAGTAGCTTACTTCTCTAAGATAGATCTTTGGTTTGACTATCATCAACTCAAAATCAAGAAGATATTCCTAAGACAACATTCCGATCCCGATATGGGCATTATGAGTTTAGGGTGATGCCTTTTGGCTTAACCAATGCCCTATAGCCTTCATGGATTTAATGAACCAAGTGTTCCAACCACACTTGGATAGGTTCGTGATAGTATTTATAGATGATATTCTCATATACTCACGACCTAGGTTGGAGCACGAAGAACATTTGGCAATCACCTTTGAGATATTGAGGGAAAATTGCTTTTATGCAAAATTCTCCAAGTGTGAGTTCTGGTTGTAGGAGGTAGGGTTCTTAGGACACATAATGTCCAAAGATAGAGTCAAAGTAGACTCGACAAAGGTGGATGCCATATCCAATTGGAAGGCACCCAGAAATCCTTCAGAGATACGAAGTTTCTTAGGTTCGGTGGGATACTACAGACGGTTCGTGTAGGATTTTTCTAAGATAGCAGCCCCTTTGACTCGGCTCACCAGGAAAGGAGTTAAGTATAAATGGGATGAAAGCTATGTGAAGTCTTTCTTGGAGTTGAAGACTCAGTTGACAATCGCACTAATACTCTTCCTTCCTAACCCAAGTACGGTGGAGTACTTCGTCTATAGTGATGCATTCGGACAAGGACTTGGATGCGTACTGAAGCAACAAGGAAATCTTATCACATACGCCTCACGACAACTTAAGGTACATGAGAGGAATTACCCTACCCATGATTTGGAATTAGTGATGATAGTGTTCACCTTAAAGATTTGGCGACACTACCTCTATAGGGTTAAGTGTAGGATATACACGAATCATAATAGTTTTAAATACTTTCTAACTCAGAAGGAGTTGGACTCCGCTAGAGGAGATGGTTGGAATTGGTAAAGGACTATGACCTTGTGATAGAGTATCACCTCGGGAAGGAAAATGTAGTGGCAAATGCCCTAAGTGATAAATACCAAACTGAGGCGGTGCAAATAAAGATAAGTTACTTACCCTTATTGCAACAATTGGGGAGAATGGAGTTGGACCTGAAGATGGACAAGAAGGAGAAATGCTTATTGGCTGATGTAGTGGGGAGACCCAGTCTAACCGACCAAATTAAGGCCCAACAAAAGGCTGATAAGGAACTCCAATCCTATTTGGACCTAGTTAATAGAGGGACAAAACTAGACTACGACTTGTGAGTTGATGGAGTGCTAACCTACAAGGGTAGAGTGTGTGTGCCTCGATATAAGGAACTGAAGAGGTTAATTCTAGAAGAGGCACACGATTTTGTGTATGCGATGCATCCGGGCAGTACTAAGATGTACCACACCCTCAAACAAGGATATTGATGGAAATGAATGAAGAGGGTGATTGTGGAATATGTAGCCCGATGCTTGTCTTGTCTGTAGATTAAATTTGAGCATAAAAAATCATTAGTACTGCTACAACCCTTACCAATCCAGGAATGGAAATGGGAGCATATCACTATGAACTTTGTCACGGGGTTACCTATGAAAAGAAAGGCACGAGATGCAATTTGGGTAATAGTGGACCAATTAACCAAGTCCACCCATTTCCTACCAATAAGAGTGACGGATTCAATAGAACAATTGGTCATCCTATACATGAGGGAGATAGTAAGACTCCATGGCGTTCTGGTAAGCATAGTATTAGATAGAGACCCTAGATTTACTTCAAGGTTCTGGCTAAGTTTGCAAAGTGCCTTACGAACCAAGCTCCACATGAGTATGACATTTCATCCTCAGACCAACGGACAATATGAGCGAATGATCCAAACCTTGGAAGGCATGCTGAGAGCATGCGTACTCACCATGGATAAGGGTTGGGAAGAATATTTGTGCCTAATGGAATTTGCTTACAATAATAGCTATTAGACTAGTATTCAGATGGCTCCTTATGAAGCCCTTTATGGACGACCATGATGTACCCCTTTATTTTGGGAGGAAGTGGGGGAAAGAAAGTTTGAAAGGATTGAACTAATAGAGGATGCCACAGAGAAGATCAAGCTAATCAAGAGTCACCTTAAGGTCGCTCAAGACAGGCAAAAGAGTTATGCGGATCATCGGAGAAGAGATCTGGAGTTTGATGTAGGAGACCAAGTGTTTCTAAGGGTATCTCCATGGAGGGGAATACTGAGGTTTCAACAATGGGGAAAGTTGAAACCAAGGTACATCGGTCCTTATCCCATCATCCAAAGGATAGGACCAATGGCCTACAAATTGGAATTACCTTTAGACTTACAGAGAATACATGATGTATTCCATATCTCGGTACTTCGAAAGTATCAGCCTGATCTAGCAATGTGTTGGATCGACCTCCACCAGAACTGGAAGAGAACTTAACCTATCAAGCTAAACCGGTATGAATCATCGAGTGGAGGGATAAGAACTTGAGGAATAAGAGGATTCCTATGGTCAAGATTCTTTGGCAAAACGGACTCGTGCAATACGAGACATGGTAGATTGAGAGTGTAATGAGGGATGGCAACCCTCAATTATTCGACATGTAACTATTTTGGGGACAAAACCCCTAAAAGGAGGGGAGAGTTGTAAACCCTGTCGAATTATAAACCCCTATTGGGAAAAGAACCGATGATTTCCAAAGAGAAAACTAAGTCGAATTATAAACCGTAGCTAATAGAGAAAGGGAAAATTGGGAAATTTATAAATATCGAGTGACCTAAAGAGTCATAAAAGTCATGGGGAAGGACTTTAGGATGAATTGGAAGAGAAAACCAAACCGGTGCAGGTGAACCAAACCTAAACCGGTTTGAACCACTATTGAACTAGTTTCTAAATTCATTTTCTAAGTGGCTTAGAAAATTCAAATTGAAGAGTTGAAGCCACCATTGGATAGAGAATAGAATTAGATGAATTTAGAAATTTTTAATTTTGAAAAACTCAGTCAAATCGAGCATGAACCGACCGATTTAACATTGAACCCGGTTTGGAACAGTGCCGTCTTCTTCCTTTAGATGACAGCACTGTTCACTCATCGAAAAAGCTAACAGCACTGACGAAGATGAAAAGTCTTCATTCAGGGCATTTTATACTTATCATACCTGCCTCACAAGTGTGTTAACTTGTGGTCTTTGGGTAGGCTTTCCCTGGGATTCCCTAAAAGGGGTATAAGGGAGGGGTGAGTTCAACGAGTCGGTGAATGGGTGTTTAAAGTATGACTTTTAGAAAAATAGTTTGAATTGGAGTGTGCTAGAGTCCTTATTTTTCCTTTAAAACCTTTCATTCTCAAATCTTGGTTTTCCATAGCCATTTCTCATCTCAATGGTGTGTTTATTAATCAACACACACCCTTAATCACGAAGGGAACACACATTAATCACGGAGCGACTTTACCGGCCACCTATATAGAAGCACGTCCACTTCTACCCTAAGAATGAGTGGACGTACGCGACATCCGACCCTCAATTCCATAACAAAACTCCATGTCCATATGAGGACAGAGACCTCATCCCGACCCACCCCGGTCTCATGCGCATGAAGCTATATCGAGCTTGCAAGACTGCTGCCACGACTAATTGTCCTTATCTCAACAAGTTGTCCAGAGCTCTAGGACGCATCACTACCCCACTTGGGCGTCTTGAAGGTCTCGTAACATTAGTTTATGTACAAATCAATAATTTTCCACATAAGCCATATAAAATGTGGTGCCATTGGTCCAACGGCCCTGACTCTCAACTCGACTTGCAACTGTTTGTCTCGACTGGTCCGTAGACCTATCATGTCACACTGCCACTTGTCCATCATGTATGTTGGTCCTGTCTTGGTACCATGGCCAATCAATTCATTTATTTAACTTTTCTTGGCTTAGCTTCATGTTTGTTTATGAGCTCTTGCTCGTGCCAACTAGCCTTGGGCCCACTGTTCGAGATTTTCAAAATCAGGTATACTTGCCCCCAAGTTCCAAAACCGAGGCCTCACTCCTATCTGAGCTATTCGAGCTCCCATCAAGAAGGTCTCCCAAAATTTTTAAGCACTGACACATAGTCAAGGGAGAGCACTTCCAACAAAATAAACTTTTTATCTGTCCATCACACTAACCTGGTATGATGACCTCTTCGCTTATAATCGATAGGCGGGTTTTCTACTTCCTTCTAGGATGTTTATTATACCGACCGGGTATGATCTACTTACAATTGGTAAGTAGTTTTTCTGTATAATTTCCAATCACTCCTCTCAGGTGTGATGGTTAAAATACCATTTAATAGTGAGTTTTCATTTCTGAGTTACTTATCATCCCAATCGGGTATGATATTAAATCTTACCCATCCGATAGTGTAGTGAATTTTATCTTAACCGACTTGTCTTGGCTGGCGTTCCCGGTACTTCATGTTCCTACACGATATGAACATTTCATGATCATTATCCTTTGGCCTAATAGCCTTCATTCATCACAAATCAATGAAATAACCAAATTTTGCATTTATTTACAATTAGATCCCTAAAGTTATTTTTCTTTAACTTTAGGTCCCTAATGCTAGTTTCTCCCAAATTGAGTCATGAAATTCTAGAATTCACCCTACGACCTCAATTTATTCAAAATCACAAAAAGGGGTTCAAGTTTACCAAATTTTCAATTTGTTCCCCAATTTTTCCAAAATTACCATTTTTCCCCTACTTTACAAAAATAGTAAGTTTTACCCCAAAAATTTCAAAAATAGCCCAATTGGTCCTCAAACATCTTTATCATGCCCAATTGGACATCAATTTTATGAAATTGTACTTTAGTCCTTCGAATTTTCAAAATTCCCAATTTCACCCAATTTCAACGTTCTAACTCAGCCAAATTTGATTTCATCAAATTGACCAATTAAATGAGATTAATTGTTGAAATTGAAGTTAAATTGGAGTTCCTACATCTTCATACGATTCAATTGCACTTTAAATCGCACGATCTGATATTGGAATGAGCTCAAACGGAGGTTCGTCGAAAAACTGGATATAGAGAGAGAAAGCTATGGATGCTTACTATCGGGCGTGCTGCAGTCCGAGCTTTTGATATAGGCAGATAGCTATCGTCCTGAGGTTGGATCAAGAATTGAATCAATTGATGCCGAATTGATTTAGAATTTAGTCATTGAAAATCTGTCAGTTCTTTCTCTAGCACCGATCGGAATTTACAGAGGGGAGCCAAATTGGCTTACCTTTCCATTCTAATTCTGCTGTAGGAGGGTTGTGGAGGTGTTGGGATGGCTTGGTTTGGCCTGAGAAGGGCTCAAATTGGCTGATTTCAGATTGGTCAAAATAGGGCACCTACGGTCCGCATGAGCTGCTTCATTGTTATGTCATGCCGATGTTTCTCTAATTACCCTCAGAGCAAGTGGAGACTACAAGTGTCACACCTCGACCTAGTTTGGTCGGATCCCCGTGATCAACCCGCCACTCTCCTGATTTACAAAAGGGTTTCCATTTAAAAAGTTGGGGTTTTCCATTATTTCTTAGTTACCGGTGTGTCATCACCTAACACACATCCTTCATCATGAAGGATAGAAAATGAATTTAGAAATTTTTAGATTTGAAAAACTCGATAGAATGAAGGGTGAATTGGCCATTTTAAGCTTTGAACCCGGTTCGGACCAGTCCGGTTATGTTCGGAACAGTGTCATCTTCTTCCTCAGGATGACAACATTGTTCACTCACCAGGAAATTGAAGAAATGCTGGTGAAGAAGAAATGCTTCCATTTGGTACATTTCAGGTCTTCAGTTCTTGTCATAATAATGCCAAATGGATGGCCAACGGGTCCCCGAGCTCCCTATATAAAGAGCTCCTCTCCACACCTGAAAAGCTCACTCTTTTTCAGTTGCTTAGTTTTCTAGAGAAGCTCGAACCAAAGCTCTGATATAGGGTCAATTTTGAGCCAAAGAAGGTGAGGTCAAATTCATTAGAACCGGGGAGAAGTCAGCTACACGGTGGTGGCGTCCGTTCATCTCGAGAGTCATCGGAGAAGCGCCGGCATGATCAAACATTGAAGCAGCTTCGACGGACTAAAGCTGCCCTATTTTAGTCGAGTTGAAATTGGCCAATTCGAGCCCTACTTAGGCTAAACCAAGCTCTCTCGACACCTCGTCAACCCTTCCACGGCCGAATTAGGACCGAAAGGTAAGCCAATTCAGCTCCCCTTTACAATTTCAGATCATTGTTAGAGACAGAGTCGGCCGAATTTCAATGAAGAAATTCTAATCCAATTTGACATCAATTGATGTCATTCTTGATTCTAGGAAGAACCTCTAGAGGAGAGCTACCAGCCATGATAGAAAGCTCCGACCGCCACGCCCTCACCGGTGAGAAATCGAGGCTTTCTTTCTCTATAGTCTATTTTCTGGTGAAGCTCCGTTTGAGCTTGTTCTGGCGTTAAAATCTGTTATTCAAAGTTCGTTAGAATCGTATGAACATGTAAGAACTCAAATTCAACTCCAATTTCAACAATTAGAGGTGTTTGATCGGTCAATTTGATGAAATCAAATTCAGCAGTGTTGAAGAGTTGAAATTGGGGGAAAATTAGGGAAATTTACGGATTTTTGAAAATTCGAAGGACCAAAATATAATTTTCTAAAATTGATGGTCAATTGGTCATGATAAGAATATTACAGGGCCAATTGAGAAATTTTTGAATTTTTGGGGCAAAAATTTACCATTTTTCTAAAGAAGGGGCAAAATGGTAATTTTGGAAAAATTGAGGGACCAAATTGGAAATTTGGGAAATTAAACTCCTTTGTGTGAAATTAAATAATTTGAGGTCCCAAGGTAAATTTTAAATGTTTTGGAACTCAAATTTAGGGGAAAACTCGGCAATAGGGACTTACAGTTAAAGAAAAATAACTTTAGGAACCTAATTGCAAATATATGTAAAGTTGGGTTTTCTCATTCATTTGGAACGAATGAGGGCTATTAGGCCAAAGAATAATGAACAACCATGTTCGTTTTCGTGTAGGAGAATGAGACATCGGGAACGCCAGTCGAGGTCCAGCTTACTAGGGACAGAACCCGATTAAGTGGAATTTCACTGCACTATCGAGTGAGTAGGATTATTTATCATACTCGGTTGGGGATGATAAGTACCCCGGTATAAAAACCCATTGTTTAGTGGTATTTTAATCATTATAACTGAGAAAGTGATGTGAAAATTATGCGAAAAAAAACTATTTACTAGTTGTAAGTAGATCATACCCGGTTGGTATTATGAGACTTTCTCGAAAGATGTTGAAAATCCGTTCATCGGTTATGAATGGAGATATCCTTATACCGATCGGTATAATGGACCGTGAAAACCTATTTTGTCGGAAGTGTTCTCCCTTGACTGTGTGCCAATGCTTAAACTATTTGGGAGACCTTCTTGACGGGAGCTCGAATAGCTCTTATAGGCTGGGGGCCTCGGTTTTGGAACTTGAGGGCTAATATGCCCTATTTTTGAAAAACTCGAACAGTGGGCCATAGGTCAATGGACACGAGCATGAGCTCGTAAAAGAATATGATATATATATATATATATGTGTGTGTGTGTGTGTCATTAAAACTTAATAAGTGAATTATTTGGTCATGGTACCAAGGCAGGTCCAACATACTTAGTCAACTAGTAGCAGTACGACATGACCGGTCTCCGGACTAGTCAAGACAAACAACTATAGGTTGTGTTGAAGGTCGGGACCGTATGGACAAATAGTACCACATATTACATGGAAATTTAAGAAAACTTTGTTTGTGCATGCAATATGAGTATAGGATCATCAAGACGCCCATGAGGGGTAGTGATGTGTCCTAAGGGCCTTGGATGACCCATTGAGTTTAAGGGATGATCATCGTTCTAAGTATCTGTGCGAAATTTGGAGTAGCACTAAGCGCATGAGATTGGGGTAGGGACATGATGAGGTGTCTATCCTCATTTGGACATGAAGAATCGATTTTGGGATTGAGGGTCGGATGTCGCGTACATCCACTCAATCTCAGGGTAGAAGTGGTCATGCTTCTATCTAAGTGGCCGGTAAAGTTGCTTCGAAGCCACTAGTGGGTTTAGTAGTCGTGCTGACCTGCAAATGTGTGTAACCTTCATGATGAAGGATGTGTGTTGGGTGATGACACACTGTGGTAAATAAGGAATGATGGAAAAACCTGAATTTTTAAATGAAGGGATTTTTGAAAAGAAAGGAGTTTGACACACTCCATATAAATGTTTTTCTTGAAAGTCAAAAGATTTGAAACCCATTCACTGAGTAGTTGTACTCCCCCCTCCCTTATAGCCTTTTAGGAAGTCCTAAAAAACCTATCCTTAAAAGACTTGCGCAATTTAACACCTACAAGATAGGTTTGATTAATTTAAATTACTATGCAGTTTTGATTTATGATATTCCTAGAAAAAGGTGTAGGTTTAAAGAATGCCTTGCTCTTTATGGTTTTTTTATAAAGGGAAACCCTTTAATAAACCGAGTGAGTGGCGGGTTGATCACGGGGATCCGACTAAACCGGGTCGGGGCGTGACAACTAGAGTGGTATCAGAGCCTATTTCCTCGAATACATAGGTAAGACTAGAAAATATAATAATTAATAGGACTATTTTAAATTTGACAAAAATGGCTCCAATGAAAGGAACCAAGAGAACTTGGGCTGCTATCTCCAACACCACCCGGCCACCCCTACCGGTAGAAACTCCCAGAGTAGCCTAGACAACTCCTCCTTGACTCAGTAGGGAGCAAAGATTGTACGAGGAGTTCACCTATGTATTTGGCCAACCTAACCTCACTCTTGAGGGGGGTACCAACTCGTAAGTTGAACCCGAGGAATTACTATCCCATCCTCCCCTTGCTAATCCAACCACTCCAACGGACATTCCTAGAAATCTCAAAACTCTCCAACAACTAGGATGTAAACCTTTCTTCAGAGAAAAGGATGCCGGGACCGCTATGGATTGGCTGGCCAATATCAACAAGTTGATGGGAATTGTCCGGATACTACCAGAGGATAGGGTGATCTTGATGGAATTTTTCTTGGAAGGAAGCGCTAGACGGTGGTGGGATAATGTTCGAAACCTACATGCCACCGCCTTCACTTGGGAGCAATTTGAGGAAAGATACTCGTGGGAATACCTGGCACCCCACCTAATAAATGAGAAGAAACAAGAGTTCATTCGGCTTTGGCAAGGGCTTAGTTCCATTGCAGAGTATGAAACAAAATTCAACGAGTTAAGACCCTTTGCTCCTGACCTAGTTAGACCAGCTGACATATGCCAGAGATTTGTGGACAGTCTCAACTTGGATATTCGAGACCGTAAGGGAGTATTGGGATGCCCCATAAACCTGGCAGTTGTAATCAGTATGGCTCATGAATGCTAGCGACTGGTACAGACCAGACGTCGTCGAGTGGAGCAGACAACCAGAAAGGGGGATAAGGATTCAAACCGTCAAGGAGGACGAAGAGAATATACAGGACTAAGGGGAGGAAACAAAAAGGTATTTCAACAAAGAAGGAACATGCCTCCACCCCCTCCTATAATAGTCCATACCTTACTCCAAGGGAACCCTCGCTGTCTGAAGTGTCAAAGGAACCATGAGGGAGCATGCCATACCTGTTTTGCTTGTGGACAATTGGGACACTTTGTAAAGGATTGTCCTACTTTTAGGGAGAACAGACAGAAAAATACTCTTGGACCACCTTAAGGGAACTCCAGGAACCCCAGACCGAAAGCTACAGCAAGAGTACCAGCTAGAGTATACAACCTCACTCAAGAAGAGGCTAGAGGAGACCCTAGCTTTGTAGTGAGTACATCCCAATACCCTACCAACTAGTCCAAAAGAGTCATGTAAACTGAACGTCTTTTCAATTAATAAAGAGAATTTCTTCTAAAACATAAGTTTCTTAAATCTGGGTATATACAGCTGTGGGGACAACCAGTTTATGCTCTTTTTGACCCTGGAGTAGAGCGATCATTTATCAAGGAAGAGTTGGTCTCTAAGATACCCCTGGAGCTCACTACTCTTATACAAAGCCTTAACGTCCTTACACCCTTAGGAGAAGGTCTGAACAGAAATAAACAACTAAAGGGATGTGAGATAGAAATTGGAGGAATCAAACTTGAAGTTGACTTGATTCTGTTACCTCTAAGAGAAGTTAAAGTAATTCTGAGGATGGACTGGCTGAGTAATCATCGGGCAAGGATGGACTGTAGAAGGAAGATAGTAACTTTCCATACCTCCAAGACTAAGGGACTAAAGTTCCCGGGAGATAAAAGGAAAAGTGAAGTACAAATTGTGTCCCACCTGAAGGTTCAAAAGATGATACAGAAAGAATGTACAGTTTTGCTGGCCATGGTGGTAAATGAAGATTTTGAAGAAAAGAAACTGGAAGACATTCCTGTAGCTAGACATTATTCATAAGTTTTTCCAGAAGAGCTACCTGGACTACCTCCAAGTCGCCAAGTGGAGTTTACTATAGAAATAACCCCAGGAACCAATCCCATATCCCAAGCCCCATATCGCATGGCTCCGGCCGAGCTGAAAGAATGAAGAAAAAGGACGAGAGTATGAGACTATGTATTGACTACCGGAAGCTGAATCAGGTCACCATCAAGAACCGATACCCACTCTCAATGATAGATGATTTGTTTGATCAGTTAAAAGGAGTGGCCTACTTTTCCAAAATAGATCTTCGATCAGGCTACCACCAACTAAGGATTAGGGAAGAGGACATCCCTAAGACGACATTTCGATCCAAATATGGACACTATGAATTCAGAGTGATGCCGCTTGGATTGACGAATGCCCCTACAGCTTTCATGGACCTAATGAACCGCGTGTTCCAACCTCATTTGGACAGGTTCGTGATTGTATTCATAGATGATATCCTTATATACTCACGAACCAAGTCGGAATACGAAGAGCATCTGGAAATTACATTGGAAATCTTGAAGGAAAACCAATTATATGCAAAGTTTTCCAAGTGTGAATTCTAGTTGCAAGAAGTAGGATTCTTAGGGCACATCGTATCTATGGACGGAGTAAAAGTGGATCCAGCCAAGGTAGAAGCTATATCAGAATGGAAAGCTCCAAGGAATCCTACAGAAAATTAGAAGTTTCTTAGGATTGGCTGGATACTATAAGCAGTTTGTGCAAGACTTTTCTAAAATAGCAACTCCTCTAACTCGACTCACTAGGAAGGGAGTCGAGTATAAATGGGATAAGGATTGTGAAAATTTTTTTTAGGAGTTAAAGACTCGACTAACAATCGCACCAGTACTCTCCTTACCCAATCCTAATGCAAGAGAGTATAGAGTCTATAGTGATGCCTCTAGACAAGGACTGGGATGTGTTTTAATGCAACAAGGGAAGGTTATCACGTATGTCTTGCGACAACTGAAGATACATGAGAGAAATTACCCGACTCACGACTTGGAATTAACTGCAATAGTGTTTGCCCTGAAGATATGGTGACACTACCTTTACGGGCATAAGTGCAGGATATACATAGATCACAAGAGCATTAAGTACTTCCTAACTCAAAAGGAGTTAAATCTTCGTTAGAGGAGATGGCTAGAATTGGTGAAGGATTATGATCTTGTGATAGAATACCACCCCGAAAAGGCAAATGTGGTAGTAGATGCCTTAAGTCGCAAGTATCAAATTGAGGCGACACAAGTCAAGACAAGCTACCTACCTTTGTTGCAACAATTGGGAAGAATGAAAGTGAGTATAAGGATGGACCGATAGGAAAAATGCCTGGTGGCGAATGTAGCAATAAGGCCTAGTCTAACCAAGCATATAAAGACCCAATAAAAGATTGGTAAAGAACTTCAGTCCTACTTGGATTCAACTAATAGAGAAAGGAAACCAGACTATGATGTGAGAGGTGACAGAGTACTAACCTATAAGGGTAGGGTATGTGTGCCTCAAGACAACGAGTTACAGAGATTAATATTGGAAGAGGCACACAATTTAGTGTATGCTATGCATCTGGGCAGTACTAAGATGTACCGCACCCTCAAACAAGGATAATAGTGAAAGAGTGTGAAATGGTATGAAGAGGGAGATTGCGGAATATGTAGCCTGATGCTTGTCCTATCAATAGATAAAAGCAGAGCATTAGAACTCGTCAGGACTACTACAACCCTTACCAATTCCGGAGTGGAAATGGGAGCACATCATCATGGATTTCGTCACGGGCTTGCCGGTGACCAGAAAAGGTCAAGATGTGATTTGGGTAATTGTAGATAGATTAACCAAATCAGCTCATTTCCTTCCCATAAGAGTGACAGACACAGTAGAACAACTGGCCATCCTATACAAATAAGACTCCACAGTGTCCCAGTGAGTATAGTATCGGATAGAGATTCGAGATTTACTTCCAGGTTTTGGCCGAGTCTACAAAATGCCATGGGAACCAAACTCCACATGAGTATGGCATTTCACCCTCAGACAGATTGTTAGTTTGAGTGAACCATCCAAACCTTGTAAGACATGCTAAGGGCGTGTGTACTCACCACGAATAAAAGCTGGGAGGAATACTTATGCCTGATGGAATTTGCGTATAATAATAGTTATCAGGCCAGTATCCAGATGGCTCCCTATGAAGCCCTTTTGGATGACCCTATCGTACCCCTTTATTTTGGAAAGAAGTGGGGGAAAGGAAGTTAGAGAAAACTTAGAAAATAGAGTATGCCAAAGAGAAGATAAAATTAATAAGGAGTCATCTTAAAACTGCACAGGACAGGCAAAAGAGTTATGCAGACAATCGAAGGAAAGATCTGGAGTTTAAAGTGGGTGATCAGGTATTCCTCAAAGTATCTCCATGGAGAGGAATGCTTAGGTTTCAACAAAGAGGAAAGTTGAAACCCAAATATATTGGTCCATATCCCATTATTCAAAGGATAGGACCAGTAGCTTATAAATTAGAACTACCTCCGGATCTGTAGAGAATACATGATGTATTCCACATTTCAGTACTTCAGAAATATCAGCCTGATCCTAGTCACGTATTGGACCGACCTCCAATGGAACTAGAAGAGAACCTGACTTATCAGATAGAGCCGTACGAATCATTGACCGGAGAGACAAGAATTCGAGGAATAAGAAAATTCCTATGGTCAAGGTATTGTGGTAGAACGGGCCTGTGCAAGAAGAGACATGGGAAACTGAGTCTATGGTGAGGGATAGTTATCCGTAGTTATTTAATGTGTAACTGTTTTGAGGACAAAACTCCTAAAAGGAGGGAAGAGTTGTAAACCCCGTCCTTTAGTAATGTGCAAACCGGGGAAAGAACCGGTCAAATTGAATCTTTAAACCGAATTGGTTTAAAAACCCGATTGTTAGGGGACAAGCAAATTTGAAAATTTTTAACTCCCATGTGAGTAAAATAGGTTCATAAACTTGGGCAAAAGAACCCTAGGACAGAATGAGGAAGAAAGACCGAAGCAGTTCAATAGAACCGGGTTTGAACCGGTTAGAACCGAGTTGATTTATTGAACCGGAACCGATAGAGAAGGGGTATACCAAGATGCTTATGGATCCCTTAAGATTCAAAGAGGTTTATAATCCTTGGGAAGGAGCCTTAGAACAATGTGGGAGAGAAAAACCAGATCGGTTCGGGTCCCGAACCGGATTAAGAACCGAGCCTGTTTATGAATTGGAATCGATTAAGAGATGGTAAACTGGGAATTTTATGGATCCTAAGTGACCCAAGGAGTCACAAAAGACATGGAAATGGAGTTGTAAAGGAATTGGGGATGAAAACCAAACTGATTCAGGTAAACTGGATTCGAACCGGTTTGAACCGCTATTGAACTGGATCTTAAATTCATTTTTCTATGTGGCTTAAATAATTCAAATATGAGATTTTAGGCTATCACTGGATAGAAAATGAATTTAGAAATTTTTATATTTCAAAAAACTCGATCGAATGAAGGGTGAACCGACTGGTTTAAGCTTTGAACTCGATTCGGACCGGTCCGATCCGGTTCGGAACAGTGTCATCTTCTTCCTCAAGATGATAGCATTGTTCACATGCAGGGAAACTGAAGAAATGCTAGTGAAGAACAAACACTTCCATTTGGTATGTTTCAGGTCTTCAATTCCTGTCATAACAGTGCCAAACGGATGACCAATGGGTCCCCGAGCTCCCTATATAAAGAGCCCCTCTCTATTCGTCCTATCCACACCTGAAAAGCTCATTCTCTCTTAGTTGCGTAGTTTTTTGGCGAAACTCGAACTAGTGCTCTAATATAGGATCAATTCTGAGCCAAAGAAGGTGAGGTTGGGTTCATTAGAACTGAGGATAAGTCAGCTACATGATGGTGGCATCCATTTGTCCTGAGAGTCACCAGAGAAGCGCCCGCGTGATCAAACAGTGAAGCAGCTCCGGCAGACCGAAGCTGCCCTGTTTTGGCCCAGTTGAAAATCAGCCAATTCGAGCCCTACTCAGGCTAAACCAAGCTCTTCCAACACCTTCTCAGCCCTTCCACAGCTGAATTAGAACCGAAAGGTATGCTAATTCGACTCCCCTTTATAATTTCATATCGTTGTTAGAGAGAGAGTCGACCGAATTTCAATTAAGAAATTCTAATCCAATTAGACATCAATTGATGTCATTCTTGATCCTAGGAAGAACCTCTGGAGGAGAGCTACCTACCCTAATAGAAAGCTCCGACCGTCACGCCCTCACCAGTGAGAAATCAAAGCTTTGTCTCTACAGTCTGTTTTTCGGTGAAGCTCCGTTTGAGCTCGTTCTGTCGTTAAAATCTATGATTCAAAGTTCCTTGGAATCATATGAACATGTAGGAACTCAATTTCAACTCCGATTTCAACAATTAGAGGTGTTTGATTTGTCAATTTGATGAAATCAAATTTGACAATGTTGAAGAGTTGAAATTGGGGATTTTTGAAAATTCGAAGGACCAAAATGTAATTTTCTAAAATTGAGGGTCAATTGGTCATGATAAAAATATTATAAGGCCAATAGAGAAATTTTAGAATTTTTGGGGCAAAAATTTACCATTTTTCTAAAGAAGGGCCAAAATGGTAATTTTGGAAAAATTGAGGGACCAAATTGGAAAATTGGTAAATTAAACCCCTTTGTGTGAAATTAAATAATTTGAGGTCCCAAGGTAAATTTTAAAAGTTTTATGACTCAAATTTAGGGGAAAACTCGACAATAGGGACTTAAAGTTAAAGAAAAATAACTTTAGGGACCTAATTGCAAATATATGGTTTTCTCATTAATTTGGAACGAATGAGGGCTATTAGGCCAAAGAATAATGAACAACCATATTCATTTTCATGTAGGAGAACAAGGCATCGAGAACGCCAATCGAGGTCTAGCTTACTAAGGACGAAACTTTATTAAGTGGAATTTCACTTCACTATCGGGTGAGTGGGATTATATATCATACCCGATTGGGGATGATAAGTACCACAGTATAAAAACCTACTGTTTAGTATTATTTTAATCATCACAACTGAGAAAGTGATGTGAAAATTATGTAGAAAAAAACTATTTATCGGTTGTAAGTAGATCATACCCAGTTGGTATGATGAGACTTCCTCGAAGGAAGTAGAAAATTTGTTCATCGGATATGAACGGAGCTACCCTTATATCGGTCTGTATAATGGATAGTGAAAACCTATTTTGTCAAAAGTGTTCTCCCTTGATTGTGTGCCAATGCTTAAACTATTTAAAAGACCTTCTTGATTGGAGCTCGAATAGCTCTTATAGGCTGGGGGCCTCAATTTTGGAACTTGAGGGCTAATATGCCCTGTTTTTTAAAAACTCAAACAGTGGGCCATAGGCCAATGGACACGAGTAGGAGCTCATAAAAGAACTTGATATATACTTGTGTAATTAAAACTTAATAAGTGAATTGTTTGGTCATGGTACCAAGGCAGGTCCGAAATACTTAGTCAACTAGTAGCAGTGCGGTATGATCGGTCTCTGGACCAGTCAAGACATACAACTACATGTTGAGTTGAAGGTCGGGACCGTTGGGACAAATGGCACCACATATTACATGGCAATATAAGAAAAATTTGTTTGTGCATGCACTATGAGTACAAGATCATCAAGATGCCCATGAGGGGTAGTGATGTGTTCTAAGGGCCCTGGACTACCCAGTGAGTATAAGGGCAAATCGTTGTTCCAGGTGTCTGTGCGAAATTTGGAGTAGCACCAAGCGCATGAGACCAGGGTAGGGACATGATGAGGTCTCTGTCCTCATTTGGACACGAAGAATCGATTTCAGGATTCAGGGTCAGATGTCATGTACATCCACTTGATCTTAGGGTAGAAGTGGTCGTGCTTCTATCCGAGTGGCCAGTAAAGTCGCTCCGAAGCCACTTGTGGGTTTAGTAGTCGTGCTGACCCACAAATGTGTGTAACCTTCCTGATGAAGGATGTGTGTTGGGTGATGACACACCATGATAAACAAGGAATGATGGAAAAACCTGTATTTTTAAATAAAGGGATTTTTGAAAAGAAAGGAGTCTGACACACTCCATATAAATGTTTTTCTTAAAAGTCAAATGATTTGAAACCCATTCACTGAGTAGTTGTACTCACCCCCTCCCTTATACCCTTTTAGGATGTCCCAGAAAACCGATCCTTAAAAGACTTGTGCAATTAAACGCCTGCAAGACAGGTATGATTAATTTAAATTACTATGCGAGTTTAATTTATGATATTCCAGGAAAAAGGTGCAGGTTTAAAGAACGCCTTGCTCTTTATGGTTTTTTTTATAACGGGGAAATCCTTTAATAAATAGGCTGAGTGGCGGGTTGATCACGGGGATCCGACCAAACCAAGTCGGGGCATGAAAATTTTAGCCATTAGTGGTTAGAGAATGAATTTAGAAAATTTTAATTTTGAAAAATTCGGTCGAATCATGCCTGAACTGGTCGGTTTAAGCTTTGATCCTGGTTCGAACTAGTCTGGTCCTATTCGGAACAGTGTAGTCTTCTTCCTTCAAATGATAGCATTGTTTACTTAGCAAAAAATCGAGCAACGCCGATGAATAGGAAAAGTCTCTTGTCAGGGAGTTTCAGGCAATGAATGACTGTCATTAAGGTGCCAATCAGACGGCCAAGAAGTCCCTGAGCTTCCTAATTCATCCTCATTCATCCTCCTCAAACCTGAAAACTAAATTCTCTCTCAACTACTTCATTTTTCAATGAAACTCGAACCAGAGCTCCAACTTAGGCATTTTTCTGAGCCAAAGAAGGTGTGGTCGAATTCTTTGGATTCAAGAAGAAGTCAGCTACATGCCTGTAGTATCCATTTGCTTTAAGGATCACCTGAGAAGTGCCGGCGTGATAGAATAGTGAAGCAGCTCTAAAGGACCGAAGTTGTCCTATTTTGGCCGAGCTGAAATCGGCCAATTTGAGCTCTTCTTAGGCCAAACCAAGCCCTCCCAATACCTCCACAGTCATTCTACAACTGAATTAGAGCTGAAAGGTAACCCAATTTGGCTCCCCTCTGTAAATTTTGATGATAAATGCTCATTCAATTCGACATCAATTGATGCAATTCTTGATCATAGGAGGAACATCAAGACAAGAGCTATCTGCCCAAATTGAAAGCTCGGACCGCTGCGTCCTCGACGGTAAGCTTTCGAAGCTTTCTCTCTCTAAGTCCAGTTTTCTGGCGAAGCTCCGTTTGAGCACATTCCGGCATCAAATCGTGCGATTCAAAGTGCAATTGAATCCTATGAAGGTGTAGAAACTCCAATCTAACTTCAATTTCAACAAATAAACTCATTTGATTGGAAAATTTGATGAAATCAAATTCGACTATGTTAGAAGGTTGAAATTAGGGGAAATTTGGGGATTTCAAAAATTCGAGGGACTAAAGTGCAATTTCATAAAATTGAGGGCCAATTGAGCATGATTAAGATGTTGGAGGACCAATTTGGCAAATTTTGGAATTTTTGGGGTAAAACTTACCATTTTTGTAAAGTAGGGGCAAAATGGTAATTTTAGAAAAGTTGGTGACCAAATTGGAAATTTGGAAAATTTGAACCCCTTTTTGTAATTTTGAATAAATTGAGGTTCTAAGGTGAATTTAAGAGTTTTGGGACTCAATTTGGGGGAAAACTGACAATAGAGACTTAAAGTTAAATAAAAATAACTTGAGGGACCTATTTGCTAATAAATGAAAAGTTTGGTATTTCATTCATTCAGGATGAATGAAGGCTATTGGGCCTAGGGATAATGAACAAGGATGTTCATATCGTGTAGGAACACGAAGTACCAAGAATGTCAACTAAGACAAGTTCGTGTGAAGGCAACAAGCCAGCTAAGAGGAAGTTCATACACTATCGGGTGAGTGAGATTTAATATCATATCCGGTTGGGATGATAAGCACTTAGGAAATGAAAACCCATTACTAAGTGGTATTTTAACCATCACACTTGGTAGGAGTGATGTGGAAATTACGCGAAAAAACTACTTACAAGTTGTAAGTAGATCATACCCGGTTAGTATGATAAACTTCCTGGAAGGAAGTAGAAAACCTGCTTATTGGTTATAAGCGGAGACATTTTCATACTCGGTTGGTATGATAGACAAATGAAAAGTTTATTTTTTCGGAAGTGCTCTCTCCCCTGACTGTGTGCCACTGCTTAAAATTTTTGGAAGACCTTCTTGACGTGAGCTCGAATAGCTCAGATAGGCCGGAGGCCTCTATTTTGGAACTTAGGAGCTAATATGCCCGATTTTGAAAATCTTAAACAATGGGCCCTAGGTCAATTGGCACAAGGAGGAGCTCATAAAAAAAATAATTAAATATGAAAACTTAAGTGAATGTATTGTTTGGCCATGGTACCGAGACATGGCCGACATACTCGATGGACTGGCGGTAGTGCTACATGATAGGTCTTCGGACTAGTCAAGACAAACAGTTGCATGTCGAGTTGAGGGTCAGGGCCATTGGACCAGTGGCACAACATATTATATGGCTTATGTGGAAAAAATATTGATTTGTGCATGCACTATGTAACGGTACTTTCAAGATGCCCAAGAGGGGTAGTGATGCGTCCTTATTATAGACCGTAAAGAGTAAGTCGTCCTTTAAACTTGCACCTTTTCCTAGAATAACGTAAATCAAAACTACATAATATTTTAATTTCATCATACCTGTCTTATAGGCGTCTTAGTTGATGGTCTTTAAGGGTAGGCTTTCTGGAATTTCCTGAAAGGGATGTAAGGGACGGGGTGAGTACGACTACTCAGTGAATGGGTTTTTCAAAACTTTTAACTTGTAGGAAAAAGACTTGCATTGGATTGTGCCAGAATTCTTTCTTTCAAAAATCCTTTCATACTAAATCTTGGTTTTTACCACAATTTTCTTATTATTCATAGTGTGTCATCACCCAACACACATCCTTCATCATGAAGGTCAAACACACATTTGCAGGCCAGCCCGTCCACTAAACCCAGTTGTGGCGTCGGAGCGACTTTACCGGCCACCTAGGTAGAAGCATGTCCACTTCTACACTGAGAATGAGCGGATGTACTCGACATCTGACCCTCAATCCTGAAATCAATTCTCCATGTCCGTATGAGGACAAAGACCTCATCCCATCCCCACCTTGGTCTCATGCGCTTGGTGCTACTCCAAATTTCGCACGATCACCTAGTACGACGAACTCCCTTATACCCTCCAGGTCATCCAATGCCCTTAGGACAAATCACTACCCCTCTAGGGTGTCTTGATGGTCTAGTAATCATAGGGCATGCACAAATAGTATTTTTCTTATCATACCATATAATCTATAGTGCCACTGGTCTAACGGCCCTGACCCTCAACTCAACCTGCAACTGTTTATCTTAACTGGTCCGGATACTTGTCATGTCGCACTGCCAGTAGTTGACTAAATATGTCGATACTGTCTTAGTACCATGGCCAAACAATTCATTTATTAAAGTTTTATGGCACATATCTCATGTTTGTTTATGAGCTCCTACTCGTGCCCACTGGCCTATGGGCCCACTTGTTTGTGATTTTTGAAACTGGGCATAATAGCCCCCAAGTTCAAAAACCGAGGCCCCCAACCTATAAGAGCAATTCGAGCTACCGTCAAGAAGGTCTCCCAAATCGTTTAAGCATTGGCACACAATCAAGGGAGAGCACTTCCTACAAAATTATATTTTCAACTGTCCATTATACCGACCGGGGATAAGGACTTCTCTGCTCATAACTGATGAACGGGTTTTCAACTTCCCTTGAGGAAGTTTCATCATACCAACCGGGTATGATCTACTTACAAATGGTAAGTAGTTTTTTCCTCATGATTTTTACATCACTCCTCTAAGTTGTGATGTTTAAAATACCACTTGATAGTGGGTTTTCATTTCGAGGTACATATCATCCCCAACCGAGTATGATATAAAATTCCACTCACAATCGGTAAGTGGTTTTTAGTTTAATATTTGCTCATCATCCCAACCGATATGATGTATAAGATTGCCACTCACCCGTTAATGCAGTGAATTCCACTAGACCGGTTCTTTGTATTCATGCGAGCTTGTCCTTGCTGGCGTTCCCGGTAATTCAGCCTAATATGAACATCTCGGTTCATTATCCTTCGGCCTAATAGCCTTCATTCATTCCAAATGAATGAGAAAATCAAACTTTCATTTATGTGCAATTAGGTCCCTAAAGTTATTTCTCTTTAACTTTAAGTCCCTAATGCCGGTTTTTCCTCAAATTGAGTCCCGAAACTTTTAAAATTTATCACAGGACCTCAATTTATTCCATTTCACAAAAGGTGTTTAATTTCTCAATTTTCCAATTTGGTCCTCCAACTATTCCAAAATTACCATTTTGCCGTTCCTTTACAAAAATGTTAAATTTTATCCCAAAAATTCTAATATTCCTCAGTTGGCCCTCTATCATTTTTATCATGCCCATTTTACCCTCAATTTTAGGAGATTGCATTTCGGTCCTACGAATTTTTCAAAATCCCAAAATTTCCCCCAGTTCCAACTTCTTAACACACTCGAATTTGATTTTATCAAATTAACCGATCAAACACTTCCAATTATTGAAATTGAAGTTGAAAGTGAGTTTCTACATGTTCATATGATTATGTAGCAATTTGAATTGCAAGTTTTAATGCTGGAACGAACTCAAACGAAGATTTGCCGGAAAATAGACTGTAAAGAGAGAAATCTTTGATTATTCATCAGTGAGGGTGCGACGGTTTGAGCTTTGTATCTGAATAGGTAGTTCTCATCCTGAGGTTCATCCTAGAATTAAGAATCGCATCAATTGATGCCAAATTAAGTTAGAATTTCATCATCCAAATTCTGCCGGTTCTCTCTCTAGCACCTGTCGAAAATTGCAGAAGGGAGCTGATTTGGCTTACCTTTCAATCCTAATTCGGCTGTGGAAGAGCTAGGAAGGAGTTGGGAAGGCTTGGTTTGGCTTGTGGAGGGCTCAAAATGACCAATTTCAACTCGGCTGAAATAGGGCAACTTCGGTCCGTCGGAGCTGATTCATTGTTCCATCACGCCAGCGCTTCTCCAACGACCCTCAGAGCAAACGAATACTACAGGCGTGTAGCTAACTTCTCCTCTGTTCTAAAGAACTTGACCTCACTTCCTTTGGCTTAGAAATGACTCTATATCGGAGCTCTAGTTCGAGCTTGACCGGAAAACTAAGGAGCTGAGAGAGAGTGAACTTTTCAGGTGTGGAGATAATGAATGGAGAGGGGCTCTTTATATAGGGAGCTTGGAGACTCATTGGCCGTCCGTTTGGCACCTTTTTGACAAGCATTGATGGCTGAAAACATATTGAACAAAGACGTTTCTTCTTCACCGGTGCTACTTTGATTTTTCGGTGAGTGAATAGTGCTGTCATCTGAAGGAAGAAGATAACACTGTTCCGAACAAGACCGGACCGGTCCGAACTGGGTTCGCAGCTTGAACTGCCCGGTTCACCCCTCATTCGACTGAGTTTTTCAATTCTAAAAATTTCTAAATTCATATAAATTCATTTTCTATCCAATGGTGGCCACAAACCTCAAATTTAAATTATTTAAGCTACCTAGAAAAATAAATTTAGAATCTAATTTAATAGTGGTTCAAACCGGTCCAAACCGGTTCAATCCGATTCGGATCCGGTTCACGTGAAACGATTTGGTTTTCATCTCTAATTCACCCTAAAGTCCTTTTTGCTGACTTTTATGACTCCTTAGGTCACTTAGGGCCCATAAAATTCAAGGTTTAACATCTCTCTATCGGTTTCGGTTCATAAATAGGCTCGATTCTTAAACTAGTTTAATACGGTTTGGGTCCGGTTCACCCAAACCGGTTTGGTTTTTCTCTCCCACTTTATTCTATGGTTACTTCCCAATGTTTATAAATCTCTTTGTGTCACAAGTGAGTTGAAATTTCTCTAATTTGCTCATTCCCCAATAAACGGGTTTGTGAACCGATTTGATTTTCTTACTCTGTTTCACCGGTTCTTTTCCCGATTTTCCTTAACTCAAAAGGGCGGGGTTTACAACTCTCCCCTCCTTTTAGGAGTTTTTTCCCCAAAACTTAATTAGCAACCTTGCATGAGGAATCATTTTCTTTGATATCCATTTGGTGTTTGCTTAACATGCAAACTCTTCTCTTATTCTTCCAACTAGCCCTTTTTACATCCTTCACTTAAGGAATTTCTTTTCTTTTATATCATTTACTCCCTTCATGGAGTTTATCATAACTCGATATACCTTACTTAAGGGTATATCCTTATATTTACATCTCTCTTTACTTAGAGCAACATTTTTCCCTTTGAGGTACCATACTCAAAATTGGGAGTTCCAAGATACCTAACCATTCTCGTGTCTAGTTAATCTCTTGGTTGTTGCAACCCTTAGCTTGACGTCCTTTAGAGCGTTACGTACTTGTTTTCATGGATTTCCTTTTCATCACCTTTTTGTCCTATTTCGACTCTTCCTTTATTTGTTGCTCATTACAATTCAATCCAAATTTTATGTTTGACATTGTCATTTTTACTAACTGGCTCTTCCTTATTTTGAGTCATGTTTTCCTCGGGATTGTTGGGTTTTACCCGCCCTTTACAGCATGATGTTTTCTAGATCTTGTCTCTATGTCCATTAGATTTCCATAACACCTCCTTTAGGATTATTCCTAACTTTCCAACCTCTCAGGGATTGTGTAACTTCATCCCTCTTTTCTTTTGGTAGTATTCCTCAACTACTTTTATCATTGTTCACATCAACTTATAAAACTGTGTCGTTTCTCCTTACCCACTCGTCTTTTTTCAACTTCCTTATTAAGTCTTTCCAGTTCTAATTATTTGATTTCCAAATGTTTTACTAACATGCTGGGATTCATCCTTTCTTAGGTCCATCCTCATTCCCAATAACATCCTTTACTCAGGGATTTCCTTTGGCCTTGATCCACTCTTACTTGTTCGTAATCATTTCATAGTTCATTATTCCTGTTAGACCCTTTTCAGTCTACTATTTTGCTTGAGGAGTTCCCTTTTTATGATTTCATTCTCTAATATGTCCCTCAAGGCAGAGACTTTCGTTCTAGGAGCTACATGCTTAACCTTCTTATCATTCCTTATAGGGTTCTTTCCCCCTTTCTTCGCACCCCTATCTTTGTTAGGGCATCTGTGGATCCTTCTCTATCCACAACTTATGTTTTATCCCTTATTCCTTACATGGGATACTTTCGATTATTGGTTTTATTTCATGCATTCCACACTATGCTCAGTATCCACTCTTTAGGCTTCATATGCACGTGTGGACTCTGACCTGTCTTACCAATTGTGATTATTCCTTCTTAGCCACATCTTATTTGGAGGACTTACTTTCCCAACATTTCTCAAACATTCTTTCCTTTATTACCTTAGTATGGGTTGTCCACTCATTCATAATTGTCACAGCATCTTTTGATGCTAACCCGTTAGCTTATTTCTGTTTAAGGAGGGTTCACATCCTCCTTGTTTTAAAATCTCTTCTTCGTCCTTCGTGAGGCTCACTTAACTGTCTCAAGACTTTAAACTAGAAATCCTATTTTGGCCATTGATTTCTTTAAGGATTTTCCTTCGTTCTTCTTTTTCCAATGTTTTGGCCCCTTTAGGGATTTCTTTCATCCTTCTTTTCCTGAGTATTAGCCACATGCAAATTTAATGAAAAGTTAATCATACCTGATAAAGGGTAAGGCTTGGTGTTACTTCTAGTCATTTCCTCTTTTCCTGAAAAGGGGTAGAAAAGAGGGGTGAGTTTCTACAACTCAGTGAATGGGTTTTTCAAAAGTCTAATTTTAACTTTTAAGAAAAATATTTGTATTGGAGTATGCTAGACTCCTCACTTTTAAAAAATCCCTCATTTAAAAATTTGGGTTTTTCACCATTTCTTATTATCACGGTGTGTCATCACCCAACACACATCCTTCATCATGAAGGTTACACATATTCGTAGGTCAACACGACCACTGAACCCACTTGTGGCTTTAGAGTGACTTTACCAGCCACCTAGATAGAAATATGAACACTTCCATCTTGAGGATGAGTGGATGTACGTGACATCTGACCCTCAATCCCAAAATCAATTCTTTGTGTCTATATGAGGACAGAGACCTCATCCCATCCCCACCCCGGTCTCATGCGCTTGGTGCTACTCCAATGTTTACACGATCACTTGGAATGATAAACTGCCCTTATACTCACCGAGTCGTCCAGGGCCCTTAGGATGCATCACTATCCCTCATGGATGTCTTGATGATCCCGCACTCATAGTGCATGCAGAAACAATGTTTTCTTAATATGCCATGTAATATGTGGTGTCATTAGTCCAACGGTCCCGACTTTCAACTCAACCTGCAGCTGTTTGTCTTAACTAGTCCGGAGACCGGTCATGTCGTACTATTGTTAGTTGACTGAGAATGTCAGACTAGCCTTGGTACCATGACCATACAATTTACTTATTAAAGTTTTATGGCACATATATTATATTCGTTTACGAGTTCCTACTCGTGCCCATTGACCTATGGCCTACTGTTCGAGATTTTCAAAAATTGGGCATATTAGCCCCCAAGTTCCAAAACCCAGGCCCTGACCTATAAGAGCTATTCGAGCTCCCATCGATAAGGTCTCCCAAATTATTTAAGCATTGTCTCACAGTCAGAGGAGAACACTAATGACAAAATATGTTTTCATTGTCCATTATATCAATCCGATCTAAGGACATCTCCATTCATAATCGATGAACAGGTTTTCAACTTCCTTCGAGGAAGTTTCATCATACCAACCGAGTATGATCCACTTACAATGGTAAGTAGTTTTTCCGCATGGTTTTCACATCACAACTCTAAGTTATGATGTTTAAAATACCACATAGTAGTGGGTTTTCATTTCAATGTGCTTATCATCCCCAACCAACTATGACAGAAAATCCCACTCACCTGATCGTGCAGTGAAACTCCACTTAGTCGAGTTCCGTCCCTTGCACGTTGGGCCTCAACTAGCATTCCCGATGTCTCGTTCTCCTACACGAAATGAACATAGTTGTTCATTATTCTTTGGCCTAATAGCCCTCATTCGTTCAAATGAATGAGAAAACCCAACTTTATATATATTTGCAATTAGGTCCTTAATGTTATTTTTCTTCAACTTTAAGTCCCTATTGCCGGGTTTTTCCTCAAATTGAGTCCTTAAACTTTTAAAATTTATCTTGGCACCTCAATTTATTAAATTTCGTGAAAAGGGGTTTAATTTCCCAAATTTTCAATTTGGTCCATCAATTTTCCAAAAATTACCATTTTGCCCTTCCTATAAAAAAATGGTAAATTTTGCCCCAAAAATTCTAAAATTTCTCAATTGGCCATCTAATATTCTTATTATGACCAATTGACCCTCAATTTTAGAAAATTACATTTTGGTCCTTCAAATTTTTGAAAATCCCTAAATTTCCCCAAAATTTCCTACAATTTCAACTCTAACACAATTGAATTTGATTTTATCAAATTGACCAATCAAAAACCTATATTTGTTGAAATGGAAGTTGAAATTTCGTTTCTACATGTTCATACGATTCTAAGAAACTTTGAATCGTAGGTTTTAATGCTGGAACATGCTCAAACGATGCTTCACCGAAAAATAGACTATAGAGAGAGAAAGCTTCGATTTCTCACCCGTGAGGGCACGACGGTCTGAGATTTCTATCTGGGCAGGTAGCTCTCCTCTAGAGGATCAAGAATGACATCAATTGATGTCAAATTGGATTAGAATTTCATCGTTAAAGTTCGACTGACTCTCTCTCTAACATTGATCAAAAATTGTAAAGGGGAGCCGAATTGGTGTACCTTTTCGGTCCTAATTCGGCCGTGGAAGGGCTGAGGAGGTGTCGGGAGAGCTTGGTTTGGCCTAAGGAGGGCTCGAATTGGTCAATTTCAACTTGGCCGAAATAGGGCAGCTTCGGCCCGCCGAAGTTGTTTCACTATTCGATCACGTCGGCGCTTCTCGGTGACTCTCAGAACGAACGGATGTCACCACCGTGTAGCTGACTTCCCCCCGGTTCTAATGAACCTGATCTCACCTTCTTTGGCTCTTAATTGACCTTATATTAGAGCTCTGGTTCGAGCTTCACCGAAAAACTAAGCAACTAAGAGAGAGTGAGCTTTTCAGGTGTGGAGAGGACGAATGGAGAGGTGTTCATTATATAGGGAGCTCGGAGACCCGTTGGCCATCTATTTGGCACCTTTATGACAAGCATTAAAGACCTGAAATATAACAAACAAAAATGTTTCTTTTTGTCGGCACTGCTTCGATTTTCCGGCGAGTGAACAGTGTTATCATCTTGAGGAAGAAGATGACACTGTTCTGAACCAGACCAGACAGGACCGAACCGAGTACAATGCATAAACCAGCCGGTTCACCCCTCATTCTACCGATTTTTTGAAATCTTAAAATGTCTAAATTCATTTTTTATCCAATGGTGTTCTCAAATCTCAAATTTGAATTATTTAAGCCACCTAAAAAAATTAATTTAGGATCCGGTTCAATAGTGGTTAAAACCGGTCCGAACCGGTTCGGATCCAGTTCACCTGAACCAGTTTGGTTTTCATTCCCAATTCCTTCACAAGTCCATTTTCCTGTCTTTTGTGACTCCTTGGGTCACTTAGGGTCCATAAAATTCCCGGCTTACCATCTCTTAATCGATTCCAGTTCATAAACCGGCTCGGTTCTTAAACTGGTTGAATTCGGTTCGGGTCTGGTTCACCTGAGCCGATCTGGTTTTTTTCTCCCACATTGTTCTAAGGTTCCTTCCCAAGGATTATAAACATCTTTGAATCACAAGGGATCCATAAGCGTCTTGGTTTACCCATTCTCTATCAGTTCCGGTTCAATGAATCAACTTGGTTCATAAACTGGTTCTATTCGGTTCATACCTGGTTCTATTGAACTGCTTCGATCTTTCTTCCTCATTTTGTCCTAGGGTTCTTTTTCCCAAGTTTGTGAATCTTTTTGAGTTACATGGGAGTTAGAAATTTTCAAATTTGCTCATCCCCTAACAGTCGGGTTTTTAGACCAATTCGGTTTAAAGATTCAAATTGACCGGTACTTTCCCCAGTTTTCCCATTACTAAAGGACGGGGTTTACACTACCGGTCTTCCTTATGGTGTCATTTATTCTCTTTGACTATCTTGTTGTTACAAATTTCTTTCTTATATTGGTCCGAACTTCCTATTTGGCTTCATTGCTTTTTCCAAGGTGATTCATTCATGTAATCACAATATATCTCGTTTGTCATCAAATGTTCATCTTGTTTTCTATTGCGATCGCTCTTCTATCTGTGCTCCCAATATTTAGAATTTTCTTACCAGTTGTGAGTGGGAATTTTATATCATACCCGATTGGGGATGATAAGTACCTCGGTATGAAAACCCACTATTAAGTGGTATTTTAAACATCACAACTTAAAGGAAGTGATGTGAAACTAATGCAGAAAAACTACTTACCGATTGTAAGTAGATCATACCCGATTGGTATGATGAGATTTCCTCGAAGGAAGTTGAAAATCCGTTCATCGGTTATGAATGGAGGTGTTCTTATACCTGGGCGATATAATGGATAGATAAAACATATGTTTTATCGGGAGTGCTCTCCTCTAACTGTGTACCAATGCTTAAACAATTTGAGAGACTTTCTCGACGGGAGCTCAAATAGCTCTAATAGGACAGGGGCCTTGATTTTTGGAACATGCGGGCTAAATGCCCAATTTTAAAAATCTCGTACAGTGGGCCCAAGGTCAGTTGGCACAAGCGGAAGCTCAAAAAAGAACATGATATATGTGCCATAAAACTTAATAAGTGAATTGTTTGGCCATGGTACCAAGATAGGACGGACATGCTCAGTCAACTAGAGGTAGTGCGACATGACACGTCGACGGACCAGTCAAGACAAACAACTGCGGGTTGAGTTGAGAGTCGGGGCTGTTGGACCAGTGGCACCACAGATTACATGGCAATATGAGAAAACATTGTTTGTGCATGCACTATGAGTATGGAACCATCAATACGCCCATGAGGGGTAGTGATGCATCCTAAGGGCACTGGACGACCTGGGGGTCATAAGGGCAGTTCGTCGTTCCAGGTGTCTGTGTGAAATTTGGAGTAGCACCAAGTGCATGAGACCGGGATGGGGACAGGATGAGGTCTCTGTCCTCATATGGACATGGAGAATCGATTTTAGGATTGAGGGTCATATGTCACATACATCCACTCATTTCTAAGGTAGAAGTGGTTGTGCTTCTATCTGGGTGGCCGGTAAAGTCGCTCCGAAGCCACTAGTGGGTTCAAAGGTTATGCTGACATGCAAATGTGTGTAACCTTCATGATGAAGGATGTGTGTTGGGTGATGACACATCGTGGTAATTAAGAAATGATAGAAAAACCCGAATTTTGAAATGAAGAGATTTTTGAAAATAAAGGAGTCTGGCACACTCCAATAATAAATATTTTCTTAAAAGTGTAAACTTTTAAAAACCCATTCACCGAGTAGTCATACTCACCCCCTCCCTTATATCCCTTTCAAGAGATTTTGGAAAGCCTATCCTTAAAGACCATCAACTAAGATGCCTGTGATACAGGTATGTAAAGTTTAAAATTTCATTCAGTTTTGATTATGCTATTCCAAGAAATGGTGCAGGTTTAAAGGACGCCTTACTCTTTACGGTTTATAATAAGGGGAAACCCTTTAATAAACTGGGAGAGTGGCAGGTTGATCACGGGGATCCAACCAAACCGGGTTGGGGTGTGACAAGTTGGGTTTACATGCCCCTTACCACATGACATTCTTTGAAACTTGTCTCTAACTTTACATTTCTATAGTTAGATCGATTTCCTTACATAATCAATTTTTTCGACTTCTATATTTGGTCATTCAATCTTCAAGTCCTTGAGCTTCCGATAACTTGTTTCCTTGCTCATTTCCACTTGCGCCCTTCCTTTATAAGGCCTCTTCTTCTTTTAAATCTGTTTTAAATTACATTATGATCATTTCACGATCCTTTATTCTAGTCAGTCCCTTTCTTACTTTGCATGACGTCTTTTGATGTCATCTTATTACTTACACGTTACTTGGGTTTGACTTATCCCTTGGATCTTTACGATCTCTTTCCCTCTGTACTTGATCCTTTTATTTCTAGCGACTTGTCTTTGAGGAGTTTATCTTCTTCCTAATTTTATTGGTTCAATTTCCTCTTAATTGGTATTCAGGTATCCTTAAACGATTTTTTTTCTCGGTAAGTTTTACACTTCTTTTCTCTCGGGATTTCCTTCTAACATTTACCGTTGTGAATATTCACTCTTAATTGTTCCTCCTAGCCGCTATCTTCACTTGCTTATCTTTACTCTTGAGATCCTACGAGTACTTTTCATTCATCTTACTTCATCCTCATTTGCATCTTATCATAACTTATTTATTCCTTAAGTGTACCTCTCATACCTCTTGCATCAAAATCCTTCGTATCTTCTGTCCTTGGTATTCCTTCCTTGTCTTGATTAGGGTGTATTTATTACTACTCTCCAGTTCTTATTAGAGTTTCGTTTACTCTTCTGGATGATTTGGTCAATAGGAGTTTATTCCCTTCAATTGGATCTGTTTAACTTCCTATTTGGGTTTCCCTATCTTCCTACAAGTAGGTCGTACTTGACCTTCCCCAAACACTCAGTTATTTGTACATCTTACTAAGGTTCTTATTCTGCTCGATCTTTTGCGATACTTCCTCCATTGTTTTCTTAACCTAGAGCTTTCTCCTTGCTCAATCCAACTTCCTATTCTCATCCTCCTTCTAATGTCTCCTGTTCTGGAGTTCTTTTATTTGATCACTCTACCGTTCGTTAGAAGTTCTATCTTTTAATCTTCACTTCAAACTTAAGGATCTTGTATGGTTCATCCACACCAGCTTTTCTTTCCTCTTTTGGTCCCATACCTCCACTTTCCACAAGTCTCCCTATCTTATTGAGTTCCTAAGAAACCATATTTTCTGTTCTTTTCAAGTAATTGCTATACTAGGGCTTTCTTGTTATTCTTATTTCTTCCCATCTTTACTTGATGGTCTTGACATCCTTGGTTTTCCCCCATACTTACTTCCCTTTCCTCTTGATCAACTTCCATTCTTCTGGTTCCCTTTGGAATATTCTACTTATACTTGTTTTTCCTTACTGTTATTATTCGAGCGTATCCTTAACTCTCCATAAATATGTACCCTTTGTCCAAAATTTTTTTCCCTTTTTAGTTAAGATCTCTCTTATTTGAATTCCTAATTAACATACTTCTTAGGGAAATTCTTAAGGGTTGAGGTTAACTATAATTAACTTGTCTTTTATTCCTTAGGTGAGATTTCCTACCTTTATTTTAATATGTATTATCACACCCTTTTTCTTTGAATTTATCAAAGAACTCAGAAGTTTTAAAAAAATTTCACTTTCATTCATTCAAAAAATATTTTCTTGCCATACTTGGCTTATTATAGGAATTTTCTACCCCCTAATCCCTTAGGGTCATAAGACTAGAATTAACCCTAGAACGGTTGTGGGTCTCTTGATCAGAAGGCTCTAAGGAATTGGTTGGGGTCCATTTGTATTCCTTAATAGGATGAATTTCATGTATGGTCTCCAATCCGTATCGCTTTAGTACCTCAACCTCGCACACATAGGTCCACTTCATCAATTGAGAGGGATTGAAGTTAGGTTGAGTGGGTGGAGGTACTTGGTGAACCTTCATGAAGGTGGCATATACATCCCAGTAATTATCTTAGGTCTCCTTTTTGGTTGTATACCTTTCTAATTGTTATGGGACTGGAGGAGGAGGGGTTGGGCTTCTAGGAGGTGATATTGGTTCCTCTTGTTTGGGAGGAGGGTATATGATGCCTTCCGGTTCCAGTAAGGCTCCTACTAGTTTTCGATAGTCTTCCACCATGTCCTTGGGTACTTGTTTCTTACCCCTTGAGAACCTTTGTACGGCTTCCTCTCTTGGGTTGGGTGACCTTTTTAGGATTATGGGAGGAGGACTGGATTTTACCATGAATTTCCTAGGGACTCTCCTTCCTACACAATAGTTTTTAGTTGGATTAATATTAGGGCATAATATTGATAATGTTTCAAGGGAACTAGGCTCTAATACCACTCAAGTTGTCATGCCCCGACCCGGTTTGGTCGGACCCCCGTGAGCAACCTGCCACTCTCCCAGTTTATTAAAAGCTTTCCCCTTCTTTAAATTGCGAGGAGTAATGCGTCCTTTAAATCTGTACCTTTCCTGGAATAACATTAATCAAAACTGTATAAAATTTAAACATTTCTTACATGTCCTACAAGTGTAGTTTAACTTGTAGGTCTTTGGGTAGGTTTTTCCCTGGGTTACCTGAAAAGGGATATAAGGTAGGGGTGAGTACAACGACTCAGTGAATAGGATTTTAAAATTAACTTTTAGGAAAAATATTTGAATCGGAGTGTGCCAGACTCCTTATTTTTCTTTTAAAAAATATTTCATTCTCAATTCTTGGTTTCCATAACCATTTCTCATTACCACGGTGTGTTTACCACTAAACACACATCCTTTATCATGAAGGTAAAACACGCAATCATAGGCCAGCCCGTCCACTGTACCCACTTGTAGCATCAGAGCGATTTTACTGGCCACCTAGATAAAAGCACGTCCACTTCTACCTTGAGAATGAGTTGATATTCACGACATCCAACCCTCAATCCTGTAACAAAACTCCGTATCCGTGTGAGGATAGAGACCTCATCCTATCCCTACCCCGGTCTCATGAGCTTGAAGCTACGTCGAGCTTCGCAAGACTTCTGGTACGACTAACTACCCTTATACCCACCAGGTCGTCCAGAGTCTTGGGACGCATCACAACCCCTCTCGGGCGTCTTGAAGATCTTGTAACATAATGCATGCACAATCAACAGTTTTTCACATAATGCCATATAATCTTTGGTGCCACTGGTCCGATGACCCCGACCCTCAACTCGACCTACAACTATTTGTCTTGACTAGTTCGAATACCTATCATGTCGCACTGCCACTAGTCCATCGAGTTTGTCGATCCTATCTCGGAACCATGACCAAACAACTCATTTACTTAAGTTTTCATGGCAAAATAATCATGTTTATTTACAAGCTCATGCTCGTGCAAACTGTCCTAAGGCCCACTGTTCGAGATTTTCAAAATCGGGTATATTAGCCTCCAAGTTCCAAAATCGAGGCATCCTGCCTTTATGAGCTCTTCGAGCTCCCGTCATGAAAGTCTCCCAAAAATTTTAAGTAGTGGCACACAATCAGGGGAGAGCATTTTTGATAAAATAAACTTTTCAACTGTCCATCATACCAACTGGGCATGAGGATATCTTCGCTTATAACCGGTAAGCAGGTTTTCCACTTCCTTCTAAGAAATTTCATCATACCAACTAGGTATGATCTACTTACAACCGGTAAGTTATTTTTTCTGTATGATTTTCACATCACTCTTATTAGATTTAATGATTAAAAATACCACTAAGTAGTGGGTTTTCATTTTTGATGTGCTTATCATCCCAATCGAGTATGATATTAAATCCCACTCATCCGATCGTGTAATTAATTTCCTCTAAATTGGCTTTCATCCCTTGCGAGCTTTGCCTTAGCTGGCATTCTCGATGTCTTGTGTTTCTACACGTTATGAACATTCTTGTTCATTATCATTTGGCTCAATAGCTTTCATTCATTATGAATGACTAAAAATATCTAATTTTTTAATATTTAAAATTTGGTCCCTAAAGTTCTTTTTCTTTTACTTTAGGCTCCAAATGCCAGTTTTTCCCCAAATTGAGTCCTGAAACTTTAAAAATTCTCCTTGGGACCTCAATTTATTCAAATTCACAAAAAGGAATTCAAGTTTTCCAAATTCCCAATTTGGTCCCCAATTTTTCCAAAATTACCACTTTATTATCTCTTTACAAAAATAGTAAGTTTTACGCCAAAAATTCTAAAATTTGCTCAATTGGTCCTCTAATACTCTTATCATGCCCAATTGGCCCTCAATTTTATAAAATTGCATTTTGGTCACCAAATTTTTAAAATTCCCAAAAATTTCCCCCAATTTCAACTTTCCAACACAGTCGAATTTGATTTCATCAAATTGATCGATCAAACAAGTTTAATTGTTGAAATAGAAGTTAAATTGGAGTTCCTACATTTTCATACGATTCAGTTGCACTTTGAATCGCAAGTTTTGACGATGGAAAATAGAACGTTGATAGAGAAAGATTCAAATGCACACCATCAGGGCGCAATAGTCCAAGCTTTCAATCTGGACAGATAGCTCTCCTTCTAAGGTTCCTCCTAAGATCGAGAATTGCATCCATTGATGCTGAATAGGGCGAGAAATTTGTCATCGAAATTATGTCGGTTCTCTCTCTAGCACCGGTCGAAAATTATAGAGTGGAACCGAATTGGCTTACCTTTCAGTTCTAATTCGACCGTAGGAGGGCTGAGGTGGTGTTGGGAGAGCTTGGTTTGGCCTGAGGAGGGCTCGGATTAGCCAATTTTAGCTCGATAGAAATAGGGAAGCTTCGGTCTGCCAGAGCTACTTCACTGTTCGATCACGCCGGTGCTTCTCCGGTGACCCTCGGAGCGAATGGGGACTACCATCATGTAGTTGACTTCTTCCCAATTCTAAGGATCCCGACCATGCCTTCTTTGGCTAAAAAAAGACCCTATATCGGAGCTGTGGTTTGAGCTTCACTAGAAAACTGAGTAGCTGAGAGAGAGGTTTTTAGGTGTGGAGAGGATGAATGGACAGGGGCTCTTTATATAGGGAGCTCGGGGACTCATCGACCATCTGTTTGGCACCTTTATGAGAGTCATTGATGGCTCGAAACATACTAAACGGAAACGTTTCCTCTTCATCGGTGTTGCATCAATTTTCTAGTGAGTGAACAGTGCTATCATATGAAGGAAGAAGATGACACTGTTACGAACCAGACTTGACAAGACCGGTCCGAACCAAATTCAAAGCTGAAACCGGCCAGTTCGAGCCCAATTCAACCGAGTTTTTCAAAACTAAAAATTTCTAAATTCATCAAAATTCATTATCTATTAAATGGTGGCCTTAATTCTCAAATTGGAAATTTCTAAGCCACCTAAAAAAATGAATTTAGCATATGGTTCAATAGTAATTCAAACCGGTCCAAACCAGTTCAATCCGGTTCAGATCTGGTTCACCTGAACCAGTTTGGTTTCCATTCCCCATTAATCCTAAAGTTCTTTTTCATGAGTTATGTAACTCTTTAGGTCACTTGGGATCCTTAATTTTCCCAGTTTGCCCTCTCTCTATCGGGTCCGATTCATAAACCGACTCGGTTCATAAACTGGTTCAGATCCAGTTCACCCGAATTGGTATAGTTTTTCTCTCCCAATTTATCCTAAGGTTCTTTTCTAAGGTTTATGAACTTTTTTGGGTCACTTGGGAGTTGTAAATTCATCAATTTGCCTGTTCTTCCATAATCGGGTTTGTGAACCAATTTAGTTTTCTCACTCAGTTTGACTGGTTCTTTTTCAGTTTTCCTCAACTCCAAAGAGTGGGGTTTACATTGGAGCTCTGGTTTGAGCTTCACCGGAAAATGTAGCACTTAATAGGAGGATAGGATTTGAGGTGTATGGAGGATAAATGGAGGGAAGCTCTTTATAAAGGGAGCTCAGTGACCCTCTGCCCTACCAGTTTCCATATTGGTCGAGCTTATCCTCTTTAGAAAATGCCCAAATAGGAGGGAATATTCCCTCACCGAAAAAGGAAAGTTTTTCTCCCATTTGAAAAGTGTTGTCATGTAAACCCTACCCTTAGAGTTAAGGAAAAGCTGAGAAAAGAACCAATCAACCCGAGTGAGAAAAACCAAACCGATTCACAAACCCCGACCACAAGAGAATGGGCAAATTGGGAAATTTACAACTCTCGAGTGACCCAAAGAGTCATAAAAACCTTGGAAAGGGACTTTGGGACAATTTGGAAAAGAAAACTTGACCGGTTTAGGTGAACCGGATTGAACCAGTTTGAACGATCATTGAATCATATGCTAAATTCATTTTTCTATATGGCTTATAAAATTTAAATTGGATAATTGAGGCCACCATTAGATAGAGAATAAATTTAGAAATTTTTAATTTTTAAAAATTTGGTCGAATTCGGTCTAAACCGGCTAGTTTAAGCATTAAACCCGGTTCGGAACAATGTCGTCTTCTTGCATCAAATGACAATACTGTTCACTCGTTGGAAAATTGAACAACACTATTCACTGTTCAGGACATTTCAAGCTATCAATGACTGTCATTATGTAGTCAAAAGGACGGCCGGAGAGTCCCCGAGTTCCCTATATAGAGAGCCTCTCTACATTCATCCTCTACACACCTGAAAACTTCACTCTCCCTTAGTTACTCAGCTTTTCGACGAAGCTCGAACCAGAGCTCCAACATAGGGGTTTTTCTCAGCCAAAGAAGGCGTGGTTGGGTTTCTTAGACTCGGGAAGAAGTCAGCTACCCGATGGTAGTCTCCAATTGCTCTCAGGATCGCCGCAGAAGCACCGACGTGATCGAAAGTGAAGCAGCTCCGATGAACCGAAGCTTCCCTATTTCTGTTGAGCTGAAAATGGCCGATTTGAGCCCTCCTTAGGCCAAACCAAGCTCTCCCAACACTCCCTCATCCTTGATATGACCGAATTAGAGAGGAAAGTAAACCAATTTGGCTCCCCTCTGAAAATTCCGATCGGTGTTAGAGAGAGAATCGACGAAACTTTACTAACTGAATTCTCCCTCAATTCAACATGAATTGAGGTGATTCTTCATCTTAGGAGGAATCTCAGGATGAGAGGTACCTCCCCAAATCAAAAGCTCAGATCGCCGCACCCTTGACGGTAAGTTTTTAAAGCTTTCTCTCTTTGAATCGTATGGAGGTGCATGAACTTAATTTTACCTTCAATTTCAACAATTAACCTCGATTGATTGGTTAATTTGATGAAATCAAATTTGGCTAGTTTGGAAGAGGGAAAATTTTGGGGAAATTGGGGATTTCAAAAATTCGAGGGACTAAAGTGCAATTTCCCAAAATTGTGGGCCAATTGGCCATGGAAAAGAAGTTGGAGGACAAATTGGTTGATTTGTGGAATTATTGGGGTCAAATTTGCCATTGTTGTAAAGTAGGGGCAAAATGGTAAATTTTGAAAATTTTGGGAAAAAATTTAAAATTTGGGAAATTTGAGCCTTTTTTGGGATTTTAGATAAATTGAGGACCCATAGTGAATTTATGCAAGTTTTGGGACTCAATTTGTGGAAAAATTGGCTTTATGGACCTAAAGTTAAAGAAAAAGAACTTTAGGGAACTATTTGTAAATAATTAAAAGTTTGGCCATTTTGTCCATTCGTGAGGAATGAATGCTATTAGGCCAATTGATAATGAACAAGGATGTTCAAATCACGTAGGAAGACAAGGGATCAGGAATGCCATAAAAAATAAGCTCGCATGGAGGGAAATAGTCAAATAAGAGGAATACACTGCACTATCGAGTGAGTAAGAATTTTCACATTATACCTAGTTGAGATGTTGAGTACCTCAGAATTAAAAACCACTACTAAGTGGTATTTTAACATCACATATGGATGGGGCGATGTGGAAACTACGCGGAAAAACTACTTAACGGTTGTAAGTAGATCATAATTGGTTGGTATGATGAACTTCCTAGAAGGAAGTGGAAAATCCGTTTACCGGTTGTAAGTGAAGATGTCATCACACCCGGTTGGCATGATCGATGAGTGAAAACATATTTTTTTTTTAGAAGTATTCTCCCCTAACTATGTGCCACTACTTAAAGATTTTGGTAGACCTTATTTATAGGAGCTTGAATAACTCAGTTAGGCCAGAGGTCTTGGTTTTGGAACTTGGGGGCTAAAATGCTTGATTTTTCAAAATTTCGTACAGTTTGCCCAAGGCCAGTGGGCATGAGCAGGAGCTCATAAATAAACATGATGTTAAGCCATGAAAATTTTAATGAATGATGTGATTTGGCCATGGTAACAAGATAGGACCGACATACTCGATGCATTGGCGGCAGTGCGACAAGACCAAGTCGATGGACCGGTCTAGACAAACAGATGTAGCTCGAGTTGAGGGTCGGGGCTATTGGACCAGTGGCACCAAAGATTAATGGCTTATAAGGAAAATTATTGTTTGTGCATACATTGAGGTTTGTGACCATCAAGACGCCCAAGAGGGGTAGTGATGCATCCTAGGGGCTACTAGACGACATGGTGGAGATTAGGGCAGTTTGTCATGCGTAGTCAGGGAAACTTGATGTAGCTTCATGCGCATGAGACTGAGGTGGGTCGGGATGAGGTCCATGTCCTCATACGGACACGGAGTTTCTTTTCGGGTTTGAGGGTAAGATGTCACGAATATCCACTCATTCCCAGAGTAGAAGTGGATGGGCTACCCTACGAATGTGTGATTCCTTCATCATGAAGGGCGTGTGTTGATTGCTAAACACACTAAATGTGGAAAATGGGGAAAATGTTTTTGGAAAACCGAGAATATGAGGAATGAATAATTTTGAAAATAAATTGAGGAGTCCGACACGCTCCAAGTTATTTTATTGAGACATTTTTTTCAATCACCCATTCATTGAGTTGTAGAAACTCACCCACCCTTTTTATCTTTTTTTAGGAATAGAGAATGACTAGGGATAACACTAGGATTTACCCTCTATGAGGTATGTTTAATTTTCTCTTAAGCTTGCATTATTATTGATATAAGTTATTCCAGGGAACAAGATTGAGATTTCGCCTGGCTCCTCTTGAACCAAGGGAGCGACGGGTTGCTCGCGGGGGGATCCGACCAAACTGGGTCAGGGCATGACAACTTGAGTGGTATCAGAGCTAAGTTCACTTGAAACATTATCAATATTATGCCCTAACACTAATAAAACCTTAACTACCATGTAGGAAGGAGAATTCCTCGAAAGTTCATCATGAAATCCAATCCTCCACACATAACCCTGAAAAAGACACTTACCCCAAGAAAGGTAGTTGTTCAACGATTCTTAAAGGGCGAGAAAAGAGTGCCCAAAGATATGGTGGAAGATATCGAAAACTTGTGGGAGCCTTACTAGAACTAGAAGGCATTACCTATCCTCCTCCAAGACAAGAGGAACCTGTTCCTTCTCTCAAGAGCCCAACTCCTCCTCCAGCCCCACAACAACCGGAGAGAAATCCAACCAAAAGGAGGGTTGTGACAACTACTAGGATGCATATGCCACCTTCATGAAGTTCCACCAAGTAACTCCACCTATTCAATCCAGCTTCAATCCCTCCCAATGGATGAAGTGGACATATGAGTGTGAGGTTGAGGTATTAAGGCGGTACGAATTAGAGGCCATACATGAATTTCATCCCATAATGGAATACAGATGGACCCCAACTAGTTTCTCAGAGCCAGCTGATTAGGAATCCCACAACTATTCCAAGGCTAACTCTTGACCTATGACCCCAAGGGACTAGGGGGTAGAAAATCTTTGTAATAAGCCAAGAATGATAAGAAACTATTTCTTGAATGAATAAAAGTATGATTTCTCCTCAAATTTTTGTCTCTTGATAAATACAACTAATGAAAATAGGGGTATATCATTAAAGATCGAAGTAACGGGTAAAGGAAAATTCGAGTTAACCCAACCTCTAAGGTAGCCAAGTAAGTTTTCCACCAGGAGAAGGGAAAAAAAGACTTGGCAAGAATCCTAAAAGAGTCTACTAAAGTTCACCAAGGAGGACAAAACTTAACTATGGAAAGGAAGGAAAAATCTAGAGTAATGAAAGTTAGCGTCAAAAAGCATGGGACGAGTGGAAGTCTAAGGAGTCAAGGAAAGACTCTATGGATAAAAGTAAGGAAACAAGAAGAATTATACTATCCCAAGGAAAACCAAAGGAATGGAAGCTAATCGGGGAGAAAGTAAGATGGATATGGGAAGTACTAACGATGTTAAGACAATTAAGGAGTCAAGGAGGACAAAACTTAACTATGGAAAGGAAGGAAAAATCTAGAGTAATGAAAGTTAGCGTCAAAAAGCATGGGACGAGTGGAAGTCTAAGGAGTCAAGGAAAGACTCTATGGATAAAAGTAAGGAAACAAGAAGAATTATACTATCCCAAGGAAAACCAAAGGAATGGAAGCTAATCGGGGAGAAAGTAAGATGGATATGGGAAGTACTAACGATGTTAAGACAATTAAGACAGGACAAGGACAAAGGACAAAGGAAAGAAGTATGATAGAGAGAAACCCTAAGAATAATACCAATACTTGGAAAAGAATTAGGACACACATCCTTAGGAACTCGATAGTAATAAGGAACTTTGTTTGGAGGTAATGATGTGGAACAAAAAGGAATAGAAGATAGGGAGGAAATCCATAGTGAATCTCTATACAAATGTCGGGAAGTATAAGAAAATAATGAAGGAAGAACTATCAAGGAGCAGTAGGGAGAATGAATGTGAAAATCACAAGATGGAAGTCCCTAGAAGAAGAATGAAAATAGGAAGTGGAATCATGGAAAGGAGGAAGTTCCAAGCTAAGGTAATCAACATATGAAATATCATAAACTGGAGTAGAAATCAGGACCTCATTAAAGGACATAGGTGACTAAGTAAATACCTGGAGGGCCAAGTATGATCTATTTGCAAGAGAGCAGCAGAATCAAATAGGGATTTTAGATAGATCCAGTTGAAGAAAATAAATCATAACAACCAGATCGTCCAGGAGAATAAACAACGTCCTAAGATGGGCCAAAATGTAGTGAGGACTACACCCTCAAAGGGGAATGAGATGGGTATTAAGAACAATATGACTCAAGAGACAACGATCTCAAAATCATATGACAAAGAGAATGATAAGAACAAGGTAATTAATAAACTGACACTCACGAGAAATATAAATTTGAACTCCAGTAAAGAGGGAGAGATGGAAAGACCAAACATTGGAAATTTAAGATGAAGAAAAAATCTTTAAAGAGATCAATGACCAAGACTGAGTTAACAATCAAACTCAAGACATGAGAAGATTAGGTAAGCCTCTCATAGGATAATCATGAAATCTTAAAATAAGGCTAATGTGAATCTCATCTAAAAGAAATGGATGGATAAAGGAAAGAAAGGAGAATGAAGATGAAGTACATACAAGTTCTTAAGGGTAGTGTAAGCAGAAAAGGATGGCATCAGGGAATACCTTCTAAGTTAAATATTCTAAATAGCAAGACGGGAAGAGAATCCAAGAGAAAAGAACATAAACTACCAAGGAAGGAAACCTTGGAAGGATAGAAGGGATCCAATTAAAAGGAAATGGGATCAACAAAAATGGAGAGAAGATAAATTCATCCAAGATATGTTGTTCGAAATGGAAAGATCAAGTACAAAGGAAAGGTAATCGAAAGGACCTGAGGAGCAAGTTAAGTCCAAGTAATGTGTAAGTAGGAAAACACAACAAAGGAGGTTGTGCGAGTAAGGATGGGGTGCATTACCCATAAAAGAGGAAATAGAGGAAACACATCTAAGAACCCTTGGAAAAGTTAACCGCTTAGTTCAGAAGGGATTTAAGTAAAGGATCACTGACATCAGAACTGGTAGTGTTCAACGCTCAAACTGATAGAGCCTAAAGAGAGAACAAATAGACATAGTGTGGAGTACCTGGAACAAGATCAATAAGTGAAAATGTCTCGAGTAAAGAATAGGAAAAGATACTGAAATTTTAGTTAGACAAGAATTTAAAAGGATCAAGACCTGATTATAGGAAGGGGTATGAAGAAAGGAAGGAATGAAAACTTCAAAGAAATGATGAGAGGGTTGAACGTGTAGTTCCCAAGGTGAACGTCTCTAATGTAAAGGACAGAGTAGAGAGAAAAAAATTGAAATAAGGGAACAATCACAAGTAAGCAATCGATACATAAAACCGAAGGAGAATAACTGTTATAACAATTTTGAAGTGATCACGAAATAATAAGAGTTGACTAAAAGAAGAGAAAGTCCTTAAGAAAAGGATGCCACTGAAACTAAGGAAGGACATAGGAATGGTCAAAACTGGATAAAAGAAGTTAACACCAAAATCTATGAAGTGAGTAGATGATACTCGAGAGGACCCAAACTCCCTAATTCTTCATCTTAGAAGGAACCTCGGGACGAGAGCTACCTGCCCAGATAGAAAGCTCGAACCGCCTCACCCTCGACGGTAAGCATTTGAAGCTTTCTATATTTAAGTCCAGTTTTCTGGCTAAGATCTGTTTTAGCTCATTCTGACGTCAATTCATGTGATTCAAAGTGCAATTGAATCATATGGAGGTGTAGGAACTCAATTTTACCTTCAATTTCAACAATTAACCTCGATTGATCAGTCAATTTGGTGAAATAAAATTCGGCCAGTTTGAAAGAGGGAAATTGGGGATTTCAAAAATTTGAGGATCAAAAATGCAATTTCCCAAAATTGTGGGCCAATTGGCCATGAAAAAGATGTTGGAGGACCAATTGGTCAATTTTTAGAATTATTGGGGTCAAATTTGCCATTTTTCTAAAGTAGGGGCAAAATGGTAATTTTTGAAAATTTGGAAAATTTTAGCCCTTTTTGGGATTTTGGATAAATTAAGGACCCATGGTGAATTTTTGAAAGTTTCGGGACTCAATGTATGGAAAAACTGGCTTTAGGGACCTAAAGTTAAATGAAAAAAACTTTAGGGACTTATTTACAAATAATTTAAAGTTTGGGCATTTTGTCCATTTGTGAGCAATGAGGGCTATTAGGCCAATTAATAATGAACAAGGATCTTCAAATCGTGTGGCAACATGAGGGATCGGGAACGCCGGCAAAGACAAGCTCGCGTGGAGGCATAGAGCCAAATAAGAGGAATACATTGCACTAACGGGTGAGTGAGATCTTAGCCGATTGGTATACATTGCACTAACGCCATCATACCCAGTTGGGATGATGAGTACCTCATAATTAAAAATCACAACTAACTAGAGTTTTAACATCATACGTGAATGTAGTGATGTGTGAACTACGCGGAAAAACTACTTACCGGTTGTAAGTAGATCTTAGTCGATTGGTATAATGAACTTCCTAAAAGGAAGTGGAAAACCCGTTTACCGGTAATAAGCGGACATGTCATCACACCCGTTTAACGTGATTGATGAGTGAAAACATATTTTTGTCAGAAGTGTTCTTCCCTCACTGTGTGCCACTGCTTAAAGATTTTGGGAGATCTTCTTGATGGGAACTTGAATAACTCAATTAGGCTAGAGGCCTCAGTTTTGGAACTTGGGGGCTAAAATGCCCGATTTTTGAAAATCCCATATAGCGGGCCCAAGGCCAGTTGGTACGAGTAGGAGCTCATAAACAAACATGATGTTAAACCATAAACATTTTAATTAATGATGTGATATGGCCATGGTACCAAGACATGACTAATATACTCGATGGACTAACGGTAGTACGACAAGACCAGGCCGATAGACCGGTCTAGACAAATAGGTGCAGGTCGAGTTGAGGGTCGGGACCGTTGGACCAGTGGTACCAAAGATTAATGGCTTATATGGAAAATTATTATTTGTGCATGCACTGAGGTTTGGGACCATCAAGATGCCTAAGAGGGGTAGTGATGCATCCTAGGGGCTACTAGACGACATAGTGGAGATAAGGGCAGTTTGTTGTGCCCGCAATCAGGTAAGCTTGACGAAGCTTAATGCGCATGAGACCGAGATGGGGTTGGTATTAGGTCTCTGTCCTCATACAGACACAGAGTTTCTTTTCGGGTGTGAGGACCGGATGTCACGAACATCCACTTATTCTCAGGGTAGAAGTGGACGTGCTTCTATTTAGGTGGCCGGTAAAGTCGCTCTGATGCCATAAATGGGTGTAGTGGATGGGCTGCCCTGTGAATACATGATCCCTTCATGATGAAGGCCGTGTGTTGATTGCTAAATACACCGAATGTGAAAAATGTGAAAAAGTTTTTGGAAAACCAAGAATATGAGGAAGGAATAATTTTGAAAAGAAATTAAGGAGTATAGCACACTACAAATTATTTTATTGAAACTTTTTTTAATCACCCATTCACTGAGTTATAGAAACTCACCCACCCTTTTTATCCCTTTTTTGAAATAGAGAATGACTAGGGATAACATCAGGATTTACCCTCTCTAAGGTATGTATAATTTTCTCTTGATCTTGCATTATTATTGATATATATTATTCCAGGGAACAAGGTTGAGACTTTGTCTAGTTTCTCTTGAATTAAAGAAGGGGGAAACCCCTCTTGAACCAACCTGTCATGCCTCAACTCGGTTTAGTCAGATCCCCGTGATTAATTCGTCGCTCTCTTGGTTTAAGATAGGTTTCCCCCTTCTTTTAATCAAGAGAAGACAGGCGTAACTCAAACCTTGTTCCCTAGAATAGCATAACTCAATGAACATGCAAGCTTAAGATTAACTTTAAGCATACCTGACAGAGGATATGTAAAGCCTGCCCTTTGGAGTTAAGGAAACCATGGAAAGAACTTATCAACCCGAGTGAGAAAATTGATCTCATTCACGAATCTCGACCACTAGAGAACAGGAAAATTGGGAAATTTACAACTCCCGAGTGACCCAAAGAGTTATAAAAACCTTGGAAAGGGACCGTAGGACAATTTGGGAGAGAAAACCAAACCAGTTCAAGTTAACCGGATCTGAACTAGATTGAACCGGTTTGAACCACTATTGAACCGGATGCTAAATTCATTTTTCTATGTAGCTTAGAAAATTCAAATTGGAGAATTGAGGCCACCATGGGATAGAGAATGAATTTAGAAATTTTTAATTTTGAAAAATTTGGTTGAATTAGGTATGAACCGGCCGGTTTAAGCGTTGAACCCGGTTCGGATTGGTCTGGTCTGATTCGGAACAATGTCATCTTACTTCAAATGACAACACTGTTCACTCACCGAAAAATTGAACAGCATCAGAGGAAAGGGAACATTTCTGTTCAGGACATTTCAGACCATCAATGACTATCATTAAGGTGCCAAACAAACGGTCAGAGAGTCCCCGAGCTCCCTATATAAAGAGCCCCTCTCCATTCATCCTCCACACACTTGAAAATCTCACTCTCTCTCAGTTACTCAGTTTTTTGACAAAGCTCGAACTAGAGCTCCAGCATAAGGGTTTTTTTGAGCCAAAGAAGGCATGGTCGGGTTCTTTAGACTCAGGGAGAAGTCAAGTACTCGTCGGTGGTCTTGAATTGCTCCGAGGATTGCCAGAGAAGTGTCGGCGTGATCGAACAGTGAAGCAGCTCCGGCGGATCAAAGTTGCCCTATTTTTGTCGAGTTGAAATCAGCTGATTCGAGCCCTCCTCAGACCAAAACAAGCTCTCTCAACACTCACTTAGCCCTCATATGACCGAATTAGAGCTCAAAGGTAAGCCAATTTTGCTCCCTTTCGTAATTTCTGATTAGTGTTAGAGAGAGAACAAGTGAAATTTTATTGACCGAATTTTCTGTCAATTCGACGTGAATTGAGGTGGTTCTTGATTCTAGGAGGAACCTCTAGACGAGAGATATCTGCCCAGATTGAAAGCTCGAACCACCGCATCCCAAACGATAAGCTTTCGAAGCTTTCTATCTCTAAATCTAGTTTTCTGGCGAAGCTCCATTTAAGCTCATTCCGGCATCAATTCATGCAATTCAAAGTGCAATTGAAACATATGGATGTGTAGGAACTCAATTTTACCTTCAATTTCAAAATTTACCTTGATTGATCGGTCAATTTGATGAAATCAAATTCGTCTAGGATGAAAGGAGAAATTGGGAGAAAAGTTTGGGGGTAAAATTGGGTATTTCAAAAATTCGAGGGACTAAAGTGCAATTTCCCATAATTGAGGGCCAATTGGCCATGAAAAAGATGTTGTAGGAACAATTGGTTGACTTTTGGAATTATTGAGGGGTCAAATTGCCATTTTTATAAAGTAAGGGCAAAATGGTAATTTTTGAAAAATTGGGGACCAAATTAAAAATTTGGAAAACTTGAACCCTTTTTGTGATTCTAAATAAATTAAAGTCCCAAAGTGAAATTTAGAAGTTTTGGGACTCAATAACTAAAAGTTTGGGCATTTTATTAATTCATAATGAATGAAGGCTATTAGGCCAAAGGATAATGAATAAGGATGTTCATATCGTGCAGGAACACGAACTACCGGGAATGCCAACAAGGCTAATCTCGCATGGAAGCAGAAACCACTTTAAGAGGAATTCACTACACTATCGGTTGAGTGGAAATTTTCACATCATACCCGGTTGGGATGATGAGTAGTTCAAAAATGAAAACCTGCTACTATGTGGGATTTTAACATCACACTTGGTTGGGGTGATGTGAGAGAAACCCAGAAAACAACTTATCGGTTGTAAGTAGATCATATCCGGTTGGTATGATAAACTTCCTCGAAGCAAGTAGAATAGCCGCTTATTGGTTATGAGCGGAGATGTACTCACACCCGATTGGTGTGATGGACAGATGAAAAAGTTATTTTTGTTAGAAGTGCTCTCCCCTGACTGTGTGCCACTGCTTAAAAATTTTGGGAGACCTTTTTAACAGGAGATCGATAGCTCTGATAGGCAAGAGCACTCGGTTTTGGAACTTGGAGGCTAAAATGCCCGATTTTGAAAATCTCGTATAGTGGGCCCAAGGCCAGTTGGCATGAGCAGGAGCTCGTAAACAAACATTATGTTAAGCCATGAAAATTTTAACGAATGATGTGATTTGGCCATGGTACCAAGACAGGAGCCACATACTCGATGGATTGACGGTAGTGCGATAAGATAGGTTGACGGACTAGTCTAGACAAACAGCTGCAAGTCGAGTTGAGGGTCGGGGCCGTTGGACCAGTGGCACCAAAGATTAAATGGCTTATGTGGAAAATTATTGTTTTGTGCATGCACTGAGGTTCAAGACCATCAAGATGCCCAAGAGGGGTAGTGATGTGTCCAAGGGGCTACTAGACGACATGGTGAAGATAAGGGCAGTGTGTCATGCCAACAGTCACGGAAGCTCGACGTAGCATCATGCGCATGAGACCAGGGTGGGGTCGGGATGATGTCTTTGTCCTCCTATGGACATAGAGTTTCTTTTCGGGTTTGAGGGTCGGATATCGTATATATCCACTCATTCCCAGGGTAGAAGTGGACGAGTTTCTATCTAAGTGGCTGGTAAAGTTGCTCCAACGCCACATGTGGGTGCAGTGGATGGGCTGCCCTACGAATGTGTGATTCCATCATGATAAAGGGCGTGTGTTGATTGTTAAACACACCAACTGTGGTTAATAATAAGTAATGTTTTTAAAGAAAATAAGGAGTCTGGCACACTCCAATGCAAACATTTTTTTTTCCGAAACTCATGTTTCAAACACCCATTCACTGAGTTGTAGAAACTCATCCATCATTTTTATCCCTTTTTAGGAATAGAGAAATGAATACGGATAACAGCAGGCCTTACCATCTATCAGGTATGCTCAATTTTCTTAAACTTGCATTTTTTTTATATATGTTGTCACGCCTCAACCTGGTTTGGTCGGATCCCCGTGTGCAACCCGCCACTCTTTTGGTTTATTAAGGGTATTTCATTTCTTTTACACGGGGGGAGTAAGGCGTCCTTTAAACTTGCACTTTTCCTGGAATAACATTAATCAAAACTACATAAAATTTTAAACTTTACATACCTGTCTTGCAAGTATGATTAAGAAAAGGTCCTTGGGTAGGTTTCCCTTGGTTACCTGAAAAGGGATATAAGGGAGGGGGTGAATTCAATTACTGAGTGAATGGGTGTTCAAATCTTGACTTTCAGAAAAATAGTTTGAATTCGAGTGTGCCATTAATTTATTTTAAAACTTCTCATCCTCAAAATCTTAGTTTTATAGCCATTTCTTATCACAACGGTGTGTTTATCAACCAACACATGCCCTTTATCATGATGGGAACACACATCTACAGGGTAGCACGTCAATTGCACCCACTTGTGATGTTAGAGCGACTTTACCGGCCACCTAGATAGAAGCACTTCCACTTCTACCATGAGAATGAATGGATGTATGTGACATCTGACCCTCAATCCTGTAAAGAAAACTTCGTGTCCTTATGAGGATAGAGACCTCATCCTGACCCCACCCAAGTCTCATGCGCATGAAGCTATGTCAAGCTTCCCTGACTGCTGGCACGATAATCTGCCCTTATCTCCACCATGTCATCCAGTAGCCCCTAGGACACATCACTACCCCTATTGGGCATCTTGAAGGTCCCGTACCTTAGTGCATGCACAAAACAATAGTTTTCCACATAAGCCATTTAATTTGTGGTGCCACTAGTCCAACGGCCTCAGCCCTCAACTCGACTTGCAGCTATTTGTCTCAACTGATCCATCGACTTGTCATGTTGTACTACCGCTAGTCCATCGAGTATGTCAGTCCTATTTTGTTACCATAGCCAAACATATCATTTATTTAAAGTTTTCATGGCTTAAACTCATGTTTGTTTATGAGCTCCTGCTCGTGCAAACTACCTTGGGTCCACTGTACGAGATTTTCAAAATCGAGCATATTAGCCCCCAAGTTCCAAAAGCGAAGCCTCCAACCTATCTAAGCTATTCGAACTTCCGTCAATAAGGTCTCACAAAAAGTTTAAGCAGTGGCACACAGTCAAGGGAGAGCGCTTCCGACAAAAATAATCTTTTGATCGTCCATTACACCAACCAAGTGTATGGACATCTCCGCTCATAATCGATGAACAAGTTTTCTACTTATTTCTAGGAAGTTTATCATACCAACTGTGTATGATCTACTTACAATCGATAACTAGTTTTTCCACGTAATTTCCACTTCACTCCACTCAAGTGTGATGTTTAAAATTTCCCAAATTCTGGTTTTTCCCCAAATTGAGTCCAAAAACTTCTAAAATTCACCATAGGACCTCAATTTATTCAAAAGCACAAAAAGGGGTTCATGTTTTCCAAATTTCCAATTTGGTTCCCAACTTTAAAAAAATGGTAATTTTCACCTCAAAAATTGGCCAATTGGTCCTCCAACATCTTTATCATGCCCAATTGGCCCTCAATTTTATGAAATTGCACTTTAGTCCCTTTAATTTTTTAAATGCCCAAATTTCCCCAATTTTTACCCCAATTTCAACCTTCCAACTCAGTTGAATTTTATTTCATCAAATTGACCCGTCAAATGAATTTAATTATTGAAATTGAAGTTAGATTGGAGTTCCTACACCTCCATATGATTCAATTCCACTTTGAATCGCATGATTTGATGCTAGAATGAGTCAAAAGAAGCTTCGCTAGAAAACTGAACGTAGAGAGAGAGAACTTCGAAAGCTTACCGTCGGGGGCATGACGGACCGAACTTTCAATCTGGGTAGATATCTCTTGTTGTGAGGTTTTTCCTAGGAACAAGAATCACCTCAATTCATGTAAAATTGAGGAAGAATTTGATCAGTAAAGATCTAACGGTTCTCTTTGGCACCAATCGGAATTTATAAAGGGGACCAAATTTGCTTACCTTTTCACTCTAATTCAGCTGTAGAAGGGTTGTGAAGGTGTTGGGAGGACTTGGTTTGGCCTGAGGAGGACTCAAATTGGCCATTTTTAGCTCGGCCAAAACAGGGCAGCTTCAGTCCGTTGGAGCTACTTCACTCTTCTATCATGCCAGCATTTCTCCAGCAATCCTCGGAGCAAATGGAGACTATAGTCATGTAGCTGACTTCTCCCTGAAACCAAAGAATTTGACCACACCTTCTTTGGCTCAGAAAATGCCCAAGTCGGAGCTCTGGTTTGAGCTTCACCGAAAAATGGACCCGTAGGAAGAGAGTGGGGTGTTTAGGTGTAAGGAGGATGAATGAGAAGAGGCTCTTTATATTGGAAGCTCGGGGACTTCTTGGTCGTCCGATTGGCACCTTAATGGCGGTCATTCATTGCCTGAAACTCTCTCGTTGGAGACTTTTCATCTTCATCGATGCTGCTCGATTTTGTGGCGAGTAAATAGTGCCATCATCTAAGGGAAGAAGACGACACTATCCTGAACCAGACTAGACCAGTCCGAACTGGGTTCAAAGCTTAAACCGGCCGATTCAGGCCCGATCTAAGCGAGTTTTTAAAAATTTAAAATTTCTAAATTTATCTAAATTCATTCTCTATCAAATGAATTTAGCCTCCAGTTCAATAGTGGTTCGAGCTGGTCCAAACCGGTTCAATCCGGTTCGGATCCAATTCACCTGAATCGGTTTGGTTTGCATCTCCAATTCATCCCAACGTCCTTTTTCTAGAGTTTTGTGACTCTTTAGGTCACTCAAGATCCATAAATTTTCCGGTTTGCCCTTTCTCTATCAGTTTTGGTTCATACACTAACTCGGTTTTCTCTTTGGAAATGACTGGTTCTTTCCTCAGTTTTTCTTATTATCAAAGGACGGGGTTTACAACTCTCCCCTCCTTTTAGGGGTTTTGTCCCCAAAACAATTACATGTCAAATAATTAAGGGTAACTATCCCTCATTACATTTTCGATTTTCCATGTCTCTTCCTGCACGGGTCCGTTTTGCTATAAAACCTTAACAATAGGAATCCTCTTATTCCTTAAGTTCTTATCCCTCTGGTCAATGATTCATACCGATTCCGTTTGATAGGTCAAGTTCTCTTCCAGCTCTGGTGGAGGTCGGTCCAATACATGGCTAGGATCAAGCTAATACTTTCGAAGCATAGAGATATGGAATACAACGTGTATTTTCTACATGTTTGGAGGTAGTTCCAATTTATAGGCCACTGGTCCTATCCTTTGAATGATGGGATATGGGCCGATATACCACGGTTTCAACTTTCCCCTTTGTTGAAACCTAAGTATTCCCCTACATGGGGACACCTTGAAAAATACTTGATCTCCCACATCAAACTCCAGATCTTTCCTTCGATGATCCACATAACTCTTTTGCCTATCTTGTGCGGTCTTAAGGCGACTCCTGATTAGTTTTATTTTCTCCATGGAATCCTAGACTAGTTCTGGCCTTTCCAACTTCCTTTCCCCTACTTCTTCCCAAAATAGAGGGGTACAACATGGTTGTCCATAAAGGGCTTCATAAGGAACCATCAGAATATTGGCCTAATAGCTATTATTGTAAACAAATTCCATTAGGCACAAGTATTCTTCCCAACCTTTATCCATAGTGAGTACGCATGCCCTCAGGATGTCCTCCAAGGTCTGAAACGTTCACTCAAACTGTCTATCGGTCTAAGGGTAAAACATCGTGCTCATGTGGATCTTGGTTCCCATAGCACTTTTTAAGCTTGGCCAAAACCTTGAAGTGAATCTAAGGTCTTTATCTGATACTTTACTCACTAAAACACCATGCAGTCTTATTATTTCCCTCAAATATAGGATGACCAGTTGTTCAACTGAATCCGTCACTCTTATTGGTAGAAAATGGGCGGACTTGGTTAATAAATGCCCCATCATTCCCATGTCTAGTTATTCTCTTGATCATTGAAACCCTTAGCTCGGTGTTCTTCTGAGCGTTACATATTTATTTTCATGGGTTTCAGTGTTATCACCCCTTCATCCTATTTCGACCCTTCTTCCATCTGTTATTTATTACAACTTTGATCCAAATTATGTTTGACCTAATTATGCTTACTAACTGACTCTCGAGACTGTTGGGCTTATATGTTTGACCTATATTTGAGTCACATTTTCTCTCGAGACTGTTGGGCTTATATGTCCTTTACATCATGACATGTTCTAGAACCCGTCTTTGTCCATTAGATTTCTATAACACTTCCTTTAGGGTTGTTCACAACTTTCCAACCTTTCAGGGTTCCTATAACTTCATCCCCCTTTTTGTTTGGTAGTATTCCTCGACTATATTTACCAATCATCCTTCATGTCTTTGACATAATGCCTTTCATAACCTTGTCAATTTTCCATACCCACTCATCCTTTCCTAACTTCCTTATTGGGTCTTTCTGGTGCCAATCATTAGGTTTCCTAATGACTTACTCACACACTGGAATTCTTCCCTTCTTATATCCTTCCTCATTTCTGGTGTCGTCATTTACTTAAGGATTTTCCTTCCTTCACATTCTTACACCCTTTTAAATTAGAGATTTTGTCCATGTTTAATCATTCACCGACTTTAATTTATTAGTTCACCTTTACTTTTCTATCTGAGCAATCTCTGATCATCGGGTCTTATTTCGTGTGTCCCACACTATGCCCATCCTCTTTCCCTTCTTAGAGTGTAGTCTCTACTGCTTCCTGGTCCTTCTTAGGGCATCGTTTATTCTCATTGACCCTTCCATTATTTCTAGTTGCTTCCTTCCGCTAGGTTCATCTGAAACCCCTATTTGGCTTCTTTGCTCTTCCAAAATATGTTACACTTGGTCATCTCGATATACCCTCAACCACTTATGCTTCTTTATGAGGTTCCTTATTTTGGATTAAGCCACTTATGATCCATCTGTCGATTCCTTAGTTTGGAAATTTCCCTTTTAAGGTCTCACTTCCTACCTTTTTCCTTCTACCTAGGGACTTCCATCCTGATTCAACCTTCCTAACGCTCTTTGGAGGTTTTTCCTTCTTTCCTTATTATGGGTAGCCCATCCATTCTTACTTGTCATGGCGTGCTTTGATGCTATCTTTCTACTTACCCATTCCTTGGGTTTAACTTATTCCTTGGGTCCTCCTAGTATGCTCCCCTTGGTTCTTTCACCTCAGCGTGCACTTCATTTCCTCATCCTTCATCACTTGGTCCATTACTTCTCAATCGAGACATGTATGCCTCCCCAGGGTTTTCCTCCTTTGGAAAATACTTCCCCTTCTTTCCCAAAATTCCTTTTTATTCACCCTTAAGGGTATCTAACCTTAAATTTACTTTCCTGACATCCTTGGGTACCATCCTTCCTGTTCCCCTTTCTTTGGAGATTTGGTGGCTACATCCTTAAGATTTTCTTATACTTGTATCTCATCACAAGTTTAATTTTTATAGGGAATGGAACTTTTATTTATTATAATGATGACGAATTATAGGGTTTTGGCTATATTTGTCAAGGGGAGCTATGGTAAGTACTAGCTATGGTACTAGGATCATTCCATGCTTCCTCTTGGGTGAGGTTGTATACTCTGGTTGGTATTCTCGATGTAGTGGCTATGTCTTATTCTCTGTCTAGTGCCCTTGGGTTCCCTTGAGGTGGTTGATGGTTACTTCGTTGTGTATTATCTCGAAGGGTTGGACAACTCTTTGCAAAGTGTTCGAGTTCTCCACATTCGAAGCATGCTCGACATGACCCTTTAGGGCTTTTTTGGCACCGAGGACAATAGGGGTTTCTCCTTTGTGGGTTGTACTTGCCTCCCTTTAGGCATGATAACTATCATTTCTCCTAAAGGACCCCATTCTTGTCCCCCATCTCTGCCCATGAGGATCCCTTTTTATCTTTCTTGTCGTTTTGTCCTCCTTCTTCCTTCTGGTCGGCCTGCTCTATCCGGTGATATCTTGTTTGTACCAGACACTCACACTCATGGGCCATGCTAATGATGGCAGCCAAGTCCATGGGGCATCCTAGTGCTCCCATTCAGTCTAGTATATCTATGTTGAGATCGTCCACAAACCATTGGCAGATATCTATCGGTCTGGCTAAGTTTGGAGCAAAAAGTCTTAGCTCATTAAATCTAGTCTCATACTCCAAGATGGTGTGGAATCCTTGTCGAAGTTAGGAAAATTCTTGTTTCTTCTCGTTGATCATATGTGGAGCTAAGTATTCCTATGAATACCTCTCCTCGAATTGCTCCCAGGAGGATGTGGTGGTATGTAAACCCCGCCCTTTTGAGCTAAGGAAAACCGGGAAAAGAACCGGTCAAACCGAGTGAGAAAAATAGAACCGGTTCACAAACCCGATTATCAAGAAATGGGAAATTTGGAAATTTAGCACTCCCGGGTGATCCAAAGGGTACCTTGGAAAAGAACCTTAGGACAAATTGGAAGAGAAAAACCAGACCGGATTAGATGAACCAGATCCAACTAGATTGAACCGGTTTATGAACTGAGTCAGTTCATGAACCGGAACCGATAGAGAAAGGGAAAACCTGGAAATTCATGGATCCCTTGTGACCCAAAGAGATTTATAAACCTTGGGAAGGAACCTTAGAACAAAGTGGGAGAGAAAAATTAGCCCAGTTCATGTAAACCGGACCCGAACCGAATTAAACCGGTTTAAGAACCGAGATGGTTTATGAACCGAAACCGATAGAGAGATAGTAAACCGAGAATTTTATGGACCCTAAGTGACCTAAGGAGTCATAAAAGTCCAGAAAAAGGAATTTATGGGGAATTGGAGATGAAAACCAAACCGGTTCAGGTGAACCAGATCCGAATTAAATTGAACCCGTTTAGATCGATTTGAACCACTAATGAACCGGATACTAAATTAATTTTTCTAGGAGGCTTAAATAATTCAAATTTGAGATTTGAGGCTATCATTGGATAGAAAATGAATTTAGATAAATTTAGAAATTTTAAGATTTGAAAAACTCAGTGGAATGAGGGGAGAACTGGTCGGTTTAAGCTTTGAACCCAATTCGGACTGGTCCAGTTCGGAACAGTGCCGTATTCTTCCTTCAGATGACAGCACTGTTCACTCACCGAAAAATTGAAACAGCACTAGTGAAGAAGAAACGTCTATGTTCAATACATTTTTGGCCATCAATGCCTGTCATAAAGGTGCCAAACGGACGGTCGACGAGTCCCCGAACTCACTATATAAAGAGCCCCTCTCCATTCATCCTCTCCACACCTGAAAAGCTCACTCTCTCTCAACTGCTTAGTTTTCTGGTGAAGCTTGAACTAGAGCTCCGATATAGGGTAATTTCTGAGCCAAAGGAGGTGAGGTCAAGTTCTTTAGAACTGGGAAGAAGTCAGCTACACGCCTGTAGTCTCTGTTTGCTCTGAGGGTCATCGGAGAAGCACCCGCGTGATGGAACAGTGAAGCAGCTCCAGCGGACCGAATCTACCATGTTTCAGCCTAGTTGAAAGCGGCCATTTTGAGCCCTTCTCAGGCCAAATCAAGCCCTCCCAACACTTTCTCAGCCCTCCCATGGTCGAATTAGGATGTAAGCCAATTCGCACCCCCCTCCCCCTGTAATTTCTAGCTGGTGATAGAGGGAGAACTAGCAGAATTTCGATGACAAAATTCTAACTCAATTTGGCATCAATTGATGCAATTCTTGATTCTAGGATGAACCTCAAGATGATAGCTATCAGCCTAGATCGAAACCTCGAACTATCATGCCCCCAACGGTGAGTAATCGAAGCTTTCTCTCTCTATAGTCCATTTTCCGGCAAAGCTCCATTTGAGCTTGTTCTGGCGTTAAGACTTACGATTCAAAGTGCTATGGAATCGTATGAACATGTAGAAACTCAATTTTAACTTCAATTTCAACAATTAAAAGTGTTTGATTGGTCAATTTGATGAAATCAAATTCGACGATGTTAACGAGTTGAAATCGAAGGAAAATTGGGGATTTTCAAAAATTTGAAGGACCCAGATGCAATTTTATAAAATTAAGGGTCAATTGGGTATGATAAAAATGTTAGAGGTCTAATTGAGGAATTTTAGAATTTTTGGGGTAAATTTTACCGTTTTGTAAAGGAATGGAAAAATGGTAATTTTTGAAAAATTGGCGGGCCCTATTGGAAATTTGGGAAATTAAACCCCTTTTTGTGAAATGGAATAAATTGAGATCCTATGATAAATTTTAAAAGTTTCGAGACTCAATTTGAGGAAAAATCGGCATTAGGGACTAAAAGTTAAAGAGAAATAACTTTATGGACGTAATTGCAAATAAATAAAATTTTATTTTTGTCATTCATTTGAAATGCATGAAGGCTATTAGGTCGAAGGATAATGAACCAAGATGTTCATATCATATAAGAACATGAAGTATCGAAAATGCCAGCAAGGACAAGCTCGCGTGAATTCAAAGAACCGATCTAGTGAAATTCACTACATTAACGGTTGTGGATGATAAGTACCTCGAAATGAAAACCCACTAATAAGTGGTATTTTAAACATCATAACATAGAGAAGTGATGTGAAAATCATGCGAAAAAACTACTTACCGGTTGTAAGTAGATCATACCCGGTTGGTATGATGAAACTTTCTCGAAAGAACTTGAAAACCCGTTCATCAGTTATGAGCGGAGATGTCCTTATATTCAGTTGGTATGATGGACAGTTGAAAATTTATTTTTGTCGAAAGTGCTCTCTCCTGACTGTGTGTCATTACTTAAATGATTTGGGAGACCTTCTTGATGGGAACTCGAATAGCTCTTGTAGGTCGGGGGCCTCGATTTTGGAACTTGGGGGTTAATATACCCGATTTTGAAAATCTCGTACAGTGGGCCCATGGTCAGTTGGCACAAGTAGGAGCTCATAAACAAACATGATTTATATGCCATAAAACTTTAAATAAAGGAATTGTTTGGCCATGGTACCAAGACAGGACCGACATACTCAGTCAACTAGCGGCAGTGCAACATGACAGGTCTACGGACCAGTCAAGACAAACAACTACAAGTTGAGTTGAGGGTCTGGGCCATTAGACCAGTGGCACCATAGATTATATGGAATGATAAGAAAATACTAATTGTTCATGCACTGTGATTACGGGACCATCAAGACACCCAAGAGGGGTAGTGATGCGTCCTAAGGTCCCTGGACGATCTAGTAGGTATAATGGCAGTTTGTCGTATGAGGTGATAGTGCGAAATTTGGAGTAGCACCAAGCGCATGAGACCAGGGTGGGGACGGGATGAGGTCTCTATCCTCATACAGACACAGAGAATTGATTTTGGGATTAAGGGTTGGGTGTCGCATACATCCATTCATTCTTAGGGTAGAAGTGGATGTGCTTCTATCTATGTGGCTGGTAAAGTCACTCCGACGCCACAACTAGGTTCAGTGGACGGGATGACCTGCGAATGTATGTTTGACCTTCATGATGAAGGATGTGTGTTGGGTGATGATACATCGTGATTAATAAGGAAATGGTGGTAAAAACCAAGATTTGATATGAAATGATTTTTTGAAAGAAAGGAGTCAGGCACCCACCAATATAAGTCTTTTTCCTAAAAATTAAAAGTTTTGAAAAACCCATTCACTGAGTAGTTGTACTCACCCCCTCCCATATATCCCTTTCAGTAAATTTCGGAAAGCCTACCCTTAAAGACCATCAACTAAGACGCTTGTGAGAGAAGTATGATGAAATTAAAATATTATGCAGTTTTATTTTATGTTATTCTTGTAAAATGTGCAGGTTTAAAGGATGTCGTACTCTTTACGATCTATAATAAGGGGAAACCCTTTAATAAACCAGGAGAGTGGCGGGTTGATCACGGGGATCCGACCAAACCGGTCGGGGCATGACAATTAGAATGGTATTAGAGCCTGTTTTCCTCGAATACATAATCAAGACTAGAAAATATAGTAACTAATAGGAATTATCCTAAAATTTCCAAATGGCTCCCAGGAGAGGAACCAAGAAAACTAGGAATGGGTCAACTCAACACCCTATCTTCGTAGGAAGACAACACTAGAAGCTTCCCAAATGTCTGAGGCATGGCAGGAATCTCAAAAGACCAAATGGGGAAGTATCTCAGAGAATGGTGTCAGGACCTATTGAGGTCACAACTCAAAGTATGAAGGAAACCAATTATGAAGCCATAAACGTTAGTAAAGGGCATATAACCTTACATAGGATGATGTTTATCAAGAATCCCGTAGCTCCCTAGTTAATTTGTGACCATTTTCTGTAATAGGGCCAAAATACCCAACATATTGTACTACTCTATTAATAAAGTGCTCCAAATTCCTAAAAAAAACCTTGTCCCTCAAATGATGTGATATTCAAGGAAGATGGCCTCAAGGAAAGTGAACAAATAAGTTTGTACTACCATAGAAACTAAGGAGAATCCCATCCAAGTTAAGGAAATTGAATTAGGGAATCGAGAAATCTAGAAGGACTCTTAGAGTGATCAATTGAAAAAGAAGACTCCAAAAAAACTCTCAAGTTATCCAGACTCGAGGACGAAGTAGCACCAAAACTAACAATCCCTAGAAAAAACACCAGGAAGAACCATTTATGTTCACGTAATTACGAGCATGAATAATATGGAAACTGCGTGGAGAAGTGCCCAACCCTACTAAGGACAGGAGTCAAGTTAACCTATAGGGGAATAGCACACGAAGTGAAAAACTGTCCCACACCGCTAGGAGTCAGGACATTATTTTCCAAGAATAGTGCCCCAACAGCTATAGGAAACCAGAAAGGATACCATCCTTAGAAATATAACTCCTGCTCAGAACTTCAATTACATCCAAGAGTAAGCTCTTCAAGATTCTAGCATAATGGTAAGAAGAAAAAGAAAAGGGACTAAAGGTAGGACCCCGATAAACCACAAATAGAACAAAGAGAACTCTCACTTTAAAGAAGAAAATTCTAAATATTAGGAGCAAAGAAGGGAGAGCAACTGTAAGAGAAAACAAGATGAACATTTGACAACAAACGAAATGTATTGGGATTACAGGAATGAATTACTTTGGAAAAAGCAATGAAGTCAAATAGGAATTTTGGACCAACATGACAAAAGAAAGCAACTCGTTACAACAAGAAAGTCAGAGATAATAAATGACACCCTAAGGAAGACCGGGAGGTAGAAAGGACTACACCCTAAAAAGTTCAATGAGATAGACGTTAAGGATAGGAGGACTCGAGAAACAACTGCCCTAAGAAACTTAGACTAAAGTAATGATGGAGGTGAGGCAGTTATTGAACTAATACACGGGAAAGCCATAATTTGAGTTCCAACAAAGAAGGGAGAGGCGAAAAGGCCAAAGACTCAGGAAAAGAAGGATGACAGAAATCCTTAAAAGGACCAAAGGCTAAATTAACGACTAAACTCAAGCCAAGAAAGGAATAGACAAGCCTCTCACATAATTGTCAAGAAATCCTAAAACAAGGAAGATTTGAACGCTCCATAAAGAAATACACTATGAAAGTAAACTTTGGAGGGAGGCATACAAGTAAGTACCTCAAAGAAATCATTGGTTGGTGGATGGACATAACGTTGAGTGCAATGAACCAATCCATCATTAGAAACTTCTTGAAGGAAGAATGTATCGGTGGCCAATTATGACCTACTTTGGAAGAGTAATAGAGCCAAATAACAATTCCAGGAGAGCCAAGTACAAATTAGTAGCAATGGAATGGCCAAAGAGAATAAACAAAACCCTAAGAAAGGCTAACATGTAGTAAAGACAACACTCTATGAAGGACAATAGGATGGGCATGAAGGATGAGTGATATAGCTGCCCAGATGATTGGATCAAAAAAATAGTGAGAAGGACGTAGTTAAAGAACTGGACTTCGAGAGAACCATGGATTTAAACCACAATAAAGAAGGGAGGAGTGAAAAGGCCAAATCATTGGAAAAGAAGAACGAAGGAAAATTCTTAAAAGAAATCAATGGCCAAAACCGGATTTATAATTAGAAGTCTTGAGACGATCAAGAGAACCTCTCAAAGGGTGATCAAGGGATTTTGAAACTAGGTGGATGGAGTAAAAACGTATCCGTAGGATCTCAAGAGTAAACGTAAGCATAAAAGAATAACATCAAGGGACATCATTTAAAGTTAGGTGTCTTCAAAGATATATGAAAAAGAAATTATGGGAGAAAAGGGTAAGAATCCTCCCAAATAAGAAAATCCTAAGAAATGATACATGACGTAATAAAGAAGAAATGGAACCACGTGACGAGAGGTGAGGAGACGAATTCACAAATAAAATGCATGCTATGGTGAAAGAAACCCAAGGAAGCATATTAAGAGATGTTGTGACAAGTAAGAATGAGTGGACTATCCATAATAAGGTAATGAAGGAAAGAACGTCTGAGAAACGTGGGGAAAGTAAGCCCTCCAAATAAGATGTGGTTATGGAGGAATAACCATAATTGGTAAGACAGGTCGTAGTCCACACGCATATAATGAAGCCTAAAGAGTGGACGACTAAGCATAGTATGAAGTACACGAAATAAAACTAATAAGTTCCTCAAATAAATAATAAGGGACGAAATTGAATTTTAAGATGGGGAAGGATTATAAGTGGGCAAATGCCATAGTATAGAAGGAAAAGCAAGGAAAACGGAGGAAGAAACCTTCAAGGAATGGTAAGAAGGTTGAGTATGTAGCTCCTAGAATGAAAGTCTCTATCTTGAGGGACATAATGGACAATGAAATCGTAAAAAGGAAACACCCCGAATAAAACAATAGACTGAAAAAGGGTCAAACGGGAATGACGAACTATGAAATGATTATGAACAAGTAAGAGTGGATTAAGGCCAAAGGAGATCCTTGAGTAAAGGATGTCATTGGGAATGAGGATGGACCTAAGAAAGGATGAATCCTAGCATGTCAGTAAAACATCTCAAAGTCCAATAATTGGAACCGGAAAGACTTAATAAGGAAGTTGAAAAATGACGAGTGGGTAAGGAGAAACAACATAGTTTTGTAAGTTGATGTGGACAAAGGTAAAGGTGGTCAAGGAATACTATCAAAAGAAAAGAGGGATGAAGTTATACAATCCCTGAGAGGTTGGAAAGTTGAGAATAATCTTAAAGAAGGTGTTTTGGAAATCTAATGGACATAGAGACAAGATCTAGAAAACATCATGTTGTAAGGGGCAGGTAAATCCAACAGTCCCGAGGAAAACATGACTCAAAATAAGAGTCAGTTAGTAAAAATGGCAATGTCAAACATAAAATTTGGACTGAATTTTAATGAGCAACAAATAAAGGAAGAGTCAAAATAGGACGAAAAGTTGATAACCAGTAAAATCTGTGAAAATAGGTGTGTAATGCTCTAAAGGACGTCGAGCTAAGGGTTGCAACAACCAAGAGGTTAACTAGACAAGGGAATGGTTAGGTATCTTGGAACTCCCAATTTTGAGTATGGGACCTCAAAGGGAAAAATGTTACTCTAAGCAAAGAGAGATGTGAATCTAAGGATATACCCTTAAGTAAGGTAAATCTAGTTATGATAAACTCCATGAAGGGAGTAAATGATATAAAGGAAAAGAAGTTCCTTAAGTGAAGGATGTAAAAAGGGATAGTTGGACGAACAAGAGAAGAGTTTGCATGTTAAGCAAACACCAAATGGATATCAAAGGAAATGATTCCTCGTGCAAGATTGCTAATAAAGTTTTGGGGACAAAACTCCTAAAAGGAGGGGAGAGTTGTAAACCACACCCTTTTGAGATAAGGAAAATCGGGAAAAGAACCGGCCAAACCGAGTGAGAAAAATAGAACCGGTTCACAAACCCGATTTTCAAGAAATGGGAAATTTGAAAATTCACAACTCCTAGGTGATCCAAAGGGTTCATAAACCTTGTAAAAGAACCTTAGGACAAATTGGAAGAGAAAAACTAGACCGGTTTAGATGAACTGGATCCAACTGGATTGAACCGCTTTATGAACTGAGTCGGTTCATGAACTAGAACCGATAGAGAAAGGGCAAACCATAAAATTCATGGATCCCTTGTGACCCAAAGAGATTTATAAACCTTGGGAAGGAACCTTAGAACAAAGTGGGAGAGAAAAATTAGCCCAGTTCATGTAAACCGGACCCGAACCGAATTAAACCGGTTTAAGAACCGAGATGGTTTATGAACTATAACAGAAAGAGAGATGGTAAACTAAGAATTTTATGGACACTAAGTGACCTAGGGAGTCATAAAAGTCAAAAAAAGGACTTTAGGGTGAATTGGAGATGAAAACCAAACCGGTTCAGGTGAACCGGATCCGAACTGAATTGAACTGGTTTGGACCGGTTTGAACCACTATTGAACCGGATCTAAAATTCATTTTTTTTTCGTAGCTTAAATAATTCAAATTTGAGATTTAAGGCCACCATTGGATAGAAAATGAATTTAGATGAATTTAGAAATTTTTAGAATTAAAAAAGTCAGTGGAATGAGGGATGAACCGGTCGGTTTAAGCTTTGAACGCGGTTCGAAACGGTTCGGAACAGTGTCGTCTTCTTCCTTCATATGATAGCACTATTCACTCGTCGGAAAATCGAAGCAGCACTGGTGAAGAAGAAACATCTATGTACAATACTTTTCTGGCCATCAATGCCTATCCTAAAGGTGCCAAACGAACGGCCGACGAGTTCCCGAACTCACTATATAAAGAGACCCTCTCCATTCATCCTCTCCACACCTAAAAAGCTCACTCTCTCTCAACTGCTTAGTTTTTTGGTGAAACTCGAACCAGAGCTCTGATATAGGGTCATTTTTTAGCCAAAGGAGGCACGATCGAGTTCTTTAGAACTGGGAGAAATGAGCTACACGCCTGTAGTCCCCGTTTGCTACGAGGCTCGCTAGAGAAGCGCCAGCATGATGGAACAGTGAAGTAGCTCAGGCCGACCGAAGCTGCCCTATTTCGGCCAAGTTGAAAGCAGCCATTTTGAGCCTTCCTTAGCCCAAACCAAGCACTACCAACACTTCCTCAGCCCTCCCATAGCCGAATTAGAACTGGAAGGTAAGCCAATTCGGCTCCCATCTGCAATTTCTGAATGGTGCTAGAGAGAGAACTGTCATAAATTCGATGATGGAATTCTAACTCAATTCGATATCAATTGATGCAATTCTTGATTCTAGGAAGAACCTTGGGACGAGAGCTATCTACCTAGATTGAAAGCTCATACTGTTGTGCCCCCGACGGTGAGTAATCGAAGCTTTCTCTCTCTATAATCCATTTTCTAGCGACGCTCCATTTGATCTCGTTTCAGCGTTAAAACTTACAATTCAAAGTTCTATGGAATCGTATGAACATGTAGAAACTCAATTTCAGCATCAATTTCAACAATTAGAAGTGTTTGAACGATCAATTTGATAAAATCAAATTTGGCACTATTAAGGAGTTGAAATTGGAGGAAAATTGGGGATTTTTGAAAATTCAAAGGACCCGGACGCAATTTTATAAAATTGAGGGTCAATTAGGCATGATAAAAATGTTAGAGGGCATATTAAGGAATTTTAGAATTTTTGGGGTAAATTTTACATTTTTTGTAATGTAAGAGAAAAATGGTAATTTTGGAAAAATTGGGGGACCAAATTGGAAATTTGGGAAATTAAACCCCTTTTGTGAAATGGAATAAATTGAGGTGCTATGATAAATTTTAAAGGTTTCGGGACTAGTTTGGACTAGTTTGAACCATCATTGAATCGTTTACTAAATTCATTTTTCTAGGTGACTTAAAATATTAAAATTGGGGAATTGAAGTCTGATTTAATGGAGAAAAAATTTAGATGAATTAAGAAATTTTTAATTTTGAAAAACTCAGTCGAATTGGGCATGAACCGGCTGGTTTAAGCATTGAACCCGATCGGACCGATCCAGTCTGGTTCGGAATAGTGTTGTCTTCTTCCTTCAGATGACGACACTATTTATTCAACGGATGAATGGACAGTGTTGGTGAAGATGAGCCTCCAATTATTTCATTTTAGGTCATCAATGAGCTTGACCAATATGCCAAACGGTCGGGCAAAGAGTCCCTGAGCTCCCTATATAATGAGCCCCTCTCCATTCATCCTCTTCACACCTAAAATCTCCACTCTCTATCAACTGCTCCATTTTCTAGTGAAGCTCGAACCAGAGCTCTAACATAGGAGTTTTTCTGAAGATTCCAGGAGAATTCAGCTACCTAACGGCAATCTCCGTTCAACCAAGAACCGCTAGAGAAGCGTCGACGGAATCAAACAGTGAGAGAGCTTCGACGGACCAAAGCTGCCCTATTTTGACCGAGCTAAAATTGGCCAAATTCAACCCTTCTCCGACCAAACCAAGCACTCTCAACACTCTCATGGCCCTCACAAGACTGTAACAAAGCTGAAAGGTAAGCCAATTCGGCCCCCCTCTGTCATTTCCAACAGTTAGAGAGCTTGGACAACCGTATCTCCAACGGTAAGTTTTCGAAGCTCTCTCTCAACACACAATTTTTCAGCGAAGCTCTTTTCGACCTCCATTCATGTGATTCAAAGCTCAATTGAATCATATGAAAGTCTAGGAACTGATTTACACCTCCAATTGAAGCTATTAACCCCAAGTGAATGGTCAATTTGATAAAATAAAATTCAGTCAGTTTGAAAGGGGGAAATTGGGGGAAACTTTTGGAGAATTTTTGGAATTTCGTAAAATTAGGGGGACCAAATTGCAACTTCCCAAGATTGAGGACCAATTGGCCATGAAAAAGATGTTGGAAGACCAATTGGCCGATTTTTGAAATAATCGGTGTCAAATTGCTATTTTTGGAAAGTAGGGGTAAAATGGTAATTTTTGAAAAGTTGGAGACCATATTAGAAATTTGGAAAACTTGAACCCCTTATATAATTTTGAGTAAAATGAGAACTCAAAGGGAATTTTGGAAACTTTGGGAGTCAAACTGGGCAAAGGTTTGCATTAGGGACCTAAAGTTAAGGAAAAATAAACTTTAGGGACATAAATACAATTTATCAATAAATTGTGAGCCTAAGCTTTTATGCCAAACCTTAAGTGAAAAGGCTATGCAATTCATGTAGGGACAAGTGTGATCGGAACGCTAGCAAGAGAAAGTTCGCGTCAACTTGGAAAACTAACTAAGGACAAACACGTCACGGTTAACGGGTGAGTGGTTTATTCACATCATACCCGGTTGGGATGATGAGCACTTTAGAAATTAAAAGGCACTTGTAAATGGGATTTTAACATCATATCCGAATGGGATGATGGGCAATTTAGGCTAAAAACTACTTACCGGTTGTAAGTAGAGGAAATCATACCCGGTTGGTATGATGGACTTCCTTGAAGTAAGGAGAAACCCGCTTGCCGGTTGTAAGCAAAGGTATCATCATATCTGGTTGGTGTGATAAAGTGAAAATGTTATTTTTGTGAGAAGTGTTCTCCCCTGACTTGTGTGCCAATGCTTAAACCTTTTGGGAGATCTTCTTGACTAGAGCTAGAACAACTCACATAGGCCAGAGGCCTCAGTTTTGAACTTGTGGGGCTAAAATGCCCGATTTTGGAAAATCATATACAGTGGGTTCAAGGCTTGTGGGCACGAGCAGGAGGTCGTAAACAAACATGGTATATGAAAGCCATGAAAACTCATAATGAAATGGATATGTGATTTCTTCATGGTAACAAGACAGGACCGGCATACTCAATGGACTGATGGTAGTGCGTGAGGGCCATGTCGACGGATCGGCCTAGACAAACAGCTACAGGTTGGGTTGAGGGTCGGAACTGTTGGACCAGTGGCACCAAAGATAAATGGCTTTGTGAAAAATCTATTGTTTGTGCATGCATTTGAGGTTTAGGACCATTAAGACGCCCAAGAGGGGTAGTGATGCGTCCCCCAAGTGCTATTGGATGACATGGTGGAGATAAAGGGTAGCTTTTCGTGCCAACAGTTAGAGAAGCTCGACATATCTTCATGCGCATGAAATCGGGGTGGGGTTAGGATGAGGTATTTGTCCTCATATAGACATGGAGATGATTTCAGGTTTGAGGGTCGGATGTCGCAAACATCCACTCAGACCTAGGGTAGAAGTAGACAGGCTTCTATCTTGATGGCCAGTAAAGTCACTCCAAGCCATAAGTGGGTGCAGTGGATGAGCTGCCCTACGAATGTGCGATCCCTTCCTGATGAAAGGCGTGTGTTAATTGTTAAATACACCTAATGTGAAAAAATGAGGAAAAAGGGTTTTTAAAAACCGAAATTAGAGGATAGAATATTCTTAAAGGAAATAAGAAATTTGGCACACTACAATTAGGGCCAATTGTAAATTAACTCCTAATTGAGGGCCAATTGTAAATTTTGAAGAAATTGAGGGCCAAATGAAAATTTTTGAAAAATTAGGGACCAATTGGTAATTTTAGGAAAATTAAGGACCTATATGTAAATACTTGGAAATAAAAGGTCTTTATGCCAAGCCATCCTTATGTGAATACTCAAACTATGTATGAACTAGTTGTACGAGTACTTGTGCAGAGGAACACTATTGCAATCGAAATTCAATTCGGATGAGTACGTCGTAGTACCCGGTGAGTGGGAATTTTCCAACGTCATACCCGTTGGAATGATAAGCATCGTTTTTAGTTTTAAAAATCATTTTCTAGGAAGGTTCTCCCGTAACTACATGAAACTGCTTAAACATTTTAGTAGGCATGTGGCCTCGGTTTTGAAACTATTAGGGCCCAAGGCCTAATTTTGGAAAACTCATAAAGCGGGCCCAAGGCCAATGGGCATAGGCCGAATCCCGTAGACAAATAAGTTTATGAGTCATGAACATTTTTCTTAACCAGTTAATTGTGTGAACTGCCACTGTGTCGAAGTCGGGTTGTCAGACTCAATGGGTTAGTAGTTGTTGATCCAAAGCCAGGTTGTCAAACCTATTGGGCCAGTATGTTATAGAGTCGAAGTCGAGTTATCGGGCTCGTTGTGTTGGTTGCACCAAAGATGATGGATAAATTTTTTAAAACTATTTTTTGTGCATGCAATGAGTTCGGAACCATCGAGGCGCTTGGTATTGGGTAGTGTTGGTTCCAAGGAAAGTTGGATGACCTAGGAAGTATAAGGGAAGTTTGTCGTCTAGTATGTCGAGAAGCTTAGAAAGCTTAATGTGCTCTAAGACCGAGGTCAGAGGGGGAGATGTCTTGTGGTAGAAGGTGGTAAGGCTCGCTCAGACCTGTGGTAGGAGGTGAGACCTCCTACCAGGGTGATTGGTAAAGACACTCTGGACCACAAGTGGAGTAGTCAGGGACTACTCTAGAATGTGTGAACTCTTTGTGATAAACAGCATGTGGTTGAATGCTAAACTAATCCCAAGCAAGGGGAAGTATAGAAATATTTTTTTTATAAAAGAAGAAAAACCACAAAACCTAAAATCAAGGAAAATGTTACAAGCTTTGTTTTGAAAACTCATCCTAACACCCGCTCATTGAGATGTAGAAACTCACCCTCTCCCTTTAAACCTTTTTCAATAAATAAGACAACGTTTAAGGAATCATTACGTCAAGCCTATAAAATTAGGTAATTTATTTTTGTTATTAGTTTTGTATAATGTTATTTCAGAGAACAATGATAGAAGGAACACCTGACTCCTCGTGGTTTGGAAGTGGTGACTTTTCCTAGACCAAAGGGAGTGGCAGGTTGCTCACGGGGTTTCAACCAAACCAGGTCGAGGCGTATCAACTTTAGTGGTATCATAGCAAAATTCCCTCAAATTCATTATCAAGTTTATATAGTCTATAAACTAAACAAAAACTACCCACCTTGTAGGAAGATGGCCCTAATAAAATTTTCCAAACGAACCCACCTAGCCTCAAAATCAGTAAGGATCGCTACCTCGAGTATGGGGATTAGCAAGGGAACCTATGAGCTCAAAAGAGCTTAACACGAGGAAATGGCTGCAGATCAAAGGGTACTCCGCGAACAATTGAGGGAAATATTCAATATGCCAAACCTTCCCAAGGAAAAAAGAGAACCCCTGGCGGAAATTGCACCTCCTTAGAGGGAACAAACACCTTCCCCGGCACCTCAACAACCAGAAAGAACCCCAACACAAGAGGAGGCTTGGAAGAACTATTAGGAGGCTTATGCTAACTATGTGAGGGTGTTCCACAAACTCCCGCCTATCCAAGTGAGCCCCAAACCTGTAAACATGATGCGACAAGCCTACAAGTATGAGGTCGTAGTGCTGGAGAAGTACAGGAGCGAAGTGACTCACAAAGTCAGAGTCCAAAGGACACCTAACAACGCAATCCCACCCTGCTCCAAGGAACCTACTCTGAACCCGTATAAGGGATGCGAGGGACATTACTTGGACACAAGCTCGTCATCCTTGGAACCATCGGACAAGGGGTCCCAGAACAACCCAAAGGTGGATTCCCGATCTGTGGACATGTGGGGTTAATATGAGAGTGAGACGAGTACATCTAATAAGCTTATGCTGGCAAAACCTTCCTTGGATAAATAAAGAAGATTCTCTATGGAAAATAATGAAGATCGATTAATGGATAGCCGAAGAATTAAATAATAACCTTTGCAAGAGGACAAAGGGGTCTCAAATCCATAAGATCTAAGGAAAATAAATAGGCTTCCCTCTAAATGAGTCGAGGATCGAGAACTCCCCAAATATAATGGTTGGGAGTTCTGGCCTATGATAGGAACAATAACTCACTCACTAAAAGGAGACAAGAGGATTGGAGAAGACCCGGAACTCAAGAAGACGACAAACGTGATAAAAGAATGGGAAGTATTGTAAGCCAACACCGAGGAAGGCCCTAAGGTACCACAAACGACATACAAAGATAGAGTCCGATAAGGAAAGCCATAAGGAACCACCCGTCATAACAAACTAAAGCAAGGCATCCTATAAAATGTCCGGGACACGGATAAATTAAGGAGGAGTCACGGAAGGCAATAGGGACCGAAGGTAGAACCGAGAGAAGCTGTAAACGGAGTGGGATATAGAGATATGAATGAAGGGAATTTCCCTTATGGGGTACAAGCCATATGGATACAAAGAGGGAAGCACCTCCACAAGAGAAGGCAAACCCCAAATGTCGAAAACTTAATAGGAGATCGTGAGATGGGAAAGGGTGACCCACTTTGGAAAAGCGGGGGAGAAAACCAGGTAGGGTTACGTACAAACCTCGCGGTGGAGGAAACAACTAGTAACCATGGGATGATCAAGGAGGATAAAATTGTATCTTAAAGAAGGACGAAGGAAACCCTTAACACAACCAACAACCGAAAAAGAATTTATGATAATTGATATAAAAAGGGTGACCAAACTCAAGCTGCAAGAAGGATTAAGTAAGCCTCTTGTAGGGAGATCAAGAAATCTCAGAACATAAGGGATTTGAACTCTTCCCTAAGGAGGTAAACATGTAACGAGATACAAGTAGGAATAAGGATATGGTACAAAACACATGTCCATGAAATTTCCAAAGAAAGAGTAAACTGGAAGAAGGGTGTCATAAAGTTACTCTAGGGTCTTATACCCATAAGGACATAGGTAAAGGGGTAGTGGTTCCCGACTCCCCCGAGAAAATGTGTGTTTTTCTTAAAAAAAATGTGTTTTTCTTAAAATAAAAGTTTAAGTATTTTCTATATTTAAAATGTTTAAATTCACATTTAAAAAAACTATAATCATATTTAAAATCAGTGGAGCCAATTGAGGTATAAAATAGTTGTATTTAACAATTCATCCATCCATTAAGAAGTTTTTAACAACAAAAACCTCCCCTTGACAAAATATCTTGGTCTCAAGGAGTCTCAATTTCATAGTACAAAGTCTGAAAGGGGATATGCTGGAAAAATCTCTCACACACACACACGACTGTCCAAAAAATAACTGATGAAAAACAGTTTTGTTATGATAGAACAGAAAAGCTTCATATTGTTATGCATACTTGAGTGCAGTTCTATTCCCACCTTCAAAAGCATAACTGAACTACAACTACCTAGTAGGTGCCGCACAGTTATGAGCTAGCTAAGATGGGAATATGATTTTAGCATATCAAAAGCCATTTGTCCCACAAATTGATTCTCACCCAAGCTTCAGCGCCTGCATCTCCTTTGATAGCACTTCAAGGCTCCATAGTTTCTTACCGTGTCTAACTTCCCATCAGAATCAGCAGCCATAACCGACCCCTTTGAAAACGATTTTGTGAAGCTTTGTTCCGCTTGAAGTTGAGATGGTTCGTATACCTTTCAGAAAGAAAACAGAATGAATTTCCAACAAATACAGAAATATGATGATGATAAGCTTCATCAGCATAGAGATTAAAGATATTGAAACCTTGGGATGTTCTTGAACTGAAGTTCTGGATCCATCGGCATCTGCTGCACTATTTAAGGAAAATGCACAATCAATGTGATGAAAGAAACTGACAACTTTAAGGAATTATGCTCATCTTTAATGTGTGCTTCAGAAACAAAATCCAGTATGAGTTCTATTCAAGATATACCACTGTCTCATTATAATCCCGAAAAACAAAGAGAGATGATATTGAAGCCTACATTGTGCATTGGTCAACAGATTCAATCCCCTTTGGAGCCTTGGGTTGAAATTCTTCTGAGACAATATTCAAACCTTCCAATGCAGTATCAGGACTCCGTATTGAGTGATCAGCAAAGGTGAGCAAGAAGTTTTCTGTTCAGTGGACAGCAAGGAAAGTGAAAAATAATAGCGGTTCTAAAAGTTTGATCAATTTTTAAATTTGGTTATAAAATTTTGAAAATACCTCTTCTAGTAAATTTTTTAGTATAACATCACTTCAGTATATGAGCACACAATAGTTAAAGGCAATTGTTGATGTGATATGCACATCAATGTTAAATCAACTTATATCAAATTGGATCAAACAAAATATTAAGAATATAAGGCCAAAAAATCAAATCGATTTAATGAAAAACTAACTCTCATCAACCTAAGCATGCCTTCTGAATTGAAAAAAAAGCATAATTCTACCACACTTCTCCAAGTTTATCAATTGCTCCATCCTTCATACCTCATATCTTAGCCGTTCTAAACATGGATCTTTCAAACTTTTATAAATGGGATTAAAAAAATATTCAAGATTTAGAATATGTACTATCATTTTCCCAGAAGGAAAGTGGATAATATAGATTGATGTTTCAAAATGCAAACTTTCCCAATATGGTCAAGGGAGATACCAGACATAGTTGATTCTTTCGATGGGGCATCTAACAACTGCTTTTGGCACATAATAGTGTCCTGGAAATTCAGCAATGCATAATTAACAAGCCTTAATCTCTCTAGCTCTGTCATCTCCTTAAAGCCAAATGAACCAGTCCAAGTACCCAGCATAATAGGAGAAGAAGGCAAAGCCATTCGCATGACTCCTATCTCCTTGAGCTTCTGCAAATACAAAGAATAATGGCAAGAGATAAAGAATGATATCCGTACTTGTATGTATTTGTTGGACATATAAAACGAAGCATGACAAGAGCAGGACAGAACCTTTTCAAGAGTACCCATCAGGGCATGGCACATTCCAAGTTGACGAAACTTGAACCTTGTTCCAATAATAGGTATTTCTGCCACATTTTCTCCATGGATCCTATGCAAGGCAACGAGAAGTGAATAACATTAATAACTCAAAAGGCTAATGTAGGAATGTATGGAGCTCAAGTGAAAAGTGAAGATGGATAAGTTGATTGAAAGCACACTTGATTATGGCCACAGTGACCAGCACATCATTCTTCTCCAGAAGCAACGTGTAGAACCCTCGGAAATTGAGTCGGTTTAACTCCAATCTGCAGCACTCCAAAAAGGTGCATCATATTGATATGCTTCAAGAAACATATTGCTAAAATGATGTGAATCAAATGATTTATTTCAGAGTATCATGAAAATAAACCATAAACAAACAAGCATTAGGCAAGTTTTTAGTGCCTCACTCTCTATTAAAAATGATATCTTCAACTTGATCCCTGCCTGATCGAGGATCTAAAAATGGTTCGAAGCATTCGTGCATTATACCAAGAGCCATGTTTAGCTTTACGTAGTTTTCTGCAGCTGACTCCACAACGAGATCCGCATCATCATGTCTTCTGAAATTGTCAGCCTTAATAAACGTCAACGTCAGCTCGTCCCTACCCACATCAATTTGCTTCCCTTCAAGCTCCAAAAGACCTTCATGAATCTACAATTGGAATAACAGTATTTTGAGCTTTTGGGATACACAATTATCACCCTATTTGAAGAAAGATATGTAAATATGAATGTGAGGCTTGCTCTTAGATATACAATGGCAAGCAAAGCTTAGGGAAGCATCATTGTAAATCTAATTAAGCTTCCATGACCTAATACCATTCACAGGGGTTTGATTATAACAACATTGTCAATCATAGAGGTATTGTCTTTTATCTCAAAAGTGTTAGTGATCTTAAACAAGAGACAAATTAATAAGAAAGTGGGAACCTTTATGATACACTAGAAAGTAAGAAAACTGGAGAGGGTTTGGAACCTGTTCACATATATTGCTGCAGTACCAAATTACTCTGTGATTATCAGTATGTTCATCCGCTCTTTTTTTAATCAAGCATGCAGTATGATCTGCACAAGCAACATCAAGAAATATGTGATGCTAACTCCATAACTTAAAGCTGATGCAAAACATATAAATGAAATGTACATTTAAGCCCGCATTGGTAACAAGTTACTAATTCTTGAGAGGGCTCTATTTCCTTCCTTAGATTTCCATCACCACAAAAGCCACAGCAACATGATGGACAAAACCAGTCACCATCTGGAACTTCCTACAAACCATAATAACAACATAGTCTTATATTAATTTCCAGGTAGAAAGCTCATTCAACTTTTCATAAGAAACAAGATGCAATGAAAAAGAAAAACCAAAGTTACCTTTAGACCGAGGCAAGTGCCATGGAATGAAGATGGGCACCGATCACATAATATTATTTCTCCCCCATAGTTACATATAGAACACACGTGGTCATTATCATAAATCCTTTCTATATAATTCTTGTGAACAACTGCATCTTCCCTCAGATAGGTTATTTTTTTCATAATCTGAATCTGGCAATCCAGGAGAGACCTGCCATCCTCTAGGAAAATTCTTGCAGCAGGAGTCCCGAAAGTCCCTCCAGACCCTCCAGAATGAGAAACAAAGCCCCTTAAGGTGAACACTTGAGAGCAGCAACCGCACTTGATGCCCTCACGCTGCACGCGACCTTTCATCAAACTCGTGTAGCTGCTGCCATCTCCATGACAGTAGACATTTGTCCTCGGAAAGAGAACATCATTATCAATCAACCATGACAGCACGGTCATGGGATTTTGAGAAAGGTTCTTGGGGGCTGTATCATGGATATTTTTGCCCAGCCTTACAGCACGAGCTGTAGGCTGATTCTGACGATCCTTCACATGCTTTTGCTTACCTAAAGCTCTTAAGTGACTTCTATGCGGCAAAACCTTTCTGGTTTTCTTTGGATGCTGCAAGGCTTTCTCAAACATGATTGATTTTTTCCTTGAAAACTTGGCCTCATTTATTACCTCACCAGCATTCACACCACCCTCATTCCCTGACGATTTCCGCTGAATTTCGAGATCTTTTATGCAACGTTTGCATGCCCTCCGAAGGGAGAAATAATGCCCTCCTCTAGGAGAGTAGTAAACAATATCTCGCCTTCCTTCCCTTTGCTGATAGGTGACGTACCAGCCAACAGCTAGGAGTTCCTCCTTGACTCTCCTCCTCAAATCCTTGACTGCCCCGCTCTGGCATTCCTCGGCCCCGAGCATGTGGTACTCAATAATAGCTTGAGCACAGCTAGCAGGTGCCCGATCACAGTCAATGTCGCCGCGTACATTGGACTCTGAAGATCTTGCCAGAGCTGGCCTTTCAATTGCAGCGGCGGACGCACAATCATCTTCATAGATTAACGCAGGAGGCGATTCCGTACAGCCACACTGTCTTCTGCATACCTGAAAGAGAGAATAGTAACACTTCCCTTCGGGCGAGATGTAACGTCGTCTGGTTACATTACCGCAAAATCTTGACTCCATCGTCCAGCCAAGATACGCCATGTGCTTCTTGAGAATTGTAAGGGAGGAGGATGAAGATTCACCCGCGCTAGTTCCATTGATTAGATAGGAGGCAAAGGGGTCAGGGCAATTAGCAGGCTCAGGTTGTAAGTGGATGGGCTGCCTTCTCCAAATGTGTCGGGTATCATCCATCGCAACCGGGCATGCAAAAGTTAAGGCTGTTGAGAGTATGTTTCGCTCCAAAAAAAACCCAATTGAAGAATATTATCTGTCAAAATATATCCATATATCTATCAAATATTGAATCTTCTAATATTATATATATTCTTAACATAATGTAATACTAACAAGAAATCCATAATCTTCATCCTCGCTCAGATTGGATATTTCAACAACATGCAAGATTGCTCAATAGTCTAAAAATAGGAATTAACTATGCCACTGTAACCAGAACCCGCAACAACAAAATTACTACCCTAAATTTGATGATTATCAATCCTATATGGCACAGATCCATAAATCAAATTATTTAAGAGATTTATGCCTAAAATGGATGAAACAAATTGAGATTTGACACGTTTACAAAATTCACATGATTCTATGGCCCCTCTCCAAACGATCACTTTGGTGGACCGATATTTGATATACATATTTACATATTAGATTCTTATATTCTTATTATTATATTCAACTATGTATTGTTTACTTCATTCTCAGTTTTAAATGTATAACTAAACAACTTAACCATGTAAATATGATATAAAATCAGAATATTATTTTATCATACCTGCTTTAACTAGATAAATACCATCACACTTGCCGATTTGCTTTTGATGAAGACGCCGCCACTTCCATGAAACCACGATGACCTAAACTTCTCACACAATGCAGTTAGACAGTTCCATTCCCATTATAAATAGTGGCGAGTTAAGAAGACACGGTTTGAATTTATGGGTTTGGAGGGAGAATATTTTTTAGAAATTGATAGGCAGAATAATTTTACAAAACTAATAATTAATACTAGGTAGAAAAAAAGTATAGAATTAGTACAAATTCATTTACTTACCTTTACAGTTAATAATTGTGTAAAAAAAAATTTGAAATGTAGTAGTAATTTTTTTATTTAAATTTTTTTATATTATAATTTATTTTAATTTTAAATAAAAATATATATTAATAATATTTATATAATAAAAATATATGTTGTTTATATATATAATATAGTGTATTTAATATATACCACTTTTATTATAATTATACATTATTTATATATTAGTATATAATTAATATTAAATTATTTTTTATTATAGTAATAATTTAATTATATAATATAATTTGATTATATATTAAAATGTAATAGATTTATTATATATAATATAATTATATATTTAAATTTTATATTAATATTTTATTCTATTAATAAAATAATATTTTATATTAATATTTCTTGATTCATTAGGTACCTTTTACCTATTTATTCATTTATTTTTTTTATATATTTTTTTTATCAAAACCCTCTTCACTTCTCTCCCCTCCTCTTGGTGCTTAAACCGGTAAAACCCCCTTCCCTAGGTCTTTAAAGACCCGTAAAACCCCCTTCCCTTCTCTCCCCTCGCCTACGTCCTTAAACACCCGTAGATTATGATTTTATGTAATCGAGAAAATCTTGTTAGATACAGTGGTCATTACATTTATATTTTGTTGATATTAAACTTAAATTTTTATAAATTATAAAATAGTATTATAAGTTTAAAATCTATTTATACTTAAAATTTATAATTTGTAATTAGTGTAATTTTTTAATAAAAAATATTTGGTAAAATTGTATTAATGTGTAATTTTTATAAAGTGAATAATTATTTTAATTTTGATATTTTTTTCTATATAATTGTACAATTTCAAGTTGAGTTTTTAAATATAAGATATTTTATACTTATAAATATATATAATTAAAAAATGATTAATCGTAAATAATTTAATATTTAAAACCTTATAAACTAACAAAATTTGTCTATTTTATTCGATATAAGTTTAATATATTTAATATAATACTAAATAAGATTGAAACCCTAAATATATGTAATTTAAATAATTTTCTTTCTGTACATAAATTTGTAAGTCAATATTTTGGAGAAAAATATTAAGGAGTGGAACAAAAAACTAACTGGCCAAAAAGCTCTCAACCTAGGTGATTATTTGGTTTAAGAATAGTCAAGCTCTGTAATACTAAAAAGTCTCTTAATTTATGAACCTTAATGTGTAAGGGAAGGAAAATGTAATATTTGACATGGACATGGCTCTCTCTAGTGCAAAGTTAAGGAAGCAAAATACAATTAATATTTAAAAATTATTAATAATATGTGACCTAAACTAATATTTGATAATATACTACGAATAATATTAATAATATAAAAAAAATTCAGGTGGCAATGTTGGCGAAAGGCGATGGTGGCTTTTCCTTTGTCGGCCTCCCACTCGACCCATAGACCACGAAGTCTTATCAACATTAAGATCATTTCATTTAATTCTTTTTTCTGACTAACTATAAAACCAAGTTGATTTGTGAGAGAAAAAAAATAAAACTAACTCCTTTCCTAAAAAAACTCAAAATAACGACCATTTATGGCTGCAATTTATGGGTTTGGAGGGATAATATTTTTTAGGGAATGATAGGGAGAATAAATTTATAAAATTAATAATTAATGTATAGGATTAGTCCAAATTCATTTACTTACTTTTACCGGTAATAATTGTGTAAAAAAAAACTTGAAATGTATTAGTGATTTTTTTATTTAAATTATTTTATATTATAATTTATTTTAATTTTACATAAGTATATATTTATAATATTTATATAATAAAAACATATGTTGTTTATATATATAATATAGTGTATTTAATATATACCATTTTTATTATAATTATACATTATTTATATATTAGTATATAATTAATATTAAATTATTTTTTTATTATAGTAATAATTTAATTATATAATATAATTTGATTATATATTAAAATGTAATAGATTTATTATATATAATATAATTATATATTTAAATTATATATTAATATTTTATTCTATTAATAAAATAATATTTTATATTAATATTTCTTGATTCATCGGGTATATACATTTTACCTATTTATTCATTTATTCTTTTTTTATATATTTTTTTTATCAGAACCCTCTTCCCTTCTCTGCCCTCCTCTTGGTGCTTAAATCGTAGGACCCCCTTCCCTTCCCTTCTCTTCCCTCGCCTAGGTCCTTGAAGACCCATAGAACCCCCTCCCCTTCTCTCCCCTCCCCTAGGTCCTTAAAGACCCATAGAACCCCCTCCCCTTCTCTCCCCTCCCCTAGGTCCTTAAAGACCTGTAGATGCTTCTTATGATTTCATGTAATCGAGAGATCTCTTTAGCCTATAAAAAAGGTACTTTTTATAGGTTAAAAAAAATCTTATTATAAGAAAATTCTACTAGATACAGTGTGTCATTATATTTATATTTTTTTATATTAAAATTATTTATAATTAAAATTTATCATTTTTAACTAGTGTAATTTTTAAAATTTTTTTAATAAAAAATATTTGATAAAATATTATTAATGTGTAACTTTTATAAAGTGAATAATTATTTTAATTTAGATATTTTTTCTATATAATTGTATAAATTAAAGTTGAGTTTTCAATTATAAGATATTTTATACTTATAAATATATATATAATTAAAAATTATTAATTGTAAATAAGTTAATATTTAAAACCATATAAACTAATAAAATTTCTCTATTTCATTCCATATAAGTTTAATATATTTAATATAATATTAAATAAGATCGAAACCTTAAATAAATGTAATTTAATTAATTTTATTTCTGTAAATAAATTTGCAAGTCAATCTTTTGGAGAATAACCTTAAGCAGTGGAACCAAATAACTAACTAGCGAAGAATCTATCAACATAAATAGGTGAATATTTGGTTCCGGAATAGTAGCTCTCACCCGAAGACTATACAGCCTATTTAATTATGAACCTTATTGTGTAAGGGAAGGAAAATGAAAAACTTGACATGTACATGCCTCTCTCCAGTGTAAAGTTAAGAAAGTACAATACAATTAATATTTAAAAATTATTAATAATATGAAAAAGAAAATATTCACTAATGGTATTGAAATGATATTTTGACGTATGACTTAAATTAATATTTGATATTAAAATAATATTTCATAGTATATTACTACTAATATTAATAATTTAAAAAAAATTGAGGTGGCAATGTTGGCCAAAGGTGATGGTGGCTTTTCCTCTATCCGCCAAATCTTATCAAACCCTTTAATATCCAACAATTTACGGCGATGAGTATTTGACATTCAGATCAATTATTTATAGTTGCACATCTTAAATAAAATGACTTGTATTGAAAAAAACCAAAAATAAGTTGACTTTATGGCTGCTAATCTTCATCTAAAAACCATAAGTAAGACATTGTTTGAATTTATAGGTTTGGAGGGAGAATATTTTTTAGGAATTGATAGGGAGAATAATTTTATAAAATTAATAATTAGTGATATGTAGAAAAAAGTATATGATTGGTCTAAATTTATTTACTATGAAGAAGGTAATAATTGTACAAAAAAAACTTGAAATACAGTAGTGATTTTTTATTTAAATAATTTTATATTATAATTTATTTTAATTTTAAATGAATATATATATTAATAATATTTATATAATAAAAATATATGTTGTTTATATATATAATATATTGTATTTAATATATAATATTTTTATTATAATTATACATTATTTATATATTAGTATATAATTAATATTAAATCATTTTTTATTATAGTAATAATTTAATTTTATAATATAATTTGATTATATATTAAAATGTAATAAATTTATTATATATTTAAATTTTATATTAATATTTTATTCTATTAATAAAATAGTATTTTATATTAATATTTCTTAATTCATCGGTTATATACCTTTTACCTATTTATTCATTTATTTTTTTTATCATAACCTTATCAAAACCCTATTCCCTTCGGTACTTAAACCCGTAGAATCCCCTTCCCTTCTCTCCCCTCGCCTAGGTCGTAGATACTTCTTATGATTTTATGTAATCCGTAGCCGATAAAAAATGTATTTTTTCAGAAAATCTAACTATAGAAAAATACTGCTAGATACCGTAGTCATTACATTTATATTTTCTTATATTAAACATAAATTTTTATAAATTATAAGATAGTGTGATAAGTTTAAAACCTATTTATACTTTAAATTTATAATTTTTAACCGGTATAATTTTTTAAAATTTTTTAATAAAAATATTTAGTAAAATTGTATTAATATGTAACTTTTATAAAGAGAATAATTATTTTAATTTATATATTTTTTCTATATAATTGTACAATTTCAAATTGAATTTTCAATTATAAGATATTTTATACTTATAAATATATGTAATTAAAAATTATTAATTATAAATAATTTAATATTTAAAACCTTATAAACTAACAAAAATTTCTCTATTTTATTCTATATAAGTTTAATATATTTAATATAATACTAAATAAGATAGAAAACCTAAATACATGTAATTTAATTGATTTTATTTCTATACATAAATTTACAAGTTAATTTTTTGGAGAACAACTTTAAGGAGTGGAACTAAATATCCAACCGGAGAATAAGCTATCAATCTAAATATATTACTCTTTGGTTCCAGAATATTCAAGCTCTAAGTATAAGACTAATCAGCCTCTTAATTGAAAATGTAATACTTGACATGGACATGGCTCTCTCTAGTGCAAAGTTAAGGAAGTATAATATAATTAATATTTAAAAATTATTAATAATAGGAAAGAGAAAATTCTCATTGAAATGATATTATGACATGTGATTTAAATTAATATTTGATATTAAAATAATATTTGATAGTATAGTAGTAATAATATTAATAATTTAAAAAAAAATTCAGGTGACAATGTTGGCCAAAGGCTATCATACTTATGCGTAGGTTTTGGACCCGTACCCCTGGTTCATGTCCAACAATAAAATGACCCGTTCTAATTAATTTTTTTTTCTTACGAACTACAAAACTAGGTTGATTTGTAGTTCGACATCTTAAATAAAATGACATAGTTTTGAAAATACAAATTCATTTCAGAAAAAAAAAACCCAAAATAATGTCAACTTTTCTTTATGGTTGCTACTCTTCATCTAAAAACCATAGCAAGACACTGTTTGAATTTATGGGTTTGGAGAGATAATATTTTTTAGGGATTGATAGGAATAATAATTTTACAAAATTAATAATTAATGCTATGTAGAAAAAGTATAGGAATGGTTCAAATTCATTTGCTTATCTTTACGGGTAATAATTGTGCAAAAAAAATTGAAATGTAGTAGTGATTTTTTTATTTAAATTATTTTATATTATAATTTATTTTAATTTTAAATAAACATATATATTAATAATATTTATATAATAAAAATATATGTTGTTTATATATATAATATAGTGTATTTAATATATACTATTTTTATTATAATTATACATTATTTATATATTAGTATATAATTAATATTAAATTATTTTTTATTATAGTAATAATATAATTATATATTAAAATGTAATAGATTTATTATATATAATATAAATATATATTTAAATTTTATATTAATATTTTATTCTATTAATAAAATAGTATTTTATATTAATATTTCTTAATTTATATCATATATATATATATATATATTTTTTATCAAAATCCTCTTCCCTTCTCTCCCCTCCTCTTGGTGCTTAAACCCGTAAAACCCCCTTCCCTTCACTACCGTGGCCAAAAATATACCTTTTTTAGGTTAGTTAAGAAAATCTTAATATAGGAAAATATTGCTAGATACAGTGGGTCATTATATTTATATTTTGTTGATATTAAATTTAAATTTTTATAAATTATGAGATAGTGTGATAAGTTTATACTTAAAATTTATAATTTTTAACTAGTATAATTTTTAAAATTTTTTAATAAAAAATATTTGGTAAAATTGTATTAATGTATAAATTTTATAAAGTGAATAATTATTTTAATTTTGATATTTTTTCTATATAATGGTATAATTTCAAGTTGAGTTTTTAATTATAAGATATTTTATACATACAAATTTATATAATTAAAAATTATTAATTGTAAATAATTTAATATTTAAAACCTTATAAACTAACAAAAATTTTCTATTTTATTCGATATAAATTTAATATATTTAATATAATACTAAATAAAATCGAAACCCTAAATACATGTAATTTAATTGATTTTATTTCTGTACATAAATTTACAAGTCAATCTTTTGAAGAATAACTTTAAGGAGTGGAACCAAAGATCCAGGGAAGAAGCTATCAACCTAAATAGGTGACTGTTTGGTTGGAAACTGGAAGATTAAACAGCCTCTTCATTTATGAATTTTAGTGTGTAAACAAAGATTAACTATTGAGTATCAGACATTCAGATTAATTAAATAACTCGTTCTATTTAATTCTTTTTTCTAACTAACTACAAAATCAGGTCGATTTATAGTTTGACATCTTAAATAAAATGACATAGTTTTGAAAATATATTGCATATGAGAGAAAAAAAATAGAACGAAGTCGTTTTCCAAAAAAATCCAAAATAATAAACATTCCTTCATTACTGCTATTTTTCATCTAAAAACCTATAATGATTTTACAAAATTAATAATTAGTGCTATGTAGAAAAAGTATAGAATTGGTCCAAATTCATTTACTTACTTTAACAAGTAATAATTGTGCAAAAAAAAATTGAAATGTAGTAATGATTTTTTTGTTTAAATTATTTTATATTATAATTTATTTTAATTTTAGATAATAATATATATTAATAATATTTATATAATAAAAATATATGTTGTTTATATATATAATATAGTGTATTTAATATATATCATTTTTATCATAATTATACATTATTTAAATATTAGTATATAATTAATATTAAAATTTTTTTATTATAGTAATAATGTAATTATATATTAAAATATAATGGATTTATTATATATAATATAATTATACATTTAAATTTTATATTAATATTTTATTATATTAATAAAATAGTATTTTATATTAATATTTCTTGATTCATTCCGTATATACCTTTTACCTATTTATTCATTTATTTTATATATATATATATATATATTTATCAAAACCGTCTTCCCTTCTTTTCCCTCCTCTTGGTGCTTAAACCGTAAAACCCCCTTCCCTTCACTCCCCTGGCCTAGGTCGTTAAAGACCCGTAGAACCCCCTTCCCTTCTCTGCCATGGCCTAGGTTCTTAAAAACCAGTAGATGCCTCTTATAGTTTTATGTAATCGAGGAATCTTGGTAGCCCCTAAAAAAATAATAGGTTAGTGAAGAAAATCTTAATATAGAAAAATCCTGCTAAATACATGAGTCATTACATTTATATTTTATTGTTATTAAACTTAAAAGTTTTATGAATTATAAGATAGTTTGATAAGTTTAAAATGTATTTATACTTAAAATTTATAATTTTTAAAATTTTTTTAATAAAAAATATTTGGTAAAATTGTATTAATGTGTAACTTTTATAAAGTGAATAATTATTTTAATTTTGATATTTTTTCTATATAATTGTATAATTTCAAGTTAAGTTTTCAATTATAAGATATTTTATACCTATAAATATATATAATTAAAAATTATTAATTATAAATAATTTAATATTTAAAACCTTATAAACTAACAAAATTTCTCTATTTTATTTGATATAAGTTTAATATATTTAATATAATATATATAAGATAGAAACCCTAAATCCATGTAATTTAATTATTTAATATTATTACTAGTATGCTATGAAATATTATTTTAATATCAAATATTAATTTAAATCACATGTTAGAATATTATTTCAATACCATTAGTGAGAATTTTATCTTTTATATTATTAATAAATTTTAAATATTAATTATATTGTGCTTTCTTAACTTTGCACTAGAGAGAGCCATGTCCATATCAAATATTACATTTTCCTTCCCTCACACACTAAGGTTTAGAGATTGTTTCGTCTGATAGCTTCACTATTCTGGAACCAAACAGTCACCTATTTAGGTTGATAGCTTATTGGATAGTTGGGTCTTTCGTTTCACTCCTTAAAGTTATTCTCTAAAAGATTGATTTGTAAATTTATGTATAAAAAAAATCAATTAAATTACATGTATTTAGAATTTCGATCTTACTTAGTATTATATTAAATATATTAAACTTATATTAAATAAAATAGAGAAATCTTGTTAGTTTATAAAGTTTTAAATATTAAATTATTTATAATTAATAATTTTTAATTATATATATTTATAAGTATAAAATATCTTATAATTGAAAACTCAACTTTAAATTACACAATTATATATAAAAAATATTAAAATTAAAATAATTATTCACTTTATAAAAGTTACATATTAATACAATTTTATCAAATATTTTTTATTAAAAATTTTAAAAAATTACACTAGTTAAAAATGATAAATTTTAAGTATAAATAGATTTTAAACTTATCATAGTCTCATAATTTATAAAAATTTAAATTTAATATTAACAAAATATAAATGTAATGACCCATTGAATCTAGCAGAATTTTCCTATAATAAGATTTTTTTCACTAACCTAGAAAAACTACCTTTTTTATAAACTACCTAAATCTCTAAAATCATAAGGGAAGGGGATTCTACTGGTCTTTTAAGGACCTAGGCGAGGGGAGAGAAGGGAAGGGGGTTCTACCGGTCTTTAAGCATCTAGGCTAAGCAAGAGAAGGGAAGGGGGTTCTACCCGTCTTTAAGCATCGAAGCAGAAGGGGGTTCTACGGGTTTAAGCACCAAGAGGAGGGAAGAGGGTTTTGATAAAAATATATATAAAAAAAGTATAAATGAATAAATAAGTAAAAGGTATATAATGATGAATCAAGAAATATTAATAAAAAATAATATTTTATTAATAAAATAAAATATTAATATAAAATTTAAATATATAATTATATTATATATAATAAATCTATTACATTTTAGTAGTTTGACAACCTGGCTTTGGATCAACAACTACTAACCCATTGAGTCTGACAACCCGACTTCGACACAGTGGCAGTTCACACAATTAACTGGTTAAGAAAAATGTTCATGACTCATAAACTTATTTGTCTACGGGATTCGGCCTATGCCCATTGGCCTTGGGCCCGCTTTATGAGTTTTCCAAAATTAGGCCTTGGGCCCTAATAGTTTCAAAACCGAGGCCACATGCCTACTAAAATGTTTAAGCAGTTTCATGTAGTTACGGGAGAACATTCCTAGAAAATGATTTTTAAAACTAAAAACGATGCTTATCATTCCAACGGGTATGATGTTGGAAAATTCCCACTCACCGGGTACTACGACATACTCATCCGAATTGAATTTCGATTGCAATAGTGTTCCTCTGCACAAGTACTCGTACAACTAGTTCATACATAGTTTGAGTATTCACATAAGGATGGCTTGGCATAAAGACCTCTTATTTCCAAGTATTTACATATAGGTCCTTAATTTTCCTAAAATTACCAATTGGTCCCTAATTTTTCAAAAATTTTCATTTGGCCCTCAATTTCTTCAAAATTTACAATTGGCCCTCAATTAGGAGTTAATTTCATAAAAGCCTCGTAATTTTCCTTAAATTGCAATTCGACCCTCGATTTTACAAAAATCTCCAAATTGCCCAATATTTTTTTTTCCAAAAACCGCATTTTGACCCCTAAAATCTTATTTCATTAAATTGACCCCTTTCATGATCTTATTCATCTTCCCTATGTCTCCCTTCTCATTTCAAGCTTTAGCATGCTAAAAACAGCTTAAAAATGATATCAAATGAAGCTTTGCCGGAAAATCGGTGTAGAAAGAGAAAGATTCGATTTTTTACCGGTGAGGATCCGGTGATCAAAGCTTTTGCTTCCTTTTGAATTGCTCTGTAAAACTCGTCCCTTTTGAGATAAGGAACTAAATCGAGGGAAAACCCCAAATACTTTTGAAAGAAAAACCGAGTGTCTATCAGAACAAAAAAATGGGTAAAATAAGGGTTTAAGGCTAAGATTTCAAAATCCTAAGTAGCCAATAATTCACAAAAAATTATGGAGAAGAACCATGAAGTGGATTGGGCATGAAAACTAGACCGATTCAAGGTGAACCAGACCCAAACCAAATGGAATTGGAGTGAATTGGGTGAATCGTGAATAACCGGTTCAAAGATTCATTTTTCTAGGTCGCTTAAAAATATCAAATTAGAAAATTGGAGCCACCATTATATAGAGAATGAATTTAGATAAATTTAGAAAATTTAATATTTAGAAATCTTGTCAAATCGGGACAGAACCGACCAATTTACGATTTTGGGTCGCTATACCTGGTAGGGCTAGACCGGTCAACGGACCGCTGCTAGGTCAGCGCCCAGTCAATAGGCACGATGCGTGGCAAAATGCGCACAGTCAGTTGCTCGGTCAACGTGTTACGCCCTGACTCGGTTTGGTCAAATCCCCGTGATCAACCCACCACTACCTTGGTTTAAGAGGGGCTTCCCCTTTTTTTTTAATAAAGAGTAGCCAAGCATAATTTAGCCTTGTTCCTTGGAATAACATAAATAAATAAAATTACGAGCTTAAAATAACTTTTAAGCATACCTGATAAAGGGTAGATGCGGGTGTTTTCCTTAGTCATTTTCTCTACTACTGAAAAGGGATATAAAAGAGGCCTGAGTTTCTACAACTCAGTGAATGGGTGTTGGGAGTGAGTTTTTATAAATAAAACAGCTATAATTGTAGTTTGCCAAACTTCTTATTTCCTTTAAGAATATTCTATCCTCTAATTTCGGTTTTTAAAAACCCTTTTTCCTCATTTTTTCACATTAGGTGTATTTAACAATTAACACACGCCTTTCATCAGGAAGGGATCGCACATTCGTAGGGCAGCTCATCCACTGCACCCACTTATGGCTTGGAGTGACTTTACTGGCCATCAAGATAGAAGCCTGTCTACTTCTACCCTAGGTCTGAGTGGATGTTTGCGACATCCGACCCTCAAACCTGAAATCATCTCCATGTCTATATGAGGACAAATACCTCATCCTAACCCCACCCCGATTTCATGCGCATGAAGATATGTCGAGCTTCTCTAACTGTTGGCACGAAAAGCTACCCTTTATCTCCACCATGTCATCCAATAGCACTTAGGGGACGCATCACTACCCCTCTTGGGCGTCTTAATGGTCCTAAACCTCAAATGCATGCACAAACAATAGATTTTTCACAAAGCCATTTATCTTTGGTGCCACTGGTCCAACAGTTCCGACCCTCAACCCAACCTGTAGCTGTTTGTCTAGGCCGATCCGTCGACATGGCCCTCACGCACTACCATCAGTCCATTGAGTATGCCGGTCCTGTCTTGTTACCATGAAGAAATCACATATCCATTTCATTATGAGTTTTCATGGCTTTCATATACCATGTTTGTTTACGACCTCCTGCTCGTGCCCACAAGCCTTGAACCCACTGTATATGATTTTCCAAAATCGGGCATTTTAGCCCCACAAGTTCAAAACTGAGGCCTCTGGCCTATGTGAGTTGTTCTAGCTCTAGTCAAGAAGATCTCCCAAAAGGTTTAAGCATTGGCACACAAGTCAGGGGAGAACACTTCTCACAAAAATAACATTTTCACTTTATCACACCAACCAGATATGATGATACCTTTGCTTACAACCGGCAAGCGGGTTTCTCCTTACTTCAAGGAAGTCCATCATACCAACCGGGTATGATTTCCTCTACTTACAACCGGTAAGTAGTTTTTAGCCTAAATTGCCCATCATCCCATTCGGATATGATGTTAAAATCCCATTTACAAGTGCCTTTTAATTTCTAAAGTGCTCATCATCCCAACCGGGTATGATGTGAATAAACCACTCACCCGTTAACCGTGACGTGTTTGTCCTTAGTTAGTTTTCCAAGTTGACGCGAACTTTCTCTTGCTAGCGTTCCGATCACACTTGTCCCTACATGAATTGCATAGCCTTTTCACTTAAGGTTTGGCATAAAAGCTTAGGCTCACAATTTATTGATAAATTGTATTTATGTCCCTAAAGTTTATTTTTCCTTAACTTTAGGCCCCTAATGCAAACCTTTGCCCAGTTTGACTCCCAAAGTTTCCAAAATTCCCTTTGAGTTCTCATTTTACTCAAAATTATATAAGGGGTTCAAGTTTTCCAAATTTCTAATATGGTCTCCAACTTTTCAAAAATTACCATTTTACCCCTACTTTCCAAAAATAGCAATCTGACACCGATTATTTCAAAAATCGGCCAATTGGTCTTCCAACATCTTTTTCATGGCCAATTGGTCCTCAATCTTGGGAAGTTGCAATTTGGTCCCCCTAATTTTACGAAATTCCAAAAATTCTCCAAAAGTTTCCCCCAATTTCCCCCTTTCAAATTGACTGAATTTTATTTTATCAAATTGACCATTCACTTGGGGTTAATAGCTTCAATTGGAGGTGTAAATCAGTTCCTAGACTTTCATACGATTCAATTGAGCTTTGAATCACATGAATGGAGGTCGAAAAGAGCTTCGCTGAAAAATTGTGTGTTGAGAGAGAGCTTCGAAAACTTACCGTTGGAGATACGGTTGTCCAAGCTCTCTAGCTGTTGGAAATGACAGAGGGGGGCCGAATTGGCTTACCTTTCAGCTTTGTTACAGTCTTGTGAGGGCCATGAGAGTGTTGAGAGTGCTTGGTTTGGTCGGAGAAGGGTTGAATTTGGCCAATTTTAGCTCGGTCAAAATAGGGCAGCTTCGGTCCGTCGAAGCTCTCTCACTGTTTGATTCCGTCGACGCTTCTCTAGCGGTTCTTGGTTGAACGGAGATTGCCGTTAGGTAGCTGACTTCTCCTGGAATCTTCAGAAAAACTCCTATGTTAGAGCTCTGGTTCGAGCTTCACTAGAAAATGGAGCAGTTGATAGAGAGTGGAGATTTTAGGTGTGAAGAGGATGAATGGAGAGGGGCTCATTATATAGGGAGCTCGGGGACTCTTTGCCCGACCGTTTGGCATATTGGTCAAGCTCATTGATGACCTAAAATGCCATAAGTGGAGGCTCATCTTCACCAACACTGTCCATTCATCCGTTGAATGAATAGTGTCGTCATCTGAAGGAAGAAGACAACACTATTCCGAACTAGACTGGACCGGTCCGATCGGGTTCAATGCTTAAACCAGCCGGTTCATGCCCAAGTCGACTGAGTTTTTCAAAATTAAAAATTTCTTAATTCATCTAAATTTTTTCTCCATTAAATCAGACTTCAATTCCCCAATTTTAATATTTTAAGTCACCTAGAAAAATGAATTTAGTAAATGGTTCAATGATGGTTCAAACTAGTCCAAATTGGTTCAATTCGGTTTAAGTCTGGTTTACCTAAACCAGTCTGATTTTCTCTTCCAATTTATCTCAAAGTCCTTTTTCATGGTTTTTATTACTCTTTGGATCACTCAGAATTTTTAAAATTTTAAATTTTCCCTTTTTGTAACGGTTGCGGTTCATGAACCGGTTCAATTTTCTCCCATGGGTTGACCGGTTCTTTCCCCGGTTTTCTTATCTTTAAGGGACGGGGTTTATAACTCTCTCCTCATTTTTGGAGTTTTATCCCCAAAACTTAATCATCATCATTTGCATAGGAAATAACTTCCCTTGATGTCCACTTAGGGTTTGCTTGACATGCTAACACTTCGGTTATTCTTTCCCTTAACCCCTTTATATCACGCACTTAAGGAATTTATTTTCCCTTCCATTTTTTACTCATTCAATGGAGTTTATCATAATTAAGCATGTCTGGCTTGTGAGTCTTAAAGGTATATCCTTAGGTTCACGTCTTCCTTTACTTAAGGCAAGATTCTCCCTCTTGAGGGTTCTTGCTCAGGATTTTAGGATTGAGAGTTCCAAGATGCCCAATCATTCCCGTGTTTAGTTATTCTCTTTATCATCGAGACCTTTAGCTCGGTGTCCTTTTGAGCGCTACGTACTTGCTTTCATGGTTTTCGGTGTTATCACCTTTTCGTCCTATTTTGACCCTTCCCTTATTCATTTTTTTTATTACAACTTCTGTCATGCCCTGACCCAGTTTGGTCGGATCCCTGTGAGTAACCCGCCACTCTTCCAATTTATTAAGGGTTTCCCCCTTTTTTAAACCGTGAGAAGTAAGACGTCCTTTAAACCTGTACCTTTCTTGGAATAAGATTAATCAAAACTGCATGAAATTTAAACTTACATACCTATCTTGTAGGTGTAGCTAACTGGAGGTCTTTGGGTAGGTTTTCTCATTGGTTACCTAAAAAGGAGTATAAGGGAGGGGTGAGTTCGACAACTCAGTGAATGGGTCTTTGAAACTTGATTTTTCAGAAACTTAGTTTGAATTGGAGTGTGCCAGACTCCTTATTTGCTTAAATCCATTTCCTCAATTTCTCGGTTTTCAAAACCATTATTCCTCATTAACCACAGCCAGTGTGTTTAACAATTAGCACACGCCCTTCATCATGAAGGGATCCCACATTCACATGGCAGCCCGTCCACTGCACCCACTTGTGGCATCACATCGACTTTACCGACCACCTAGATAGAAGCCCGTCCACTTCTAGACTGGGAATGAGTAGATGTACGCGACATCCAACCCTCAAACTTGAAAAGAAAACTCTGTGTCCGTATGAGGAAAAAGGCGTCATCTCGACCCCACCACAGTCTCATGCGCTTGAAGCTACGTCGAGCTTCCCTGACTGCTGGCATGACAAACTATCCTTATCTCCACCATGTCGTCCAGATGCCCCTAGAACGTATCACTACCCCTCTTGGGCGTCTTAATGGTCTTGAACCTTAGTGCATGCACAAAACAATAGTTTTTCTCATAAGCTATTTAATCTTTGGTGCCATTGGTCCAACGACCCCGACCCTCAACTCAACGTGCAACTGTTTGTCTAGACTGGTCTGTCGCACTGCTGCTAGTCTATCGAGTATGTTAGTCCTGTCTTGGTACCATGATCAAACACATCATTCATTAAAGTTTTAATGGCTTAATCTCATGTTTGTTTATGAGCTCCTGCTCGTGCCAACTACCCTTGGGCCCACTATATGAGATTTTAAAAATTGGGCATTTTAGCCCCCAAGTTCCAAAACCGAGGCCTCCTACCTATCTGAGGTATTCAAGCTCCCGTCAAGAAGGTATCCCAAAAACTCTAAGCAGTGGCACACAGTCATGGGAGAGCACTTCCGACAAAATAATCTTTTCATTCGTCTATCATATCAATATCAACTGGGCGTGATGACATCTCCATTTACAATCGGTAAACGAGTTTTCCACTTCATTCCACGAAGTCCATCATACCAACTGAGTATGATCTACTTACAACTAGTAAATTGTTTTTTCGTGTAATTTCCACATCACCCATACTGGTGTGATGTTAAAAATTCCACATAATAGTGTGTTTTAAGTTCCGACTTACTCATCATCCCAACCGGGTATGATGTGAAAATTCCCACTCACCCGTGAATGCAGTGAATTCCTCTTAACAGGCTTTTTGCCTCCACACGAGCTTGTCTTGGCTTGCGTTTTCGGTACTTCGTGTTCCTACACGATATGAACATTTTTGTTCATTATCCTTTGGCTTGATAACCTTCATTCATCACGAATGAAGAAAATAACCAAACTTTTCAATTAATTGCAATTAGATCCCTAAAGTTCTTTTTCTTTAACTTTAGCTCCCTAATGCCAATTCCCCTCCAAATTGAGTCCCGGAACTTCCAAATTTACTTTGGGGCCTCAATTTATTCAAAATTACAAAAAGGGGTTCAAGTTTCCCAAATTTTCCAAAATGACCATTTTGGCCCAACTTTACAAAAATGGTAAATTTGACTCCAATAATTAAAAAAAAAGACCAATTGGTCCTCTAACATCTTTTTCATGCCTAATTGGCCCTCAATTTTGGAAAATTGCACTTTAGTCCTTTGGCCAAAACAAGGCAACTTCGGTCCACCAGAGTTGCTTCACTGTTCTATCATGCCGACGTTTCTCCGGTAATCCTTGGAGGAATTGGAGACTACTATCGGGTAGCTAACTTCTCTAGAATCTAAGGAACCCAACCTAGCATTATTTGGCTTAGAAAAATGCCCAAGTTGGAGCTCTGGTTCGAGCTTCACCGAAAAATGGAGTAGTAGGGAGAGAGTGGAGTTTTCAAGTGTGAGGAGGATGAATGAGGATGGGCTCTTTATATAGGAAGCTCGGGGACTTCTTGACCGTCCGATTGGCACCTTAATGGTGGTCATTCATTGCCTAAAACTCCCTGGTCGGAGACTTTTCATCTTTGCTAGCACTGCTTGATTTTCCGGCGAGTGAACAGTGTTCCTCACTCTAGAAGTGAACACCAACTCACAAGTCGAGCCCTAAGAAGTACAATCCCATCCAACTTCTATCAACATCCCTCCTATAATGGATATCCCTAAATACCCCAAGACTCTCTGTCAATTTGGATGTAAGTCGTTCCCATGAGAGAAGGATGCTGGAGCTGCTATGGACTGGTTTGCTAGCATTAAGAAACTTATGGGAATAATCAGGATTCCACTAAAGAAGATGGTTATCCTAATAGAATTCTTCCTGGAAGCTACTGCAAAGAGGTGGTAGATCAACATCAGGTGCATGCATACCATGTCACACCCCGACGCGGTTTGATAAACTCGCCACTCTCTCGATTTATTAAAGGATTTCCCCTTATTATAGACTATAAAGAGTAAGGCGTCTTTTAAATGTGCACATTTTCTAGGAATAACATAAAACAAAATTGCATAATATTTTAATTTCATCATACCCGTCTCACAGACGTCTTAGTTGATGGTCATTAAGTGTAGGCTTTCCGAAATTTCCTGAAAGAGATATATGGGAGGGGGTGAGTATGACTACTCAGTGAATGGGTTTTTCAAAACTTTTAATTTTTAGGAAAAAGACTTGTATTGGAGTGTGCCAGACTCCTTTCTTTCAAAAAATCATTTAATCAAATCTCAGTTTTTACCACCATTTCCTTATTAATCATAGTGTGTCATCACCCAACACACATCCTTCATCATGAAGGTCAAACATACACTCGTAGGCCAGCCCGTCCACTGAACCCACTTGTGGCATAGGAGCGACTTTACCGGCCACCTAGATAGAAGCACATCCACATCTACCCTGAGAATGACTGGATGTATGTGACATCCGACCCTCAATCCCAAAATCAATTCTCCATGTCTGTATGAGGATAGAGACCTCATCCCATCCCCACCCCGGTCTCATGCGCTTAGTGCTATTCCAAATTTCGTACGGTCACCTTGTACGACGAACTGCCCTTATACCCACTAGGTCATCCAGTGCCCTTAAGACGCCTGACTACCCCTCTTGGACGTCTTGATGGTCCCGTAATCATAGTGTATGCATAATCAGTATTTTCTTATCATGCCATATAATCTGTGGTGCCACTGGTCCAATGGCCCCAACCCTCAACTTAACCCGCATTTGTTTGTCTTGATTGGTCCGTCGACTTGTCATGTCGAACTGCCGCTAGCTGACCGAGTATGTCAGTCCTGTCTTGGTACCATGGCTAAATAATTCCTTTATTTAAAGTTTTATGGCATATAACTCATGTTTGTTTATGAGCTCCTGCTCATGCCAACTGGCCTTAGGCCCACTGTATGAGATTTTTAAAACCGGGCATATTAGCCCCCAAGTTCCAAAACTGAGGCCCCCAGCCTATAAGGGCTATTTGAGCTCCCATCAAGAATGTCTCCCAAATCATTTAAGCATTGGCACACACTTAGGGGAGAGCACTTCCGACAAAAATAGGTTTTCAACTGTCTATCATACCGATTGGGCATAAGGAAATCTCCGCTCATAACCGATGAACGGGTTTTCAACTTCCTTCGAGGAAGTTTCATCATACCAACCGGGTATGATCTACTTACAACTAGTAAGTAGTTTTTTTGCATGATTTTCACATCACTTCTCTATGTTGTGATGTTTAAAATACCACTTAGTAGTGGGTTTTTATTTCGAGGTACATGTAATCACCAACCGGGTATGATATAAAATCCCACTCACCTGTTAATGCAGTAAATTCCACTAGACCGATTCTTTGTATTCATGCGAGCTTGTCCTTGCTGGCGTTTCTAGTACTTCGTGTTCCTACACGATATAAACATCTCAGTTCATTATCTTTCGGCCTAATAGCCTTCGTTCATTCCAAATGAATGAAAAAAAAAACTCACTTATTTGCAATTAGTTCCCCAAAGTTTTTTCTCTTTAACTTTAAGTGCCTAATGCCGGCTTTTCCTCAAATTGAGTCCCGAAACCTTTAAAATTTATCATAGCACCTCAATTTATTCCATTTCACAAAAGGGGTTTAATTTCCCAAATTTCCAATTTGGTCCCCCAATTTTTCCAAAATTACCATTTTGCTCTTACATTACAAAAAATGTAAAATTTACCCCAAAAATTCTAAAATTCCTTAATATGCCCTCTAACATTTTTATCATGCCTAATTGACCCTCAATTTTATGAAATTGCGTCCGGGTCCTTTGAATTTTCAAAAATCCCCAATTTTCCTCCAATTTCAACTCCTTAATAGTGCCAAATTTGATTTTATCAAATTGACCATTCAAACACTTCTAATTGTTGAAATTGATGCTGAAATTGAGTTTCTACATGTTAATACGATTCCATAGAACTTTGAATTGTAAGTTTTAACGCTGAAACGAGCTCAAATGGAGCGTCGCTGGAAAATGGATTATAGAGAGAGAAAGCTTCGATTACTCACCGTCGGGGGCACAACAGTATGAGCTTTCGATCTAGGTAGATAGCTCTCGTCCCAAGGTTCTTCCTAGAATCAAGAATTGCATCAATTGATGTCGAATTGAGTTAGAATTCCATCATCAAATTTATGCCAGTTCTCTCTCTAGCACCATTCAGAAATTGCAGATGGGAGCCGAATTGGCTTACCTTCCAGTTCTAATTCGGCTATGGGAGGGCTGAGGAAGTGTTGGTAGTGCTTGATTTGGCCTAAGGAAGGCTCAAAATGGCTGCTTTCAACTCGGCCGAAATAGGGCAGCTTCGGTCGGCCGGAGCTACTTCACTGTTCCATCATGCTGGCGCTTCTCTAGCGACCCTCGTAGTAAACGGGGACTACAGGCGTGTAGCTCATTTCTCCCAGTTCTAAAGAACTCGATCGTGCCTCCTTTGGCTAAAAAATGACCCTATATCAGAGCTCTGGTTCGGGTTTCACCAAAAAACTAAGCAGTTGAGAGAGAGTGAGCTTTTTAGGTGTGGAGAGGATGAATGGAGAGGGTCTCTTTATATAGTGAGTTCGGGAACTCGTCGGCCGTTCGTTTGGCACCTTTAGGATAGGCATTGATGGCCAGAAAAGTATTGTACATAGATGTTTCTTCTTCACCAGTGCTGCTTCGATTTTCCGACGAGTGAATAGTGCTATCATATGAAGGAAGAAGACGACACTGTTCCGAACCGGTTCGAACCGCGTTCAAAGCTTAAACCGACCGGTTCATCCCTCATTCCACTGACTTTTTTAATTCTAAAAATTTCTAAATTCATCTAAATTCATTTTCTATCCAATGGTGGCCTTAAATCTCAAATTTGAATTATTTAAGCTATGAAAAAAAATGAATTTTAGATCCGGTTCAATAGTGGTTCAAACCGGTCCAAACCAGTTCAATTCAGTTCGGATCCGGTTCACCTGAACCGGTTTGGTTTTCATCTCCAATTCACCCTAAAGTCCTTTTTTTGACTTTTATGACTCCTTAGGTCACTTAGTGTCCATAAAATTCTTAGTTTACCATCTCTCTTTCTGTTCTGGTTCATAAACCATCTCGGTTTTTAAACTGGTTTAATTTGGTTCGGGTCCGGTTCACTCGAGTCGGACTAGTTTTTCTCTCCCACTTTGTTCTAAGGTTCCTTCCCAAGGTTTATAAATCTCTTTGTGTCACAAGGGATCCATGAATTTTATGGTTTGCCCTTTCTCTATCGGTTCCAGTTCATGAACCGACTCAGTTCATAAAGCGGTTCAATCTAGTTGGATTCGGTTCATCTAAACCGGTCTAGTTTTTCTCTTCCAATTTGTCCTAAGGTTCTTTTACAAGGTTTATGAACCCTTTGGATCGCCCAGGAGTTGTGAATTTTCAAATTTCCCATTTCTTGAAAATCGGGTTTGTGAACCGGTTCTATTTTTCTCACTCGGTTTGGCCGGTTCTTTTCCCGATTTTCCTTATCTCAAAAGGGTGTGGTTTACAACTCTCCCCTCCTTTTAGGAGTTTTGTCCCCAAAACTTTATTAGCAATCTTGCATGAGGAATCATTTCCTTTGATATCCATTTGGTGTTTGCTTAACATGCAAACTCTTCTCTTGTTCGTCCAACTATCCCTTTTTACATCCTTCACTTAAGGAACTTCTTTTCCTTTATATCATTTACTCCCTTCATGGAGTTTATCATAACTAGATTTACCTTACTTAAGGGTATATCCTTAGATTCACATCTCTCTTTGCTTAGAGTAACATTTTTCCCTTTGAGGTCCCATACTCAAAATTGGGAGTTCCAAGATACCTAACCATTCCCATGTCTAGTTAACCTCTTGGTTGTTGCAACCCTTAGCTCGACGTTCTTTAGAGCATTACACACCTATTTTCACAGATTTTACTGGTTATCAACTTTTCGTCCTATTTTGACTCTTCCTTTATTTGTTGCTCATTAAAATTCAGTCCAAATTTTATGTTTGACATTGCCATTTTTACTAACTGACTCTTCCTTATTTTGAGTTATGTTTTCCTCGGGACTGTTGGGTTTACCTGCCCCTTACAACATGATGTTTTCTAGATCTTGTCTCTATGTCCATTAGATTTCCAAAACACCTTCTTTAAGATTATTCTCAACTTTCCAACCTCCTAGGGATTGTATAACTTCACCCCTCTTTTCTTTTGATAGTATTCCTTGACCACCTTTACCTTTGTCCGCATCAACTTACAAAACTATGTTGTTTCTCTTTACCCACTCGTCATTTTTCAACTTCCTTATTAAGTCTTTCCGGTTCCAATTATTGGACTTTGAGATGTTTTACTGACATGATAGGATTCATCCTTTCTTAGGTCCATCCTCATTCCCAATGACATCCTTTACTCAAGGATCTCCTTTGGCCTTAATACACTCTTACTTGTTCATAATCATTTCATAGTTCGTCATTCCTATTTGACCCTTTTTCAGTCTATTGTTTTATTCGGGGTGTTTCCTTTTTACGATTTCATTGTCCATTATGTCCCTCAAGGTAGAGACTTTCGTTCTAGGAGCTACATACTCAACCTTCTTACCATTCCTTGAAGGTTTCTTCCTCCGTTTTCCTTGCTTTTCCTTCTATACTATGGCATTTGCCCACTTATAATCCTTCCCCATCTTAAAATTCAATTTCGTCCCTTATTATTTATTTGAGGAACTTATTAGTCTTATTTCGTGTACTTCATACTATGCTTAGTCGTCCACTCTTTAGGCTTCATTATATGCGTGTGGACTACGACTTGTCTTACCAATTATGGTTATTCCTCCATAACCACATCTTATTTGGAGGGCTTACTTTCCCCACGTTTCTCAGACGTTCTTTCCTGCATTACCTTATTATCGATAGTCCACTCATTCTTACTTGTCACAACATCTCTTAATATGCTTCCTTGGGTTTCTTTCACCATAACATGCATTTTATTTGTGAATTCGTCTCCTCACCTCTCATCACGTGGTTCCATTTCTTCTTTATTACGTCATGTATCATTTCTTAGGATTTTCTTATTTGGGAGGATTCTTACCCTTTTCTCCCATAATTTCTTTTTCATATATCTTTGAAGACACCTAACTTTAAATGATGTCCCTTGATGTTATTCTTTTATGCTTACGTTTACTCTTGAGATCCTACGGATACGTTTTTACTCCATCCACCTAGTTTCAAAATCCCTTGATCACCCTTTGAGAGGTTCTCTTGACCGTCTCAAGACTTCTAATTATAAATCCAGTTTTGGCCATTGATTTCTTTTAAGAATTTTCCTTCTTTCTTCTTTTCCAATGATTTGGCCTTTTCACTCCTCCCTTCTTTATTGTGGTTTAAATCCATGGTTCTCTCGAAGTCCAGTTCTTTAACTACGTCCTTCTCACTATTTTTTTGATCCAATCATCTGGGCAGCTGTATCACTCATCCTTCATGCCCATCCTATTGTCCTTCATAGAGTGTTGTCTTTACTACATGTTAGCCTTTCTTAGGGTTTTGTTTATTCTCTTTGGCCATTCCATTGCTACTAATTTCTACTTGGCTCTCCTGGAATTGTTATTTGGCTCTATTACTCTTCCAAAGTAGGTCATAATTGGCCACGGATACATTCTTCCTTCAAGAAGTTTCTAATGATGGATTGGTTCATTGCACTCAACGTTATGTCCATCCACCAACCAATGATTTCTTTGAGGTACTTAGTTGTATGCCTCCCTCCAAAGTTTACTTTCATCGTGTATTTCTTTATGCAGCGTTCAAATCTTCCTTGTTTTAGGATTTCTTGACAATTATGTGAGAGGCTTGTGTATTCCTTTCTTGGCTTGAGTTTAGTCGTTAATTTAGCCTTTGGTCCTTTTAAGGATTTCTGTCATCCTTCTTTTCCTGAGTATTTGGCCTTTCCGCCTCTCCCTTCTTTGTTGGAACTCAAATTATGGCTTTCCCGTGTATTAGTTCAATAACTGCCTCACCTCCATCATTACTTTAGTCTAAGTTTCTTAGGGCAGTTGTTTCTCGAGTCCTCCTATCCTTAACGTCTATCTCATTGAACTTTTTAGGGTGTAGTCCTTTCTACCTCCCGGTCTTCCTTAGGGTGTCATTTATTATCTCTGACTTTCTTGTTGTAACGAGTTGCTTTCTTTTGTCATGTTGGTCCAAAATTCCTATTTGGCTTCATTACTTTTTCCAAGGTAATTCATTCCTGTAATCCCAATACATTTCGTTTGTCGTCAAATGTTCATCTTGTTTTCTCTTGCGGTTGCTCTCCCTTCTTTGCTCCTAATATTTAGAATTTTCTTCTTTAAAGTGAGAGTTCTCTTTGTTCTATTTGTGGTTTATCGGGGTCCTACCTTTAGTCCCTTTTCTTTTTCTTCCTACCATTATGCTAGAATCTTGAAGAGCTTACTCTTGGATGTAATTGAAGTTCCGAGCAGGAGTTATATTTCTAAGGATGGTATCCTTTCGGGTTTCCTATAGCTGTTGGGGCACTATTCTTGGAAAATAATGTCCTGACTCCTAGCGCTGTGGGACAGTTTTTCACTTCGTGTGCTATTCCCCTATAGGTTAACTTGATTCCCGTCCTTAGTAGGGTTGGGCACTTCTCCACGCAGTGTCCCTATTATTCATGCTCGTAATTACGTGAACATAAATGGTTCTTCCTGGTGTTTTTTCTAGGGATTGTTAGTTTTGGTGCTACTTCGTCCTCAAGTCTGGATAACTTGAGAGTTTTTTTTGGAGTCTTCTTTTTCAATTGATCACTCTAAGAGTCCTTCTAGATTTCTCGATTCCCTAATTCAATTTCCTTAACTTGGATGGGATTCTCCTTGGTTTCTATGGTAGTACAAACTTATTTGTTCACTTTCCTTGAGGCCATCTTCCTTGAATATCACATCATTTGAGGGACAAGGTTTTTTTTAGGAATTTGGAGCACTTTATTAATAGAGTAGTACAATATGTTGGGTATTTTGGCCCTATTATAGAAAATGGTCACAAATTAACTAGGGAGCTACGGGATTCTTGATAAACATCATCCTATGTAAGGTTATATGCCCTTTACTGACGTTTATGGCTTCATAATTGGTTTCCTTCATACTTTGAGTTGTGATCTCAATAAGTCCTGACACCATTCTCCGAGATACTTCCCCATTTGGTCTTTTGTGATTCCTGCCATGCCTCAGACATTTGGGAAGCTTCTAGTGTTGTCTTCCTACGAAGATAGGGTGTTGAGTTGACCCATTCCTAGTTTTCTTGGTTCCTCTCCTGGGAGCCATTTGGAAATTTTAGGATAATTCCTATTAGTTACTATATTTTCTAGTCTTGATTATGTATTCGAGGAAAACAGGCTCTAATACCATTCTAATTGTCATGCCCTGACCGGTTTGGTCGGATCCCCGTGATCAACCCGCCACTCTCCTGGTTTATTAAAGGATTTCCCCTTATTATTGATCGTAAAGAGTACGACATCATTTAAACCTGCACATTTTACAGGAATAACATAAAATAAAACTGCATAATATTTTAATTTCATCATACTTCTCTCACAAGCGTCTTAGTTGATGGTCTTTAAGGGTAGGCTTTCCGAAATTTACTAAAAGGGATATATGGGAGGGGGTGAGTACAACTACTCAGTGAATGGGTTTTTCAAAACTTTTAATTTTTAGGAAAAAGACTTATATTGGTGTGTGCCTGACTCCTTTCTTTCAAAAAATCATTTCATATCAAATCTTGGTTTTTACCACCATTTCCTTATTAATCACGATGTGTCATCACCCAACACACATCCTTCATCATGAAGGTCAAACATACATTCGCAGGTCATCCCGTCCACTGAACCTAGTTGTGGCGTCGGAGTGACTTTACCAGCCACATAGATAGAAGCACGTCCACTTCTACCCTAAGAATGAATGGATGTATGCGACACCCAACCCTTAATCCCAAAATCAATTCTCTGTGTCTGTATGAGGATAGAGACCTCATCCCGTCCCCACCCTGGTCTCATGCGCTTGGTGCTACTCCAAATTTCGCACTGTCACCTCATACGACAAACTACCCTTATACCCACTAGATCGTCCAGTGACCTTAAGACGCATCACTACCCCTCTTGGGCGTCTTGATGGTCCCGTAATCACAGTGCATGCACAATTAGTATTTTCTTATCATTCCATATAATCTATGGTGCCACTGGTCTAATGGCCCAGACCCTCAACTCAACCTGTAGTTGTTTGTCTTGACTGGTCCGTAGACCTGTCATGTTGCACTGCCGCTAGTTGATTGAGTATGTCGGTTCTGTCTTGGTACCATGGCCAAACAATTCCTTTATTTAAAGTTCTATGGCATATAAATCATGTTTGTTTATGAGCTCCTACTTGTGCCAACTGACCATGGGCCCACTGTACGAGATTTTCAAAATCGGGTATATTAGCCCCTAAGTTCCAAAATTGAGGCCCCCGACCTACAAGAGCTATTCGAGTTCCCCTCAAGAAGGTCTCCCAAATCATTTAAGTAATGGCACACAGTCAGGAGAGAGCACTTTCGACAAAAATAAATTTTCAACTGTCCATCATATCAACTGAATATAAGGACATCTCCGCTCATAACTGATGAACGGGTTTTCAAGTTCTTTCGAGAAAGTTTCATCATACCAACCGGGTATGATCTACTTACAACCGGTAAGTAGTTTTTTCACATGATTTTCACATCACTTCTCTATGTTGTGATGTTTAAAATACCACTTAATAGTGGGTTTTCATTTCGAGGTACTTATCATCCACAACCGTTAATGTAGTGAATTTCACTAGACCGATTCTTTGAATTCATGCGAGCTTGTCCTTGCTGGCATTTCCGATACTTCATGTTCTTATATGATAAGAACATCTTGGTTCATTATCCTTCGACCTAATAGCCTTCATGCATTTCAAATGAATGAGAAAAATAAAATTTTATTTATTTGCAATTACGTCCATAAAGTTATTTCTCTTTAACTTTTAGTCCCTAATGCCGGTTTTTCCTCAAATTGAGTCTTGAAACTTTTAAAATTTATCATAGGACCTCAATTTATTGCATTTCACAAAAAGGGGTTTAATTTCCCAAATTTCCAATATGGCCCGCCAATTTTTCAAAAATTACCATTTTTCCATTCCTTTACAAAATGGTAAAATTTACCCCAAAAATTCTAAAATTCCTCAATTAGACCTCTAACATTTTTATCATACCCAATTGACCCTCAATTTTATAAAATTGCATCTGGGTCCTTCAAATTTTTGAAAATCCCCAATTTTCCTTCGATTTAAACTCGTTAACACCGTCGAATTTGATTTCATCAAATTGACCAATCAAACACTTTTAATTGTTGAAATTGAAGTTAAAATTGAGTTTCTACATGTTCATACGATTCCATAGCACTTTGAATCGTAAGTCTTAACGCCAGAACAAGCTCAAATGGAGCTTTGCCGGAAAATGAACTGTAGAGAGAGAAAGCTTCGATTACTCACCGTTGGGGGCATGATAGTCCGAGGTTTCGATCTGGGCTGATAGCTATCATCTTGAGGTTCATCCTAGAATCAAGAATTGCATCAATTGATGCCAAATTGAGTTAGAATTTCATCATCGAAATTCTGCTAGTTCTCCCTCTTGCACCGGCTAGAAATTACAGGGGGAGGGGGGTGCGAATTGGCTTACATCCTAATTTGACCATGGGAGGGCTGAGAAAGTGTTGGGAGGGCTTGATTTGGCATGAGAAGGGCTCAAAATGGCCACTTTCAACTAGGCCGAAATAGGGTAGATTCGGTCCGCTGGAGCTGCTTCACTGTTCCATCACGCGGGTGCTTCTCCGACGACCCTTAGAGCAAACAGAGACTACAGGCGTGTAGCTGACTTCTTCCCAGTTCTAAAGAACCTGACCTCACCTCCTTTGGCTCAGAAATTACCCTATATCGGAGCTCTGGTTCAAGTTTCACCAGAAAACTAAGCAGTTGAGAGAGAGTGAGCTTTTCAGGTGTGGAGAGGATGAATGGAGAGGGGCTCTTTATATAGTGAGTTCGGGGACTCGTCGACCGTCCGTTTGGAACCTTTATGACAGGCATTGATGGCCGAAAACGTATTGAACATAGACGTTTCTTCTTCACCAGTGCTGTTTCAATTTTTCGGTGAGTGAACAGTGCTGTCATCTGAAGGAAGAATACGACACTGTTCCGAACCGTACCAGTTCGAATTGGGTTCAAAGCTTAAACCGACCAGTTCTCCCCTCATTCCACTGAGTTTTTCAAATCTAAAAATTTCTAAATTTATCTAAATTCATTTTCTATCCAATGATAGCCTCAAATCTCAAATTTGAATTATTTAAGCCTCCTAGAAAAATTAATTTAGGATCCGGTTCATTAGTGGTTCAAATCAGTCTAAACGGGTTCAATTCAGTTCGGATCTGGTTCACCTGAACCGGTTTGGTTTTCATCTCCAATTCCCCATAAATTCCTTTTTCTGGACTTTTATGACTCCTTAGGTCACTTAGGGTCCATAAAATTCCCAGTTTACCATCTCTCTATCGGTTCCGGTTCATAAACCATCTCGGTTCTTAAACCGGTTTAATTCGGTTCGGGTCCGGTTTACCCGAACCGGGCTAATTTTTCTCTCCCACTTTGTTCTAAGGTTCCTTCCCAATGTTTATAAATCTCTTTGGGTCACAAGGGATCCATGAATTTCCTGGTTTGCCCTTTCTCTATCGGTTCCGGTTCATGAACTGACTCAGTTCATAAACCGGTTCAATCTAGTTGGATCTGGTTCATCTAATCCGGTCTGGTTTTTCTCTTCCAATTTGTCCTAAGGTTCTTTTCCAAGGTACCCTTTGGATCACCCGGGAGTGGTAAATTTCCAAATTGCCCATTTCTTGATAATCGGGTTTGTGAACCGGTTCTATTTTTCTCACTCGGTTTGACCGGTTCTTTTCCCGGTTTTCCTTAGCTCAAAAGGGCGGGGTTTACATACCACCACATCCTCCTGGGAGCAATTCGAGGAGAGGTATTCATAGGAATACTTAGCTCCACATATGATCAACGAGAAGAAACAAGAATTTTCCTAACTTCGACAAGGATCCCACACCATCTTGGAGTATGAGACTAGATTTAATGAGCTAAGACTTTTTGCTCCAGACTTAGCCGGACCGATAGATATCTGCCAACGGTTTGTGGACGATCTCAACATGGATATACTAGACTGAATGGGAGCACTAGGATGCCCCATGGACTTGGCTACCATCATTAGCATGGCCCATGAGTGTGAGTGTCTGATACAAACAAGATATCACCGGATAGAGCAGGCCGACCAGAAGGAAGAAGGAGGACAGAACGACAAGAAAGATAAAAAGGGATCCTCATGGGCAGAGATGGGGGACAAGAATGGGGTACTTTAGGAGAAATGACAGTTATCATGCCCAAAGGGTGGCAAGTACAACCCACAAAGGAGAAACCCCTATTGTCCTCGGTGCCAAAAAAGCCCTAAAGGGTCATGCCCAAAGGGAGGCAAGTTCGGACCGGTCTGGTCTGGTTCAGGATAGTGTCGTCTTCTTCCCTTAGATGATGGCACTATTTACTCGCCAGAAAATCGAGCAGCATCGGTGAAGATGAAAAGTCTCCGATGAGAGAGTTTCAGGCAATGAATGACCGCCATTAAGGTGCCAATCAGACGACCAAGAAGTCCCCGAGCTTCCAATATAAAGAGCCTCTTCTCATTCATCCTCCTCACACCTAAACACCCCACTCTCTCCTTACTGGTCCATTTTTCGGTGAAGCTCAAACCAGAGCTCCGACTTGGGCATTTTCTGAGCCAAAGAAGGTGTGGTCAAATTCTTTGGTTTTAGGGAGAAGTCAGCTACATGACTATAGTCTCCATTTGCTCTGAGGATTGCTGGAGAAATGCTGGCATGATAGAAGAGTGAAGTAGCTCCAACGGACCGAAGCTGCCCTGTTTTGGCCGAGCTGAAAATGGCCAATTTGAGCCCTCCTCAGGCCAAACCAAGTCCTCCCAACACCTTCACAACCCTTCTACAGCTGAATTAGAGTGAAAAGGTAAGCAAATTTGGTCCCCTTTGTAAATTCCGATTGGTGCCAAAGAGAACCGTTAGATCTTTACTGACCAAATTCTTCCTCAATTTGACATGAATTGAGGTGATTCTTGATCCTAGGAAAAACCTCACAACAAGAGATATCTACCCAGATTGAAAGCTCGGACCGTCATGCCCCCGACGGTAAGCTTTCGAAGTTCTCTCTCTCTACGTTCAGTTTTCTAGCGAAGCTTCTTTTGACTCATTCTAGCATCAAATCATGCGATTCAAAGTGGAATTGAATCATATGGAGGTGTAGGAACTCCAATCTCACTTCAATTTCAACAATTAAATTCATTTGATGGGTCAATTTGATGAAATAAAATTCAGTTGAGTTGGAAGGTTCAAATTGGGGTAAAAATTGGGGAAATTTGGGCATTTAAAAAATTCAAGGGACTAAAGTGCAATTTGATAAAATTGAGGGCCAATTGGGCATGATAAAGATGTTGGAGGACCAATTGGCCAATTTTTGAGGTGAAAATTACTATTTTTTAAAGTAGGGAACCAAATTGGAAATTTGGAAAACTTGAACCCCTTTTTGTGATTTTGAATAAATTGAGGTCCTATGGTGAATTTTAGAAGTTTTGGGACTTAATTTGGGGAAAAACCGGAATTTGGGAAATTTTAAACATCACACTTGAGTGGAGTGAAGTGGAAATTACGTGGAAAAACTAGTTATTGATTGTAAGTAGATCATACACAGTTGGTATGATAAACTTCCTAGAAATAAGTAGAAAACTTGTTCATCGATTATGAGCGGAGATGTCCATACACTTGGTTGGTGTAATGGACGATCAAAAGATTATTTTTGTTAGAAGTGCTCTCCCTTGACTGTGTGCCACTGCTTAAACTTTTTGGGAGACCTTATTGACGGAAGTTCGAATAGCTTAGATAGGTTGGAGGCTTCGCTTTTGGAACTTGGGGGCTAATATGCTCGATTTTGAAAATCTCGTACAGTGGACCCAAGGTAGTTGGCACGAGCAGGAGCTCATAAACAAACATCAGTTTAAGCCATGAAAACGTTAAATGAATGATATGTTTTGCTATGGTAACAAAACAGGACTGATATACTCGATGGACTAGCGGTAGTACAACATGACAAGTCGATGGATCAGTTGAGACAAATAGCTGCAAGTCGAGTTGAGGGCTGAGGCCGTTGGACTAGTGGCACCACAGATTAAATGGCTTATGTGGAAAACTATTGTTTTGTGCATGCACTAAGGTACGGGACCTTCAAGATGCCCAATAGGGGTAGTGATGTGTCCTAGGGGCTACTGGATGACATGGTGGAGATAAGGGCAGATTATCGTGCCAGTAGTCAGGGAAGCTTGACATAGCTTCATGCACATGAGACTAGGGTGGGGTCAGGATGAGGTCTCTATCCTCATAAGGACACGAAGTTTTCTTTACAGGATTGAGGGTCAGATGTCACATACATCCATTCATTCTCATGGTAGAAGTGGAAGTGCTTCTATCTAGGTGGCCGGTAAAGTCGCTCTAACATCACAAGTGGGTGCAATTGACGTGCTACCTTGTAGATGTGTGTTCCCATCATGATAAAGGGCATGTGTTGGTTGATAAACACACCGTTGTGATAAGAAATGGCTATAAAACTAAGATTTTGAGGATGAGAAGTTTTAAAATAAATTAATGGCACACTCCAATTCAAACTATTTTTCTGAAAGTCAAGATTTGAACACCCATTCACTCAGTAATTGAATTCACCCCCTCCCTTATATCCCTTTTTAGGTAACCAAGGGAAACCTACCCAAGAACCTTTTGTTAATCATACTTGCAAGACAGGTATGTAAAGTTTAAAATTTTATGTAGTTTTGATTAATTTTATTCCAGGAAAAGTGCAAGTTTAAAGGACGCCTTACTCCCCCCGTGTAAAAGAAATGAAATACCCTTAATAAACCAAAAGAGTGGCGGGTTACACACGGGGATCCGACCAAACCAGGTTGAGGCGTGACAACATATATAAAAAAATGCAAGTTTAAGAAAATTAAGCATACCTGATAGATGGTAAGGCCTGCTGTTATCCCTATTCATTTCTCTATTCCTAAAAAGGGATAAAAATGATGGATGAGTTTCTACAACTCAGTGAATGGGTGTTTGAAACATGAGTTTCGGAAAAAAAATGTTTGCATTGGAGTGTGCCAGACTCCTTATTTTCTTTAAAAACATTACTTATTATTAACCACAGTTGGTGTGTTTAACAATCAACACACGCCCTTTATCATGAAGGAATCACACATTCGTAGGGCAGCCCATCCACTGCACCCACATGTGGCGTTGGAGCAACTTTACCAGCCACTTAGATAGAAACTCGTCCACTTCTACCCTGGGAATGAGTGGATATATACGATATCCGACCCTCAAACCCGAAAAGAAACTCTATGTCCATAGGAGGACAAAGACATCATCCCGACCCCACCCTGGTCTCATGCGCATGATGTTACGTCGAGCTTCCGTGACTGTTGGCATGACACACTGCCCTTATCTTCACCATGTCGTCTAGTAGCCCCTAGGACACATCACTACCCCTCTTGGGCATCTTGATGGTCTTGAACCTCAATGCATGCACAAAACAATAATTTTCCACATAAGCCATTTAATCTTTGGTGCCACTGGTCCAACGGCCCCGACCCTCAACTCGATTTGCAGCTGTTTGTCTAGACTAGTCCGTCAACCTATCTTATCGCACTACCGTCAATCCATCGAGTATGTGGCTCCTGTCTTGGTACCATGGCCAAATCACATCATTCGTTAAAATTTTCATGGCTTAACATAATGTTTGTTTACGAGCTCCTGCTCATGCCAACTGGCCTTGGGCCCACTATACGAGATTTTCAAAATCGAGCATTTTAGCCTCCAAGTTCCAAAACTGAGTGCTCTTGCCTGTCAGAGCTATCGATCTCCCGTTAAAAAGGTCTCCCAAAATTTTTAAGCAGTGGCACACAGTCAGGGGAGAGCACTTCTAACAAAAATAACTTTTTCATCTGTCCATCACACCAATCGGGTGTGAGTACATCTCCGCTCATAACCAATAAGCGGCTATTCTACTTGCTTTGAGGAAGTTTATCATACCAACCGGATATGATCTACTTACAACCGATAAGTTGTTTTCCGGGTTTCTCTCACATCACCCCAACCAAGTGTGATGTTAAAATCCCACATAGTAGCGGGTTTTCATTTTTGAGCTACTCATCATCCCAACCGGGTATGATGTGAAAATTTCCACTCAACTGATAGTGCAGTGAATTCCTCTTAAAGTGGTTTCTGCTTCCATGCGAGATTAGCCTTGTTGGCATTCCCGGTAGTTTGTGTTCCTGCACGATATGAACATCCTTATTCATTATCCTTTGGCCTAATAGCCTTCATTCATCATGAATTAATAAAATGCCCAAACTTTTAGTTATTGAGTCCCAAAACTTCTAAATTTCACTTTGGGACTTTAATTTATTTAGAATCACAAAAAGGGTTCAAGTTTTCCAAATTTTCAATTTGGTCCCCAATTTTTCAAAAATTACCATTTTGCCCTTACTTTATAAAAATGGCAATTTGACCCCTCAATAATTCCAAAAGTCAACCAATTGTTCCTCCAACATCTTTTTCATGGCCAATTGGCCCTCAATTATGGGAAATTGCACTTTAGTCCCTCGAATTTTTGAAATACCCAATTTTATCCCAAACTTTTCTCCCAATTTCTCCTTTCATCCTAGACGAATTTGATTTCATCAAATTGACCGATCAATCAAGGTAAATTTTGAAATTGAAGGTAAAATTGAGTTCCTACACATCCATATGTTTAAATTGCACTTTGAATTGCATGAATTGACGCCGGAATGAGCTTAAATGGAGCTTTGCCAGAAAACTAGATTTAGAGATAGAAAGCTTTGAAAGCTTATCGTTAGGGATGCAGTGGTTCGAGCTTTCAATCTGGGCAGATATCTCTCGTCCAGAGGTTCCTCCTAGAATCAAGAACCACCTCAATTCATGTCAAATTGATAGAGAATTCGGTCAATAAAATTTCAATAGTTCTCTCTCTAACACTAATCAGAAATTACGAAAGAGAGCAAAATTGGCTTACCTTTTAGCTCTAATTCGGTCGTATGAGGGCTGAGTGAGTGATGAGAGAGCTTGTTTTGGTCTGAGGAGGGCTCGAATCAGCTGATTTCAACTTGACAAAAATAGGGCAGCTTTGATCCGCCGGAGCTGCTTCACTGTTCGATCACGCCGACACTTCTCTGGCAATCCTCGGAGCAATTCAAGACCACCGACGAGTACCTGACTTCTCCTTGAGTCTAAAGAACCTGACCATGCCTTCTTTGGTTCAGAAAAACCCTTATGCTGGAGCTCTAGTTTGAGCTTTGTCAAAAAACTGAGTAACGGAGAGAGAGTGAGATTTTCAAGTGTGTGGAGGATGAATGGAGAGGGGCTCTTTATATAGGGAGCTCGGGGACTCTCTGACCGTCTGTTTGGCACCTTAATGACAGTCATTAATGGTCTAAAATGTCCTGAACAGAAATGTTCCCTTTCCTCTGATGCTGTTCAATTTTTCGGTGAGTGAACAGTGTTGTCATTTGAAGTAAGATGACATTGTTCCGAATCGGACCAGACCGATCCGAACCGGGTTCAACGCTTAAACCGGCCGGTTCATACCTAATTCAACCAAATTTTTCAAAATTAAAAATTTCTAAATTCATTCTCTATCCCATAGTGGCCTCAATTCTCCAATTTGAATTTTCTAAGCTACATAGAAAAATGAATTTAGCATCCGGTTCAATAGTGGTTCAAACCGGTCCAAACCGGTTCAATCCAGTTCAGATCCGGTTAACTTGAACTGGTTTGGTTTTCTCTCCCAAATTGTCCTACGGTCCCTTTCCAAGGTTTTTATAACTCTTTGGGTCACTCGGGAGTTGTAAATTTCCCAATTTTCCTGTTCTCTAGTGGTCGAGATTCGTGAATGAGATCAATTTTCTCACTCGGGTTGATCAGTTCTTTCCATGGTTTCCTTAACTCCAAAGGGCAGGCTTTACATATCCTCTGTCAGGTATGCTTAAAGTCAATCTTAAGCTTGCATGTTCATTGAGTTATGCTATTCCAGGGAACAAGGTTTGAGTTACGCTCGTCTTCTCTTGATTAAAAGAAGGGGGAAACCTATCTTAAACCAAGAGAGCGACGAGTTAATCACGGGGATCTGACTAAACCGAGTTGAGGCACGACAGGTTTGTTCAAGAGGGGTTTCCTCCTTCTTTAATTCAAGAGAAACCAGACAAAGTCTCAACCTTGTTCCCTGGAATAATATATATCAATAATAATGCAAGATCAAGAGAAAATTATGCATACCTTAGAGAGGGTAAATCCTGATATTATCCCTAGTCATTCTCTATTTCAAAAAAGGGATAAAAAGGGTGGGTGAGTTTCTATAACTCAGTGAATGGGTGATTAAAAAAAGTTTCAATAAAATAATTTGTAGTGTGCTATACTCCTTAATTTCTTTTCAAAATTATTCCTTCCTCATATTCTTGGTTTTCCAAAAACTTTTTCACATTTTTCACATTCGGTGTATTTAGCAATCAACACACGGCCTTCATCATAAGGGATCACGTATTCACAGGGCAGCCCATCCACTACACCCACTTATGGCATCATAGCGACTTTACCGGCCACCTAAATAGAAGCACGTCCACTTCTACCCTGAGAATAAGTGAATGTTCGCGACATCCGGTCCTCACACCCGAAAAGAAACTCTGTGTCCGTATGAGGACAGAGACCTAATACCAACCCCATCTCGGTCTCATGCGCATTAAGCTTCGTCAAGCTTACCTGATTGCGGGCACAACAAACTGCCCTTATCTCCACTATGTCGTCTAGTAGCCCCTAGGATGCATCACTACCCCTCTTAGGCATCTTGATGGTCCCAAACCTCAGTGCATGCACAAATAATAATTTTCCATATAAGCCATTAATCTTTGGTACCACTGGTCCAACGGTCCCGACCCTCAACTCGACCTGCACCTATTTGTCTAGACTGGTTTATCGGCCTAGTCTTGTCGTACTACCGTTAGTCCATCAAGTATATCAGTCATGTCTTGGTACCATGGCCATATCACATCATTAATTAAAATGTTTATGGTTTAACATCATGTTTGTTTATGAGCTCCTACTCGTGCCAACTGGCCTTGGGCCCGCTATATGGGATTTTCAAAAATCGGGCATTTTAGCCCCCAAGTTCCAAAACTGAGGCCTCTAGCCTAATTGAGCTATTCAAGTTCCCATCAAGAAGGTCTCCCAAAATCTTTAAGCAGTGGCACACAGTGAGGGAAGAACACTTCTGACAAAAATATGTTTTCACTCATCAATCACGCCAAACGGGTGTGATGACATGTCTGCTTATTACCGGTAAACGGGTTTTCCACTTCCTTTTAGGAAGTTCATTATACCAATCGACTAAGATCTACTTACAACCGGTAAGTAGTTTTTCTGCGTAGTTCACACATCACTACATTCACGTATGATGTTAAAACTCCAGTTAGTAGTGATTTTTAATTATGAGGTACTCATCATCCCAACTGGGTATGATGGCGTTAGTGCAATGTATACCAATCGGCTAAGATCTCACTCACCCGTTAGTGCAATGTATTCCTCTTATTTGGCTCTATGCCTCCACGCGAGCTTGTCTTTGCCGGCGTTCCCGATCCCTCATGTTGCTACACGATTTGAAGATCCTTGTTCATTATTAATTGGCCTAATAGCCCTCATTGCTCACAAATGGACAAAATGCCCAAACTTTAAATTATTTGTAAATAAGTCCCTAAAGTTTTTTCATTTAACTTTAGGTCCCTAAAGCCAGTTTTTCCATACATTGAGTCCCGAAACTTTCAAAAATTCACCATGGGTCCTTAATTTATCCAAAATCCCAAAAAGGGCTAAAATTTTCCAAACTTTCAATTTGGTCCCCAAATTTTCAAAAATTACCATTTTGCCCCTACTTTACAAAAATGGCAAATTTGACCCCAATAATTCTAAAAATTGACCAATTGGTTCTCCAACATCTTTTTCATGGCCAATTGGCCCACAATTTTGGGAAATTGCATTTTTGATCCTCAAATTTTTGAAATCCCCAATTTCCCTCTTTCAAACTGGCCGAATTTTATTTCATCAAATTGACTGATCAATCGAGGTTAATTGTTGAAATTGAAGGTAAAATTGAGTTCCTACACCTCCATATGATTCAATTGCACTTTGAATCACATGAATTGACGCTAGAACGAGCTAAAACAGATCTTAGCCGGAAAACTGGACTTAAATATAGAAAGCTTCGAATGCTTACTGTCGAGGGTGAGGCGGTCCGAGCTTTCTATCTGGGCAAGTAGCTCTCGTCATGAGGTTCCTTCTAAGATGAAGAATCAGGGAGTTTGGGTCCTCTCGAGTATCATCTACTCACTTCATAGATTTCGATGTTAACTTCTTTTATCCAGTTTTGACCATTCCTATGTCCTTCCTTAGTTTCAATGGCATCCTTTTCTCAAGGACTTTCTCTTCTTTTAGTCAACTCTTATTATTTCGTGATCACTTCAAAATTCTTATAATAGTTATTCTCCTTTGGTTTTATGTATCGATTGCTTACTTGTGATTGTTCCCTTATTTCAATTTTTTTCTCTCTACTCTGTCCTTTACATTAGAGACGTTCACCTTGGGAACTACACGTTCAACCCTCTCATCATTTCTTTGAAGTTTTCATTCCTTCCTTTCTTCATACCCCTTCCTATAATCAGGTCTTCATCCTTTTAAATCCTTGTCTAACTAAAATTTCAGTATCTTTTCTTATTCTTTACTCGAGACATTTTCACTTATTGATCTTGTTCCAGGTACTCCACACTATGTCTATTTGTTCTCTCTTTAGGCTCTATCAGTTTGAGCGTTGAACACTACCAGTTCTGATGTCAGTGATCCTTTACTTAAATCCCTTCTGAACTAAGCGGTTAACTTTTCCAAGGGTTCTTAGATGTGTTTCCTCTATTTCCTCTTTTATGGGTAATGCACCCCATCCTTACTCGCACAACCTCTTTTGTTGTGTTTTCCTACTTACACATTACTTGGACTTAACTTGCTCCTCAGGTCCTTTCGATTACCTTTCCTTTGTACTTGATCTTTCCATTTCGAACAACATATCTTGGATGAATTTATCTTCTCTCCATTTTTGTTGATCCCATTTCCTTTTAATTGGATCCCTTCTATCCTTCCAAGGTTTCCTTCCTTGGCAGTTTATGTTCTTTTCTCTTGGATTCTCTTCCCGTCTTACTATTTAGAATATTTAACTTAGAAGGTATTCCCTGATGCCATCCTTTTCTGCTTACACTACCCTTAAGAACTTGCATGTACTTCATCTTCATTCTCCTTTCTTTCCTTTATCCATCCATTTCTTTTAGATGAGATTCACATTAGCCTTATTTTAAGATTTCATGATTATCTTATGAGAGGCTTACCTAATCTTCTCATGTCTTGAGTTTGATTGTTAACTCAGTCTTGGTCATTGATCTCTTTAAAGATTTTTTCTTCATCTTAAATTTCCAATGTTTGGTCTTTCCATCTCTCCCTCTTTACTGGAGTTCAAATTTATATTTCTCCTGAGTGTTAGTTTATTAATTACCTTGTTCTTATTATTCTCTTTGTCATATGATTTTGAGACCGTTGTCTCTTGAGTCATATTGTTCTTAATACCCATCTCATTCCCCTTTGAGGGTGTAGTCCTCACTACATTTTGGCCCATCTTAGGACGTTGTTTATTCTCCTGGACGATCTGGTTGTTATGATTTATTTTCTTCAACTGGATCTATCTAAAATCCCTATTTGATTCTGCTGCTCTCTTGCAAATAGATCATACTTGGCCCTCCAGGTATTTACTTAGTCACCTATGTCCTTTAATGAGGTCCTGATTTCTACTCCAGTTTATGATATTTCATATGTTGATTACCTTAGCTTGGAACTTCCTCCTTTCCATGATTCCACTTCCTATTTTCATTCTTCTTCTAGGGACTTCCATCTTGGGATTTTCACATTCATTCTCCCTACTGCTCCTTGATAGTTCTTCCTTCATTATTTTCTTATACTTCCCGACATTTGTATAGTGATTCACTATGGATTTCCTCCCTATCTTCTATTCCTTTTTGTTCCACATCATTACCTCCAAACAAAGTTCCTTATTACTATCGAGTTCCTAAGGATGTGTCCAAATTCTTTTCCAAGTATTGGTATTATTCTCGGGGTTTCTCTCTATCATACTTCTTTCCTTTGTCCTTTGTCCTTATCCTGTCTTAATTGTCTTAACATCGTTAGTACTTCCCATATCCATCTTACTTTCTCCCCGATTAGCTTCCATTCCTTTGGTTTTCCTTGGGATAGTCTAATTCTTCTTGTTTCCTTACTTTTATCCATAGAGTCTTTCCTTGACTCCTTAGACTTCCACTCGTCCCATGCTTTTTGACGCCGACTTTCATTACTCTAGATTTTTCCTTCCTTTCCATAGTTAAGTTTTGTCCTCCTTGGTGAACTTTAGTAGACTCTTTTAGGATTCTTGCCAAGTCTTTTTTTCCCTTCTCCTGGTGGAAAACTTACTTGGCTACCTTAGAGGTTGGGTTAACTCGAATTTTCCTTTACCCGTTACTTCGATCTTTATCGATATACCCCTATTTTCATTAGTTGTATTTATCAAGAGACAAAAATTTGAGGAGAAATCATACTTTTATTCATTCAAGAAATAGTTTCTTATCATTCTTGGCTTATTAAAAAGATTTTCTACGCCCTAGTCCCTTGGGGTCATAGGTCAAGAGTTAGCCTTGGAATAGTTGTGGGATTCCTAATCAGCTGGCTCTGAGAAACTAGTTGGGGTCCATCTGTATTCCATTATGGGATGAAATTCATGTATGGCCTCTAATTCGTACCGCCTTAATACCTCAACCTCACACTCATATGTCCACTTCATCCATTGGGAGGGATTGAAGCTGGATTGAATAGGTGGGGTTACTTGGTGGAACTTCATGAAGGTGGCATATGCATCCTAGTAGTTGTCACAACCCTCCTTTTGGTTAGATTTCTCTCCGGTTGTTGTGGGGCTGGAGGAGGAGTTGGGCTCTTGAGAGAAGGAACAGGTTCCTCTTGTCTTGGAGGAGGATAGGTAATGCCTTCTAGTTCTAGTAAGGCTCCCACAAGTTTTCGATATCTTCCACCATATCTTTGGGCACTCTTTTCTCGCCCTTTAAGAATCGTTGAACAACTACCTTTCTTGGGGTAAGTGTCTTTTTCAGGGTTATGTGTGGAGGATTGGATTTCATGATGAACTTTCGAGGAATTCTCCTTCCTACATGGTAGTTAAGGTTTTATTAGTGTTAGTGCATAATATTGATAATGTTTCAAGTGAACTTAACTCTGATACCACTCAAGTTGTCAAGCCCTGACCTAGTTTGGTCGGATCCCCGCGAGCAACCCGTCGCTCCCTTGGTTCAAGAGGAGCCAGGCGAAATCTCAATCTTGTTCCCTGGAATAACTTATATCAATAATAATGCAAGCTTAAGAGAAAATTAAACATACCTCATAGAGGGTAAATCCTAGTGTTATCCCTAGTCATTCTCTATTCCTAAAAAAAGATAAAAAGGGTGGGTGAGTTTCTACAACTCAATGAATAGGTGATTGAAAAAAATGTCTCAATAAAATAACTTGGAGCGTGTCAGACTCCTCAATTTATTTTCAAAATTATTCATTCCTCATATTCTTGGTTTTCCAAAAACATTTTCCCCATTTTCCACATTTAGTGTGTTTAGCAATCAACACACGCCCTTCATGATGAAGGAATCACACATTCGTAGGGTAGCCCATCCACTTCTACTCTGGGAATGAGTGGATATTTGTGACATCTGACCCTCAAACCCGAAAAGAAACTCCGTGTCCGTATGAGGACATGGACCTCATCCCGACCCACCTCAGTCTCATGCACATGAAGCTACATCAAGTTTCCCTGACTACGCATGACAAACTGCCCTAATCTCCACCATGTCGTCTAGTAGCCCCTAGGACGCATCACTACCCCTCTTGGGCGTCTTGATGGTCACAAACCTCAATGTATGCACAAACAATAATTTTCCTTATAAGCCATTAATCTTTGGTGCCACTGGTCCAATAGCCCCGACCCTCAACTCGAGCTACATCTGTTTGTCTAGATCGGTCCATCGACTTGGTCTTGTCGCACTGCCGCCAATGCATCGAGTATGTCGGTCCTATCTTGTTACCATGGCCAAATCACATCATTCATTAAAATTTTCATGGCTTAACATCATGTTTATTTATGAGCTCCTGCTCATGCCCACTGGCCTTGGGCAAACTGTACGAAATTTTGAAAAATCAAGCATTTTAGCCCCCAAGTTCCAAAACCAAGACCTCTGGCCTAACTGAGTTATTCAAGCTCCTATAAATAAGGTCTACCAAAATCTTTAAGTAGTGGCACACAGTTAGGGGAGAATACTTCTAAAAAAAAATATGTTTTCACTCATCGATCATGCCAACCGGGTGTGATGACATCTTCACTTACAACCGGTAAACGGATTTTCCACTTCCTTCTAGGAAGTTCATCATACCAACCAATTATGATTTACTTACAACTGTTAAGTAGTTTTTCCGTGTAGTTTCCACATCGCCCCATCCATATGTGATGTTAAAATACCAATTAGTAGTGGTTTTTAATTATGAGGTACTCAACATCTCAGCTAGGTATAATGTGAAAATTCTTACTCACCCGATAGTGCAGTGTATTCCTCTTATTTGACTATTTCCCTCCATGCGAGCTTATTTTTGATGGCATTCCCGATCCCTTGTGTTCCTACGTGATTTGAACATCCTTGTTCATTATCAATTTGCCTAATAGCATTCATTCCTCACGAATGGACAAAATGGCCAAACTTTTAATTATTTACAAATAGTCCCCTAAAGTTCTTTTTCTTTAACTTTAGGTCCATAAAGCCAATTTTTCCACAAATTGAGTCCCAAAACTTGCATAAATTCACTATGGGTCCTCAATTTATCTAAAATCCCAAAAAAGGCTCAAATTTCCCAAATTTTAAATTTTTTCCCAAAATTTTCAAAATTTACCATTTTGCCCCTACTTTACAACAATGGCAAATTTGACCCCAATAATTCCACAAATCAACCAATTTGTCCTCCAACTTCTTTTCCATGGCCAATTGGCCCACAATTTTGGGAAATTGCACTTTAGTCCCTCGAATTTTTGAAATCCCCAATTTCCCCAAAATTTTCCGTCTTTCAAACTAGCCAAATTTGATTTCATCAAATTAACCAATCAATCGAGGTTAATTGTTGAAATTGAAGGTAAAATTGAGTTCATGCACCTCCATACGATTCAATTGCACTTTGAATCGCAAGAATTGATGTAAGAATGAGCTCAAACGGAGCTACGCCGGAAAACTGGACTTAGAGAGAGAAAGCTTTAAAAACTTACCGTCAAGGGTGCGGCGATCTGAGCTTTTGATTTGGGGAGGTACCTCTCATCCTGAGATTCCTCCTAAGATGAAGAATCACCTCAATTCATGTTGAATTGAGGGAGAATTCAGTTAGTAAAGTTTCGTCGATTCTCTCTCTAACACCGATCGAAATTTTCAGAGGGGAGCCAAATTGGTTTACTTTCCTCTCTAATTCGGTCATATCAAGGATGAGGGAGTGTTGGGAGAGCTTGGTTTGGCCTAAGGAGGGCTTAAATCAGCCATTTTCAGCTCAACAGAAATAGGGAAGCTTCGGTTCATCGGAGCTGCTTCACTTTCGATCACGTCGGTGCTTCTGCGGCGATCTTGAGAGCAATTGGAGACTACCATCGGGTAGCTGACTTCTTCCCAAGTCTAAGAAGCCCAACCACGCCTTCTTTGGCTGAGAAAAACCCCTATGTTGGAGCTCTGGTTCGAGCTTCGTCGAAAAACTGAGTAACTAAGGGAGAGTGAAGTTTTCAGGTGTGTAGAGGATGAATGTAGAGAGGCTCTCTATATAGGGAACTCGGGGACTCTCCGGCCGTCCTTTTGACTACATAATGACAGTCATTGATAGCTTGAAATGTCCTGAACAATGAATAGTGTTGTTCAATTTTCCAACGAGTGAACAGTGTTGTCATCTGATGCAAGAAGATGACATTGTTCCGAGCCGGGTTTAATGCTTAAACTAGCCGGTTTAGACCGAATTCGACCAAATTTTTAAAAATTAAAAATTTCTAAATTCATTCTCTATCTAATGGTGGCCTCAATTATCCAATTTAAATTTTATAAGCCATATAGAAAAATGAATTTAGCATATGATTCAATGATCGTTCAAACTGGTTCAATCCGGTTCACCTAAACCGGTCAAGTTTTCTTTTCCAAATTGTCCCAAAGTCCCTTTCCAAGGTTTTTATGACTCTTTGGGTCACTCGAGAGTTGTAAATTTCCCAATTTGCCCATTCTCTTGTGGTCGGGGTTTGTGAATCGGTTTGGTTTTTCTCACTCGGGTTCATTGGTTCTTTTCTCGGCTTTTCCTTAACTCTAAGGGTAGGGTTTACATGACAACACTTATCAAATGGGAGAAAAACTTTCCTTTTTCGGTGAGGGAATATTCCCTCCGATTTGGGCATTTTCTAAAGAGGATAAGCTCGACCAATATGGAAACTGGTAGGGCAGAGGGTCACTAAGCTCCCTTTATAAAGAGCTTCCCTCCATTTATCCTCCATACACCTCAAATCCTATCCTCCTATTAAGTGCTACATTTTCCGGCGAAGCTCAAACTAGAGCTCCAATGTAAACCCCACTCTTTGGAGTTGAGGAAAACCGAAAAAGAACCAGTCAAACTGAGTGAGAAAACTAAATTGGTTCACAAACCCGATTATTGAAGAACAGGCAAATTGATGAATTTACGACTCCCAAGTGACCCAAAAAAGTTCATAAACCTTAGAAAAGAACCTTAGGATAAATTGGGAGAGAAAAACTATACCAGTTCGGGTGAACTGGATCTGAACCAAATTGAACCAATTTATGAACCGAGTCGGTTTATGAATCGGAACCGATAGAGAGAGGGCAAACTGGGAAAATTAAGGATCCCAAGTGACCTAAAGAGTTACATAAGTCATGAAAAAGAACTTTAGGATTAATGGGGAATGGAAACCAAACTAGTTTAGGTGAACCAGATCTGAACCGGATTGAACTGGTTTGGACCGGTTTGAATTACTATTGAACCATATGCTAAATTCATTTTTTTAGGTGGCTTAGAAATTTCCAATTTGAGAATTAAGGCCACCATTTAATAGATAATGAATTTTGATGAATTTAGAAATTTTTATTTTTAAAAAACTCGGTTGAATTGGGCTTGAACTGGCCGATTTCAGCTTTGAATTTGGTTCGGACCGATCTTGTCAAGTCTGATTCGTAACAATGTCATCTTCTTCCTTCTTATGATAGCACTGTTCACTCACTAGAAAATTGATACAACACCGATGAAGAGGAAACGTTTCCGTTCAGTACGTTTCAAGCCATCAATGACTCTCATAAAGGTGCCAAACAGATGGTCGACGAGTCCCCGAGCTCCCTATATAAAGAGCCCCTGTCCATTCATCCTCTCCACACCTAAAAACCTCTCTCTCAGCTACTTAGTTTTCTAGTGAAGCTCAAACCACAGCTCCGATATAGGGTCTTTTTTTAGCCAAAGAAGGCATGGTCGGGATCCTTAGAACTGGAAAGAAGTCAACTACATGATGGTAGTCCCCATTCGCTCCGTGGGTCACCGGAGAAGCACCGGCGTGATCGAACAGTGAAGCAGCTCTGGCGGACCGAAGCTTCCCTATTTCTATCGAGCTAAAATTGGCTAATCCGAGCCCTCCTTAGGCCAAACCAAGCTCTCTCAACACCACCCCAGCCCTCCTACGGTTGAATTAGAACTGAAAGGTAAGCCAATTTGGTTCCACTCTATAATTTTCGACCGGTGCTAGAGAGAGAACCGACAGAATTTCGATGACAAAATTCTCGCCCTATTCAGCATCAATGGATGCAATTCTTGATCTTAGGAGGAACCTTAGAAGGAGAGCTATCTGTCCAGATTGAAAGCTTGGACTATTGCGCTCTGATGGTGTGCATTTGAATCTTTCTCTATTAACGTTCTATTTTCT